>JAPWDM010000001.1:95030033-95745033 GCA_035578155.1 Brachynemurus nebulosus
GACTGAGACAATTTGATTTTTTTAGTTTCGAGTAGTGATGTGCCGATTCGATTATTTTACCAATCGATTAATCGATTATGCCTAATATTCGTAATCGATTTAATCGATTATTAATCGATTATACCGACAATTAAACAATGCTTAAATCTAGAAATAATCTCATGTTATTCTCACTTTTTAAACAATGAAATTGAAATGAAATATTAGTTTAAACAAAAAAAAAGATAAAGTATTGATTACTCTTTAATATGTATCTATGAACCAAACAATATTTCTTAAATGACTTACAACTAAATTCAAGGTAAATAAACATCACTGTGTTTTCATTTCAAGTAGATTCCAGTTTGCATTTAAGGCTATTTATACATACAGTATGTATAACTAATTGGCTATTTATACATACAGTATGTATACGCAATTGGCTATTTATACATACGGTATGTATACGAAATTGGCTATTTATACATATAGAGTGTGTATATGAAATTAGCTGTTTATACATAATTATGTGTATACTGAATTGGCTATTTAAACCTACAGTATGTAGTTATTATGTACTACCTAAAGCTAAACTGTATACGCAATTGGCTACTTATACATACTGTACTGGCTACTGATTGAATGTGCTATTATTACAATTAATATTTTTTTAATAACTACACCATTATAATAACCGAATACCTCCGATTGAGCTGAATTATTTTTTTACATAATATTTTTGGCTTAAGAAATTATCCCCTAAACGGATTTTTGGCGACGAGGACCGGAAGTGTATTTTTCAATGCTTCGAATGTCAAGCCTAGGGATTACTAAAAAACGTTTTCCGTTACCATAGCAACAAAAATTAAAGATCGATTCTGGAACTTGGTGAGTAGCACAAAAAGAAACAATGAAGTTTTTCGATATTTTGCTTAGTTTTCGTGATATTACGTGTCAAATTTGAAAAACTTACTATATTGGATAGACAATTACGGTAGGTATATTACGTATTGATAGAAGTAAGTGGAAAATGGACCGGACAACATCATTGAAACCTCATTTTCAGGAAAAGGGTAATTAAATAATTTTGAAGTCATTACACGCCGAGACATATTTGTAAATAATTACCCTTTGCCCAAGAATGAGGTTTCATTGGTGATGTCCCGTTCATTTTTCACTAATTTCTATGAATAATAACCAAAATATACCATTCAAAAATTATATTTGAAACTGAGTTTATATCCATAAAAATTGATACTACGTATATGTGTATGTGTGTAATATACAATTCATTATCTCATTATAGAAAGTTTTAGAAATACAACACATATTATCTCGAAAACTAAACAGGATATCGAAAAAATTTGTTCTTCCTTTTTTGTTCCATTGATCAAATTCTATAAGAATTTGCCTCTAATTTTTTATTACCATAACAAAGGAAACCTTTTTTTAGTCCTCAGACATGCAACTTCCGGTTCACGTCGCCAAAAATCCGTTCTTAAGCTAAAAAGATTATACAAAATTCAATCGGTGGTACGCGAGAATTTTGTTATTATTAGAATCGATAAATTTGTTATTATAAGTTATTTTACTGTCACCAGTGGAAAAGTCCATTTTAATACGCGCACCACGAAATTTTGACGATATTTTTGGTGCTCAATGTGCGCATTATACATCAGAAGTTACGGTAATTCTGAATAAGTAGTTAACTGCGTATACATACTGCATGTTTAAACAAAATGTTCCATATACATACTGTATGTACAAATAGCCAATTTCGTATACATACTGTATGTATAAATAGCCAATTGCGTATACATACTGTATGTATAAATAGCCAATTGCGTATACATACTGTCTCTATAAATAGCCACATCCTTAAAAATATGATTTTATCAAGGTGCTTTGGCGACAGTTGGTTTCTTCTCAAATTAGTCAATATTCCAGCTTTTGAAAATATTCTCGGAGGGAATCGAGGTGGCCGGAATGCATGAATATTTTAAATTGAAGTAAACGTTTAAAATAATTAATTTGCTCTTTAAAATAACCAATCTAGTAACGAAAATACAAAATTCTAGGTATGTCTTTTTCAATGTAAGAAAAAAATTGGGAAATTCCCTTTCTGGACTGGAAGGTTATCAACTTACCACGATTGAAGACTGAAGAAATTAAAAGGAATGTCTATTGTGATTTTTTTTAAAATCGATTATAATCGATTGTGTAAATGATAATCGATTGCAATCGATTATCTCTATAATCGATTAATCGATTGTTGATAATCGATTCCGCACATCACTAGTTTCGAGTAAGGTAACGGGCCTAGTTTCTGACCTTTTAAGAGTGACGGCTGAGGTTAAACGACAGTAATAAATATAAGTTTAAACTTAAGAGACAATTAATAATTTTATCAACTAGTTTATGGCTTTCAAAATCAAGTCATACAAGTAAAATAATTATTTGAATTGAATTAATAATTTAAATTAATGTTTTAAAAATTGACAAAAAGGACCCAGTTTCTGACCTTCAAAATTTCTCATGTGACAGTTTTTGACCCTGACAGTGGCCTAGTTTCTGATCCTTAAATTTAAAAATACAGTTTTTTAAAATTTAATTTATAAATAATTTTTTATTGATAAAAATGAATGTTTAATGTTATATACGTTATGAAAAATAACAAAAACTAATCGAAGATAACTATAAATAACAAAATAACTAACAAAAACTGGTTAGAATTTAATTGGGCCATTCCACTTTAGAAGTGAGCCTAGTAATTGACCCTCATATTTCAATAATAAAAATCATTCTAAGGTATTTTATAAATATTTTAAAATAAATTTTAAACAAATATTAACCTGCTCATATATTTTTAATTAAGTTTTCATACTTACATGATGAATATTGCACAGATCAAAATGAGTACTTTGTAACAAACTGTTAGGAAACTACCAAAAAAATAGTTTTTACACACATTTTAAACTTAAAAAATTTTTTTATTTAGTTAATATATTCTAAACTTTTTAAATTGCTGTTCATTAGACACAGAATAGATTACTTCAAATTAAGAATTTATTTTTTTTCTTATTTAAAATATAGTTTTTTTATTCATTTATAACAAAGTTGAAAAGTTCAGAAACTGGGCCAGGGTCAATTACCGGGTCTTTTACCTTAATTTACGTTTGAAATATGTTTATGTTAGAAAAAAATCATTTTTTTTAAATAAAATAGAGAATTTTAACCGCATCCATTTGAAATTTTATATTTAAGCTGCTAAATGGCAGGACTTCACACCTGAAGAATAAAACTGATATTCATTTTAGAATTTCGAGGTATATCGAGGTAAAATATAAAAATAAAATGTAAAATATCCCAGTCTTGTTTTCTTTTATTGAATTGAAAAGTGAAAAATCTCTATAAATATAAAATTTAACTACAAGTTCTACTTGTACATGTCCCATTTCAGTATAAAAATTATGTATCTGTTTTATATTTACTTAAAGAACCTTCTAAAAATTACCGGTTAGTTTATTGGCGAAGATAATGCGATTCTATGCAGGGGAAATTTTCAATATAATTTTCAGCATTTTCGGTTAAATCACACTATGTTTTCTTTTGTTTTCCATGCTTTTCTTTTTCCATAAAACCCAAATTATTAATTTTACTTAAAACAGTACCTAATATTTAAAATTGTTAATGTTGATATAAAAAACTAGGCCTGGCACCAGGTCCTTTAGAAATTCTAGAATTATTTCTAGCTTCAAAACCATTCCAAAGACAGTAACTTTTAAAGTAATACTCATGCATTATTTAAAAAACGCCGTGAGCAGCGGGGCCCCATCACGGTAGTCGAATTTTCCCCTTCATCTTCGGTATTGAATGTCTACAAGCGAAATGTGATTGAAAAACTACAACCGAATTGTCATTTTGTTGGTTTCAAAACTGGTGATGAGTGTTCGGCTGATCGAGGCTTTAAAAAAAGGTTTTAAGTATTTAAGGACTGTATCTCAGTAAATTTCAATTTTGTGCCGAAAACAGGTAGCAGAAAAAAAGCCAACACAATTCGTACGAGGACATTCCTGCCCATGTTTATCTGCTAATTGCCTTTATGTTTTAGTTTTAAATATTAAAAAAGGACCTTCAATAGTAAACTGGAAGGCCTTTATAAAGATATTTTTTCTTTCCAAAAAAATCCAAAATTTCTATTTTATAAATACTAAAAATCCAAAATTCCTAATTTATAAATAAACAGTGACTTTAATAACATTTTTAAATTACTTAATATGTATGTATTTCATTTGTCATAAAAGTAAGTTCACTTTTTTTTAAATTTTTTAAAATTACTATTCGCCTACTTGTATTTAGAATAAACATAATGCTTTTAAAACACATTTAACAATAGCATTCAATTCCGATGTAAAAATGGGAGAAGTGGGGGGAAAAGTGATGCGGACTCCCTACAAGGTACTAGCTGGATACTAACTGAATACACGTACAAAATTTCAGCCCTCTAGGTTTCCTTATGGAGTCTCTAGACGTGTTAGAAAACAAGCAAAAAAATTAAGGAAATATTGGCGTCAAAATCGTGGGGGTAAGGGTTAAAAGTTGAAACCTCCAAAAAACAGTGTCTGGCTATTAGCTTAACCTGTACACCAAATTCCAGCCCTCTAGGTTTATTTGGGGAGATTTTGACCCGAACGAAACTGTTAAAAAACAAGAAAAATCATGTTCTTTTGGGTATAAAAATGGTGGGGGTAGGGGTTGAAAGTCGAGACCCCCAAAAGGCACCCCCTTGATACTAACTCAATCCAAATACAAAATTTCAGCCCTCTAGGTTTATTCGGGTGACTTGTGCGAGTGGTACAAACTTCGAAAACGTCGAAAATGCATAAAATTGTAGCTTAACAATGAGGGGGGTGCGGGTAAAATATTAAAACCTCCAAAAAGCACAACCTAGGTACGAACTTTATCAACACACCAAATTTCAACCCTCTACGTTAATTCTGGGGGGCTGGGGGCCTGTTAGATCCAGCGAAAATCGTTTTTCCCCCCTCTACTCCCACCATATCATCCTAGGAAGCTGAATTTTGGATATGTTGTAGATAATTGACCGAAACATTATTTAAAACCGGTTTGAAAAAGTTTTATTGCTTTTCCGCCCCCCACCACCCCCTTAAAGGTCGGGTCAGAAAAAAAATTTGCCCAAAATTTGACCCCACTTTGATAGTATGAGGTGCCTCGAAAATGAGCCCCATTTACCAAATTTCATCTCTTAACTTCCATAGGGGGGCCCTACACAAATTAAAAGGTGGCGGGAAAATATATATATATATATATATATATATATATATATATATATATATATATATATATATATATATATATATATATATATATATATATATATATATCAGACATTTTTTTTTCTACATATTCGTGTTCTACGGGTCCGAAAACGGATAGCGCCCCTACTCTCGCCTCTCGCAGCTCTTATCGTATAGACTGTATAAGTCTAATTTTTCGGAGAAAATTCGACTAAAAAGTTAAAAAATATTAAATGTTCTCAAAAAATAACTAATAAAAAGATCCTCTAACAGTTCACTAATAAGAAATAATTTAGTATTGTTGTTATCGTTGTTATTATAAATTAATATTTTATATAGATAACAATAAAAATGTACATGTAATTATGGACCTGCACAGAATTTTTACAATGTACATAAAACCAAGTTTAAACTCATTAAAGGTGAAACACTTATGTAACTTTTACTGGGGTAAGTTGATATATCTCTCTATTGCATAATCTGAAACATTAAAATTGTAAAAATGCTATACTGGTTTATATCGTCATAACTTCGAAATTTCGAATTATTTCAAATATTCAAGTATAGCAATAGAAAATTTATTCATTTTTACATAACGTAGTGCAAATAACTCAAAACACTGAATTTGCAAAATATCCCAGTCTTGTAACAGTAGTGCGATATATGTCAAAGTTTTATTTGACCAAAGAAATATTATAGAGTAATAAGGAAATTCTTAATATCTCGGTAACCATAGTTAAACATACTTCTTAATATTTGATCATAGATTTGACCAAAGATCTTGGGTGTCAATTCTGAAAAGAAGCCGGTCTCATATCTTTGGAACTGTAAAAGATAATTAAAATTTCTCAAAACCGTTTCTAGAACATGGCGAGGGAACCAATATGGTCAATATGAGAATCTTTTGTAACCAATCACCTAGGCTCCAGCGACCCCAACCCTATTTTTTTAAATTGTAAGACCCCGCTTGTAGCACATCATTGATTCATTATTATTAAATACAATGTTAATTTATTGATTACACTGCGTTACAAAAAAAAAAAAAGAAAAATTAAGTGCCCACTTTAATTTTCCCTGTTTATTCATTAATACACATCGCTCAATAAGAATATATGCGACTTTTTTTCTATCATGTACCGTTTTTTAGGTACGATAATTAATATACAAGTATACTATTAGTAAAAAAAAAATAAAAAGTAAAGCTTCAGTGTACACATTATTTTATTTAGTAATGAAAAATTATTATAATTTATTTAAACTATAATTCGAGTAAAAGCCACAACAAAACTTATCATTAAAATATTTGTACACGTTATATAAAATAAAAAAATATATAGTGAAAAGTACCTACATATTGTACACAAAAAATTAAAAATATTTAACTTTTTCTTTTATGTTTGAAAGTATGTTCTCGCTTTAAACGCCAACAGTAATATCCTAACATAGCTGCATCCCAACGACTTTGAAACCGTTCTTCAAGCCTTCTTATATCCTGGTGAAACCGCTCCCCGTGTTCATCACTTAGAGCTCCAAGATTTGAAGGAAAAAAAGAGAAATGGGAATGAAGAAAATGAATTTTCAGTGACATCCGGCAGTCCATCTTTTTGTATACATTTAACAAATTGTTCATTAAGGCTGCCTGTACACGATCAGTAATACTTTCAATATTTAGAAATACTGACATTATTACTGATCGTGTATTGATAATTCTGAAGTATTTGTATATATAATTTATATTATAGAAATAATGATTCATTGTTTTTGTCATTAAATACGGACAGTATTGCTGATCGTGTAAAGGTAGCCTAAGGATTCTGCGGTTTTGGCTCTGTGATTACTTATCCGTGTGACCAATATATACGCATTTTTCTTTCTCTCAATCGAAACAGTAGTGTGCTAATATGGACGCAAAAAAGATAGTTCAAAAAAAGTTATCAGTGTGTACCTCAAAAACAAGACGTGATAGAAACAAAAGACAAACACTGCCAATATACTCTAGCTAACAGAAAACTACAACAGCAATCAGTTTTCCGGGTACCGAAACCGTGTCACGCAGTGTTATTATTTGAAGAATAAAAATTAAATTTCAGTAAGTTGAAATGTATTTTCTCTTATCCAAAGTTACAAATATCAAATTAAATTCCTATTGCAAGTAAAATCGTAAGAAATTACAATCTTTAAGTCGAAAGATACAAAATATTATTAATTTTTTGATTATTTTTGGAAAATTTGGAAAAAAATATTTAAATTAATTTAATCAAATTTAATGTTATAATAATGTCAAATTATGTATTATTTTCCAAATCAGTTTATTTCTACATAAAGTCAAAATGCACAGACGAACATTACAGTATAACCATTAGTACGTTATACTTGAAAATGACAAAAACTATTCAGATCCCAAAATGACTATTCTCTAGCCTACTGAAATTTAATTTTCGTATTCTTCAAATAATAATCGATAAATTAATATTATGTTTAGTATTAATGAGAAGCATTTTTTAAGAGCTTTCAATGGTGTACTATAAGTAGGGTCTTGGAATTTAAAAAAATAGGATTGGGGTGACTGGAGCCTTAGGAATTGGTTGTATAGGATTCCCAAGTGGATCATAATGTTTCCTCCTTCATGTTATAGAAACGATTTTAATAACTCCTAATTATCTTTTACAGTTTCAAAGACATGGGGCCCGGCTTGTTTTTAAATTGACACCTTGTATATCTATGACAATGTAATAGCGGCCTGTTACATTTTTTGACATCACCAACTCTAAACATTGTCCTGTATCAACCTGTTGATTTTTAATTTGTTGATTTTTAGTTTAGTGACCAATTATTTAAATTTCCTACAAATATTCGAAAAACAGGAGCAAGAATTTATTTTTATTAGAACAAGAACAAAGAACTTTCTGTTCCCCATGCGTATGACTATAAGAAACATAATAAAAACAATTAAGCATGGGTTAGTTTTCTAATAAAAATTTTACACACATTATGTCACACATATGGATATCACATGTCCATGCTCAGAATTATTAATTATTCAATTTTTTTACGCTATCGTTGACGTCAGTGATTATATTAACTTACTACACTACAGATATACTCTTGCCATAGATATGATTTTATAAATTGAATATAAAACCTACGTTCAACTCATCGGTGACAAAAACACATACAGTATAGCACCGATAATGGAAACATCAGTTTTGGAAATCTTTGAGAGCTTCAAATGAGTCAACATCACTTTTGGAAAGTTGCATCAAAAATGTCAAGTACATAAATATTAAATACTTGACATTTTTGATGCAAATTTCCAAAAGTGATGTTGACTAATTGGATGCTCTCAAAAAATTTCCAAAACTGATGTTTCCATTATCGGTGCTATACTGTATACATTTCTTTAACGCTTTTTAATTAATTAAAGTTATTTTACATAATGTCTACCTAAATTTTTTGTTAATTTTTATAATTCCGCTAGTCGAATCATCCCCGTCTTGTTCAGGAAAAGTCAGTGAACACTTAATAGGCCATGCACTTAAATACATAGTATTCGTGCACAGGTATCACTGAATTCAATAAAAAAAAATTCGCCTCTATTCGTCCTTTTATTTTTATTTTACTTAAAACATAATTACATTATTCTACTATAATACTTGTTACTTGCTTATAAACCACATTTGTTATTTTATTAGTTGATGAGTAAATACCTATATACATCTTTTGGAGCAAAATTTTTAAAGAATTAATTTTAAAAAACAGAGTAAGTACTTCTGCGCCAACAGCTCTGCTACTTCTGACATTACAATTGATGACAATGTCCAGCTAAAAGAAACCGAAGGCTTAAAATACCTAGGGGTTTGGGTAAGCCAAGTAGGAGTTGGCGACCACGAGGTGACCTCAAAAGTAGAAAGTGGTCGCAAGATAATACGCTGCCTTAATTCTGTCTGCGGGACCAGTATATCTCCAAACGAAAAGAGAAGAGAATTGGGAAAGCAATGGCGGAATCGGTCATGTTATATAGATGTGAGGTCTGGACCCTTAAGCAAGAATAAAAGCGGAAGCTGGAAATTATCGAAATGAACTACCTCAGACGTAGCGCAAGAGTGACTAGACTAGATCGGGTGAGAAATGACCGAATCAGGCAGAGAGGAAAGAATTGAAAAAAGAAGCCTGAAATGGTTCGGACACATGTTGCGGATGAATCAAAATCGGTGGCCCAAGCGTCGGTATACATGGGTCCAACCAGGAACTAAAAGGCGAGAGCGTCCTAGAAAATCCTGAAACGAGGCGATGCGCGAGTGTCTGCAACAGCTGAGAGACACCTAACTATTGACGACGCCCAGGACCGTCAACACTGGCGTTTGGGAGTGGCGAGGCGGCTGTCAGCCGTATAAGTACTATATATATATATATATATATATATATATATATATATATATATATATATATATATATATATATATATATTTCTGAAATCAGGAAATGTTTTCTTGTATATATAACAGTACCTAAAGCAGTTAGAAAAAAATTATAAGAACTTTACTGTACTTACTGTACTTTTATTGTAGTAAATTTTATTAGGAACACTATACCTATTTTATAATGTTAACAGGGCATAAAAATTTTCAATGGTCATTTCAAAAACTATACAATTTGACAAAAATTGCACAAGAATATTATTAAAAAGATCAACACACATCAGTTTCATGCATGACTATTACAAAAATCAGTACAGTTTCCATTGTTCAATAAATATGACATATCAAATATTTAACAAAAATTTTTTTTTCAAATCATTTATAATATTTAAGTGACAGTTTTTAATATCGAATTTCAACAATTAATAAAGGATAGAATTACTAGCAAAATATAGATAGAAATAAAGTGTACCTATGCATGTACTCCCACAGTGTTCACAGGGAGGAAAAAATTTAGACAAAAGGTATTTCCTTTTTGTTCCAAACTTTTGTAGTTTAGTTACTTGTATGTAGAAGAAATGTACAAAATGTTTACACGGAGTGTTTAATAATAATTTAGCTGTTAAAACTGTATATAAAAAAGAGCGTTAAAATTTATGTAATAATTTACATTTAATAAATTTTAGAAAAGAAGGAAAATTAATAAAAAGCTTTTTAATTTGTTATTTTTTATCTTTATTAATTTAACCTACATTTAAGATTCGAAGAGTTTATTTCCGAATAAAACTGACGAACTAACAAAATATGTATAGGTTTTTACATTTTGCTTGACTATATATTCTATGTATGACATATACTTTTGAAGTAAAACTTTTACAGCGAGGTAATGAGTCAAAAATTTTAAAATGAAATACAAAAAACATGCTAATGATTGGTTAAAGATGTTGTTAAGTGCTAGGGTTCATAGTGTTCTTGAAATCATATTATTCCAAACTCTTTAAAATGATACTTATAGAACAATCTTTTTTATAGAGTATAGTTTTAAATTTTTGACAATCAATGTGCACTACGGATATGCCTGACATCGTATACTACAAGAGTTCGAATCGTTTACAAATTTTACAATATATTCATGCAGATGCTTAAAGTGTGAACATACTATATATAGTATATCTGATATTATTTTTAAATTACACTACTCTCACTGTCACCTCTCGCACTATTACCACGCTTTAGTTCCTCGTCTTCAAAATAATACGCCGTCTTTGAGAATTAAGAATTCGAGAGGGATTCTCCCAATACCGTCATTTACAAAATCCATTATTTTGTCACTGAAAGAAGAGTTCGACAGACTAAACATGGAAGTGACGGTACTGAGACAGCCAAGAATTAAGAACTGGACCTCTACCAATACTACCGCTCAAAAAGTGTGCAGTTTTATCATTAAGAAATTATTGCTATGGCTAATATTTATGAAGACAGAAGGTGTTGATAGAACCAAATAAATAAATGTCAGCTTTCACAGAATAAAATATAAGGCGAAAGTAAAGACATTACCGTCACTTTCTGAATGTAATTGTCTTTTACCCGACTGCACTCGAAGGAGGGTTATCTATTCGGGTTGTATGCACGGATATGTGCGAATAAGTCTGTTTCTGTGGCGTAGTCTGTAGCTTAAACAGCTTGATGGATTTTGGTAAAGAAGGCTTTATCTCGAAAGTGCTATAGGATACATGAAATGTTAAAACTTATCCCCTAGAAGTAACAAACGAACAATTTATATAGAAAACAGTTAGGTCTAGAAACGTGAAATTTTATACACGAATTCATTATGTAATATAGGCGGGCACCAAAAAAGGGCTTTCGAAAAATAGAGGATGAAAATTTATATGGAAACTATAGTTTTTATCTACGAATTCGCCCGCATGGGGTCGGTAATGACATAGTGGTTAAAGAAGTCATGGACAAAAGGTAGAAGTCCACATCTATACATATAATAAAACTGTAACGAGACCAGTTCTGTACATTAAATATTTTTTGAAAATTGTACTGATACTGTAAACAGCTATCGATGTAGATATCAAAACATCGATTTTTAAAATTTTTGTCTGTGTGTTCACACATCACGTAAAAACTACTGAACGGATTTCAATGAAATTTGGAGTGATGATAACTTATTACCTCAGGGTTAACATCTAAGATACTTTTAACTCCAGGAAGATGTCTCTTTCCCACGGGAAAATATAAAAACCATTTTAAACATGTGTATCCATTATGTAAAAATTATTGTTCTATGCAAGTTCTGTATAATTATTACACTTATATATACTTCCCATTGATTTTATAACAATGCGTCGCGCGAACGACGTCGTGGATACAGCTAGTAGGGTAATAAAAAATATTTTTTTATATTAAATTCGCCAGCCATTTTATATTAAAGCTGCCAGCCATTGAAACGTGCAAGTATATATTTTTTCTTCTTAATAATTAAACAACGCTGAAAGATCCAAATAAAAAAGTAAAATATTTAAAAGAATCAACAAACCCGACTGCGTAAAAAGCGAAATAAAACGACGGAACCAAGATAAAATAGAAAAAAGAAAATGAATATAAAAGTAAAGCAGTCGGAGGTGTACATATACCAAATTAAACAGAAATACCTGTTGCCTCTGATTGCTTTACTTTTTTATTAATGCTTCTTTTTCTATTTTATAGTAAAAGCTAGAGTGTAATGATTATTTATATAATTTTACTTTTAAAAACCTTTACTTATTATAAGACAATGGTCTTTATAATAATTGAAATGAGAATTATACGTGTTAATAAAAAAACATAAACAAATTTTAGCAGTCGGTCTTTACGATAACAAAGGTTCATGAATTGATTTTATAAGGTGGAAGTGAAAACATGTTGATAGGTGGCCATCAGTTTAGTTCCATGGAATTCCAGTTATCTAGATTCAAGTGTAATGTAACACAAATATTATTTAATGCAAAGATTGAATAAATAGATAATATTATTTTATTTATTTTATATTTTTTTTTTTTAAAGAAGCATTACCTCGTCACTATTGGAATAGTGACTCTGGTCAAAATACGTATCTGTAAAACGAATAAATGGAATGATACATATTTTTATATTCAATAAAAATGCTACGTCATATCAGATGTGTTTGTCGGCCAATGGACAGTATCGAATTATGATGAATGATGAATTTCTTTCCAATTTTATGTAACATTACGTTTGTGTTGTTTGTTATAATATGTATAGTATTAGCATTCATGTGTGGAAAAATGTCGTTACTTTTGCATGAAAGATATTTTATCACAATATCACATGCACACATTTTTTAACAATGATTTTTACAGAAAGCAAAATTTTACAAAACTAATATTGATCAAATCAATCCAATAGACTTCAAAAATATCATATCTATTTGCCATATGAACAAATCCTTAACATAATTACTTTCATCATGAACACTATTACCTTTATATATTAAATTTCCGTACATCGTATCCTTGAATTTAGTATCTGATTTTAATAGATAAGTATGATAAGCAGAAACGTAATAGGATATTACTGTAAAAGTTTGGAAAATTCCATTTATCGATCAAGAAAATGCTAGAAAAATATGATATCCGAAAAGTTTCAAAGATTACTGCAATTTACATGCTATAATGGCGCTAATTTAGTGTTTTACTTTAACCCGTTTAGTACCGCCATATATTCCAATTTTTTAGATAAAAAATTTAATATCTCTATAAGTTTAATTGCAAGTGTGGTACATTTTGTTTAATTTATTTACAGTATGGCCGGTCTTTACTATACAGCCTCCAGTTATCGATATAAAACAATGCACACTCTTCACTTGAATTTTTTCTAAAAATTAGCATGACGAGCTGAGCTCGTCATTAGTCCTAAAGGAGTTAATAAAAAATACCCCTGTCGCAGCATCCTGCATAACATAGCGAATTTTCATTTACAAAAGTACATTTTTCTGGGAAACTAGTTGATAAAGAGTAATTGTAAATAAAAAAGACCTTCTTTATGTGATTTTTCCGCCTCATTCCGCCAAATTGTTTTCGTGAAATGAAATTTTTCGTGTAAAAAATTTGGCAGAATTAGGCGGAAAAATCACATAAAGAAGGTCTTTTTTATTTACAATTACTCTATATCAACTAGTTTCCGAGAAAAATGTACTTTTGTAAATGGAAATTCGCTATGTTATGCAGGATGCTGCGACAGGGGTATTCCATTTTTTGAAGTGGTACCTCCTCCTTGAGGTCGCTCAAAAAAATCGGATGGTGGGTCCAGAACTGTCCAAATCCTACTATTGATTTTTTTTTTCTTATTTTCTCAAAAACTAGCTAACCTAGAATAATAGTTCAAAAACCTTTTTTATGTGATTTTTTTCCGTCTTTGCAATGGTGTAAAGAAATGTTGCAAAAACTTTTAAATTATAGCAAATTTTGGCAAAAAACTAATTTTTTGCAAGAACAAAAACCATGTTCCTGGCATCCGACGTGTTTGGCTGAAGAACTCATCCAAGATTTTTGGATTTTTCCTGAAGAGTTATCGTGCTGATACATATATACATACATACATACATACATACATATATATATACATATATATATATATATATATATATATATATATATATATATATATATATATATATATATATATATATATATAAATTTTAGTGAATATTATTTTCGGTTTCTAGGGACCTCAAAACAAATTTCTGCCATAGTTCCGGGCTCAAGTCGCGTCATGACACCTACTGTAATAGCTGAATTTCCAGAATTCTTTCTGGAAATTCGCTAAAAAGAAAAATACTGATAAAAAATGCGAGAATAATTCTTGTAGTTCAAGTTCACTTTCACAGATATACCTATTTAAACTTTAATTTGAATCGGATTTAAATAACAATAATATAATTATATCGAGGAATTTCAATTTTGTTGACAAAAAGAATATGTTATTTTTAGGAACATATTGTAATTCTAAAATTTCGTATAGGTACGTATTTATTTTTACTAAATGTCAAAAAAGTTACAACAATTTGAATAATGCATGAGCAAGGACGCTCAGATGAGCAACCCGTATGACTCGTTGGGAAAAGTACTTACAGATTTAAAAGTAATCAAGAAAAAAAAGAAATAAAGCAAAATTAAACGTACCAAATTTTCTGTCTTTTTTCCTTTTGGTTATTAGTCGAATTCTCACCGACTCTTGCATATGGACGGGAAAACTGTATCTCGTACCAACTTATATATCATCGGTATATTGCTACCTATATGTCATATATATCTTCGAAGATAACTACGCAGAAAATAACTAATTAAATTTAAAATCTAATATCATATAATATACTTAGTTTATTGGGGCGGGGGGATTAACGTTACCTAATTCGGTATAAAAAATCCCATTTTTAAGAATTTTTTCAAACGCTACAGGTAATACAAATTTATTTAAGAAAAGTTGTCTGCCGGTGAACAATATAACTCATGAATGAATAATCTGAAATAAAAAATAAAAAAAGGAAATCATTAGTTAACCTCTTTCCTAAAGTATCCCTGGGAGGAATTTGTTTCGATTTTCTAATTTTTGGTGACTCTTACAAGTAAACGTCCCGAGGCCGGACCTATCGATTTTGATGAAACTTAGATATGTTGTAGAACACTAAAAAATAAGCAACACGTATTTTGCTTTATCGGCGGAAAAACGGTTTGAAGAGGTGAAATCGCCCTCCCAAAATTGGGGTAAAAATTTAATTTTTCAAATATCTCGAAAACGGTAAGAGATAGAGCAAAAGTTTAAATTGGCGATATTGCTCTTTTTTAAAGAGCTATCTATTGGTATGTTAACTAATATGTAATTTAAGAGGGTGACTCACCCCCTCTCCAATGTTGCTCAAACTGAATTTTGAAATCGAAAATTTCATTTCTACGTTATTCTAAATGTCTTAAACTATTCTCCATGAAGAAAAACTTCTTGAACTATCCAAGTAGTACGACTATTCGACACAGTCACCCTCTAGTTAACTACCCCTAGACTTAATATTAGGACATTGAGCAAAAACAGGTCAATTAGATTTTCTGACGTAGATTTCAAATCTGTAAACAGAATTTTTATATTGTTTAATTTTCGCCCCCTTTTTGCAAAATTAACCCCTAAATTTTAATCCCCAGCCACCCCTGTTGACACAATTTGAACAAATTGCATACCAATAGATAGCTCTTTAAAAAAGAGCAATATCGTCAATTTAAACTTTTGCTCTATCTCTTACTGTTTTCAAGATATTTTAAAAATTAAATTTTTACCCCAATTTTTGAAGGGCGATTTCACCCCTTCAAACCTTTTTTCCGCCGATAAAGAAAAATACGTGTTGCTTATTTTTTAGTGTTCTACAACATACCTCAAGTTTCATCAAAATTGATAGGTCCGGCCTCGGGACGTTTACTTGTTAGAAATGAAAACACCGACTTTCACCTATTTCTTACTGTAAAATTAATAATTATGAAAAATTTAAAAAAAAAGCTTCCATGGATACCTGGCCATTTATGTAAGCGTAAGGAAGCTGTATACAAAATTTCAAAACAATGGGGTATTTGACAATTTTTTAAATACCATCTTAGTGTGTTTATTACTTCTGACTAAACTCATAATACACATTTTTAAATTATTTTGTACTATATGTTTAATAAAAATCACCGATAAAATTTCAATTTTCAAAAAGATCGCCAAAACGATGCTTTCTGTGACGTCAAATCGTATGACGTCATTGGCTCTAAAACATTGAGTAGTAGTAGTAGGTCTAGTAATGAAAATTAATAATGAAAAATTTCTTTCATAGTTACCAAAAAAGTAAACAGTTTTTTCCCTAACTACAATATAATACCTACATATTCGAACGAGCTTGTGACGTAAGCTGCTTTTGCTTGATGTTTCTGATTACGTCATTTTCAACGTAAATTTTGTAATTTTATTTAATTAAAATTTTTATATTTTTGAATGAAATAACTTGTAAAAAAGCAATATTCAGTATCATTATGACTCGAGCAATTATTTAAAAATCAAAATAGATATTTTTTCAACTACTGTCAAATACCCCATTGGTCGAGTAGATTCTGATTTAAACTGTTCTCCGGTTTCAAAAATAACAAGTGTCAGAAAATCGCTTTAAAGTTTTGTATGCCTGAAAATCCAATATTAAATATGAAAACTTTTTTCATACCTACGTCATTGGTTGTAGTATACAGCTCAATTAACATAAGGTTGCCGGTTAAAGTTGTACGGGCAGTAGACAAACACAACTTCTATCACACTTTTATGCATATATGTTATATGTTTAATTCTTGTTGTCGCACTTTTTCATTTGCGCATCTGACCCGCAACCTTATGTTGGTTGGATTGTACATTAGTATACTTACAAAGACCCATCGATGAATAAAAGAATTTAGAGATTCGGAGAGCACAAAGCCACGTAACTGCTGGGAGGGATACAAAAACGTATCGGAGCAACAAACGCTCAAAATTCTATTACTTAATTTTACTCCGATTTGTTTCAAATTTTGACACGACAATCTTAACATGTTGTAAAATCATATGAAACAATAAGAAAATTTTTAATACGTTACCTCCCCTTCCCTTAAAATGAGATTATACTTTAGAGACGATTGTAATCTTTTAAATTTTTTTAATTTTGAAAATAAAATTTGAGCCGATCCCAGTGATCTCAATTTTTTTTTCACTTTTTTTAATAGCAGCAAGCTCGATTCTTTCATAATAAATTATGCTATGACATTCGAGTTTATACTTCACATTTAATGCACATAAAATAAATGCAAATAAAAGTCATAACTCCAAAACCGATAATCATAGAAAAATTCTAAACATTATTTATTTAAATTATACGTAAAAAGAAGTGCTATAAAAATATGCAAATAAAAATATCATAATCATAGTTCTTACCAATAAGTATCTATAGGCAGAAAAAATTTGCAATTGTTGCTTTTTTGGCTATTGTTTCTAAGTTACATAAAATTTGAAAAGTTTCATTACCTTTACTGCTTCTGCGTAATTTATTCAATTTTACTGAAGCGGTTATCTTTCATCGTTTACGAGTTTGCCATGCTAATTCTAATATTTAACTACATATATTAATGTCTACATATTAAATTTTTAAAATTATTTACAAGTTATCTTTGGAAGCATGTACAATTTTTAAGAATATTTAAGAAAAAAAGGAAAAAATTTGGACTGAGCAAGACAGGAATCTCCTAGAATAACTGTGAAGTTGAAGTTTTTTTTTCAACATCAAGACAAGTACACAGAGTATTAAAAGAACTAAACCAAAATATAGACAATGGATATACCTCTGTCTCTAATGAATGACCGGATGTGAACTAGTAAAATATATAAATGAATTCATTTTTAACATATTTTTTCTAACATTCATAAAAATAAAATAACCTTGAAATTAAAAGTCGTACAAGTGTTCTTTAGTATCGCATACGATATATAATAAATACATATTATATGTACATATATAACATTTTATTGACTACACAGCGTACATATGCATGTGTATTCGTTTGAATTGACCACAGTCGGGCCCGTCCGCGTCGTCGGTGCGATGACACCCAAACGGCCAAACATTGCATTTCCTCTCTAAATGACCATTACCTTACATTTATGTCGTCTGTTTTCTGTAGGTCACAACTCCCCTAATTTATTTCGTATGTATTATGTTCCGTTTTAAAAATACATAAATAAATAAAAAAAATTCAAGATAATAGACCGGGAGGCGGTAATATAAAAGTGTTTACCCATCGATCTAAAGAAAATTTCATTTTTTGTAATAGTTTATCATTAGAAGTTACGAAAATACTTTGTCAGCCAGTCCTTATCTTGTCCGATTGCACAGGCCGATCTTAAAAGGTAATCGTATTTTTGATGCTGTTTCGAAGTTTAACTGTTTGCCCATCGATTTATGCCTCTAAAAATTGACCACTTTTCGAGGTCAGCCCACCATACCGAATAAGATGTTATGGAGGACGACCAAATTTACTTCGTTGTACTACGTAAAATCAATTAGATCAACTTTGGAAAAGTCAGAGTGGTGGTTGATTATTAAGGTTTTAGTTGATAGTTTTCAATTTGGGGTTGGTAGCGTATATTTTAAACCATCTCTAGATATCGGCGATGTCTTAGATTTATTCCAAATGGTAATAAATGATCTTGTTATTAAATATCCAGAACTTTCTTTTATTTTAGGTAGCGATTTTAATGCAGGCGTAAACGATTTAAATCAGGTAACTCCTGAGATTTCTGATGAAACTGAACTTTATTGGGAACGAACGACCTTGGAAAAGTTTTCAAATCTTAAAGGTAAAACTTTAGTAGAATTTATGGAACAAAATTGTTTCGTTCTGGTAAGTGAAAGGTCAGTAAGTGACCATTTTGCTCAATTTACATTTTGTAAAAACACGTCCAAAAGTACTATTGATCTAGTTTGGAGCAATATAAATAGGTACTTTAAAAATTTGTAACTCATTATCTTCTCATTTCTCAGTGGAGCTTCAAATTACCATCACTATAATTATGTTTAAGCAAAAGAAGACAAAACAACATTCTGTGTTAAAGTCATATTATAGATGGAATACAAATAAAACAGATGGCTACCTAATGCAAATGCAATACAGCGAAAATATTTATTTCAATCTATCTAATGCTTCCGTTGATGCTATATATAAAATCAGTATTTGCTGTAAAAAACGTAGCTGATAATCTACAAATGTTTCATACCTCTAAAATTAGTAACTACGGTAAAAATGAAATAAAAAACGTTGGTTTGATTCTCAGTGTAAAAAAACTAAAGGACAGTGTTAAAAATGCTCAGAAAGAATGTAGGAAGGAATGATGTTCGAGTACCCGCTCTAAACGGGGTATGGGCGTTCAAAGATGTTCATGAACTCCCGGAAAAGGTCGTCTCGTACGACGGAAGCGTGCGGAGCGTCCCGATAATTACTGCTTTTTGCATTGACGCCGCTAACATGTTGGCGTGAGATCTACAAGCCGGAATGATATTTAAATTGCGCACAAAGGAGTTATGCATACCCCCCAGACATCCGATTATAAGTACGACCAAGTGGACAGTATAGCCCGGGTACAGTTGTCGCAGTTCGTGTATTAGATCTTGATATTTAACCCTTTTTTGCTCCTCCTTTTCGACTATGTCAGTTTCCGCCGGAGCAGAGAACTCGATAACATACATAGTTCGAGATGTTAAATCTTGGAGCACTACATCAGGCTTATTAACGGTCAATTACCTGGTAGTTGCAACCGGCATGTTCCAAAAGTCTTGCACTTTTGGTTTGGCTACAAAGGATTCTACTTCCCCGGGATCCTACTTCCCAAGACAGGTATTTTGTAATGATGACGAAGGTAAAAGTAGAGCACACGCAACGTTGCATTATGGCAATGGATATAGGTCGACTTAGTGTAATGCGAGCAACCTGAAGCCAGGTGCATCAATGTTTCCGGGTATGCTTTGCATGCCCGACACGAAGTACTCGAAACCCCTTTATTACCCATCACATACTTTTGGTGTGTTAAGGTGTTCCACACACCATCCTGAGCTGCGATGACGAAGTCCTCCGTTTCCGATTTAAGCTCCTTAACTCTCAAAAAAGCCCAAGTGAGTTCGCTTGAAAGGCCAAGGTTGTCAAGATGGCGGTAGAACATACCCTGGTGAGCTTTGTCGCGGTGCTGATTGAGCAGGTGTTGTTGCTCGACTCTCTTGATTGTGGACTTTTGGCGCGACTGTGACAGTGAGAGAATGCTATTCTCATCGTCGCGATTACGTGCATCGAAAGCTAAGCCCAAGCTATTGGCGGCACGTTGCGCTGCTGTGAATAAAAATGCGCCTACGCCAGCAAGCGCGTGGTCCCTGACGGGCTGCAAAAGCGGGCCTGAGCTGTTGAGTATTCACGGAAGGTATAGTCGTTGTGTCGATGCGCGTGGGTGCAAACTACGATTGATATTCATTATTTTACGCGTGTCTCGGTCTAGTTCCTCCAATTCATTCACATTCCATTTAATTGAACCAAATGTATACAAAAAAATTGAAATGGCTAAGATAATTGTAGCGCTGGTCTTATTCTTCGCCGACGCGATGGTTCGGAACTCCAAATCTGCCGAAGAAGGCGCTTATATTACTACTTAAGGCGGCCTTCATGTTCTGTACGACCATTTTGAAAGTACTTTTGTGACCATACAGTCATTCGATTTTTCCAATGTCCTATTTATAGTCATTTATATTATACCCTCGTATTATGTACACTAGCGGAAATAATTAAAGGATCAAAAAAAAAATACCAAATTTTTAGTGATTTTTCGAATGGCTGTATCTTCGTGAAAAATGGTCGTATCGGAGTCGTAAGCAAAGCAATTTAAAGCTGGAAGTTTCTAGTTTTTAGATCTTGCGATAAAAAAATTTTCAAAGCAACGTGTATCGCTCAATCCTAATAAGTACACTGAAAAAAAAATTTCCGAAATTTTTTTGGTTCTTTTTTTTGATCCACGGACTTGGAAAAAAAATTTCCGACTTAACCACCATATGGACCGGATAACTCGTTCATTCAGCTTTAATTTGTTTTTTTTTAGACCTTTATACGACAACTTCTCGCTGAGATATCGGTCTTTGAACGGAAAAGGATCGTTTCGCCTTTGACCATCGATATTTCAGCAACTAATGATCACACAGAAAATTGAAGGTGTGTTTCGAAAACTCGAATAAATTCTCTACAAGGATTAGCCATTGTTTTTTCAGAAAAAAATTCTTTTGCATGCTCTACATGAAATTGAAAAGTCAAGAAAAAAAGAGCTTTTAGGGGCTTTTTGGAAAATCAAGAATTAAAAATTGCGAGAAAACCATTGATGTTAAGTGTGCCTTTTACAGTTCAATATACCCACAAAAACCCCACCGAGTTCCAATTGAATCCATATAGCCGTTTTTTTGTTTCATTCGATTGAATTTTTGAAAAAATTAATGGATCATTTTTTTACTCTTAAACTTTCATAATCTTGAACAAAATGAAAAAAAAATTTTTCTCAGCTTTTTTCACATTTTTATCAAAAACAGTATTTAAATTTATAAAAAAAAGAAAATTTCTTAAAAAATTTTCAAAAAAAAATTTTCTTTTCGAATGCTTCGAAAAAATTTTTCAAAAATTTTCTTTTCTTTATAAATTTAAATACTGTTTTTGATAAAAATGTGAAAAAAGCTGAGAAAATTTTTTTTTCATTTTGTTCAAGATTATGAGAGTTTAAGAGTAAAAAAATGATCCATTAATTTTTTCAAAAATTCAATCGAATGAAACAAAAAAACGGCTGGATTAATTCAATTGAAACTCGGTGGGGTTTTTGTGGGTATATTGAACTGTAAAAGGCACACTTAACATGAATGGTTTTTTCGCAATTTTTAATTCAGCGCTTGATTTTCCAAAAAGCCCCCAAAAGCTCTTTTTTTCTTGATTTTTCAAATTCATGTAGAGCATGCAAAAAAATTTTTTTCTGAAAAAACAATGGCTAATCCTTGTAGAGAATTTATTCGAGTTTTCGAAACACACCTTCAATTTTCTGTGTGATCATTAGTTGCTGAGATATCGATGGTCAAAGGCGAAACGATCCTTTTCCGTTCAAAGACCGATATCTCAGCGAGAAGTTGTCGTATAAAGGTCTAAAAAAAAAGCAAATTAAAGCTGAATGAACGATTTATCCGGTCCATATGGTGGTTAAGTCGGAAATTTTTTTTCCAAGTCCGTGGATCAAAAAAAGAAACCAAAAAAATTTCGGAAATTTTTTTTTCAGTGTACTTATTAGGATTGAGCGATACACGTTGCTTTGAAAATTTTTTTATCGCAAGATCTGAAAACTAGAAACTTCCAGCTTTAAATTTATTTGCTTACGACTCCGATACGACCATTTTTCACGAAGATACAGCCATTCGAAAAATGGCTAAAATTTTGGAATTTTTTTTTGATCCTTAAATATTTCCGCTAGTGTATTTATGGAAGTTTAGTGATTGCATTTGTGTAGTGAGTTTGCAACACCGTTTTGTGCAATTTATGTTTACTTTTAAACGTTCTGAATCAGTAAAAGGGTTCAAATAAGTATCATACTCATTAAACTCATTTTGTTTTATAGTTAAGGTGCTAATGGTGATTTCGATATATGATTCCATCGTCGTTGATAGGAATATATTATGTAGTTTATTAGTGTGCGAATAAGAAAAAACTGGAATAAAGCTCTGACGGTGCCGAAATTTTTTAAAAATAAATTTTCAAAATTCAAAAAAAGAGCTCCTTTAATTTATGTCATTGTGTTTGCCACTTTGTACTAAGGGTAGGTAGTAAGCATATAATAAATTTGTGGAAGGCAGACGTCCACATTGTTGCATTTTAGCGAATTTTCGAATCGAAAATTCAGCTTTTTTTTAAATTAATTAGGAACATGTAAAAAAAAATTATTTCATCAATCTATTTAATTTATATTTTTGCGTTCAAAATACTTCCTTGGAGAGAGAAATAAAAGAGGCAGACATAGGACTTCTGATTTTAGCTACAATTCTAAAAAGACCTCCGTCGTAGCATCCTGTATAACATAGCAAATTTTTGAATACAAAAATTATTATTCCTCGAAAATTCATTTACATAAGATAATGGCTCTGATTAGAGAGAGAGTACTAATACACATACAATAATAGGTGATTGAATTAATAGGTGATTGAATGGGTGTCAAAAGTTTGTCATACGTAGTAGTGTCTCACAAGCACTCGATAATATTTGAAATTAAAAATACGGTCAGCTTTAAATGTATATATGGTCAGTTAGTAAAATATTTGAGCTTCAAATAATGATAGTCTGCTAAAAAAATTAACGAGCAGCAATATGTGAGCAGCATTTAATATTTTTTTTAGTCTGCTGTACAGCCGTTGCACATACTCGTATACATGACAATCATACTATTAGTTAAAGTTTGTGACTTGTCGGTTTGTATGACCAAAGTAATTTCTGGGACTACGCAACCGATTTCAAAAATTTTTTCACCGGTAGATAAGTAATATTGTCGATTCTCGCATAGACTACATTTGAAAGATTAAAATTATACCGTGGAACCCTCGGGCCCCAAAAAAGCTTAAAACAAACCGTTGGACGGATCATTACAAAATTTTGCTCAAGTAATATTGAGATCCCCGCAAAAATAAACGTTATATCAAAATTGATTCTTAATGTCTTAGGGCTCCAGAAAGGACTCAAGTAAGTGACTGGACCAAATTTTGCTCTAATATTATTGAGTCTTGGAAATAAATTAACACGAGTTTAGAAATTTTCTCCTGAGCTCTGGGACCTCAAAAAGGGTCGGAAATTAAAGTGCTCTCAAACTTATCAATATGGGTATCTACGAAAAGATGTCAGGACATGAAAATTAGATTCCCTATTAAAATATAAATATAGCTATTTGGTAGTTATTGGACGAGCGAAGCGAAGCACTGTAAAGAACTATTTTTGGAAAAAAAAACAAACAGAATATTTGATTTAAAAATAAGATGAGGTTGAAATTGCTGCCTCAAATATTAATTCGTTTAGATATTAAATTAAGACGTTCAAATAATTTTACGCGAGTGAAACCGCGGGTCTCAGCTAGTAAACTTATATTTTAAAACCTTAAATATAAAAGAATACAGTAAAATTCAACTAAAACAACATCTACAAAACAATCAACAACATCTTACAATTAAAACAATATATATATATATATATATATATATATATATATATATATATATATATATATATATATATATATATATATATATAAATTCCATTAAAACCAACAATTTAAGTAACGGACATATTATCTACGTATTTGAATTTTGTTATTTACTTATAGCGCTAATCTGGCTTAAGAAAATTTAATAATTATAGAAAAAATTTTACACTTAATGAATAATAATAGTTCACTTTATAGGCGATATTTCTCGAAATAGGATTCAGTCTCCAATTTACAAAAATTTTTACTTGATACAGCTTCTAATTTAAAAAACCAGGTGCGCTCGCGTAATCTTGCGACGCCAATATATTTTTTGCTGCTGAATTATTCTTTTTGCTGCTCATTTATCCTTTTTTGCTGTTCAATATTTATATTTTAGCGTACCAAATCGTATTATTATGCTGATCACATTTTGCTGGCAAGATAATTTTACTGCTGCTAAAATATTTTTTTAGCTGATAAATTTTGCTGATCAATAAGTTAAATTGCTGCTCAAATAATTTATTCTCTTTTTAAACTATAACAATTATATTAGAGCAAGGAGCAGAAAAGATGGTAACTTTTTTTACATTTTTACAAAGCCCTCATTTGGTATCGTAGCAATAAATTCATGGCAGAAATTGTTAACACAGATTTGAGTAAAATACATATTGCGTATTTTATTCAAATCTGTGTTATTATCAACTTCTGCCAAACGATGAAATCATTTAAAAAGTTCCCTAGCTCTTATGTGAGTCAAACTGACTGTGCCAAGCATTATATTTGTACATATGCAAACATTCATATCCATTACTTTAGATTTGTATACTTTGCACTTTGCGGTTAATATTCAATTTTTAAACGATTTAGAAATTCCCTTTTTATATACTTTTTGTTCTAACATGAAGCGATTATCGTTGACGGTATGTAATTTACGATTATTGTGAGCTGACCCACAGTAGAATTTTCATGAAAAATGCGTAGTTTGTTTAGCCCTGTCTAGTGCAATGGCAATAGTAAAACTATTATACGTATATGTCATTATATGTACATTTTAGTTTACTGTTCACACTTTTCGACCCACATATCAATAATACTTTGCATGCAGGAACTACTTCGGAGTCAATGATGGTTACATCGTTTGAAACCGAATATTGTATTTTGTTATACAGGGATTTATGAATTTAAATATTTTAGCCGAAGTTTTACTTCGATGTGAATTCTTCTCCTAAAACTTTTAGTGATCCTTTAGAAAGTAAATTGAAATAATTTAGTAGAGAGCTCATTCTTTAAAAAAAAATTAAAACTTTCGAAATTCATTATCTAGCCAATTCAGTGCCATCGTTAGCTGGTAGCTAGTTCTTCCAGAGAGACTAAAAATTACTATAGACTATATTAATAGATTTTTTTTATTTCGATTTTTTCATCTCTAATTCTGATATTCTATATTCTGTATCGCCTTTGTTCAATTTTAATTATTTAATTGTGTAGTGAATCAAAATTGATCACAAAACAACAATTTTGTGGCAAAGCCGTGAAGATAAATGACAAGCTCTAGGGATAAATCAGATTTTTAAAAAAAATTTCCTCAAATATGCAGGCGACGCGACGAGCAAAAGCAAAATGAAACGAAAAACTGAAATACTTTTAACCGGGCTAATTTTATATTTTCCGGGGCCTCTACCATCACCGTTGGGTCCTCTGTTCAAGTCAGTGCTCCAAAGCCGCAACCACTCTCGTTGGGCCTGACTTTTAATTTTCCTCGTTCGTCAGTGAAACTACAATTTTAGTTTTCGCATGTCAAGACCAAAATGTATAACAACAAATCAGCTGCAACTTATAACAATATGGGAGAACCGTGAGAAACAAACGACTTTTTTATCACGAAAAATCAAATTTGTAAAGAACTGTGTAGCTGACCAAATTTGATTTAAATATCAAAGATCAATAATAATTCGAAATGAGACCGTAATATTTTTAAAAAAATGTTGCACTACGTAACGTTTCACAATCGAATTTTTTCTTTATTGTATTAATATTTTTTTTGAATATTTTTTTTTATAAATAAAGATTAGTTTAAACAAGAACCTTTGACCCTTTCCTTCCCTCTCTTAACAATGCAAATACACATCGCACATCTCTTTTTAAAAAATCATGTCGCACTAACCTAGGTAACCTATTATAAAGTATGAACGTATACGTATAGATGACAGAACGGAACTTAAAGTTTATTTTTAAACCCTGTACGGTTTTTTTTTATAATAAAAAAGTCCTCTAGGTAAAAAACGTCTATTAAACAAATGTGTGTGCATAAAAAGTAGGGCTCACAAAAAACTATAGGGGTGAAGTACGAGTAAAGGATCTTAAGATAGACCAGATGGTCCATATAAGAGATTTTTTTACATGCATGCTAAGGGTTGTTTTTTTTTTTTTTTATTCATTTATTCTTAGTTCATACATATGGGCACATATGCAATTTGAGACTATGTGTGTACATGAGTACCTATATCAAAAAACAGCCCTTAAACTAACTGGACCATTCAAGAATGAAACATCCGTTTTTTTTAATATTTTGATTTCCTATTATTAATTGCATCCGCTTTCTAACGTTGTCTGATTTAAGCATTAAGTGAATTTCAATTTGTAACGCATATTGCAAATAAGTAATTATACATTCTTTTAACGAAAATTAATTTCTACATAACCATACAAATAATTAATTACAATTGTCTTGTTTTAATCAATTTTTACAGCTCATCTCTATTTTTTTATGGTAACTCAAGGTTTTTAAGAATTATTTATATTAACATTATATATATATATATATATATATATATATATATATATATATATATATATATATATATATATATATATAATGGATGTAAATTGTAAAATGGAAATGAGAAACACAAAATTAACTTTTTACTAAAAAAGACTGAACCAATTCACATATTTTATTATTATGTATAGTGGTTTGCCATTCTCTTTCGTTGATTTGTATACGGTAGCCAACCATTACCGATTGTAAAAAAAACTCGTAATTTTACTTGATTTAAGACGAAATCCTTACGTTACATATTAGTACGGTGCAATTAGACCCAAACCTCAACATCCAAAGTAACAGTTTCATTCCAACTCCAAATTGTTCTACAGAGTCCACATATTGTTTGGTAAAAAGTTACACCATTTTGAGTGTCGGGTTTGGGAGGGAGGAGGGTAGAAGTATGGAGATTAATGGTTTTCGTCAGTTTTTTTAAAATATTTCAAAGACTATGCTGCTTAGCGCAAAAAGTGTTTATACAAAAATAATCTTCATTAAATTGCGAACAAAAATAGTCCCGTGCATTATCTTGCTGAAGTGAAGAGTTCCAGAGTTATGGAGGGTGTAAAAGTAGCAATTTTTAGATTTTTTGGAAAAAATATGACACATTATCACTAAGGAAATTAATTTTTTTTATACAGGATTGTGTTTTGTAAAAGGAAGTTGTGATTAGTCCTCTTCAAACATAGCACCCTCCTCTCCTAAATCTTCGTCTATGATGTTCGTATCCCTGTTATCACATCCTAGGCCTGAGCAATTACCGCATATGCTTGAGCAGTTTAGACCACTCTTTCTGTATTCGCAGTTACGGACGCATTCGTCTTTGCAAGCGCACACTATGAGAGAAAGTAATTCCTCGGGAACTGCAGGATGTGCTGTTGTAATTGGTCTCAGGTGTTCGTCAATCTTCTTCCACCCCCACTCGAGCGGATTCTTCTTCTTATTCAGCCACTGCTGCACCTATCACCAGGTGCAGCAGTGGCTAAAAATACTAAAAATTGCTACTTTTACACCCTCCGTAACTCTGGAACTGTTCACTTTAGCAAGATTATGCACAGGACCATTTTTGTTCGCAATTTAATGTAGATTATTTTTGTATATGACACTTTTTACGCTAAACCCCATAATTTCCGAAATATTTAAAAAAAAGCTGATGAAATCCATTAATTTGGCTACTTTTACCCCCCCCCCCCAAAAAAAAAACCCGACGCTCAAAATGTAACTTTTTGCCAAACAATATATGGACTGTATAGCACAATTTGGAGTTGGAATGAAACTGTTACTTTGGATATCGAGGTTAGGCCATTTTTTTGAATAACTGCACCGTACTATATTGATATGGTAGGTAAACATTAGTGGTAAAAGGCACCAAAATTTGTTACTATATTTTAATTTGCTTCAGTTCATTTTGACAATGCTGAAGGAACTTCCAAATCAGCTATAAGTCTTATTCCAGATTTTTATAAAACCAAGTGTATGCTAACAGGTATATTTAGATGCATTTAAAATCACTAACCTCAATGAAATACTTGAGCATACTAAGAGCTTTTGTTTCAAAATTTTTTAAAATTTTTGATTCTAACCACTGTAATAACTGTTAACAGAGAATGTCACGAAAGTGTATACGCCGATGATTTTGTTTACTCTTCAATAGTAGAATACCAGATTATGAAGGACATATTATGTTTTTTCCCTCGTACGATAATGCCATTTGAAGATGATATTATACAATACGAAAAAAATATCTCGAAAATAGTAAGAACTAAAATGGTACTCTACTGCTCCTTTTGCAGTAAAGTTATCTACTAATATACATTTTCTTCAATTATATTAACAAGTGTCACTGGAAGTTAAAATTTAGGAGTCCACTTTGCAAAGATGGGATGAAGAATAAAAATATTAAAATTTTAATTCCAGCATTCAATTCTTTGTGAAAAAAAAAAAAACCTAGAAAGTTATTTTTACTCAGTTTTGAAATAATAAGTTTAGAGGTGAATTAAATGTAGACAGATTCTATTTACTGTATCTATTTAAGTATTTAAGGAATTTCCCTTTCATGATAAATAGTTTAAGATGTAGTATAAGAAATGCGCTTTTTTGACTCAAATTGAATTTGATTAATATTGTGGAAATGAATCTTTCTCTCCCGTTATCTATTCAGTTACTAGTTACTAATCTCCATATACTTACTGGTTTCCATTTATTATCACGTTGTTTTATGTAACTAATCGCGTAGCAAGAAAAATAAAACCCTAATTTTCTCATTAAGACACATTATTTGAAAGATATTTATTATTCATAATATTTGGTATCGGAAAATATATGTTAAAACTGTAATATATCTAAGAAATTTTCCTTACTTTTTCGATAACGTAAAATATAATTTTTAAATAAAAAACAGCCATTATAAAATGACAATATGGTATGTCAGCTTCAAAAACCCTTCAACCTTAATTTGCATTTAGACCTTATATTCTCGAAGTTGTATAAAATATGTCACCTAGATTTTTTGACATAAATTCGATTTCTGTAAACAAGATTTTAATATATTATTTCTTTTATCCCTTTTCGATATAATTAACTCTCAGATTTTATCTCCGGGCCCGGTAGTCCCAGTTGGTGTAATTTCAATGAATTGCATAACGTACCACTTCAACAAGAGCAGTAATATCAGTTTACACTTGCTCTGTTTTTTTACCGTTTTCAAGATATCTGGAAAATTGTATTACTACTTCAAATTTTGATAAGTAATTTTACACGTTACACGCTTACAGTGACGTTACCACATGTAGGAAAATATAAGCGTCTTTTATGCATTACATTCTATAACTCATCACAAAATTGACAAAATTGATGAAGTGCCCATTGGTGGTGCCCCTTGTAAGAAAAATTCTCTTTTCTTCAAAATTTGATTTGAAGTAAATAACGTATTACATATATTAGCAATTTTTCCTCATAAATTCCGCTAAAAAATAAAACAATTTGTTAAAACGAAAAGTTTCTCTCAAAATGAAATTAACTGGACAGACCATGTTTTAACAGAACATGTGCTACCAAAATTTGTACAAACCTATTTGAAAAACAATAACGACTGGTAATTTTTATTTTTTCAAGAGATTTACAAACGTCAAATTATATATGTATAAGAAAGGAATATAATACAAGTTGACGCAAAAACATCTGTTTTAAAAAAATATTAAATGATAGAAAAAAGTTCAATAAAACAGCTATAGCTATAGGTATAATTCTGCGTAGAATGTATTAAATAACATTATTCATTTACAAAGGAATTGTTTGATCTAACTGTAAATAAAGAAACCACTTAAAGATAAGAAATCAAAATGGACCCCCTGATATTGCAGTTTTCTGGACCATGAATAAAATGACAATAGTGACCATCGCATCCAAAATCCTAAGGAGTTTGATTACTTTTTTATAAAAAAATATCCCAGGTATCAAAGTTTTTACCGTGAGATTTTTTTAGAGAAGTGATTTTTTTTTATAATATATTAACTGTATAGAATTTCTGTGTTATTTCTGATTGTTCAGGTACATTAATAAAAAAAGGAACGGATATTTAAAAAAAATAATAAAGTCCAATGATTTTGGTAAGATGAACATGTGCATTGGTATACTTCGTATATTTGATGGTTTTTAGCAATGCAAAAAATTATTAAATAACGGTTCCACTGCCTTTATTGTTTTCTATTCGAACAGTACAACACAACCATTACATACCGTCAAACGGAGCTATTTGAAATAGGTGGGGCTATTTGAAACAAAACAACAAAAAAGATTTAAGCTCTTATATTTGTTTGAGTTCTGAACGTATTCATAACGTTAATGCGTCTTTAATAGGCGATATTCTTTAAGAGTTTACATCTTTTTAAAGCTCTTTTTTAAGAGTTTAAATCTTTTTTTTTTTGTTTCAAATAGCCCCACCGATTTCAAATAGCCCCATTTGACGGTATTTCTTTTCTTAAAGCTCTCCTAAATATTTTAGGTACTGGAGATCATATTCCTAAAATCTGGAATTTGAGATTTTAGCATAATATTTGACATAATTAATAAAATTTATTAAAAAAATGACTTAGTTACTATGTTACTAATATGCTATAATAGTCCAAGCAAACTACTGATTAAAACCTTGTTTTTTGCCAAAATTAGTACCTACCCGACTAGAAATTTGTCCTTATTTGCAGAAAGTATCATCGGGTCCTTATCAGGTTTAGATAAGGTAATCCCTAATAGGGAAAACCTGATAAAGTCCTTATGGGGATGAGGTCAGGATAACCTTCTTTGAAACAAAAAATATTTTTCATCGGGTTAACCTGATGAGGAAATTATCAGGTTCATGTTAGGATAACCTCACTTGTAAGAAAAATATTTTTCAACAGGTTATCCTGATCAGAACCTCATCAGGATCATATAAGGATAACCTTACGTAAAAAACATCAATTTCCTATCGCGTTATCCAAATCAGAACATTATCAGGTCCATGTCAGGATAACCTTACTTGCAAGAAAAATATTTTTAACAGGTTATCATGATCAGCACCTTATCAGGATCATATCAGGATAACCTTATGTAAAAAACATAAATTTCCGATCGGGTTATCCTACTCCGAACATTATCAGGTCCATGTCAGGATAAACTTACTTGTAAGAAAAATATTTTTTAACAGGTTATCATGATCAGAACCTTATGAGGATCATATCAGGATAACCTTACGTAACAAACATAAATTTCCTATCGGGTTATCATACTCAGAACATTATCAGGTCCATGTCAGGATAACCTTACTTGTACTTACTATATTATATAATACAATCTCATGTAAGCTTACATGATTTTTTTGTAACTGAATCTGTAACAAAATAACCTTAAAATGTAAGAAAATTGTTTCATTTTTAAATGTTTAATAAAACTATATTCGTCAATAACTGAAAAAACTTATAGTTTTTCGGTTTTGTTTAATAGTAAGAACTACTTTCATCTTTTTTATTATATACATTTGGGTACATATATATTCCAACGTAAGTAAAATACTTGTAGTTATAGTATTCTTTTGCTGTACACAAATCTTGTGTTACTTTCTTGCTGTTCAAAACAGGTTAACATTTTGTTTCTATTAAATCGAAATTTGTGTTAATATTTTCATTTAACACAAACACGAAATTTACATTTAACATTGAACTCATTTTACATTGAAATATTAATACTATATGTATAATTTAACATTGAGCTAACCCGATGAGGACAGCCTGATTAGGATTCAGTAAGGTTTTCCTAATTAGGATCTGATAAGGTTATTCTGATCAGGATCTGATATGGTAGTCCTGATGGGGACCTGATAAGGTAGTCATGGTAAGGACCCGATGACTGTTTTGCGTGACAAACCTGATAAGGACCTCATACGGTAATCCTGATCTGGACCTCATCAGAATGTAAGGCACGCCTGATAAGGTCCTTGTCTGGACCTTATTAGAATTTCTAGTCGGGTAGAAGGGAAAATATGGAAAACATAGGAAAAATCTGTAGAATTCGATGAACTATTTTTAAACAGCTGAAAGATTGAGAGAAAAATATTTTTTTATGAAACTTGGCGAAAGTATAGTCCTTGGCAAATAAAATAGGAACGATTTTAAAATATTGCAAAACATTTGGTAGTTCTTGCAAAAATCAATTAAAGTTAATATTAATAGATTTGAGCGTTACTTTATGGTATTCCATATTTGTAAATAATAAACAAATATTTTACTTCGCAAAAATACCACTTTTATTTTGTTTTTTTCACTTTTATTAAAGTTAACTGGCGAATTAACTAACCTTTGTGAAACACAAAAAATGATTATAGTCAGGAAGATTAATAAAAATATGTGGACATGCTGGACAAAAGTACCAATTTTTTTTTTATTAACTACCGATGCCCTAAGCTTCAAATTTTGGGTAGGATCCACTTAATCCTATCAGCCACATGGCGACCATTTTGAAATATGTAGACAAATTCTGTTTAAAATATTTTTATTAAATTTTCCCATACGGAAATGTGCAATTTTTATGAAACTTGGTATAAACATTAAATTTCACATAGCCTAGGTTAAGCCCGCAAACCAAAAAGATTGAATGATGCAAAGGGGGTTTACAGGAACTGTTTTCCGGAACCGTTAGAAATTTTCATTTAACTTTATTTTTACGTTTTCCATTAAAATTATGGGAAAGAAAATCGATTTACTTTGTACTTTGATACTTTGATTTATTTAGTTTACTTTACAAAGCACTTTAATTTATTAAAAATGAAATTTAATACAACATAAGGTCTTTTTATAAACATAATAACTCAGAAGTCAAATTAAGCTCAATACACAAAAATGGTACGACTTCAAAAACTGGGGTAAAAATTTAATTTTTTTCAAATTTCTCGAAAACGGTATGACATAGATAAAAAGTTTGAATTAGCCATATTGCTATATTTAAAGACCTAGTTATTAATATTAAATTTGTTGAAATTACATCAACACAGGTGGTTGGGGATTAAAATTTGGGCTATTAATTTTTCAAAAAGAAACTAAAAAAAATATATATATATATTAAAATTTTATTTACAGATTTCAAACCTACGTAAAAATATCTAATTGACCTGTTTTTGCCTAATTTCCTTACATTATGTCTAGGGTTAGTTAATTAAAGGGTAACTGTGTCCACATAATCGTACTATACGAGCAATTCAAGAACTTCTTCATGGAAAGCAGTTTAAGACAATTAGAATAACGTAGTATTGAAATTAGGCTTATTCTGTAACATATTCAAATTTCGTCAGAATCTATAGGCCCAGCTTTGTAAAATAATTAACAATTAAATTTTAAAGATAAGGATGTAACAAAATGTATGTATTGAAGTAGCAGATAACATTAAAATATGTTTTTCATTAGCTGATTTAAAATGAAAATTTGAATAAATAATTTCATACAACTTTCTGCGGGCTGACGAAATACTTTCGCGGACCGGCAATTGAGAAACACTGGTGTAGATAGTGACCAACATAGACGTACCAAAACAGCAATTTTTGAGAAAGCGAACGATGTCGTGGGCACATTTAGCAAGTATATTAACTTGTCAAGGACATTACAGGTTCTTGGAGGACATTAGTTTAGATGGCCGCTTTGTAGGTGATGAAATTGAGTGGATCCTACTCAAAAATTAAAGACTGGAACTTAACCAATATGTAAACCAAAATTGGTGCTTGCGTCCGGCGTGTCCACATCTAACCAATATTTTGCATTATCTGCCTAACTATTGTTTTAAACTGACGAATAAATGTTAATCTGCAGTTAACATATTAACTGATGTTTATGAATGTGAACATAGAAACTACCATATCAATAAATAAAAATATATATATATTTGTAAAAATAGCACATTAATATTGTATAAAACGCTTATGATATGTTTCGGTTTAATATCGGCGTTATTAAACAACTGAAGATTAAATTCAAATACATGCCTATTTATACAAAAATATAACCTATAAATGATAAGTATAGTTCTTCTTCGAACATTCTTGAATAAACCAAATATTCTGGGGATATTGGCGCGATTTGGTGTGTAGCTTGAAATTTAATCTCAATAGCTCAAACCTCTAGCATGTATTTGAATTTAATTTTCATTTATTTAATAATAGTCATATTGAACCGAAATATGTTTTATAAGAGTTTAACACAATAAAAGTGGTATTTTTGCAAACCAAATTGTTTTATTTATTAATAGCAATTAAAGAATATCATAAAGTAACGCTCAAATCTATTAAATGAACATAGAAAATAAAAATACATCTATTAAATGAACATAAAAACTGGCTAGGACAATTTTATTGATAAAATTTTTGTGTCGTTGAGGAAAGTCTTTTCTAAACCTACAATTTTCCTATTACCGCAAACTTTTTTTTTGTTAAGTCTTATGCATTTCATTATGGACAATTTCATTTGCTTGAATAAAGAAACTGGTTCTACAATTCAAATATTTAGTAATAATATAATATTATGTATTTAAAAAAAAATTCTGCATACATATTATGTTAAAATTAAAAGGCATAATTCAAAGGAAAAAAAATTGATGCACGCATGTTGTTACCTTCTGAATAACAACAATTTTTAAAAATTTTGTTTTCGTACAATTGTTAAAAACTGGGTCATTTCGGCTCGTTTTTATTGTGAAAAGGTAATATGATTGATTGATAAAATAAGTATAGGATCTGTTGTGGTTTTACTCGTATGTATGTTACGTGTTACATTAATTGAATAATGACAACCATGCAATAAAAACTGACTATAACGATGCGATAGATGTATCCGATTCCTTGCCTTGTCGCCGTAATAAGCGACAAGCGAACATCGGACACGCAAAACGAGGGTGTCCTAAGATTAGTGTGATTGAATCAAACAAGGGATGTATATTAATACCTATATTAATATTATGTTATGTCTTCTTCAAAGCCATGTGTAACAACACAACTTTAAAACTTATATATATGTAGTAAACAAACATCTGTGTTTATTTTTAGATAATTTTCTCCAAACTGTTTTACGCCTATACATATATATATATATATATATATATATATATATATATATATATATATATATATATATATATATATATATATATATACCTCCAGACATGTAAAACGGGAGAGACAACTTCTTTAAATATATTTTGAAAGTCCCTTTTTCATAAAAATAAAACACATTTATAGGAAATTGAGGAGAAGTCAGACAATTAATACTGACTAAAACTATCTTGAAAAAATAATGAACAAATTATTTTTCTAGCATATATTAAAATTGATGAACTATAAAGAAATAGAAAATTTCCTTGGTTTAACATTAGCGCATTTGCAAGCTAATGTTAACTAGTTAATTTTTCAGTAAGTGGTAAGCAAATAAGAGTACAGCTGAACTCTTTTTTATACGGTCCTTTTCTGTGCGACTTTTTTATGCGGTTTGTAAAAAATGGTCATTAAAATGCATAATATGAATCAAAATCACGAGACACTAAGAAACTTAAACAATTACTATAATAACTTTCTTTGATAAAAATACTTTTAACGGGTTTTAAGCAATTAATCAGTACATTGCATAAGAACATAAGTTATTGCATCATTTAATTTTGTTAAAGATGTATTTTTCAAAATTTTCATAATATTATAAAATTGAAATAAAATGTTTCTGCGTGTAAATTAATGCTTTATCTTGTTTATAGAAGCAACTTCTAAGGAAATTTCTAAGTTTTGAGCGTTTTGAGTGATGTTTTTTCGATGAAACTTTTTTTATGCGGTCCCGACCAACCGCATAAAAAAAGTTTTTTGTACAATCTGGATCGAATTATACTTTTTATAGCTATTTATGATATTTTTGAATATATTTTTTTTGTACGATTTTTTTTATGCGATCTCTATCCACCGCACAAAAAAAAGTTCAGCTGTATAACGCTGAACCTTTGATAGAGCTCAAGTATAAAAATCGCACAAAAAAAATTGAAGAACTTTAATAGCTATAAAAAGTATAGTTCGCTTCAGATTGTAGAAAAAAAAACACTCTTATGCGGTAGATCGGGTTCTCATACAAAAAATTTCATAAAAAATAGATAAAACGCTCAAACCCTCATGATTTCTTTATAGTCTAGTCCACAAGTTGAAAAATTTGAAAAGCTCTTAAAAATATGAGTAATAGCTCATTCGATTCGGAAAGACATATAGAAAGACGTGAAAAAGATTTTACTGCACATAAAAAATTGCAATTGTTATTAACAAAGTACGATCGAAAAAACGAGGTATTCAGTTTTTTGTTAATAACTTGCCTATTAACAGTTAAGAAATGAAATAAAATTTCCTCCTTCTTAAATTTCCGTCTTTGCAATAAAAAAGTCTCAACTTTCGGACCTCCATTAAGTACCTCCATTATTTATAATTTTAATTAAACGCTGAAAATCGGGTTCCGCGCGCTGCTTTTAACACACACAGTCAAAAAATTTTGTGTTAAAATTAACATATTTCACATGTCCAGAACGGTGCACTCAATTTTTTGTGTTATTTTAACAGAAAGCATATGTGCCAAATCTTTACACAAGATTTGTGTCAATGATTTAACACACAAGAGGACATCCATTTGGTGTTAATTTTTCAGACTTATCAGAGTTAGTTGTTAAGCTTTCTTATTCAATATTTTACTTCCACTGCAGCTTAAGATATTTAAAAATCGTCAAAAATTATAACGATTTGGTTCATATATATATTATTATAAATGAGACTCAAAGAACGCAAAGTCAGTCAGTCCTTTGTCAAAATTGTTACTTGTTTCCATATATATATATATATATATATATATATATATATATATATATATATATATATATATATATATATATATATATATATATATATACACCAAAATATATATAATAAAAACGATGAGAGTAGTTCTCATTATTAAACAAAATCGAAAAATTATAATTTTTTTTCCGTCATTGAGGAATATAGTTTTATTAAATTACATCAAAAAATCATGTAAGCTTACTTGAGATTGTATATTAAAATATTATTAAATATACACACACCCATATATATATATATATATATATATATATATATATATATATATATATATATATATATATATATATATATATATATATATAGTTGATCCTTTTTTGTGCGGTGGATAGGGGGCGCATAAAAAAAATCGCACAAAAATATATATACAAAAATATTATAAATAGTTATAAAAAGTATATAAAAAGTATAGTTCGATCCAGATTGTACAAAAATCTTCTTTTATGTGGTTGGTCGGGACCCCATAAAAAAAGTTTCATCGCAAACACATAACTCAAGACTGTTATAATAATATGAACATTTTGAAAAATATATCTGTAACAAAATTAAATGATGCAAGAACTTATGTTCTTATGCAATGTATTGATTAAATGCTTAAAAGCCGTTAAAAATTATTTTTTTCAAAGAAAGTTATTATAATAAATGCTTAAGTATCTTACTGTCTCTTGATTTTGATTTATATTATGCATTTTAATGACCATTTTTTTAAAAACTGCATGTACTGCATAAAAAAAGGGCATAAACGAGAGTTCAGCTGTATAGATATATATACAGGGTGTTAGTGAATAAGTGCGAAATATTTTAATGGGTGATTGCTGAGGCTTTTTTATGTAAAAAAGTTCATATCAACCCATGTCCGAAAACGCTTAGTTTCCAAGATACAGAGTGTTCAGTTTCTCGTCTTTCTTAACTATTTTCTTAAATATTTCAAAAAAAGGTTGAGATATTCACATAACATTTGGAATACGCTACGACAGGATAAATACCCATATTCTGAAGTAGACAGAATATTTCCATTCAAACCAGTGGCGCCAATACGGCCATATGATGATATATTTTTGAAGAAAAAAAAGGGACGCCAATGACTTTCTCCAATTTGAAAATGTTTTTTTTTTAAATGTTCTATAAATTGTTGACAAAAATGACCTCTTAGTATTTTGTCGTTCATGTGTCCGTTTTCAAGATAAAAAACAATTTTCAATTACTGTTCTTACTACAAAACCGGTTTCGGTTCTCGTATTAACTGCTGAGGTCATTTTATGAAAAAGTCTTACCAACAAAAAGGTGAAGACGCTTCATTTCTACAGTATGACCACATAATTTGTTTTTAATTTCATATAGAAAAATATTTTTAATAAACAAGAAACGGGACACTCTGTATCTTGGAAACTAAGCGTTTTCGGACCTGGGTTTATATGAACTTTTTTACATAAAAAAAACCTCAGCAACCACCTTTTAAAATTTTTCGCACTTATTCACTAACACTCTGTAGTATGTGGGTAGTTTATGGGTAGGAATTTTGGACGGCCCAACGCATTTTGTATATTAATATTTTAAAAATTCATTTTTTCTAGATGGAAACTGTAAACCATTACTACATCTAACTGGTCACTCAAAATAACCCGGTTTCGAAATACATTTTTTATAAAAAAAATGACACTTAAAATGTAAAATTCTCAGTCACCTGGTATGTCTCCTCCAAAGTAAAGCATAGCAGACTAAATAATTATTTTTTCTGAATGTATAAAAGAAAATTTATACTGCAGTAGTAATCTATAATATTGGTACTTTTTTACTGTATAAATAATTTTTGAATTTTTTTATATTTTCTTTAAGAAATATTCTATTGAATTTTGTCTCCCGAACTTTGAATCATTCTCCTATCAAACCAAAACACTTAAAAATATAAAAAATTTATATTCCGATTAAATCGTCGTTTGTCATAGTAATTAACTGAAATATAATAAATAAAATAAAGAACATGTTTTACTTAATTTGAGGTTGTATCAACTAATTCAGTTAACATTGTAAGTGAGATCGTACTCGGTCCAGTCAATTTCTCAGTATCCTGGTCACCATTTTCATGAAAAATACTGTGCATATAAGAAATTTTTTAGTTGTATGAGTTGTAAATATGTTGTGTTAAAACAGCGGACCTGTTTCTTTTTTTTTTTTATATAAAAAACCATATTTAGCCGATTTTTAAAGAATATTGAAGAATTCTCAGTTTCCTGGTCTCAGTCTCCTGGCAGCTCCAAAAACGGGATTAAACTTAAATAATGTAAATAAATTAGGTAAATGTCATTAGAATACTGTAATAAATGACTCCGTATATTTTTTAATAAAAGATAAATTCCCTTTTTTTCTGTATAATATATACTATATAATTAATATAACTACTGATATAAATATACCACTAATATAATATATAATATGTATTAAACTGTCGTAAATGACGTCAAATATTTTTTAATAAATAATAAGTTCGCAATTTTTTAATTTTTTTATTTATTTAGTTATTTTTTTAATTTTTTTTTAATACATAGGTATATACACTATATAACTACTAATATATATATATATATATATATATATATATATATATATATATATATATATATATTTATATAAATATATATATATATATATATTTATATAAACATATATTTTATATATATGTATATATATATATATATATATATATATATATATATATATATATATATATATATATATATATATAAGAAGTTTAATAATTTTGACGTTTTTTTTATCTACCTTTGACAGTAATTAACATTGGTTGCAATTTTTTTAAGTCATTTTTTTAATGTTTTCAATTTTTTTATAAACAAATGAAGAAATTTAATTTAATAGTTAAAAAAATTTTTTTAACGTTTTGTGTCATAAAAAAATAATTTAAAATTTTTCTTATAATGTGTTTTCTTATAAAATTTTTTTAATTGTATAAATTTTTTGGAATAATATTTTCACTGTTTAAATAATTATTTAAGGAATAATTTTTTCTTTAAAAATCTTTATTTGCATTTCTCAACAATTTAACTAAAAAAAAATTTTTTTTTTCAATAATTTAATTGTTTATCAAATAAAAAATTTGTTATATATAATATTTCTGATTTCCATTTTATTTTTTTCCTAAAAGTAATTTTGATTCTGAAAACGACCGTAAGTAAAAAAACGAAAAAAGCCGTTACTGTGTTGAGAAATGCAAATAATGTTTAAAATGTTTTAATTGTTTAAAATCGTTTTCAAATTAAGAGCAGTTAAGTGTCTAACAACGTGTTCAAAGTTATTTCCTAAATTTGTTAGATTACACATTTATTTAAAATAAGTTTTAAACGCTGTTGAGGAAACCTCAATATTTCTTCCTATATAATCATATATTCATATTTCTTAAATTTTTAACTTTAAAAAATTATAATAAACAAAATAAAAAACTTTTATAAATTTTTACCACATGGCACGTAGCTACGTATAAAATGTTCTCAAAGGTTCAATAAAAAGGATAAATTCCTTCCTTACCAAAAAAATCACTAAAAGAAAGTAGTCCTAGACCTATTTCCCCCTTTAAGACATATAATCAACAAGATCTACATACTTATAATCTCAATAACTAGGTCATACCTTTGATCATACTTAACACTATAAACCTACTTAATAACTAAAAATAATTAATTAAAGAATACGATTATTATTAAAATCATTATGGACAATTTTGCCCAAGTAACCGTGGGGTGAACACAAAAAAATCTTAATTAGTTATGGACTATGGTACACTATACAGCATACATATCTCTAAGCACTGGAATATATCACTAACAGTAAACATTGACCAAAGTTTCTCTCTTATTTAACAAAACTAACGGATACATAGGGACAAACTTTTAGACAAGTTGATGGTTTCTGATGACAGATTGAAACCAAATGTGTTCGCAGATGAGGCAGTGGACACACATACATATTCATGCATAATATGTAGGGTAAATTTGGATAAGATAATCCATCAAAAAATAAACACATCAATAGTCTTAATCTAAGCAATCTGTATACAAGTTTGAATGAAATATCTCTGAGATGAAATTGATTTAAGAACAAAAAGTAGAAAAAATTACATTTTTAAACTGAAAATATTTTATGATTTTTTTTTTTTAATTTGTCTCAAATCATCTCTTTTACAGTCTATAGCAATGGTTCGCGGAAAAATTTTGAGGAATCCCCTTATTAGCCCTAGAGCCCGCCGTATGCAAAACCTATGTATAAGATACATGAACGATTTTTTGTGAGTAAGTAGTACTCCCTCTAGGGTTGCCAACCATACTTGATAATAAAGTATCTTACATTATTTTTCACAAACATACTTTATAATTTTGCAAAAAAATTAAGTATGCTAAAATACTTTATTTTGAATCCTGACTGTGATTACACTAAACAAAACTTTCCAGTACGTAATTCCCAAACGATTTATTAAATATTAGGATTACGATGGACGATTTACCTATATTCCAAATCAATAATACTTAAAGAAATCCAGAAAAAATCTACTAATAATAACAAAGAATTTGTAAAGAAAAATATTGTTGAAAACGGCAATATATACTTAAAAGTGCGTATAATAACTTACCAAATATAAAAAAAGTATTTCTTATTTGCTCTCTGTTCTCGCAACCCTAGCTTTCACTGAGTGAGTTTTTCGGAGATGAATGTGAAGTGGCGAGCAGAAAGAAATAGATCCTTCATAGATTTAACAGAAAATGAATTATTTATTTATTTAAATCTAAGCTTAGATTGTAAAACTACCTATGAAACGTTCATAGATAACAAAAAGTTAGCATGTGCTAAAAACACAAAAAAATGTATTTAAAGCAATAAGAATTTAAATTTGGAAAATACTTTTTTTTTTGACAAATACTTTATTAAAGTTACGTAGTCACAACCAATTCATTCCAGTTTGTCATTCTTCGTAAGTGGTCATTAAGTCCCTAAATTAATCGGTGGCGCTTTCGAATGAAGTTAAAAAAGTTAGGCAGTGAGATAATTTTTATTTATACAAGTATCTCCTTTTTACCATTTAAACTTTCTCTACGTTCGTTACTGTACTTGTGCGTTTAGCTTGCTTGGTTTTTATTAGTTCAGTCTCCACCCATCGTTTTTTTGAATAGATAGCAGCACTAGTGACGTTGAATGAAACCTTGTGAAGTTTCCTAACTACTCATTGATGTTTTTATTTTCTATATTTAACTGGGACAATTAATTGGTTTTCATATGATTATTTTTTAAAAAATTTGAACTCATAATCTCAGTTATATACACGGTGAGCTATTTTATACGGTTACGGTGGATCATACACGGTGGACCATATACCTAACAACTTTTGTAAAGGTCATTTTTTGACAGGCGGCGCCTCTGGCGAGATATTTAGATGCATATATTAAAATTGCCCACCGTGTATATATGTACTATTAAATTTCCTACATTTGACCCAATTGTGGAAAATTAGCTATTGACCACGGAACTTTGATAGTGCGTGTCCGGCAGGCATTTGCGAATTTTATTTTAGCGAATTTCCAAAAGTGAAACTGGAAATACGCTATTACAGCAGGTGTCATGACGGGACCTAAGCCCGGGATCATAACAGAAATGTGTCTGAGGTCCCTAGAATACGAAAATGATATTCACTAAAATTTATATATATATATATATATATATGTCGCCACGATAACTCTCGAACGAAACGTCTAATGCTTATGAAATTTTGTGTGCGGACTGGATTCTGAATTGGCTCGGCTAAGTTCGTTAGCCAGACACGTCGGATGCCCAGAAGTAGGTTTTCTGGCCATTTTTTATCATTCGATCCTATCATAAGACAGTTCGATTTTTACATCGTTGAAAAGGAAAAAAAAAATTATGAAGAAAATATTCTTATAATTTTCTTTCTATTTTAAGTATTTTTCGAGAAAATGTAAATTTTCACTTTTATATTAGTTTTCTTTCTTTGTTAGTCTAATAAGTAATTTATATTTATATCTCAGTTGTTTATGAAGTATAAAAATATTTCACTTTTTTATTAAAGAATTTTGTGAGAACAAGTGAAGTCTATTCACATACATGTGTTATAACACACATACATGTATAGAGTTTTGTTTCTCATTTATTGCATTATAATTAGCATGGTTCTATCTCAAGTTGAAAAATGAAAATTAAACAGATTTTCTAAGCTAATGTAATGAAGAATTTTTTTTTTTATTGAATTTTTAAGTAAACAAGGAATTGAAGATTATGTTATGATATAATATTATTAAATATGAAACAAAACAACATAATATGTACAATGTACATCTGTATGCACGGAAAAATATTTTGAATCGATTTTGAAAATTTTTTGACTAATAATTAATAATGTTAAAAATTTAAACCATTTCAAATGGATTTAAGGTATTTTATGTGAGGTCAAGGTTTTCGGGACCTAAAAAGGCCAGAAATTAATTAACCAATCGATTTTAAAAATTTTTTCACAGTTAGTAAGTTAAAGTATTTGAATTAATTAATTAAATGATGTCCGCAAGAAGCTTACGGACTGCCATAAGTTATATGAGATCCTTAGAACCCTTTTCTTACTGTTAGAGTACTTGAGTTGTATGAGTTTCGCCAGGATTTACTGATCCCATAATTGTAAAAAATAAACTAAACGACAAATTTTAAAAATTTCTTCACTATTACAGAGCTAAACTATTTTAGATAGATTTAGAATACATTATGTAAGGTCCGCCAGGGTCCACAGGACCCAAAAGTGTCAAAAATAAACTAACTGACCGATTTTGAAAATTTTTTCACTGTTACAGAGCTAAACTATTTTAGATAAATATCGATTACGTTATGTAAGGTCCGCCTGGGTCCATAGGACCCAAAAGTGGCAAAAATAAACTGCCTGATCGATTTTAAAAATTTTTTCACTGTTACAGAGCTAAGCTGTTTTAGATAAATATAGATTCCTTTATGTAAGGTCTGCCAGGGTCCATAGGATCCAGAAGTGTCAAAAATAAACTAACTGACCGATTTTGAAAATTTTTTCACTGTTACAGAGCTAAACTATTTTAGATAAATATATATTACGTTATGTAAGGTCTGCCAGGGTCCATGGGATCCAAAAGTGTCAAAAATAAACTAACCGACCGATTTTGAAAATTTTTTCACTGTTGGGGAACTAAGCTATTTTAGATAGACATACATTACGTTATTTAGGGTCCGCCAGGGTCCATGGGCCCAAAAGTGTTAAAAACAAACTAGCCGACCGATTTTGAAAATTTTTTCACTGTTACAGAGCTAAACTATTTTAGATAGATATAGATTACATTATGTAAGGTCCGTCAGGGTCCATAGGACCCAAAAGTGTCAAAAATAAACTAACTGACCGATTTTGAAAATTCTTTCACTGTTACAGAGCTAAACTATTTTAGATAAATATAGATTACGTTAATGTCCATAGGACCCAAAAGTGTCAAAAATAAACTGCCTGATCGATTTTGAAAATTTTTTTTTCACTGTTACAGAGCTAAACTGTTTTAGATAAATATAGATTCCGTTATGTAAGGTCTGCCAGGGTCCATAGGATCCAGAAGTGTCAAAAATAAACTAACTGACCGATTTTGAAAATTTTTTCACTGTTACAGAGCTAAACTATTTTAGATAAATATAAATTACGTTATGTAAGTTCCGCCAGGGTCCATAGAACCTAAAAGTGTCAAAAATAAAATAACTGACCGATTTTGAAAATTTTTTTACTATTACCGAGGTAAACTATTTTAGATAGGTACAGGTTGTGTTATCTGAGATCCACAACTGTCCTGCGGATGCAAATGCGGCGTAGAATGCTACACAACGGGTTTTGAATATATATATATATATATATATATATATATATATATATATATATATATATATATATATTACATAAAGTCCGCCTAGAATATACGGTCGGGCTGATTTTTTAATGAGGTCCACCGGGATCTTGCAGATCCGAAAACGCCAGTAATAAGCTATCGAACCGATGCTAAAAAATTTCTCACTGCTAGAGAACTAAATTATTTTAGATGGATACAACTATGCTGCACAAAATCCGTTCGGGTTCTTGGGTCCCCAAAAATACCAAAACTAATTACCCAGCCGATTTTAAAAATTCTTTTACTCTTAGAAAGCTAAACTATTTTAAATAGGTACAGGTCTTAGATGAGATCCGCCAGTGCCCAAGATTTGGAAATTCGCTATGTTATGCAGATGCTGCGACAGGGGTATTTTCTTATTCAAAAGATTAGAGACTTTATTTTTCTCAAAAAAGTTGGCAACCCTAACTACCCAAAACCTAAAAGGAGCCCTCTTTAGAATTGCCATATTTTTCCCGCACGATAAAATCTGACGTCACTTCCGGTTATGGTTTTGTTGTCATCAAATGCACTAATGATCTTTACACCAAAATGGAGGTTTCGAGCTACAGAATAAAAATATCGAGGGTTGTCAGGCCTTAGTAATTCGCAACACTCGGGCTGCCTTCGCTAAAAAAAATTCTCAATGAAGTTGAAAATCAACTACCCAACCGATTAAATTTTTTTTACCGTTAGGAAGCTAAACCATTTCACATAGATAACTATAAATAATGCTAATGAGGAAGTTATGTTTTATGAGATTCACCAGGGTCCTTATTACTTAAAAGCGCTGAAAACTACCCAAACAATTTTGAAATTAATTTTACTATTAGAGATCTAAACTATTTTATAGGAGATCCACTGGAGTCCTGAAAAATTAAAAACGTCAAGAGTTAATTACCCAACCAATTTTGAAAGTTTTCTGATTGTTGAAGAGCTAAACTATTTTAGATTAACATAGGCTATGTTATATGGATTCTGACAGGATCATGAGGACCCAAAAGCAACAAAAATGGTCACAGATTTTGAAAATTTTTTTATTGTTAGAACACTAAACTATTTTAAGTGAATATAAGCTACTCTAAATGAAGTCCGCACAGGTCCTGGTGGCCTAAAAGCGCCAAAGATAAACTACACAATCGATTTTGAAAATTTTTCGTTGTTAGAAGACTAAAATGTTTCCGATGAATATTCAATATAGGCTATCTTAAATGAGGTTCACCAAGATTCTGAGGCCCACAAGCACCAAATATAAGCTACCCAACAGATTTTAAAATTTTTTTTTTCACTATTAAAGAGTTAAATTATTTCATTTGGTCAAGGGCTATGTTATATGAGGTCCGTCAGGATCCTGGGGCCCCAAAAGCGCCAAAAATAAACTTTCAGACCGATTTTGAAAATATTTTACTGTTAGAGAGCTAAACTATTTTAGCTAAACGGGTTATGTTATGTCAGATCCCCTAGGGTTCTGTAAACCCGAAAACACTAAACTGTCAAATTGACGTGGAAAATTTTTCCACTGTTAGGAAGATAAATAATTTTAGATGTACAACGACTATGCTACACGAGGTGTAACGCTACGTGGTGAGGTTAATTAAGTTAATTTAGGTTAATTTAGCTTAGTTTACCACTGAAACCTCATTTTCGGGCAAAAGGTAATTATTTGCTACTTATTTCAAGATTTTTAACGGACCCATTTCTATTTAGTAATTGCTCACAAGTTATTGACCATTTATTAATTTTACTGACCAATTTGATTTTCAACAAGCCAAATATTTATTGAATCGCTCATTTCAAAATATTTTACTGCCCGTTTCTATTTTTTTACTGCTTACATTTTACCGCCAAATATGTTACTAAACCTACCGATTATATTTTTATACTGACCAAAACTTTAGACCGTTTAAATAATAGTCAATAAAAATGAGCTTCAGGTTAGAATTACCCCAGAGCCTTGAAGTACCAAAAAAGAGCTTAAATAAATAACAAGGTACATAAATTTTGCCTAAATATTGCCCAAAAATTTTTGTAATTGTGAGGAAAATTAATGTGAAATTGAAATTTTCTTCGGCTTCTCTTGAGTCCCAAGAAAACTGAAGTAAGTAAGCAACCAAAGCACAAAAGTCTCAAGGTGGCAAAATGACATCCCATGCTATTAAAATTAATATGCCTACTTTAGAGTCGTACGGTGTGCGAAGCGAAGGAACTGGTTTTGTGGAAAATCTGACTGAAATGCAATTTGACTCATTTCTTGACTAAACTTTATTCATTTATTATTTTTTCATATCCGCCTGTCTGTCACATCATTATACTTTTCACATATTTCGACTTATCTCTCGTTGAGTGATCTTAGTTTATAAGCAGAAAAAACTTTTCCTTAATTTGTTATTAGTCGTTTTTGGTTTAGAAAAGTGGGGGCGAAAATGTTATACCACGTATTCCATCATGTGGGATATTGTTTGTCAAGTATTTAGTGGTATTCAGTTATTTTTCTATACTGATTAAACCTGTACGGCGATTATCTTGTAGATAAAAAAATAATATAAATGATGTGGATGGTATCTGTGTTAGACGAAAGTCTAAATGAAGTTTAAATTCCATTATTATTAGCTATTTTAAGTCTTATGGTCCGTATTTTTAAAATATTATTTTCATAATGTAAATTTTTGAAAACTGGTATTTTGAAATTTTTGAAATGTTTTCTAGGATGCTGCAAAAAGGGTATTTGAATTATTAGAATTCCTATGTTTTTTCGTGTTAGTTCATTACCTAAAGCGATAGCTACATATAACATTTGAATGAAAATTTATATTATAATGTAGAAACTGAAATTATTATATTATTAGTAGGTATATTAAAAAGTCAAATTCATTATAGTCATCTTTATTTGTTGGGACTCTACGGCACTTAACACTACATACGGTCTAATGGAGCTCAACTGTACCTCGAAATAAGATAATCTGCATACACGGTAGACTAGTTCATTCGCTAGTTCATTCACCGAACAAATACCCGAGCGGTTAAGAAGGCCGAGCACGGTTTCTACGGGCCCGGTTTCAATCTCCAACATCGGCGACAATCGACACTTAAATTTTTTTAGTAATGGTTTTTTTCTTGCCTATTTTATGTAATGTTAGAATGTTCTAGAAGAATTGAGAAATTCTATCATACCAAAAACAACTTTGAAGACAACAAATACGTAACCAGATAAATAACCTACGTCAGCCTTCAACAGCGTATAAAAGTAGGACCAGCCAGACCACTGAGAACAGTTGATAAACGACAGTCGTGGTGTTCAGTCGGACTGTGTTCCAGTGGTGAATCAAGGAGTTAGAATTGGAATCGAAATTGGACTTGGAATCGGAATCGGGACTGGAATTGGACGAAAAATTGGACTTGGAATCGAAATTGGAGTTAGAATTAGACTTGGAAAAAAACTTACTACTTGTGAAATTGTCAGTCAATATTTTCTATTGTTAAATAAAATTTGCTGTTTAAAAGTACTGTCTTAATGTTTGGTAAAATTCGTACATTGGAACGTTGTGTGCTCCGATGATGTTCGGTGACGAACCAGAATACCACAACATGTTCGTTGTAGTTATTCTTTTCCCTTCACTATTTTCTAATAGAAATAAAAATTTAGACATTAAAATAGCCTAGGTATACTATAAGCATTATGTAGTGCCTACATACACTAGAATTCTAAGGTGCCCAAATTCGGAAATATTTAAAATAAGTGTTTTCTTTCAACGTGCCCAATTTACCTTATATACATCTGCTCATATAATTATGGATATATTATGTATGTTTTCTTCTTTTTATATTTCAAAATTCATATGTTATTTTTTTTTTACTATTCACGGAAATACCCATCCTCTTTTAATTTCATATTAAAATGATCTCAATTTCGTCCTATCGCATAATGGTTAAAGGGGTCCAAAATTAACCACTGGTGTAATTTCCTTAGTAAAATACTTCTTATAAATTGTAAGATTATGCTCGAAATATTTTATATTTTAATGTGGTCATTTTTTTTGTATGCAGTTAAGTTATCTAATCGGTTGTCTAAATTATATAAGTTATTTAATTGCATTAAATACTCGTATAGAACTAAACTGAAATAATAATTGCATTGAAGTATGTATCATAATTGCAACTAATGCTCCATAAAATAGGTTGCTTTTAGTCATGGATGCAAATTTCAGTAATTTTCACTCAATCTACAGTTGCTAAGATTCATGATTTTTTCAATTTTTCTCAGCAAGCATTTTAGTAATGGGGATAGGGGCAAGAATTTGTAAGTACTTTTTTCCGAAAAATTTTGAATTCCTGTTTCTTTTTACACTGCACAAGATCCCTTTGATAAACTTTTCTTTCCACTTCCCAATTTATTACTTTCGAAATTAATTCCTATAATCAAAATTCAACTTTTTGTAGTACTTAACGTCTATAATTGGACACACTGTATCTTCTGTATTTAATTTTAAATATTTAGTTCGAATACTTCCGGAGAATACCTCTTGCGACATATACCAATGGACAGACATTGAAATAATTTTCTACCAGCAAGTATTACGTTTTGAGAATTTTGATATTGGAACAATAAAAATGTGCATCAGTTAACTAATTGTACACGTAAAAATACTTTGGATTATACCCGGTAGAAAATGAACTGAAAGATGCGCACAAACGCATTTTAAAATGGATCAGTCTAACAAGGAGATGCACCCAGAGTGAAATTCGCGATTTTCATGAAACTTCGCTGGTGTGTATTTCTTAAGATATCTCGAAAACTATAAGAGATAAAGGAAAACTTGAAATTGACGAAATGTTACTCTTTGAAAGAGCTACTCATCTGTATAGGTTAAACCAGAGCCAGGTTAATAAGAGGGGCTGGAGGGGCGAAAATGGGGGTTTCTTGTACAGCCTGAATGGTTCAATGTATCAAATATTTACCATCATAAATAGAAAGAGCACCAAAAATTAGGGGATACGTGTTTTTGCGTTTTTTCGAAATATGTGTGGTATCCAAGACATATATGGAAGGAAAATATAGGGTAGATTATACTGCATTATTATTGATTTAAATAGCTTCTATATTTTTTTATTTTTATGTTTATTTTCATTATGAAAATGTAAATTTTTACTTTCCGATAATGATTCATGTATTTTTCAGTACTTACTTAATTGATAATTTAGCCATTTGTATATTTGATTACTAATATTTGATATTTTTTATACCTATTTCTACTAAAGTTCCCTGGTCTGCAAGTGTTAATCAATGTTCAACAAGAAGCAATAATCTTCCGTTCAACAACTGCCTTTATCTTCTTACAAATTCGTTTTTAACCAAATATGCGCGGTTTCTTTCTTTCTCAACATTCAAACTATTTTTCATATTCTTTTTGTATGTTTTATAGGTGTCAACCCCATTTCCCAAATCGAAAAATTTATTACTAAGCACCTGAACCGTGCGCTAAAGAGATTCTTGCTTCTTGTCGAGTATTCAAACACAAACACACCAGAGAACTTTAACTTGCGCAGAAATAGGTATAAAAAATATTGAGTATGAGTAACCAAATGTACACATGGCTAAATTACCAATTAAGTTAGTACTGAAAAATATATGAATCATTATCGGAAAGTAAAAATTTACATTTTCATGATGAAAATCAAAATAAAAATTAAAAAATATAAAACACGGATCCCCTAATTTTTGGTGCTCTTTCTATTTATGATGGTAAATATTTGATACATTGAACCATTCAGGCTGTACAAGAAAATTTACCCCCATTTTCACCCCTCCAGCCTCTCATATTAACCCGGCCCTGGATTAACCTACATAGGTGAATAGCTCTTTAAAAAAAAAAAAAAACATTTCGTCAATTTAAAGTTTTCCCTTATCTCTTATAGTTTTCGAGATATCTTAAGAAATACGATTTGAACCCCCAACTTTAGGAGCTGGTTTCACTCCCTAAACGTGGAAGATGGCCGATAAAAAAAATATGGGTCCCTTATTTTTACCTATTCTACACACCAGCGGAGTTTCATCAAAATCCCGAATTTCACTCTGGGTGCATTTCCTTGTAAGTCATTTTGGAGGTAAGGTCGATATCTGTTAAATACATGTCTTATGAACCGTAGACCAGTGCGTTGATTTATTTTACCCACTCCACCTGCGCAAAGAAAGATAGGTCTCTTACTTCAAAATCTTTTGGCTATAGTATAATATATTATTATAAGCTAACTCTTTAAGCTAAAGTATGAGCTAAAGCAATTGAGATGCATCACTTTGTTAACTTTCGGTGGTGTCACAAGACGAAAATGGGGAGTGGGCACGATATTTTTCGCGACGCCCCCTTTAATGTTCTTTTTTAAATTTCTCTCTTATAATTAAGAAAAAAAACGAAAAACAGTCACTGGCAAGGCCCTTTTAGATGCGAGACAGTGGGCGAGAGCTCACATTTCCCACGCCTAGCTACGCCATTGTTAACTTTCATACGTCACCCATACATCATACTGTAGTTTATAAAATCAATTTCTGAAATTATTTTTGAAAATTTTTTTTAAGTTATCATAGATTTTATTACGGATTTCGGGAAATCAGTTATAACATTTTTGTCTGGACATATTTAATAAACTAATGGTAATAACTAACCACAATTTTATATTTTTCGGTAAATATAACTGTTGAGACGTACCGTACGTATTAAATACCTGTTATGTGAAGTACAATTATTTTCAAGTACTTCTTATTTAGTGGTTTTGTAACAGGTAAAAAAATATTTCATATACTCCATATGTATTATGTATGTAATGTCGTAATGGGGTTTTAATATATACATATAATAAACATAATAAATAATAGCATATTTTTAAGTGTTAACTTTCATTTTCTTTTATTAGTATTTTTTTAAACTCACGTAACGAATAAATATTATCTATTGTATGGCACTGTAAACTTTTGAAGCACAAAAAGTGTTTAGGTTATTATGTCAATCATATTTTTATGTGTAATTTTACAGGAAGCTTGTACTAGTTAATGTAGTTTCAAATATTGACAACTAATCAGGAGGTGGACTATGAAAATAAATTAGCTGTCCATCTATGCTAAACTTCACCAGTTTAAAGCTAAAATTAATTGTATTATTATTTTTTAAAGGTACTAATCGAAAGGATCAAGAAAACGCCAAAAATATTGGTTTTCCTTCTTACAAGGAAAGGTGTCCAACTGTATCTCTCAAAAATTTTTGAAACTTTTGTGGATTGTAGATCTTACTAAAAGTAATCACAAGCCATATTTCGTTCGTGCCCATAAGTGGTTTAAGGGGGTAAAATTCACCCCTGAAAAATTGAGTTTTCTTCAATTTTCTTAAATATCTTAGAAATAGTAAGAGCTTTGGTAGGGAAACTATATATATTTGTAAATAGCACTTTAAGCTCTTTATTATGATACCAAAATTAAAATTATAAAATCATTGGGGTTTCATCCCCCACCCCAACCCCTAATTTTATCAGGTGTATTTTGGTAAAAGAGGACGTTTTTATGTGTAAATAAAAGAATTTTTAGTTAATATATTTTACATCACACCAGCTTATTTCTTTTTGCATAAATACACCCTTTGCTAATATTAACTTGGGAAAAATTTTAACTTTTTGATTTAATAATGAGCAAAAATATGGTCAGAAAATCTTATATTTTAGTAATGAATTGTTACAAACTTACGATATACTTTAAAGTACATAGTTTAGAAAGAAAAAATACACTTCAATCCCTCCTCCAATGCTTTACTGATATCTATACAAATCTTATTTATTTATTTACTTGTTTATTTATTTTTAAGTATCTATACAATTTTCAATATTTTAACATCTGGATATCTATGGATTTCGACTCTGGAAACAACTCATCAGAATATTTTCAGATGATGTAATTCTAAATGAGTATGATATTGATTTGCATCGCCGTAACAATATTCTCTAGCTCGCAATAAGTTTTCGTCGCCTCGTTTTCAAAATTTGTTCAAGTATGAATGGTATAAAAATTGATATATTGACCAACGATGCACGTCAGTGACCTCGCACTTAAAGGCAGAAATTTTAAAAAGAAAATTAAAGGAGGCCTCGCAAAAATTATCTTGCCGCCGCCCCGTTTTCATCCTGCGACGCCACTGGATGTGGACAATATTTTTGTTTTGAACATTTTTATGAACAATATCATTATTGTATATATAGATTACAAAACGTTAAAATATTAAAAATTGTATCGATAAATAAAAATAAGTAAATAAATGAATAAGATTTGTATTGATATCAGTAAAGCATGGGAGGAGGGGGGGGGGGGGGTGCAGTGTATTTTTACTTTCTAAACTATGTACTTTAAAGTATATCGTAAGTCTGTAACAATTCATTACTAAAATACGAGATTTTTTGACGATATTTTTGCTCATTATTAAATCAAAAAGTTAAAATTTTTTACAAGTTAGTATTAGCAAAGGTTGTATTTATGCAAAAAGAAATAAACTGCTGTGATGTAAAATATTTTAATTGAAAATTCTTTTATTTACCCATAACAGCCTCCTCTTTTACCAAAATATATCTGATAAAATTAGGGGTCGGGGGTGGGGATGAAACCCCACTAATTTTATAATTTTAATTTTGGTATCATAATAAAGATCTTAAAGTGGCATTTACAAATATATATATTTTCCCTACCAAAGCTTTTATCATTTCCAAGTTATTTAAGAAAATTGAAAAAAACTCAAATTTTCAGGGGTGAATTTGACCCCTTAAACCGCTTATTGGCACGAACGAAATAGCGCTCGTGATTAATTCTAGTAAGATCTACAATCCACCAAAGTTTCAAAAATTTTTGAGAGATACAGTTGGATACCTTTCTTTGTTAGTTTAAAGCTGTGCATAAAGTGCAGTAAGTTTTTAGCGAATTTTCGAATCGAAAATTCAGCTCTTACAACCACTGTCATGACGCGACTTGAGTTCGGGACTATGACAGAAAAGACGTATTACCCAGACGATTATTTAGAAGATTAATTTGAAGGCGATTGGACATAATTGCTCAAGATATTGGATTTGTTAATGTGCTTTTGTCAAAATATTAAAAAGAATTTATTTAATTAAAAGAAAAACTAAATTATTGAAAATATTTCTACATATATATATTTATATATATATATATAATATAACTATTCAATATTGTTGGACTTCCAACGTTTTCAGTAAATTTCTTAAAAATAAGATATTTCGTTCTTGAGTTATCGTGCGGACATATATATATATATATATATATATATATATATATATATATATATATATATATATATATATATATATATATTTAAGCGACCTCAAGGAGGAGGTACCACTTCAAAAAATCATATATATATATATATATATATATATATATATATATATATATATATATATATATATATATATATATATATATATATATCTATATATATCTATATATATCTGTATCTATATCTATATATATATATATATATATATATATATATATATATATATGTATACAATGCTTTCGTAATATTTTGAAGTGTCAATGACCTGAAAATTATCATATCTAGTGTCTCATTTTTTGAAGTAGTACCGCCTCCTTGAGGTCGCTCAAAAAAATCGGATGGTGGGTCCAGAACTGTCCAATCCTTACTACTAACTTTTTTTTCTTATTTTCTCAAAAACTAGCTAACCTAGAATAATAGTTCAAAAACCTTTTTCATGTGATTTTTTTCCGTCTCCGCAATGGTGTAAAAAAATGTGGCAAAAACTTTTAAATTATAGCAAACTTTGGCAAAAAACTAATTTTTTGCAAGAACAAAAACCATTGTCCTGGCATCCGACATATCTGGCTGAAGAACTCATCCAAGATTTTTGAACTTCCTACGTTCTCACCAAATTTCGTAAACCTAGAAAGTTTTGCTAGAGAGTTATCGTGCTGATACATAAATACATACATATATATATATATATATATATATATATATATATATATATATATATATATATATATATATATATATAATTTTAGTGAATATTCTAGGGACCTCAAAACAAATTTCTGCCATAATCCCGGGCTCAGGTCGTGTCATGACAGTGGCTGTAATAGCTGAATTCCATTCTGAAAATTCGCTAAAATGACATCAATAACATTTTTTAAATTACTTATAACTAGTTGCAGAGTTTTTGAGGTATCAAAGTCCAACAAAAAGGAAAGATATATTTTTAGTAAGAGATATACATATTTTATTATATTAAGAAGATAAAATACTTTTGCAATAAAGACGGATATAGAGTAATTATGTCTAAACTCCCCCTATTAGTTGTTATATCTCTCACTCAGGTAATATTGAACGATACATACAATGTATAAAAATACACTACGTTGTAAAAAAAAGTAATCGATTTTGAAATAGTTTGCTTATTTATATAGTAATGCAATGATGTACCTACCTAAAAAAGTAATTTTAAATTAAATAAATTTCCTATGAATGTTTTTCAATATGGGAACAATTTTTTCCGTCGTAAAAATATTTTGTATAATATTATTAAGTACTCCCTTATCGAAGCTGTCCAGATCTGTTTTATGTTTTACATGTTTTTTTCTTTCTTTTTCAGCAAAAATAGCTTCCGATCCATCATTTTTTTTTTTTGCTTCACTAGCTATTCTAGTTAAAATTGCCAGCGATATACCCGTAGCTGCAGTAACACAATTTTAACTTGAGTTAATGGAATTTTCACACCAACACTTTCACTTTTCATAAACACTAACACATTTAAAATGATAAGTTTTGCTTGTGGACTTAACATTTTATTTTTAATACTCGTATTCATTTCCATATTTAAATTAATTAAATATCAATAGATAAAAACCCGATTAAAATAGAGGGTATAAAAAAGTATAATAATAATCAAGAATACGATAAGTTAAAAAAAAATTGTTAAAATATCGAAAATTGTATCTCGCAGGTAAGGCACTTGACTAGCCAAAGGTAAGTAAAAGTACTGATTCTAAAAATTACAAATTCATTTGTAAACATACAAACTTTGTAAAACTAATAAACAGATTTTATTGAAAAATTCATAATAATAGCAATATTTACAAAGGTAGGTTTTATGCAGGTTTTATGACTGTATCAGGTAGTTCAATAAAATTGAATACATTTCAATTAATTAACCACTGAAAAGTACAGATATTAAAAGAGAAAATTGTAGACCGTTTTATTATTTGCAATATTTAGTAAATTGTTCAGAAAGTATAAAATATTAAAAATTAAACGTTTCTAAACTACAAGAAATATGTAATATAATTAAAACTAGAAATACCTATGATAAGAAATTTAAAGTTTCAAAACGACTTAACGCTACCAATTTTAAAATATTAAATACTAACAGGAAAATTTTTTATGAAAAATACCCTTACATAGTAATAATAACATATTTTGGTGTTTATAAATACGATTTTTTTAATGGTGTAGACCCTTACTTTCATTTAATTAACGGAGTACTGTAGTAAAACTGTAAGTGGACTTTAGTCGCTCAGAAACTTTGCAACTATCTATACATATGTATTGCATTTGTGATAAATGATAGTATTCATTTGTTTCTTTATATTTATTCTACCTACCGTGTCAGTTGGGGCGAATCTGGACGATTTTTTGGCAATAAATTGATTATCTAAAAAATGCTAAAAAAATAATTTAAATGCTTTAATATCGCGGGCATATAGGGCGGTAATAAAAATATCAAAACTGGTACTGCAATATTATTATTATTATTATTTTTTTTTTTTTTCGGTTATATAGTGTCTAGATTCGCCCCTATGAGTGGGGCGAATCTGGACAGTGTTTTATTTGCAATATAAATCACATTCAGTCATGTGTGTATATGGATAAAATCGGACATAAAAAGATAAAAATGGCTGAATTTGCAATCTGTAAATTCGCTAAGATAAATAACTACATCAGCGAATGACTTTTGATGGGTGAAATAAAATATTTTGGATTTAAATGAACTTTATTTCTATTTGCCTTTGAGTCTATCATGCAAGGTAATTTTGGGAACATGGAAATATTCAGCAGCTTGTCTGAGCGATTTTCTTTTATTTTTAATATCGGAAAGCAGGGGCGCAAAAACTACATATCTACAGGGGGTCCAACAAAAATTTAAATTATCAAATTTTTTGATAACGCAGTTCTGCGATAAAAATTGAAAATGTTGTAATAAAATGTAATCTCCGAAAATTTGATTTTCAAATAAAAAATATTAGTAAACCATTAAAAATTTTACTTTCTAATATAAATAAAATAAATTGAAGGAAAATTTTCGGGTAATTTTAAGGGCTCCGGTCCCCTCGGACCTCTCCGGTTGTTACGCCTCTGTCGAAAAGAGCCCATTTTACGTTATTTACACTACACTTTATGTAGTTTGTACCCACTTCCATTTTATATTGGCGCACCATGGTGTATGAATTCGCCTCACCTATAGACAGATTTTTGTTAATAAATTTATAAAAAAAAAATAAGCACAATACAGCTTCCATTTTTTGTACATATATGTTGCCAGTTCCTACTTTATATATATATATATATATATATATATATATATATATATATATATATATATATATATATATATATATATATATATATATAACTGTTCTTTTTGTACAGCAGTTTCTTTATAAGATTTCAAAACGCGCGTTATTTTTAAAAATTATAAACAATGCGCCTGTAAAATAACAAAATAGAAAGATGTCACGTTCACCGCTTTTCTTTGATGACTAACTCATAACTGACAAAATTCAGTAGCATAAATTGATCTATAACCTTGTACGATCATAACCCTGACGAAGAAATATCGAGAGGCAGCTTTGTCCAGATTCGCCCCAACTAATGGTACTGTATTGTTATCGAAACAAATCACATTTAACCACATATAACAACACTATTGAATTCCGATGTAAAAATGGAAAAGTGGGGGGCAAGGTAATGTGAAATCCCTAAAGGGCACACCCTCGATATTAGCTCAATACAGATACAAAATTTCAGCCTTCTAGGTTTATTTGGGTGACCTGTGCAAGTGGTATAAACTTCGAAAACGTCGAAAAAGCATGAAATTTTAGCTTAAAAATGGTGAGGCGGGGGGTAAAATATTAAAACCTCCAAACAGCAGACTCTAGGTACGAAGTCTATCAACATACCAAATTTCAACCCTCTCCGTTAATTCTGGGGGGCTATGAGCGTGTTAGATCCAGCCAAAATACTCTTTTTCTTCCTCTACTCCCTCCAAATTACCCTCGGAAACTGAATTTTGAATATGTTGTAGATAATTGACCGAAACATTATTTCCAACCTGTCTGGAAAAAATTTATTGTTTTGTTGCTAACCCCTACCACCCCCTTAAAAGTTGGGTCGGATCCAGTATTTGCCCAAAATTTTACCCCACTTTGACAATATTGTTATGCATGCGAAATGAGCCCCACTTGCCAAATTTCAGCACCTCGCGTCCATAGGGGAGCCCTACACATGTGAAAAGGTGGCGGGAATATATATATATATATATATATATATATATATATATATATATATATATATATATATATATATATATATACATATATATGTATATGTATATATATATATACGTATATATATATATATATATATATATATATGTATATATATATATATATGTATATATATATATATATATATATATATATATATATATATGACATTTTTTTTCTTCAGAATCGTGTTCTACGGGTCCGAAAACGGATAGCGCCTCTACTCTCGCCTCGTTCCGTTCTTATCGTATAGGCTGTATAAGTCTAATTTTTTCAGAGAAAAATTCCACTAATACAGAGAAATTAATACATAAAAAACTTTTTACTTCCTGTTTTTTGTTTAAGTTACTCCGATCAGAGCCGGATGAATCCACTCTGCCATGGGCGCCCATATGATAATTTGTAGGGGGATGGGCTGAAACTTGGGTAAGGAATATTGGATGACGAAAACTGATTTGTAAGTAGCCATAAAAATTCGTCGTTTTCTTTTCTCCGGGTCCCTTTTTTCGAAATTTTACAGCAATTATAAGCAACTAGGGGGGACCGCAAATTACGGATAGTGCGTATTTCCCACAAAAATAGCATTCATGCGCAGAAAACGTCGTTTTGCTTTCTTCCAGCTCCAACCATGATCAGCTAGAGAGCCGTTGCCTCCTGCCTCCGAGTATGGGCGCCCTTGCACTCATGGACCCTAAACATTTTCTTCTTACCGAGTCGCTTTTCTCTCTCCTCCGAACCGGATTTACCTATGGGAGGTCCTGAGGCGTTTCTCAGGTGAACGACTTTCACTACTACTTTTGTCAAAATTTCCCCGAAAAGTAGAATTGAAGAGCAGAAAAGAGAACATTTATTATTTCTATTCTACTCCTGTTTTGAGAGATTCATTATCATTTTGTGCGGCTTCTATTGATTGTGTGAAATACTAAAACAACTCGTAAATATTGATTCAAATATTCAAAATAAATAGTTTAACCTGGTCCTTCAAACAATCGGGCCCTAGACATTTGTCTCATTTGTCTGTTTGGTGATCCGGCCCTGAGCGGTCTGTATAATTATTGTCATGAAGTTTCCAACAAATCATAGTAAAAGTAAACTTAATTATCAACAAAATTAATTAGTACTTAATTTATTGAGAGTGAAAAACATGGTCCGAATAATGCCAATCATTTCAAGAACGGAGTTTTGGATTCGCTCCTAGTTTCGGCTGTCTTGCTGCCTAAACCGAAACTCCAATTTTTCGCCGAAACTGGCCAAAACAGAAATTTCGGTCGGACACTAATTATTATTACAATGTGAAATTATGGTAACCCTATATTTCCCTATTGGGCATTTGACATGAAAGATACTTTATTTGTTTTTAATTCAATGCATGTCTTGGAGTCGATGGCACATAAATCAGAAAAATTAATGTCAATCATACCAGGTTAAGTTTGCCCACTCCTGCAGCTAGAGGTTTTAAATTTTGCATACGTGTATAGCTTTGAAGAAAATGCAATATTGTATAATTAGTTTTGTGTTTTTTCGCACAATTTCCTGTGTAAAGTTTGCGTAAGGTCGGGACCTTTCATTTCTTTTATGTTTTCGCATCATTTTTTTACTGTTACCCTTTAATCAAACCCAAAAAAAAGAAGAAATAAGGTAATCTAGAAATAAAATAAAAAGTAGGAAAAATCGAAATGTGATCACTGTTGGCAAAGTAACTTCGCGTGATAAATTAGCTCCAGTTAACGGTACTGATACTGATACTGAAATTGCAAACATGTTTTATTGAATATGAAATATTCCGAAATTATTTATAATAATGAAAATTTTTTGTTAGATTCGTTTTTGTTGGTCTGTTATTCTGGTAAAATTGATTGCAGGACACTGCAAATTTTTGGCGTATTTAAAAAATTTAAGACACAGTGTGATACGGTAAAGAGCAAAGCCAATAAATAATAAATGTTGATTAGGTGAAATTAATTACAACATAAACTATTCTGTATCATATGCGAGTGTTTTTCAGTCCAATTAAGTTGTTTGTAGGGAGTCCCATGATAGGTAAAACATAATTCTATTTTAATGATCGCTATGCTATTTTGTTACACAATTTAATAAACTACAAACGTATTACCGGTACAATTACTAATAACTGTAACAAGTTTAGTACATAATTATATAGAATGTTTTTCATAATTCAGCATGCAAAAGAGGGCTATGCGCGCTATTTATTACAATTTTATATTCGGACCACTTCTTTTGCCCATTGTTTCGAATGACACTCCTTACTTGCAAGGAGGGGTTCAGGTATGGTCGCACCGATTTCAATCAAATCTCGTCTGCTCATAGAGGATAATATCAATATGCAATTTTGACTATTGTGACTATTAAGTTTTTTTTTTTTTTTTTTTTTTTTTTTTTTAGTAATAATTAATTTATTAATTATCTTAGTAAAATTAAGCTACGAAATATTACTTGTTGCAAAATTAATGAATTAATATAATTTTTCTTAAAATCTTTTCTTTTTCGATATGAGTAGGTACATATATCACATAAACACAAGTCAATTAGACACTTTAGAACTTTTAAAATATGAACATTTTACATTTTGAAAAATATAAAATGTTCATATTTTAAAAGTTCTACATACAGTAGCTAATTGACTTGTGTTTACGTAATATATGTAGGTACTCCTATCGAAAAAAAAAGATTTTAAGAAAAATTTTATTAATTCGTTAATTTTGCAACAAATAGTATTTCGTAGCTTAATTTTACTAACAAGGAAAGGTTCCCAGGTGTCCGCCTCCGATTTCAATGCCGCTGTGTTATGTTATATGTTATTCTACGTCGAAATCTAAGAGACACGTATTTTTTTTTATCGGCGGAAAAACGGTTTGAAGGGGTTAAATCGTCCTTCAAAAATTGGGGTAAAAATTTAATTTTTAAAATATCTCGAAAACAGTAAGAGATAGAGTAAAAGTTTAAATGGGCGATATTGCTCTTTTTTAAAGAGCTATCTATTTATATGCAATTTATTCAAATTACATCAACAGGAGTGGTTGAGGGTTAAAATCGGGGGGTTAATTTTGCAAAAAGGGGGTGAAAAATAAACAGTAAAATAATTTTGTTTACAGATTTAAAATCTACGTCAAAAAATCTAATTGACTTGTTTTCGCTCAATGTCTTAATATTAAGCCTAGGGGTAGTTAACTAGGGGGTGACTGAGTCGAATAGTCGTACTACTTGCGTAGATCAAGAAGTTTTTCTTGATGAAAAATAGTTTAAGACAATTAGAATAACGTAGAAATGAAATTTTCGATTTCAGAATTCAGTTTGAACAACACTAGAAAGGGGGTGAATCACCCTCTTAAATTACATACTACATAGTTTACTAACACTTATTTTTACTATTAACACACTGACAGTGGATAATAATGTCACAATAAGTGGTTCTGAAGTTGGATTATCGTATGTAAGGTTTTTGAAAATGTTCTGAAATTTATTTTGAAAACTGTTTGAAAATGAACTAACGGTTCGAAACAATATTGTCACAGTTTCAAAAATAAAAGTGGTATTTTGCAAAGTAAAATATTTGTTTATTATTTACAAATATGGAATACCATAAAGTAACGCTCAAATCTATTAATATTAACTCTAAACAATTTATTGCCAAAAAACTAAAAAAATCGTCCGGATTCTCTCCAACTGACGGTAATTATGTATATCAATCAGTAAGTATTTGCGTATAGTTCTCAGTAACTACTTAGGGGAGAACGGGGCTACACCGTACACTTAAGGGAGAGCTGTTATTGCTCAGCTAATATCGAGTATAAAATTATAAGAAAATATGCAATATATAATTTGGACTATTGGCTATTGATTTCACACAAAGAAATTTGAATTATTCCACTGTTTACATATTTAAATTACAAAAAAAAGTGTCTCTGTACGAAATAGCCCCGGGGGTCGGGGCTATTCCGTACGGTAGGAGGGGCTATACCGTACAGTAAAAAAATCATCTTGTTAAGGAAGTAAATTACAGTAATGCAATAAATTATTCTACAAAACACATTCTATTACTTATTGTCGACTCAACTAAGAAACATCATAATGTAACTTGTATTATCGGTATATTTAATTCAATTTAAAAAAGTATAAAAAGTGGTTAACTTTTTAAGTGGTTAGGATAATTTTTATCAAAAAAAAAAAAAATGATAAAGTTTATAGAACGAAAGTATTTTATTCATAGTTTATACATTTAAACATAAATCACAAATAAACTTATCTGCAGACTCGACAGCGCTAAAACTATAATGTTTATGGTATTTCCTGCATCAAGACAATCTATTAATGTTGCCATATTAAACCATTTGGGGCTAAGTTGTACACTTCTGTACGGTTTAGCCCCATCCTGTACCTCGTGGGAGTTTCATAACCTAACCTCAAATTCCGTCGCCTAACTACTCATCACTAGTGATCAAGAGAGAGCTTAAGAAAAGTAGTTTCCTATGATCTTATAAGTAAAGGTTCTCCACCCAACTCTTATTTGGCAGTGCCCCAAAATTATAAGAGAAATAATAAAAACAAGTTTTTTCACCGTCACATTGGCATTTATACGTACAGCGGGACGAACTCAATACTGTGATTTTCCGCGGTCAGGCGCTAGGTTGCGACACCGATTGGAATCGTCTAGCTTGAAATCTAGACCCGAAAAATGGGTGTACGGTTTAGCCTCGCTGTACGGTATAGCCCCGCTCTCCCCTATCAACAAAAGGAAATACTGAAAAAAAATAAAAAGTAACTAAAATACTGAAATTTTATCCTTATAAGTGAATACTATACCAAGTAAATTATACATATCTTTTTTTTTTTATCTCACTAGGAAACTGTGATTTTAGTCCCGTGCTGTAATACTTTCGTAGTGCCGACTGTAATAGTATATTACGTGAGTAAGGTTGTAAGTTGTATATTACACACGAGCGAAAAAGTTACTCAAGAGCCGCGCAGCAGCGGGTGCGTGACTGTGCGAGTGTGTAATATGTCTTACAACCGAGTTATATACTATACTTTATCTACGATTAATATGAAATTCACTATAAACGATAAAAATTTGGTACAAATCTACACATACAATACATTAAAATTATGTAGTATTTGAAATTGATTAAAAACAAACTTCCTATCAAGATTGGGCCATTTGTTTATGTACCTAACAAGAATAAAGGAGTAGCACCAGAATATCATCACTCTTAATATACACTAAAAATACACATTTTCCTTTCAAAAGCAGAAGCAGAAAGCTAGTAGTGATACAAATTTATTAAGAAAGTTAAAAGTATTTAATATACATACATATAAATTTGCTTTTAAAGAATATAATACTTTTTTAAAGTATACCAACATAAACCCGTCATAATTCTATCAAAAGATACACACATTGTGTGTGGAACTGCATTCCCTCGTTTGAAAAAGACAGTGTCCGTTATTTTTAACATATTTACTGATTTCATTAAGTTTGTTTTGTGTTGCCCATATACACTTGTTATTAATTGTTTGTTTTTGTTGTCTGTGAACAAACCAAAGGACTCCCGCATGGTCAGAACCATATGTACGTCTATTAGTTTTTGTTTAAGACGTCGTTTAATTTTAAGATATTTATAAGTCCTATAAATATAAATATATACATACTCACTCATCTATCCAACATGGTCCTCGTTGTCGCTTGAATCATTAACACATGTGAAGTTCTGTGTTCATCCAATGTGTTCAATCTCCAATATATACACACGTTACGGTTTGCATGTAACATTATCCGTACATTAACGTCCCCACTGTCAACTAACTACGACTGTTGCTGTACCGGACACCATAAGAATAAGAAATATGGTATGAAATTTTTGGCTTGGTGACAGGCGTCCGGCTTCTTAACCTAATAGTTCAACAGATTCAATTAAAAAAAGTCACATGTTTATATGATTTGCCGCACACATAAAACTCGAAACCGTATTTTAAAGACATTTAGAGGTGCTTTTATTGGAGTCGGAAGGGGCAGAATAAAAAAAATTGGTTGGGCAATTGGCTGGTCACTTTAATAACTAATTAGTGGGTAAATAGATGATGACTAGTCTTCTGTAAACGCAAACAAATCGATTGCTGATTATTATTAGTTTGTTCTAATTAACTTTACTGTTAGTTATCGTCTATAGTGAAATATACAGTAGTGGGTTTTGCAGTAAAAAAAATTTGGAAAATTTTGGCACGCTCAGCCTTTTAGTGTTTACCTGTTCGATATTCTGGGTTATTTTTATCTTTAAATTATGCACAAGTGTTATTTAATGCGTCTAGCTATCTACTCATTCATTAAAACATTTAATTGCAGCGACATGTTTCATATAACTATTTTTAATTTTTTCTAATTTAATTAATATAAGAAGAATCGGACAAAATAAACTATTTTTGAAGGTCCAAGATTGCAATTTTAAAAGGATATAGAATAAATATAAATATATGTATGGGTGATATAATCAATTTTGAGGATATTAAACGACCAAATCTAAAATATTTGATCACAATAATTTGAACTGTAGTAAACGAATAAATTATTAGCGAATGAATTGTACAAAAGCTGACTAAAATATTTTTATAAAATTGACTACTGGTATTAACCCTTTGCACTTATAAGACATAGCCATTAGGTCAACCATATTTTACATTTAAACATTAAAATCTGGGTCTGTGGACAATAGATCGCGTTGAACCATCTTTTGAAAATAACAGATCTAACAAAAAGAGCATTCATTTGATTCAAGCTTTGAGAAAAAAATAACTTTAAGGTTGTAAGTTTTAAAAAAAAAAAAAAAAAAATAGGCATAAAAATCATGTGTCATGTCATGTGTTACATGTCTTACGAGCTAACCGCAAAACACATTTATTTTTGCTTTAATGCAAAAGGTTAAATTTCCGATTCGAACAGTCAGATCATCAATCGAAGTTAAAATCGGACATCTACGATAGGCTTTATTCAGTAATAAATAAATAAAGTTCGACTGATCCAACTGAATACTACAGTCTTTACAATGGAAACAAAAAGTTTTAATTTTGTTTTTTAAATCGTTCAAAAAATTATATCATGTTCTATCTGGGCAATTGCTATAGGCCTCTCTTAAATTGTCAAACTTCCTACCATTTTCGCACACATTATACCTACTTGTTAGCAAAAAAATTTTAAGGAACAGTTATACAAACGATTACAAAATGCTTTACGTAGTTCCAACATAAAATTTCCACATATACATAATTAGAATAATATAGTAATTCCAGACACGAACCCCTCGTCCAGTCTTATAGTCCAAGAGCTGATAAGAAAATTCTGAGAAGGTATGTACTTGAGCACTTTGAAAAAGTGTTCAAAAGGTCTTCTAGCAATACCTTGATACAGAAATACAGACCTGGCTGAAGAGTTCCGGGGCTTAATCTACCCTTAAATTTTCAAAGTGGCAAAATTCTCAAGAATCAAATACTAACACAATATAAATACAGAAACGCGTGCGAGTTCTCTCAGTTAGGCTCTCACGTCGGCAGTCCATTTAGCCCACAGAATACAGAAATAGCATACATATAAAATCTGTGACAGTAGGAGGTCGATCGAGCGCTTCTCACTGCTTAGCTGATCATTATTTCAGTAACGATGACCGATTGCGCGTCAATTGTTACTGATTGTCAAGATCATTGTTAATTACAATGCATTATTATCATCAAAAACAAAAGAAAAAATATTCAATCTATCCACTTTGACTGATCTCTTTCGAAGTTCTATCTCAAGTGTCCACATTCCATTCTTCATACACCCCCATTTTTTCTTTCCGCTTATGCTATCCTCAGTTTCTTATAGTAGCCGTATGTGTAAGCACTCCCACAGATGCAAACATCAAACACATACAACTACAAACAGTATGTACCTACATAACATAGTGGAGGGAAGTGGTAGGACTTTAATTAATTGTTTCATTGTTCTGTAATTATCATTTTAATTTTAGAATTATTTTGTATATCAAAAAAAAAAAAATATTAATTTAAATAGGATTAAGTGCCCAATTCTTGATATTGTTGAAATTTTGTGATTTATTGTACAATACTAAATTTATTTTAACCAGGATTACATGATTTAAACCAGGAATTATGTGATTTGAAAGCATTAATCAGCAACATTAATCAACAACACTGAATATATTATGGATATTTGCTGTACTGGGAATTCAGTTAGTAACCCCAAGAATTTGGATGGACAACTGTTCCAGAGATTGCTGGTTAAATAAAACATTTACTAACAGCCAAAAGTAGTTTCGTCAACTTCTGCAATTACGAGATAAGTGTTATTTTCTTTTTTTCTTGTGAACCACCTTCCCCAGTGAAATGCTTATATGTGTTCCAAATCGGTTACGTAACTTCAAACTAACTTTTATGTTTTCTTCCCGGTGTTTTTGAACTTTCTTTATTGTGTTTTACTTAAACTTTAATAGTTAATAATTCTGCTTAATTAAATTTGCTCCAAAAATTGTAAGTTTACCCTGACAAAACTAATGACACACATATATATATATATATATATATATATATATATATATATATATATATATATATATATATATATATAGTTGTTTAATTATATAATTATATATATATATATATATATATATATATATATATAATTATATATATATATATATATAGATAGATATCTAGATAGATATATATAGATATCTATATATATATATATATATATATATATATATATATATATATATATATATATATATAGATAGATATTTCCAAATCAGATAGTTATTCTGATATTCTTGAATATATTCGTATTTCAATAACATGTCTAATTTTCATACCTTGAGATTTTATCGTAGATAGTTAGATATTCATACTGACAATTTTAAGAGCACTGTAATTTTTGAGACATTTTAAGATCCCAGGGCTCTGGAGAATATTTCCGAATTCACATTATTTCGGAATCTCTACAATATTTGAGAAAAATTTGGACAAGATCCGTTTGGTTGTTTATTTGAAGGGTTTTTTGGGTCCGCAAAAGCTCACAGGGGAATTTTAGCCTCATGTTCACATTTTTCAGATCTAATCAAGAAAAATTTTGTCAAGATCCGTTCAGCCATTAATTTTGGGTTTCTTTGGAGAGCCAAAAATTTGGTAACGTCGTTTACTTTAGGCTTTTTTGGGGTTTCTCAGGTCCTGCAGGATAACTTTAACTTTGATCGTTCTTTTTTTTTATTCGTATACCTACCAATTTTACCTATAGTCTTGTTTCATTATTTTTTTGATACCTGCTACCGTTTTCTCGAAACTACTGAGGACAGATAAATAAAGTCCATATTTCATTTTTAATATCAGTATGACCGAGCTCAGCTCGATGGAAATTTCATCTGTATGGAATTTGCTGAGAACAGCATGCGTGCCAATTGATGATAACTGGACAGTCCAGTTGTTTATTTCTTTATAGAATACAAATTAATAGTTTTTTGCACAGTAGGTAAATAAGTAAATTCATAGTAGTCGTAGGTAAAAAAACACCTGTCGCAGCATCTGCATAACATAGCGAATTTCCAAATCTTGGGCACTGGCGGATCTCATCTAAGACCTGTACCTATTTAAAATAGTTTAGCTTTCTAAGAGTAAAAGAATTTTTAAATTCGGCTGGGTAATTAGTTTTGGTATTTTTAGGGACCCAAGAACCCGAACGAATTTTGTGCAGCATAATTGTATCCATCTAAAATAATTTAGTTCTCTAGCAGTGAGAAATTTTTTAGCATCGGTTCGATAGCTTATTACTGGCGTTTTCGGATCTGCAAGATCCCGGTGGACCTCATTAAAAAATCAGCTCGACCGTATATTCTAGGCGGACTTTATGTAATATATAAATATATAAATATATAATATATATATATATATATATATATATATATATATATATATATATATATATATATATATATATATATATTCAAAACCCGTTGTGTAGCATTCTACGCCGCATTTGCATCCGCAGGACAGTTGTGGATCTCAGATAGCACAACCTGTACCTATCTAAAATAGTTTACCTCGGTAATAGTAAAAAAGTTTCAAAATCGGTCAGTTATTTTATTTTTGACACTTTTAGGTCCTACTGACACTGTCAGACCTTACATAACGTAATCTATATGTATCTAAAATAGCTTAGCTCCCCAACAGTGAAAAAATTTTCAAAATCGGTCGGTTAGTTTATTTTTGACATTTTTGGATCCGATGGACCCTGGCAGACTTTACATAACGTAATCTATATTTATCTAAAATAGTTTAGCTCTGTAACAGTGAAAAAATTTTCAAAATCGGTCGGTAAGTTTATTTTTACCACTTTTGGGTCCCATGGACCCTGGCGGAACCTAAATAACGTAATGTATGTCTATCTAAAATAGCTTAGTTCCCCAAAAGTGAAAAAATTTTCAAAATCGGTCGGTTAGTTTATTTTTGACACTTTTGGATCCCATGGACCCTGGCAGACCTTACATAACGTAATCTATATTTATCTAAAATAGTTTAGCTCTGTAACAGTGAAAAAATTTTCACAATCGGTCAGTTAGTTTATTTTTGACACTTTTGGGTTCTATGGACCTTGGTGGACCTTACATAACGTAATTTATATTTATCTAAAATAGTTTAGCTCTGTAACAGTGAAAAAATTTTCAAAATCGGTCAGTTAGTTTATTTTTGACACTTCTAGATCCTATGGACCCTGGCAGACCTTACATAACGGAATCTATATTTATCTAAAACAGTTTAGCTCTGTAACAGTGAAAAAATTTTAAAAATCGATCAGGCAGTTTATTTTTGACACTTTTGGGTCCTATGGACCCAGGCGGACCTTACATAACGTAATCGATATTTATCTAAAATAGTTTAGCTCTGTAACAGTGAAAAAATTTTCAAAATCGGTCAGTTAGTTTATTTTTGACACTTTTGGGTCCTGTGGACCCTGGCGGACCTTACATAATGTATTCTAAATCTATCTAAAATAGTTTAGTTCTGTAACAGTGAAGAAATTTTTAAAATTGGTCGTTTAGTTTATTTTTTACAATTATGGGATCAGTCTAGTACTCTAACAGTAAGAAAAGGGTTCTAAGGATCTCATATAACTTATGGCAGTCCGTAAGCTTCTTGCGGACATCATTTAATTAATTAATTCAAATACTTTAACTTACTAACTGTGAAAAAATTTTTAAAATCGATTGGTTAATTAATTTCTGGCCTTTTTAGGTCCCGAAAACCTTGACCTCACATAAAATACCTTAAATCCATTTGAAATGGTTTAATTTTTTAACATTATTATTTATTATTGAAAAAATTTTCAAAACGATTCAAAATATTTTTCCGTACATACATATGTACATTGTACATATTTTGTTTTGTATCATATTTAATGATATTATATCATAACATAACCTTCAATTTCTTGTTTACTTAAAAATTCAATAAAAAAAAAAAAAAAATTCATCATTACATTAGCTTAGAAAATCTGTTTAATTTACATTTTTTAACATGAGATACAACCATGCTAATTATAATGCAATAAATGAGAAACAAAACTCTATACATGTATGTGTGTTATAACACATGTATGTGAATAGGCTTCACTTGTTCTCACAAAATTCTTTAATAAAAAAGTGAAATATTTTTATACTTCATAAAGAACTGAGATATAAATATAAATTACTTATTAGACTAACAAAGAAAGAAAACTAATAATATAATGGTGAAAATTTACATTTTCTCGAAAAATACTTAAAATAGAAAGAAAGTTATAAGAATATTTTCTTCATAATTTTTTTTTCCTTTTCAACGATGTAAAAATCGAACTGTCTTATGATAGGATCGAATGATAAAAAATGGCCAGAAAACCTACTTCTGGGCATCCGACGTGTCTGGCTAACGAACTTAGCCGAGCGAATTCAGAATCCAGTCCGCACACAAAATTTCATAAGCATTAGACGTTTCGTTCGAGAGTTATCGTGGCGACACACACACACACACATATATATATATATATATATATATATATATATATATATATATATATATATATATATATATATATATATATTTTAGTGAATATCATTTTCGTATTCTAGGGATCTCAAAACACATTTCTGTTATGATCCCGGGCTTAGGTCCCGTCATGACACCTACTGTAATAGCGTATTTCCAGTTTCACTTTTGGAAATTCGCTAATATTATTGGTGGTATCTATAGAAATATTTATTAAATACTTTTCCAAAAAATTCCAAAATTATTTTTTTCCAAATACGTAGCAACTATTTAAAATTTGAATGTTTTTTTTTTTTTATAAATCGTCCATAGATTGCTATATACAGTAATAAAAAATTGATATTTTACGGTTTTTCGTAAATTTCGACGGTTAGACAAAAAATTTTGCAAAACCCTTCCTTAGCAAGCGCCTACGACCCAATAGGCACCTACAAGCCAAATTTCAAGTTTGTAGGTATTGTAGTTCTGGAGATTTTGTAATAGCTCAGTGAATATATGAGTGAATGAGTGGTATTTCGCTTTTATATATATAGATTACGGATCATTATCATATTACCGTAGACAAGAGCAGCCTGGCATTTGCTATTTCATGATTTTAATTAATTTGACAAATACCAAAATGTTTTGTACCTATAGTAATACGATTTAAAAGCGAAATATGATTGGTCAGAGGGATTAACTGTTGTAAATACGTAATTTACTGTTGTAGATACGTTAATAAATCTCGGTGAGCTCGTCAGCATGTCAATCTCAATTTTCGGTACGATTTAAATGGTTTATCTTTACGTACTTATTTTATTTTATTTATTGTTAATATGTATGTATATCACACTGATTGTTAAAAACGGTTCATACTCTCACGTCGTCAAATTACAAACAACTTACACAATTGGAGTAGGATTTTACACGGACCAAATAAAAATTTGTGTGTGTTAAAATATGTATGTCCACAAATAATTTAATGCACAAATTTGCTACAGTGAACATCATCTTTGGGTGGAAGCTTGATTATTACAACATAAATTAATTTAATATTATTAGACCCCATAAAAAAGAAAAGCATTTAATATACCAGATCTACTAAAAGCGTAATAGGTAATGTAGAATTTTATGGTACACAAATAAAACCTCAACTTGTGATTTTACTATGCAAATTTACCGAGCTATATACATACATATGTACATATGTACCTATTGTCGCAAAGTATTGTACATAATATTTTGATTTTATTATAGGTACTTTACATTAAACGGACGTAAACACATAGATACATATGTATACTACAATAATGTATTAATATGATAATATTAGCATTGAATAGATATTTTAATACACTGAATGCTTACCCGCCCAAATGACGTCACAAGGCAAGTCTCGCAGGTCACTGTTGGGTCACCATTGTGTCCATCTTGAACATCATCCGTATATAAAGATTGTCATACCACGCGGATATTTTAATTCATAAGTTTCTGGGCCAGTATTATTACAAAAATATCAAAGCATAAATTATGTAGTTATGTAACTAATACTTATTATATAAAATACAATTGTACATACTTCTTTTTAGCAAATTTCTGAAGAGAAACTGTAACTATTACAGCTGCTGTTATAGTAAGACTTGAGCCGGTGAATGTGACAGAAATGTCACAATGACTGTCACAGGTGACAGAAATGTCACAACTTTCTGGTAAGACGATGAGTTTGATTTGGTTAAAATTTCTGTATTTATGACATTTTTGGAATTTTTATACTATACCATCATATATTGTTAATTGTTAACCATCATATTTATGTAAAGATGAATTTTTTAAGTTTTCACCTTAATTACGTCTTAATTAAAAATTAGTTTTCTGCCAAAATTTCCCCAAATTCATAAGTTTTTGCATCTTTTTACACTATTAGAAAGAGGAGAAAAAAATTACATTTTGAACTATTATTTTATGTAAACTTGTTTTCGACGAAAACTAATTTTTGTAAATGGAAATTCGTTATGTGATGCAGGATTCTAGGATTGCAGGAAGTTGCCACATGGAAATTACTATTGCTTTTTAAAATATTTGTTTATTTGTTTATGTATTTATTTAGTATGTTTGCTCTTTTAGGAAAAGATTTCCTTTACATAAATTTAATAAATTCAGTTAACTGATGAAATAAAAGTTCTAAGCAACCAATCAATTTTTACCAAAAAAAAAAAAAAAAAAATGCATGCCTGCAATATGATGACGAATAATTTGAAAGTAGTTGTTAAGTGAAACATCACTACTTTTTAGCGAATTTCCAAAACTGGAAATTCAGCTATTACAGCGGGTGTGATGACACGACCTAAGCCCGGGACCATAACAGAAATATGTTTTGAGGTTCCTAGAATACGAAAATGATATTCACCACTAAAATTTATATATATATATATATATATATATATATATATATATATATATATATATATATATATATATATATATATATATATATATATATATATATATATATATAATTGCTTCGTTTTTTAATTTAATTCATTTTATGTAGGTATTTTTAAATATCATTAAAATTTACTGAAAACATAACATTCGTTTAATATATTCTTTTTTATTACTAAGTTAAGAAAATAATTCCGCCAAAAATTTAAACCACTATTGTGTGAAAGCCAAAACAAATAAAAAAAAAATACGTATTTTGACATATACAAAATTCATAGATAACTAATTCAATTATTCTAAAAAAATTTTATAAGAATTTTCATTTAAGATTGCTTTCAAATATTTAATAATTATCTTGTATAATTGTTTTTGAATTTTTTATGTTGCATTAAAGTTATTTGTTATAAACCAGAAATTAAAACGGTAAAAACAATTGACGAGTTAAATTGAATCTATGGTTGATGTCATTGATTTGATGTGCAATTGTGTGTAAATGTTAGCAGATCAAAATATTAATTTACTGTTTTCTTTTAAAAAAAAAAAAATCGTTCTGCATACAAATAATACAATTAAAATTTTTATAAGGTAATTGTAATTAATTATATATTAAATAATAATAGGAATTTTATTTTCTTTCATATCATGTATAAATTAATATTTAGTTTTAGGTTAAGCAACAAAAATTTTTTTAAAAAATTTGTCACATTTGAACTAATTCGTCGCTTGGATTTTTATGTTTAAACTGTAAACTTTTAAGAAACTGATTAAAATAATAAGTGGAAACAACGTTTTGCCAAAATTTGAGACGAAAAGTGGAAATAAACATTGTGAAATGCGTCTTGTTTGTTGTAAATTTCAAAAAATTTTTGCCGCTAAGAATGTATGTATGGTATATATAAAATTATTGTTGAGATTTTGTATTAAGGTTCGACACGTTTTTTCACAATATACAGTATTGTTGAAATATTCATTCAAGGTTTACACGAACTTTTTAAAAATTAAAAAAGGAAACGAATGCAAAGCTCAATAGGGAAGATGCAAAAATAATATTTTTGAACATTATGTGATTAAACGATTAAAAAAAATATAAAAGGGCCACTGCAATGTTTTTATTTTAAATAATATTGATTTTTAAGAATAAATAGGTGTTAAAAGTTACGTGAAGAAAACATATTTTAATCCACCAATCAGCGTCTAGTGACGTCACTTCTGTTTTGATAATTTGATTGAGATTATAGTTGTAAAGATAAATGATAATTTGTCGTGCAAATTAATTGTATTTTCGAATAAAAATAGAAGTTGGATTCATCAAAGCCTACTCCAGGAATCTTCCGAAAGTTAATGTCGACATGGTTATAACCTTTTTTGCCGAAAGTGCAGAGTTTTCAAGTGTAAGGAAAGGGACTAAACTACTACGGTATGTGGAAATCACTGTTAAACTTTTGTATTTCATTTAGCATCTTCCACACATAGTAGTTATTTCAGCTTAACAAGGGAATCTTATGGCGACAAAGCCATCGGCTATGTACAAATTAAAAGAGATGGGGATTTGTGTATTGTAAAAAGTCGTGTTACTCCGGAGCATAAGGTGCGTAAAGAAGGCTATCCTGTTACAGACATTATAAATGAAGTGAAAGGCTTTGTTCAGTTCTGCCAATGTGAAGATTGTACAGCTTCTGAAAGTAAAGAATTAAGGTTATTTTTAAATTATTAAACATTCTGTAGAACAAATTGTTGCAATTAAAATTTATTTCCAGGTGGATGTAAGCATGCTGCTGCATTATTGCTATGGTTGCACAGAAGCCTGAGGAGCCTACGGTTACGTTCATTGCGTGTTATTGGAAAAAATCCAAATTATCTACGTATGCTTCCGGAAAATCTTTTATAAAAGCCAAAGAAATATGTTACATTCTGCCAGTTACTAATTGTTTCTCACAAGTAAGTAGTTTCTTTTTTTTATTTAAAGAAATTATCAAATGTATGCTCTATGCTACAATAATAACTGCACATTTTTAGATGGATATTTTGAGTGAATTTCTAGACGCATTGAAAGAATCGGATTATGAAGCGAGTATTCTTCGCTACTTTCGAGAAGGCCAACAAACCATAAGCATTCATAAGCTGTGTTCAAGCTTGATTGGAAAGTTGGACTCTCCACCTTCATTTCTTGAAATATTATCAAAGAAAATGACCACTGATAATAACATGATTTTTTCCACCACCAAACATCAAAGCGATTCACCATTGTGGTTTGAGTTGAGGTAAATAGCAAGGCTTCTAGCTTAGTTTTATTTACATACTTATCACAAAAAACTGTGAATCTCTATACATGTATACATGTATAATATATGTACATATATAAGGATGTGAGGAAGGATTAGCAGGAAAACAAATTAACATTCCGTAAAAATTGCTTGGTACATAATCGTTGTTTGTATAAATGCTGAAACTTCATTTATTTTTTATTTTTATTTTTGCAGGAATGGAAGGATCACTGGCTCAATTCTTTATGAAGCTGCTCACTGTCAAATTAAAAATGGTTCTCTTCTGAACAAAATTATGGGGGAACAATCAAAATTTACTTCCATTATGATGAGTAGAGGGAAAAAACTAGAAAAAGAAGTTCTTAAAGTAGTGAGAAAGAAAAGGTAATTTCATTAATTAGTCGAATTTTCTCCGAAAAATTAGACTTATACAGCCGATACGATAAGAACGGTGAGAGGCGAGAGTAGGGGCGCTATCCGTTTTCAGACCCGTAGAGCACGATTCTGTAGAAAATATATATATATATATATATATATATATATATATATATATATATATATATATATATATATATATATATATATACTATTTAAGCATACCTTTCGTTCTTTTAAAACATTTTTGTAATAAAAATTAATTTATAATAATTTATAATAAAAATTAATAAAACCCAAAGCTTTGTACATAAATACAGTTTTACAGTTTTTATTCATATTTAATTAAAGGTGATTGCAAATTGACAAGAGTACAACAGATGATCATGGCATACTCTAAATTGGGGATTAAAAATGATCAACACAGGCAAGTGGCTTTAGAAAAGTAAATTCACGCAGTCCTCTGATCACTTTTTCAATATGAATCCGAAGGCTTGCAATTTTCTTTGACCTTAACACATCTCTTGAACTTTTCTTCGTACTGCTAACACTGGGTGGTCTAATCAACTGAAATTGATTTTTTACCAACACTTCTTCGATGCGCTTGAACCCTCTGTTTGCCATGATACAACCTCCAGGTGGTAAGATGCTCATAAATCCAGATTCTTCAAAAATTGTTAAATCAGAATTTTGGCCACCAAAACCATCTGAGACAAAGTTTAACTTCGTCTGGAGTTGAAGCTACCAGATATTTTAGAGTATTGCATATCATACTCCACGGGACCAAAGTGTTTATTTTGTTCCCTCGTGTGAATTGTTGCCCTCGGGCCTTACAGGTCCTCTGGCAACAAAGTTCACACTCGGTATTAAAATACACAATTTAGTCCCTTGGTGTATAACATACTATTAAATAGTATCAAGTAAAAATTTTTGTATACGTTTAATTGTCGACAGAAAATTGTACTATACAAATTATGCGCGGATTACTAGATTTTAGTCACCCATTAATCGTATACGTATATTTTCACTTGATGCTAGTTCTAATTTTACCACCAGAGGCGCGAGTGAGAATCTTTGCGTCGCCAATATGTATATGTGGTGACTAGACTTGCCACCGTTTTTTAAGAAACTAAAGTAATTTTAAAATTTTGTGCATAAAAACGAAGTACAATTAACTAAAAAAAGTACGCGTTCCCACTTTTTTGGATTTTGTAGTACAAAAAAATGCTTATAAATTCGCATTTATCAGCTTACTCCCACTTGACCGCTTTTGCGTCAAGTAAAACGCGTCAGAATCAGATTTTACGCAATTTAATAAACAGTGTCGTTTTGATTCTTTTAAACTCATTTAAGATATTATTGTTAGTTATATTTGAATTATTTTCTTAACTAATAAATTAAATTCTGTAGACTGATGATTTTGTAGATAAAAAAATAATTCTAAGTGGCGTCTGTATCAGACAAAAGTCTGAAAAACAGACGTAGAATCTCACTATTATTAATTATTATGTCTTGTAGTCTTTTGAAAAATTATTTTTTGAACTAAAATAACTTAGTAGGAGGAAATTCGCTATGTTATGCAGATGCTGCGACAGGGGTATTTTTCTATTGTTTAGATGCGCCACAACTAAAGTGATATGCATCGATTTAACATCACTACTGACCATTTATTTTACTTAGATTATTATTATTTATGTAACTTATAAAAATTTGATAAGTAGGCAGATATATACAGCAGATAGTTTTATATTTGCAAATCGGAATATCAGGTCGAGCTTTTTGATTTATTGTAATGAGTGAAATAAAAGGCATGTGATTATTTACAAAAAAGTATAATCTTTAAAATAAAAATTCAATAGTACTTCAAATGAAGGAAATTTTATGAATCCGTGCTCAGATGATTCTTCCGCCTTTACACTTGCTCTCTTTCAGTTCAGTACAGGATAGATCTAGGAGTGGCTGTCCCATAAAATAAAATTATAATAATTTTAAATAAGACAGCATATAATTTAAATGTATTGTAATGCAACATATCGATTCATATTTTTGTTATTTGGATATAATTATTTTTGTGTTTTTGAAAATGAAACAAATAGTTCTTTCTTCGGTTTCGTCATTGAAGACAAAAATGTTTGCAATTTTTTAATCTTATTGTTTGATTTGATAAGTAATATTAAAAAAAAAAACAAAATTATCCGAGTTTATTAAAAAGTAAATAAGACCTTTTTCTGTCACGGAATACTTCTTCATCATTCAATCGATTCTCTAATCCAGGCTGTGTCCTGTAGTTTCACCCGCGTTATATTCCGAAATTCTTTACAAAATTAGTTGCCAAAAGACTTCAAAATAGCCATCTCCATATTTTAATAGCATGCCTAATTTCCGCACCTTGACTTCAGGTGTGTCTGACGATATAGTTCTGGTATCAGAATATACCAGAACTATCGGGTAATTTTAATCTCACTGTCATTTTGTTCCTGAATCTCAATAATACTTGAGCAAAATTTGGTAAAGATTCGTTCAACTAGTTAACTTGAGCCATTTATGTACCTTATATATATATATATATATATATATATATATATATATATATATATATATATATATATATATATATATATATATGTCCAGTGTATAGTTTGGGAACACTATGTTTTTTTGGTAGGATATCGTGCGCCAATGTTCTAGCATCACCATATAACTTAAGAAAATGACTTTCTTTCAGAACTTTCTAAGAAAAAGGGAATTTTCAACATAACGTATAAAATGGGGATTTTCAGTGTAACGTTTTATTTAAGGACATGTCTCCATATTATACGTTATAATAGATGTCCTCATAATATGCGGGAGAATGTTAGTATGTTTATATATGCAACGTATACGTTGAGAACAAAGGAATCATACGCAATAGATATTTTGGGGACATAGAAGGTTGGCGTGTTGATATAATGTTGAAATTGAGGACATTTTTTAATGTATACTGTATAGTTCCGGAATTTATTGAATAATAATTGATTATAATTAATGTATTCAAATCGTCCACTTTGTACTCGATGCATTGATATTCTTTTTCTTTAAGCATTGGCGTTTGAATATGGAACGTTTATTATCCTTTGAAATAATCAGATTGGGTAGCGAGATAAGCATTGATAACTTTATGTGTAACCATTCTTCTTTGTCATATAAGTAAAAGACTATACGCAGTAGATATTTTAGGGACAGCGAAGGTTGAAGTATTGATATAATGTTGAGACTGAGGACATCTTTAGTAGTATATTATATAGTTTGCAGACATCTAAACTTTTACAACATAATTCTTTAATCTTCTTTTATTTCATTAAGAAACGTAAAACTTAAGATGATAAAAGCCTTAATCATGGCATTTGTAGCATGCGACGATCGGGTAATAAAGAAAATAAAAAAGTCGTAACGAGGCAACTACCATGTCTTCAAATAATACGTTGTACAAAGATGTATTTCTTTCTTCAATCTTTTTATTCAAAACGTAAGATATATTGACTGCCTATATAACTGGCGATTTTCTCGGTATCAAAAGTGTTTAAAAACGACAAGATTATTAACGTTTTCTGTACTGATAATTCTGATAATAAATAAAAATACTTATCCAGAGCAAAAATTAATATGCTTTCATAAGTGGCTTTAGTAACTATTAACTGATCATTAGTGCCAATTCATCTGAGTGGCTTGATTGGCATTGAATATCAGTTAATAATTACTAAATTTGAGTTGAAGTCACTGAAAAAATTAAGACCGAAAAAATAGATTAATGACAAAAAGATGAGAAAAATATTAGTCCTTTAATATTTTTCTACTTGAAAAAAAATTTTTTTTGGCCATGTTTTATATATCACCGTGTTTGTAAAGAACCACAGAACAAAATAAAAACCAAAAATGAGATTCGAAAAAAATTAGTTTATTAGTCGTTTCTGGCGTGAACTACCCCCCCCCCCCCACCCTAATGTGACCAACAGAATATATATGTATTTAATGATAGTTTGAGGACAGTTCTCATGCGTATTCCCTAATTGAACCCAATTTAAAAATTGTAAAAAGAATATTCCCTATGACTTTGAATCTTTATAATAATACTTTATTATTTATAAGTAACATTATATTTTCCTTACTGTGTAACTAAAAATGTAAATGTTCATGATGTTGACTAAAATTCCTGGTGGACGTCAAAGAGATATATATCAGAGAGTTTGAGGACACCATGAGATACGCAATGTTTAGTTCGGGGACTTTTGAAAATTATCTTTATAAATTTTTCGCTGCAGTTTATAAAAAGTAATACCTTTTAATTTCAATATGAATTGTAAAGTTTATATAATATTTTGATAATACAATTTCGAACTCAGTAGAGAAGATTCTTAATGTGACCAACAGAATATATATGTATTTAATGATAGTTTGAGGACAGTTCTCATGCGTATTCGCTAATTGAATCCAATTTAAAAATTGTAAAAAGAATATTCCCTATGACTTTGGATCTTTATAATAATACTTTATTATTTATAAGTAACATTATATTTCCCTTACTGTGTAACTAAAAATGCAAATGTTCATGATGTTGACTAAAATTCCTGGTGGACGTCAAAGAGATATATATCAGAGAGTTTGAGGACACCATGAGATACGCAATGTTTAGTTCGGGGACTTTTGAAAATTATCTTTATAAATTTTTCGCTGCAGTTTATAAAAAGTAATACCTTTTAATTTCAATATTAATTGTAATGTTTATATAATATTTTGATAATACAATTTCGAACTCAGTAGAAAAGATTCTTAATGTGACCAACAGAATATATATGTATTTAATGATAGTTTGAGGACAGTTCTCATGCGTATTCGCATGAGAACTTATTTTTCCCTTACTGTGTAACTAAAAATGTAAATGTTCATGATGTTGACTAAAATTCCTGGTGGACGTCAAAGAGATATATATCAGAGAGTTTGAGGACACCATGAGATACGCAATGTTTAGTTCGGGGACTTTTGAAAATTATTTTTATAAATTTTTCGCTGCAGTGTATAAAAATGAATACTTTTTAATTTCAGTATGAATTGTAAAGTTTATATAATATTTTGATAATACAATTTCGAACTCAGTAGAGAAGATTCTTAATGTGACCAACAGAATATATATGTATTTAATGATAGTTTGAGGACAGTTCTCATGCGTATTCGCTAATTGAATCCAATTTAAAAATTGTAAAAAGAATATTCCCTATGACTTTGGATCTTTATAATAATATTTTATTATTTATAAGTAACATTATATTTCCCTTACTGTGTAACTAAAAATGTAAATGTTCATGATGTTGACTAAAATTCCTGGTGGACGTCAAAGAGATATATATCAGAGAGTTTGAGGACACCATGAGATACGCAATGTTTAGTTCGGGGACTTTTGAAAATTATCTTTATAAATTTTTCGCTGCAGTTTATAAAAAGTAATACCTTTTAATTTCAATATTAATTGTAAAGTTTATATAATATTTTGATAATACAATTTCGAACTCAGTAGAGAAGATTCTTAATGTGACCAACAGAATATATATGTATTTAATGATAGTTTGAGGACAGTTCTCATGCGTATTCGCTAATTGAATCCAATTTAAAAATTGTAAAAAGGATATTCCCTATGACTTTGGATCCATATAATAATATTTTATTATTTATAAGTAACATTATATTTCCCTTACTGTGTAACTAAAAATGTAAATGTTCATGATGTTGACTAAAATTCCTGGTGGACGTCAAAGAGATATATATCAGAGAGTTTGAGGACACCATGAGATACGCAATGTTTAGTTCGGGGACTTTTGAAAATTATCTTTATAAATTTTTCGCTGCAGTTTATAAAAAGTAATACCTTTTAATTTCAATATTAATTGTAAAGTTTATATAATATTTTGATAATACAATTTCGAACTCAGTAGAGAAGATTCTTAATGTGACCAACAGAATATATATGTATTTAATGATAGTTTGAGGACAGTTCTCATGCGTATTCGCTAATTGAATCCAATTTAAAAATTGTAAAAAGAATATTCCCTATGACTTTGGATCTTTATAATAATATTTTATTATTTATAAGTAACATTATATTTCCCTTACTGTGTAACTAAAAATGTAAATGTTCATGATGTTGACTAAAATTCCTGGTGGACGTCAAAGAGATATATATCAGAGAGTTTGAGGACACCATGAGATACGCAATGTTTAGTTCGGGGACTTTTGAAAATTATCTTTATTAATTTTTCGCTGCAGTTTATTATAATGAATACTTTTTAATTTCAATGTGAATTGTAAAGTTTGTATAATATTTTGATAATACAATTTCGAACTCAGTAGAAAAGATTCTTAATGTGACCAACAGAATATATATGTATTTAATGATAGTTTGAGGACAGTTCTCATGCGCATTCGCTAATTGCTCCAATTTAAAAATTGTAAAAAGAGTATTCCCTATGACTTTGAATCTTTATAATAATACTTTATTATTAATAGGTAACATTTTATTTTGCTTACTGTGTAACATAAAATGCAAATGTTCATGATGATGATTAAAATTCCTGGTGGACGTCAAGAGATATATATCAGAGAGTTTGGGGACACCATGAGATACGCAATGCTTAGTTCGGGGACTTTGGAAAATTATTTTTATAAATTTTTCGCTGCAGTGTATAAAAAATAATTTTTTTTAATTTCCATATTAATTGTAATGTTTATATAATTTTTTGATAATACAATTTCGAACTCAGTAGAAAAGACTCTTAATGTGACCAACAGAATATCGGTGGGTCCCTTTTGCGCCCCTGGTCAGTTTATGTCTTGCTGTGTTAACCGTAATAAAAGTTTTATGATGTGACAAATATTGAAAAAATCCAGTTTTAAATTGAAAAAAAATAAATCATCTATCCTTTTTTACGTTTGTCTACATTATATTACAATATTATTATAGTAATATACATTATATGTACTATTGATCAAATTTTGAAAAATATCTGTACAACATATACATCCCCTCATTCTGAAAATGTAACATTGAAACAAACAAAATTTTTGAACTTTAAATTGAAATTTCTGTAGATTCAAAGAAACAAATTTGACATTAGAATGTACAAAAAAAAAAAAAAAAAAAAAAAAAAAAAACAGTATGTAATTTTATGGAAAATTTAAATAACATGAAAAGAAAATTATAATTAACTGGTATGAACGTTAAATACTGGGGGAAAAGTTGTATTATTCAAATTTTTAATGCTGAAATTATTGTGGTATATAGAATTTCAAAAGTTGAATAAAATAAACTTTAAATTCTTTCCAAATATGGAAGATAAATTTCCGGAGATTTGTTTAAGATATTTGCAACAAATATGTACGTTTAATAATAAGCTACACGAAGTTAGCGCCGCGAAATTTTTTTTCTTTTTTGATGTTTTTAATTTTTTTCTCTCTAATAATATAATTAAATCAAAAAAGAATTTCGCGCTTCGATGGGGCAAATTTAAAAGGGCATTTAAAGGGCAATTTTTTAAGCTATTATACTTTAATTTAGAAATTGATTTAAAAGAGAAGCTTGCTTAGCATGTACCTATATGCTATTTTTTTTTTTAAATACATTCTAATGTCCAATTTTATTAATGTCGTATTAATAACTTAATGTAAAGCGGGTTCTACACGATGCTACGAACGTTCCTTCCAACGTTCGATCGAACGTTTGAGGCAATTAAGTTCGATAGTTGGTGCGACGAATGTATCTGCTACACGGTGAATCGAATGTTTGATCCAATACGAATGATGATGTGTTGGTACTCACAAGTAAAGGTCCCGAGGCCGGACCTATCGATTTCGATGAAACTTAAATATATTGTAGAACACTAAAAACTAAGGGACACGTATTTTTTTTTATCTGCGGAAAAACGGTTTGAAGGGGTGAAATCGCCCTTCAAAAATTGGGGTAAAAATTTAATTTTTCAAATATCTCGAAAACAGTAAGAGATAGAGCAAAAGTTTAAATTGGCGATATTGCTCTTTTTTAAAGAGCTATCTATTGGTATGCAATTTGTTCATATTACATCAACAGGGGTGGTTGGGGGTTAAAATTTGGGGGTTAATTTTGCAAAAAGGGGGTGAAAAATAAACAATATAAAAATTTTGTTTACAGATTTGAAATCTACGTCAAAAAATCTAATTGACCTATTTTTGCTCAATGTCCTAATATTAAGTGTAGGGGTAGTTAACTAGAGGGTGACTATGTCGAATAGTCGTACAATTTGGGTATTTCAAGAAGTTCTTCTTCGTGGAAAATAGCTTAAAACAATTAGAATAACGTAGAAATGAAATTCTGGAATTCAAAATTGAGTTTGAGCAACATTGGAGAGGGGGTGAGTCACCCTCTTAAATTACATACTAGTTTATATAAACTAATTTTTGCTATTAACACACTGATAGTGGGTAAAATAATGTCACAATAAGTGGTTCTGAAGTTGGACTAAAATGAAATTCTCGAATTCAAAATTGATTTTAAGCAACATTGGAGAGGGGGTGAGTCACCCTCTTGAATTACATACTAGTTTACATACACTAATTTTTGCAATTAACACACTGACAGGGGGTAATAATGTCACAATAGATGGTTCTGAAGTTAGACTATCGTATGTAAGGTTTTTATTAGGTTTCGTTATTTTAGGTTAGGTTACGTAATTTTCGGTATCGATAATTTTCGATAGGGAAAACTATAATATCCATTAAAAAACAAACCTAATAAAGACCTTACATATGATAGTCCAACTTCAGAACCACTTATTGTGACATTATTTTACCCACTATCAGTGTGTTAAATTAAAAAAATTAGTGTATAATTATAAACTAGTATGTAATTTAAGAGGGTGACTCACCCCCTCTCCAATGTTACTCAAACTCAATTTTGAATTCGAGAATTTCATTTCTACGTTATTTTAATTTCCTAAGCTATTTTCCATGAAGAAGAACTTCTTGAAATACCCAAATAGTACGATTATTCGACATAGTCACCCTCTAGTTAACTACCCCTAGACTTAATATTAGGATATTGAGCAAAAACAGGTCAATTAGATTTTTTGACGTAGATTTCAAATCTGTAAACAAAATTTTTATATTGTTTATTTTTCACCCCCTTTTTGTAAAATTAACCCCCAAATTTTAACCCCCAACCACCCCTGCTGATATAATTTGAACAAATTGCATATCAATAGATAGCTCTTTAAAAAAGAGCAATATCGCCAATTTAAACTTTTGCTCTATCTCTTACTGTTTTCGAGATATTTGAAAAATTAAATTTTTACCCCAATTTTTGGAGGGCGATTTCACCCCTTCAAACCGTTTTTCCGCAGATAAAAAAAAATACGTGTCCCTTAGTTTTTAGTGTTCTACAACATATTTAAGTTTCATCAAAATCGATAGGTCCGGCCTCGGGACCTTTACTTGTCAGTGGCGAGGCTGTTATCTGTCTGATGTTATCTCTCATGTTATACACTGATGTTGTCTCTCTTCACATGAACGAGTCGTGCAGCTGCTGAGTCGAACCAACCAACGCAACCAACATTGACCTTCAAACGTTCGAAGCATCCCTTTGACTCGGTGCAAAAATACCGACATCGAACGGGACACGACCAAATGCGAACGTTTGACGCTCGACATTGGACACTCGTAGGTTCGAACAACGGCTACACGATGCTATGAACCATCCAACGTCGAATGTTGGAAGGTGTTCGTAGCATCGTGTAGCAGCGGCTTTATATAACTAATATAGTAATATGTAAATATCACGTAACATGGTATCTCTGCATTAAATATATGTATTTATATGTTCCATCTTTGTCCTGTCTTTTAATTGTCTGTGTGTACTTCTAGTATACTGCAATAAAAAATGGTGTGTTTACGACACTCAACCTTTAGACCACCAACTGACATTTTCAACCGTGGGGCGCAAATGGGATATGCCCCAGAATATACATATGTACTTAATGATAGTTTGAGGACAGTTCTCATGAGTATTCGCTAATTGAATCCAATTAAAAAATTGTAAAGAGAGTATTCCCTATGACTTTGAATCTTTATAATAATACTTTATTAGGTATTTTTTATTTATAGAATTTTATTTGGCATTCGCAGTGTTTAGTTCGGGGACTTTTGAGGATTAGTTTTATAAATTGTTTTTATATAAATTGTTGGCTACACTGAAATTTTAATTCGAGTTCCTCAGTTTTTCGTAACTCACGAATTATTCACGTCGAGAAATTAGACTACGTTTTCTCTTATGCCTTATAATTCGTGTATTAGTTTTCACAGCATTGTATCTGCTAACCAACCGTCAACATGTTGAGCATACATACTTTCTGAAAAGTTTTATTAACCTAAATTTTTTTAATCGATGGTCAGAGTTTAATTCTTTAGTTTACACGGTGTTATATATGGGTTAGTTCGAGGACATTTTATTTTAGAATACTCACAATGCCATCTGTGCTTTTGTATACGAATTATTTATATACAATTTCGGAAAGTTCTTATACTATACAATAGACTGAAGAATTTTTTGGAGACTGTCCTCATATTCTACAAATGTCCTCAAAAACTCCTATATATGAAAATTCTGTTCCCATACTATCCGCTGGACACATATATATATATATATATATATATATATATATATATATATATATATATATATATATATATATATATATATATATATATATATGTGTGTGTGTGTGTGTGTGTGTGTGTCTGCGCGATAACTCTCAAACGAGGCCTAATTGTTACGAAATTTGGTCTGAGTTCGTCAGGCATTAGAGGTGGGGGAAGGTCGCCCAAAGCGGGTAAGCGCTTGTATATCGTTGTATCGAATGTCTTTGTCAGGTCGTGTGTATACCGAGATTAACCGAATATCAACCAATATCAATCAGTTGCACTTGAACGCTTGTGTCGCTTAATGCCCTAGTTAAGCTTCATCAAATTTTTTTGTTGGTTTTGTTAAAAATTTTGACGATAAATATTCTGTGACTAGTCACAAACCTTTTTATTTGTAATCTTTTTGGTATTACCATATTATGTTATCATCATTTGACTTTTAATATAGAAAAAGGTAGACATGTATCGGCTTTCATTTTGAAATTATTCTAAATTAACAAAATTAAGTCTTTTTGGGCAAACCGGGTAGACAAAATAGAAGCATCTTAATGGAAAAAACTGTTGAAAGGGGAAAAAAAATCTTCTTTTTACGACGGAATGAGGGAAAAAGCTTAAAGAAAATATTTCTGCCTTGTTTATGGTGATTTTGATGTGGAATCACCTGAAGTAATATATTCCAATATGGAGGTTGTAAAGAAAGTTACAGTTAATTGTTATAAATTTATTATTTTTGTCTTTTTTCAATTTTTTTACTTAATTATTATTATTGTTAAGTTCTATATGATTAAGAAAGTTTATATTAAAAAATAATAACAGTATTTAAATACATAATGTACTTACCCGTTTTGCCCAAAGGGGGTTACCCGCTTTAGGATACCTATACGGGCAAAGCGGGTTTTTGCAGAGGTTTTGTATTTTCTTTATTAAAAATAAATATCGTATCAACATTTCTTAAGCGAAGTTTCATTTTAACCCTAGAATCATACGTTGGCCTACGAGTCAAGTTAATCATACATCGGCGTCGTTTCGACGAATGGATTTTTTACGGGGAGTTTTAGTTTATTTGCAAAAAACATTTTTTTTACATAACAATACTACAAAAGCTAACAAAATATTTAAAAAAATTGGATTTGAAAAAATTTCTTAATGTAAATATTTATTAATTTTTTTAATCTTTTTATCAAAGCATATTTTCATTGTGAAAATTAAAAAATATATAAATACATCAATTGTAATAATTAATTTATGAACTATTATGAATCAGTGGACATGTGTGACTTTACAGAATGTGAAATTTCTCAGTCATAAATATTCCTATAGATATGTAGTTATTTCCCCATTAGGCACATTTGTAAATTTTCTAAAATTTGTTAGTAATTTTTCGAATAAGATCTCAAAAAATAATAAAAATTAAAATATTTTCCACAAAATAAATTGTTAATATTTTATTAAGTCATTCGAAACGCATTCTTTAGTTTTCGAATATTCAAACTTCAGTATTATGTCGTCTCTATAAGTCAAACAGCTGTAATCATCTTTCACATTATCATAATCATTGAATAAATTAATTATAACATCCATATCTTTAACAAATTTTAGAAAAATTAGGAAAACTTTTATATGTGGAGTACAAAATCTTTAAAAAAAACATATAGGTTAATCATACATCGTCGTCCTTTTGACGCACACTATTTCAGTATAAAAAAAACGACAATAGCTATAAACAAAATTTATATGTCTTATGTGTTATAATAACAAATAAATTAGGTAACAGAAGTTTCACAGCGAATAGGTACCGACAAGTCACAGTATTGGAGCAGGTAGAGAAGTTCGTTCGTCGTTTTGACGAGTACGTATGATTCTAGGGTTAAAATTCGATAACTATTCTATCTGATAATATAAAAAAGATCTGCTTATCGAGGTCAAAAGTCACTTTTTTGGGCGTTTAATCTTAGCTTACCCGCTTTGGGCGACCTTCCCCTACATTCGATATTTGGGAACCAAATTTTTCGCCAATTTTAGTGTCTTGTTGCAAAATGGGACCAGATTTCAAAAATTTTTTGTGATTTTTTTATACCGTCGAAATTACATAAGACCAAAGCTTTTAAAACATTGTTCTAAGTGAACTAGCTTTTGAGAAAAATTAAGAAATTTGTTGAATTTTTTTACAATAAATGCTTCATTGTTTTTATCATTACAATAACAATATTTATATCTGTTTAATTTCCCAAATTAAATATTAACTAGTTTTTCAAAAACGCGTCATCACCGGTTTTGAAAATTTGTTCACTGTTAGAGAGTTAAACTATTTTAAATGGATATAAGTTATGTTACATGAAATCTACCAGGGTCCGGAAACCGGAGGTTCCAAAACGCCAAAAATAAAACTAACCAACCGATTTTGAAAATCTTTTCACTTATTGTTGCACTGGAGGTTTGTATTTTTTCGAATAAATTTGGTTGGTCTAGCGAAAATTTTGTTGCCTAGCAATTTAATGAGAAGAACTGTTAATTAACAAAAACGTGATAGCGAAGCTGGAGTGTTTTTGGGTTGATAGTTCTTCGAATTAAATTGCTTTTAAGCAAAAAATTTGAGTTGTAGAAAACACAAATTTATTCAGAAAAAATAGGAAACTCAAGTGTAATACGGTAAGACAATTTAACGAATAAAATAAATTAGCATAATTCATATTAATATTTAATACATTGTTACCATGGTTCTGAAATCAGTTAAATTTACCGTGTTTACCTACAATGAAATGACCAATAAAATGTTTTGTACCATTTTTTTCGCTATAAAATTTTTTTTCCATGGTAAAAGTGAAAAAACTACAACATTCTTATGCTTTAGTTTTAGCGAATTTCCAAAACTGGAAATTCAGCTTTTACGCCAGGTGTCATGGTGCGACCTAAGCCCGAGACCATATCAGAAATATGTTTTGAGGTCCCTAGAATACGAAAATGATATTCACTAAAATTTATATATATATATATATATATATATATATATATATATATATATATATATATATATATATATATATATATATATATATATATATGTATCCGCGCGATAACTCTCGAACGAAACGTTTAATGCTTATGAAATTTTGTGTGCGAATTCGATTTTCCAAATCGTTGGATGAGTTCGTTAGCCAGACACGTCGGATGCCCAGAAGTAGGTTTTCCGGGCGTTTTTTGTCAACAAAATGAGTTTTTTGCCAGAATTAAGCAATTTTTCAAATTTTTTTTTACACCAAGCCCTAGTAAAAGGTAAAATTCATAAAAAATGTTTTTATACCGTTGCTCTAAATTGCTTACTTTTCGAGAAAAACTAGGAAATATGTCGTTCTCCATTTCACTCGCACTCGCATTCTTTTTTTTTCTGTCTCATTTTTTACGAGCTAAATTCGAAAAAATCCGCTTTTTAAGTAGCATGTCATGATTTTTTTAATCCAATTTAACGATTCGGCTATATTCTTTTTCTTTGTCAGTTAAATGTTTTTATAATGTATCTCTATTCCATTTTTTTTTAGATAAAAAATCACGGCGCAGTATGTTATGTGATATGATCAGAATTTAGATGATGTTTACACCTTCCTAAAATTAATAAGAGCTTGCTACAATCGCATAAAAATTACGTTAAATCATATTCAAACAATAATATTTTTACGTAATTTTCTATCCAAATGACAATACTACGTTATAATTATATGTATAAACCCATCATTTTAGTGGTAAATAAATTTGCACATTCAGTTTTTTTTTCTTTTGACAACAAAACAAATAATTTTAAATTTTGACAAGTTGTATCATACATTTTTGAAAATATTAAATATTTATTTTTTTAAGGAAAAAATGTATTAAAGATCTGAAATTTGTTTAACAAAAACCATACATCTGCTCGTTTTACCTTAAAAATCTCGGAAAATAGAATATTTTTCAATAATTAACTCAGAAAAAGCATATATGAGGTAATTTTCATGATATTTTTTTGAAAATTTCAAAATAGTAGGGTTACAATGTTTTTTTTTTTAATTATTTTGTAGAATTTGGTAAACACACATCGTAAAAAGTACTCGCCTTGAAAAAATCAAACAAGTATTTAAAAAAAAAAATACTATTTCTTAAAGAAAATATTAAAATTATGTACAAATGCCGTCCTGACCAACTGATATATTGGAACCGATTTTGAGCAGCTGGATTTACTACAGGCAAAAGCTCATAGTGAATACACACATTTTTTAACATCCTTTTGAATTTTGTAATTCAATCATTACAAATAAAATCTAAATAAAAAAAAATCTCTATAACCTGTTTTTTCTCAATTTTCTAGCATCAAATCTAGCGATAATTAACCAGCGGGTGATTGTATTGACCACACATTTTAATGTAAAATATATTAATTTTAACCGGCTTCAAAATAACGTTTCGATTTTAACAATAAAAATATTTAAAAAAGTGTTTAAGTTCTGGCAAGATTGTCAAAAAGGGACTGAAATATTTAATGTGTTAAGTACTTACTAGACTTATAAACTTTCATTTTCGTATACGCTTTCGGTTTCGGATATTTAATTATTTCGGATATCGGTAGTTTTAGTTACGGTTACGAATATCCATAACATCCCTAATGTAAATGTTTGTCAATCCAACTTCATCGAAAGAAAGTTAATTAGGTATTTACGATTTTCGGAAGAACACGTATATAAATTTTATAAGTACGTATTATCATATAAACACATTTGGTTTGCAATTTTTTAATAATTAGTTTCTACGCTACTGAAATTATCTATCCATTTGAAAATTGGGATCCAGTGATGTACATTGACACTACAAAAGTGTGGGTGAAAAATTTCATTTTCACTTTTACTGAAATTATGTCATAAATTCATATTTTCAGAATTTATTCATTTGACAGAAAAATTCTAAATTATTAAAAAAGCCAAATAATTAATAACAATTAAAATAAAAAAAAAAAAAAAAAAAAAAACAGAAAACATTTATTTATATTTGCATTTTTATAAAAACATGTAGGTATTATATTTTATATGCACTTTAACTAAAATGTCAAATTTCACACGTTCTTAATTTTCAATTTCACTCATAATGTGTTTAAAAATCAAAACTTAAAGTTTATAACATTCACAATCCGTGTAGAGTGTCCATACGTCTTGGTTTTCCCGGATTTGTCACGGTTCTAGCTCCGTTGCTCCGGTGTCCCGACAGACTTTTTCAAGACGTCTCGGTCGATTTGTTTCGGTTTTTCAAACTACTCATTTTTATTTTCATCATCTAATAAGTACACAATTTTTCATTTTAAATCATAAATAGTTCAGTATCATATTAAAAGATCAACAGTAGATTCATTTACAACCAAACCTAAAAATATTTAAAAAAAATTAATTACTAATTAAATTTTCCAAGTTTTTTCGATTTTACCTTAAACACGAACTTCCAAAAAAACATTTTCTTTTCTTAACTTTCCATCATATATGTATCTACATAAATAAATTGTAATATTATTTTGCTTGCTTTTATGATACTGAAGGTACTGATTCCTGAACAATTAAAAATTAAAATGACTGGAATTTTATTCGAACTTTTAAATAAAGTAGTTAACTAACGCGCTAGATAGATAGCGCCGCAATACAGAAATTGCCAACATTTAAATGTTCATGTTTCACATTAATACAAAATAAAATACATTAATACAAAATAAAATTGTCTAAGAAGTTCACTTTCATAAGAAATTTTATAAAAATTTAAAAAATATATATTTCCTAGAACAGGGGGCGATTTATTTTAAAAAAAAATTAATATTTTAAATAAAGAGCCATTAATAGGTAATCTATACATATAATACAAATGTAACGAGATCGTTTCTGTATAGGGAATATTTTTTAAAAATTGTGCAGATACTGTAAATAGTTATCGATGTAGATATCAAAACAGCGATTTTTTAAATTTTTGTCTGTCTGTCTGTCTGTCTGTCTGTTCGTCTGTTCACGCATCACACAAAAACTACTGGATGGATTTTAATGAAATTTGGTGTGCCGACAACTTATTACCCGGATCAACATCTAAGATACTTTCTACTTCGAGAAAATGTCTCATTCCCACGGGAAAATGGAAAAACCATGTTGAGCATGTGCATACAGTACGCAAAAACTATTGAACGGATTTTGATGCAATTTGGTGTGGTGATAACTTATTACCTGAGTCCGCATCTCAGATACTTTTTATTTCGGGAAAGTGGCTCATTCCCACAGGAAAATAAAAAAACTTTTTGAGCATGTGCACATATTACGCGAAAACTATTGAACGGATTTTTATGAAATCTGGTGTAGTGATAACTTATTACCTGCGTCAACATTTAGGATACTTTTTATTACGGGAAAATATTTCCTTCCTTCAGGAAAATTCAAAAATTATTTTGCTTATGTGCATGTATACTTAAAACTATTGTTCTATGCGAATGCTTTATAATTACTATACTTATATACTTGTCATTTATTACATTAAATTTACCATAATACAAAATTTCTGGAGACTAACTCTATTTTAAATTAATTTAGAAATTTCGAAAATTTAAGTGCCTATATATGGCCGCTATTACACTGTCATAGATATATGTCAAAGTTTTATTTAATCAAAGAAATATTATAGTGTAATAAGTCAACTTTTATAATATAAATTTCTGTAACCATAGTTAAAGATACTTCTTAATATTTGATCATAGATTTGATCAAAGATCTTTGACATATATCTATGACAATGTAATAGCGGCCTATCCGAAAAATTCATTTTGGATGAAACTTGTTATATTTATAGGATAGATACTAGTTTGGGATGCAAATATAATAAAACAATAAAACGTTGGAAGTCCAAAAATTTTGTATGAGTTCTCCAGTCAGACACGTCCAATTCCAAAAACCTCAAAAAATGAGTTTTTTTGCAAACAATTTGCCAAAATTTAAAAGTTTTTCCAATTTTTTTTACATTGTGGTAAAGAACCAAGAAAATCACAGAAAATACATTTTGAACCATTATTCTAGGTAAGCGGGTTTTCGAAAAAAAGTAACTTTTATGATTGGAAATTCGCTATGTTATGCAGATGCTGCGACAGGGGTATTTTGTATGCTTGTAGTGTAGACTTGCTACACATGAGTTAAATTGTCACCTTTAAAAATTTAATTTTTTTAAAACATATATGTGCTATAATATATGATATCCGCTAGGGTTCTGGAAACCCGAAAGTGCCAAAAATTAACTACTCAAGCGATTTTGAAAATCTTTTCGCTCTTAGAGAGCTAAACTATTTTAGATGGGTACAAGTTGTTATATGAGATCCGCCAGTGTCGAACCTTTGGAAATTCACTGTTATGTAGATGCTGCGACAGGGGTATTTTCTTATAGGGCAGAAATAAATTTTTGACATTTAAAAGACATAGAAATTTTAATGCGCATATATGATGAAAGGCATAATCAGAATTATTGTATCAGAATTATTTTAATTTTCATCAATTTCAAGTAATAAAACTAAGAATAAAAACGATGAAAACGCGTGATATACCTAAGTGTTGGACAAAATTTTTCTGTGTGTAACTCAGCTACTCGGAATGAGCAAACTGGACACTGTCGTGAATTGCGAATACTAAACAAGACACATCAAAAATAAATAATTAAAAATAGAAATAAACAATATTAAACCTGGTGCATTTGTTCTTTGTTCACTTTACTTGCCTAAAAATCATATTATATTACTAACTTTACCACGCGTTGGTATGAAATCAATGACATAAGTACTTATAATAATATATTATAATGAACTTGCATAGAACAGTAGAACTGGTCTTTGTATTTTCCCAAAAAAAGGAGTTTCCTATAATAAAAAGTATCTTATAGGTCGATCCAGATAATAAGTTAACAGCAGACCAAATTTCATCAAAATCCGTTCAATAGTTTTTGCGTAATGCGTGTACACAGGACCGGCGAGAAAAATGAAGGGCCCCCGGACACAACAAAAAATTCATTTTTTTCCAAACTGTATTTTTATTTTTCTATATATATATTCTGTTAATGAGACCGTATTTGTACATGGAGTATTTTTTGAAAATGGTATTGCGTTTGAATATGTTGTTGTGCCCGGGGCCCCGTCATTTTTCTGTGGTCTCAAAAGATCCACAAAAATTATTATTATCAATGTAAATATTACGATAAGGTTTTAAGGTATGGGAACTATTACCTCATGCGAAATAACACGTCATGTTATTTTTTGTCATTTGTAGATAAAATGTTGAACTCTTAGGTGATTAATGGCAGAATATTAAAATTTGTTGCACAGATTAAGTTCCATATATATATATATATATATATATATATATATATATATATATATATATATATATATATATATATATATATATATATATATATATATATTTATCTCCTTGTCTATTAGTGATAATCGTATAGATTTAGCTTACCAACGCTCCCACAGTTACATGTTTCAGTGCTGACATCCTCTACGTTTCAACAATTTTTAAAATGATTAATCTTACTAGGCAATATTATTTTCAACTTGGACAATATTATACATATACCTATAGAAGAATATACGATTTCCATTTTTTAAATTTGGGCGTAAGTACATATTTCCGTGGTTTTTAAGCACTCTCAATAATTCTGTTCTGGAGTGTCTACTAGAAACTTCAAATATTGAAGAGCAGGATTAAATTAGTATCCAATTAATTTACATAATTACGCTGTGTACACCCACTTATAATTATTGTTCGCGTAGGTTATCGGTGAAGAGTAGCCAATTTTAAATTTACTGTGTTTGTATGCATTTAAAATTTTTACTTTGGTACTAGTCGACATTTTCCTACGACGTGTGGCGCCTCACTGTGTTGAAAAGCGGTATCTTCATCAGCCAACCTCGACCACCGTCGCTTAAATACTGTAAGCATACAGTTAGTTACAACCACATACATAATATGTATGTACTATATTATGTATGTATATTCCTTGATTCCAACACCCCTTCAGTTATTCAGTGCTATACAAATCCTTCACAAGGAAAATATATTCTTAAAAGCCTCATAAAAAACTAATTAACATTGATGAAAAGTTCTCCACTTTTCTTTTACACCTAGTTTTGTTTACTCTCTCTTTCACATTTACACATACATATAAATAATCTATTATTTCTATTTAGTTCGGTGAAGTACAATCTCTTCGTGGCACTTCTCGAAAAAGCCTTTTTGTTTTCTTTTATATTTCGCTATTCATTCTATTCATATAATTAATATTTATAAATGTTCGACTAATTTAATATAGTTAGTGTCTTTAAAATTATAATTTACCTGATTTATATACCAGTTTTCTTTTTTAGTCGAATTTTTCCTTGCAAAAATTAAACTTATACAGCCTATACGACAAGAACGGCGAGAGGCGAGAGTAGGGGCGCTATCCGTAAAACACGATGCTGAAGAAAAAAATGTCTGATATATATATATATATATATATATATATATATATATATATATATATATATATATATATATATATATATATATATATTCCCGCTACCTTTTAATATGTGTAGGGCCCGCCTATGGAAGTTAAGAGCTCAAATTTGGTAAATGGGGCTCATTCCGATGCACAACAATACTATCAAAGTGGGGTCAAATTTTGGGCAGATTTTGGATCCGACCCAACCTTTAAGGGGGTGGTAGGAGGCGGAAAAGCAACAAAAATTTTCCGAACCGGTTGGAAATAATGTTTCGGTCAATTACCTACAACATATCCAAAATTCAGTTTCCTAGGATGATTTGGAGGAAGTAGGGGGGAAAAAACGATTTAACACGCTCCCAGCCCTCCAGAATTAGCGTAGAGAGTTGAAATTTGGTGTGTTGATAGAGTTCATACCTAGGCTGTGCTTTTCGAAGGTTTTAATATTTTACCCCCACCCCCCTCATTTTTAAGCTACAATTTCATGCTTTTTTGACGTTTTCGAAGTTTGTACCACTCGCACAGGTCACCCCAATAAACCTAGAGGGCTGAAATTTTGTATCCGGATTGAGTTAGTATCAAGGGGTTCCTTTTGGGGGTCTCGACTTTTAACCCCTACCCCCACCATTTTTATACCCAAAAGAACATGATGTTTCTTGTTTTTTAACAGTTTCGTTCGAGACAAAATCTCCCCAAATAAACCTAGAGGGTTGAAATTTTGTGTACAGGTTAAGCTAAGAGCCAGACACTGTTTTTTGGAGGTTTCAACTTTTAACCCTTACCCCCACGATTTTTACGCCAATATTTTCTTAATTTTTTTGCTTGTTTTCTAACACGTCCAGAGACTCTCTAAGGAAACCTAGAGGGCTGAAATTTTGTAGGTGTATTCAGTTAGTATCCAGCTAGTACCTTTTAGGGAGTCCACATTACTTTTCCCCCCACTTCTCCCATTTTTACATCGGAATTGAATGCTATTGTTAAATGTATTTTAAATGCATTACTTTTATTCTAAATACAAGTAGGCGAATAGTAATTTTAAAAAATTTAAAAAAAAGTGAATACAATTTTTTAACAAATGAAATACATACATATTAAGTAATTTAAAAATGTTATAAAAGTCACTGTTTATTTATAAATTAGGAATTTTGGATTTTTCTTATTTATAAAATAGAAATTTTGGATTTTTTTGGGAAGAAAAAATATCTTCATAAAGGCCTTCCAATTTACTATTTAAGTTCCTTTTTTAATATTGAAAAACAAAACACAAAGGCAGTTGGCGGATAAGCATGGGTAGGAATTCCCTCGTACGAATTGTGTTGGCTTTTTCCCTGCTAACTGCTATCGGCACAAAATTTAAATTTACTGAGATTCAGCCCTTAAAAACTTTTTAAAGCCCCGATTAACCGGACACTCATCATCAGTTTTGAAACCACCAAAATGATAAATCGCTTGTGGACATTCAAGACCGAAGATGAAAGGGAAAATTCGACTTCCGTGATGGGGCTCCGCTGCCACGGCGTTTTTTCGTTTTTATTAAATTTAATTTTTTCTAAATGTCTAATTGCTTGAATAAGTATATACTTACATCGCATAAAACACGGGTCTATTGTATTTTCCAGCACAAGTATGACCTTTCAAAAAAATTTTTTTTTGTAATACATTTAATTTGTTTTGTGCTTAGGGTTAAAAATTCAGAATTACGTAGTCTTAATCAGTATATATTTTAATTGTTTTTATGTAAAGTGGAAACTATAGCTATTATATAAAAAATACCAATTAGTGAATTTAATATTAAATTCTTGGAAAAAAAAAACAGTCCCACTCTAGCCCCGCGTTTTTCAGCATTAAATTTTTTTAAGTTGTTTAATTTTTGTAATTATTTTCGTATTCGCATGACACGTAGCTGCAAAAAATTTAGGTCTCTTATATTCGAGACTAGTATGTACGTTTAAGATACACCGTTTTAAATATATTTGTACCTAAAAATAAGTATTTATATTAAAAACAAAACAAAAAAAATTAAAATTGTTTAGTAATATTAAAGAATACCCCTGTCGCAGCACCTGCATAACATAGCGAATTTTCAAAGATAGGACACTGACGGATCTCATATAACAACTTGTATCCATCTAAAATAGTTTAACTCTATAACAGTGATAAGATTTTCGAAATCAGTTGAGTAGTTAATTTTTTACTTTTGAGTCCCCAGGACCCTGGCGGATCACATATAGTATAGCACATATGCATTTAAATAAGTTTAACCAAAAAATCACTAAAAATGGTGAAAAATGGCTTCTAAAAATCGGACATATCAGCTAACGAACTCGTCCCAGCTTTTGAGACTTTTGAGCTTCTAACAAAATTTCGTAAAGATTGAATGCTTCATTCGAGAGTTATCGCGCAGACACACACACAAATATATATATATATATATATATATATATATATATATATATATATATATATATATATATATATATATATATAAACAAATAACTCTCGTCCTTTTGTGGGTGACTCTTGGCACCCTGTAGACACTAAAACCGCAGGAATTTTTTCGGAATTAACAGTCGCGTCACCCCTCTATATAGGAAATAAGAATTATTTCCTTTACACCTGTATATAATATATATACACACCTACATATATATATATATATATATATATATATATATATATATATATATATATGTATATATATATATATATATATATATATATATATATATATATATATATATATATATGTATGTGTGCATATATTATATACAGGATGTAAAGGAACTGACTCTTATCCGTTTGAGGGGTGACGCGACTGTTAATTTCGAAAAAATTCCTGCGGTTTTAGTGTCTACAGTTTGCTAGGTGTCGCCCTCCACAAAAAAGGACGAGAGTTAATTGTTTTACACCCTGTATATACATATATATATATATATATATATATATATATATATATATATATATATATATATATATATATATATATGTTTTTAAACAAATTTCTGCCGTATAGTCCCGAACTCGGATCTTTCCATGACATTATCCGTCATAAATTAAGTTTCAAAATGGAAAGTCGCTTAAAATAATAATTTAATAGTTAAATGAATTTTTACTTAAGTAATAGAAAAATTTATAATTTTTTTCTGCTTTCCGTCCTGCGGCTTCACTCAGGTGTCTGTTTTGTTTTATTTTTGTTTTAATTTTGATTTATATAATTTCGTGCAATGGAATACATTTTTGTATTTTGTACCTTTAGTTTGAGACCTTTGCTCTGATATCCGTAATAATAGTTTTAGATATTCTTCAGTTTTAGACCCTTCTTGGAGAATAACAATTTTAATGCTACTTTCATCTTTTTCTGAAATTCCAATAGTGTTTGAAGGGTAACTTGGAGATCGATTTAATTGTCCGCACCATTCAGCTATTTAATGTGATCCCTATTAGAAGGTTCTATAGAACAATCTTAACCTTACTTCACTTTTTAATTCGCTATTCTGAAATTCTGTACAAAAACAGTTACTTAAATAATTAATACTATAAAAGCAAGTAATATTCATATTTCAGTAGCATATCTAATTTTCGCAACATCTTCTTGAGATCCGCCCAGCTGTTTAGTATGAAGAAGTTTTTTTGGGGTCCCAAGGTCCTGGGTGATAATTTTGCCCTCACTTATACTAACAAAATCATCTTATTTTAATTTAAATAATAATAGTACTGTTACCTGAGATCCGTTTATCCATTTCTATAAGAAAAATGAATAACCAATTTATTTTACTTTACGTGTAATTGCTTTAGAAAAAAATTAAAATTTGTGGCTCCGTAACTAACGATAACAACTAATAATAAAACCAAATTTGAAAATTCAGGCTCTCTTGTGCCACCCCTGATATGATGCTCTATTCATAGACACTTCACTAGTCGAAATCCGTTAAGTAACCTTGGCTGTGTGCTTTTCACAAAATTTTATAACATTATTTCTAATTGTATTATATATCTATATATTGATTATTTAATAATAAATCATTGTTAAAAGGATTTAGATTTTAGTAATCAAAATTATTACTTCAATAAATTATAAATTAACACTTATTTAACTGACTAATTATTTTCTTAAATAGACTAAACAAAACATTATAATTATTGATTTATTATTTAAATTTGCCGCTTTGAGGAATTTGCTTTGTTGTTTGTAACTTGTTGCCCTCTGTTGGGTTGTCTACACAATTAATATTTAATCTCTAATGGACACTTTAATGTCTATTCCTTAGTTCAGAAAATGGGCTATTACTTTTTTAGTTAGTGTGTAGAAATCATTTTCATTTGTAAACATTTTATCTAGTCGATATTGAATTACAAATTTAAAATTTGAAATAGGATTATTGTTCAACATTTTGAAAGGTTGTAACATATTTTGGAACTTATAACCCCATTCAGGTAAAATGTTAAATATTTCAAAAAATTTAATAATTAATTAATGTATTTTTTTATTTTTTAGATTGTTTTATGAGTATTTCAATTAAATTGTAGACAAACAATCTACTTGACAAAAGAAGAAATTTCCAATCTTTTGTGATGAATGTTTTCAACAACGAATTAACACTTAATCACAAATGTAAAAATGTTTGAATAGCTAACTGTCGTGTGTAAAGAGGTTAAAATTCATTAACAATAATTATTAATGGAAATTAAATTATATGTGTAACAATGTAAAATATTTTAAGAAAGATTAAAATTTATTTTTAATTAAATGATACATAATTTTATTGGTGTTTTTACAAGTCCTTTTTTTGTGCAGCTTTTTACACCAAACAATCCGTTTGCATATATTTTCATACTTTACTATTATAGCAAAAAGTCAATTCTGTCAAAAATGTCACTTATGTAGATTTGATTTAGCATTCAAATGTAAGTTGAGCCAAAACTCGTTTTCTTTTCTATTTTTTTTTTTTTTTTTTGTTAAATCACTCATGTATGAATTTGTATTGTTTTTTTGGACACAAGCGCGAGGCTCGTAACTGCTGGCTCCTGCTACATGGCTAATTTAGTTGTTCCGGCACTGTTTAGTTGCTCCAAAAACTTTATTTTCTGTTAAAAACACTATATTGTACCCATTCACTTTGTTTTTAATTCCAAAGTATACCAATTATATGTCATCAAAATCTTGTCAAATATATACTTTTTTTTATAAAATTTCCTTACCATCAATCAGTTTTTTCTAATTTAGTTCATCTTATTTAAAATTAAATAAGAAAATTTTCAAAATAATAAATATAATGTGTTAAAACAAAAATATTTATAATTAGGTTATATACATGCATGCATATTATATGCATATATTTAAAAATGATTCCATTTGACAGATTGTTATAAAAAAACAAAACAAAAAACTAACATTATCAAAATTTGTACTTCGTTTACAAATAGCTAAGGGCCATTCAACACCACAAAAAAAAATATGTCAAAAGTTTATTTAATCAAATAAATAGTACAGTTTAATTGATTAACATTTATAATATAACTTTATAAATTTATTAAGACATTATTCATAATATTTAATTAAAGAAATCTGACATATATTTAGGTAATAGAAATAACTAGTGACGAAACACCCTTAGACACATTTATAAACACAATATATATTAAATAGAAAAATCAAACGAGGTAGAGTGAAATAACAAATAAAAAGAGACTTTTAAAACGGGATTATTTTTGATTTTTCTTAAGAACGACGTTATATAGAAGAAAAGTATAAAAAGCTCTCTGATATAACTTCTTACGATATTTTTGATAATGTAATAAAATTTTTGAAAAAGTTTTAAATTCTGATCAAAAACACAAAAGAAAGACTTTAAAGCCCAAAATATCCGGTCTGTGGCATCGGATGTGTCTGGCTAACGAACTTATCCAAGCGTTTTGAACAATTAACGATTTTACCAAATTTCGTAACAATTAAATGCTTCGTTCGACAGCTATCGCGTACACACATAAATACATATATATATATCTATATATATATAAATTTTAGTGAAGTAGATTTTCGAGTTCTAGAGGCTCCAAAACAAATTTCTGCCATAGTCCCGGGCTTAGGTCTTACCATAAGAGCTGCTGTAATAGCTGAATTTTCATTCTGAAAATTCGCTAAAAATGTTTAATTTTCATTATTTGCAAATGGCGCTATTGAGAGTGAAATTATTCAAATGGAACGATTCAAAATCACGTTTGAAACAAAATTGTGGGGTGGCGATGAATGGTAATACTCAGCTTTTTGATTTAATAAATTATAAATGTAGCATTTGGAAACCTAAATAAAATCTAAATAAAAAATACAAAAAAAAAAGAAAGAAAAAAAACGATAATAATAATTAGCAATAAATAATCTTGTTTTTTCGCAATTAAACAATAATTTCAAAAATATATGAATGAAAGTATTGAAAATTTTTGTCAGCTAAGTATAATGAATGACAAAACTTATGAGATATGAGGTTGTGTATGCGTTAATTCTGGAATCCTGTATTCCCATAGAAATGTCTAAATTGTTTTCATATGGTAGTAATGTCAAAACAATCTGAACATATATCTTAAAAATATAGTTCTATTATGATATGATCGATCAGTAATATTTTTAATATAATACTTTCTTTATCTTATGGCACTAGTGGTCAACTTTGGCGTCGCTTGTATAAGCATTTATAGAAAATATAAACATAATCTTGATAGTTTTTCGGGGGATCTACTGAAGGTAGCTCCTAGTCTTATATTACTGCTTGTGGACTCCTGGGTTCTTGAATCCACACGACTCCTTGTGGATTACTAGACTTCTTGTATCCCCTATATATACAGGAAAGCAGGGACTTTAGTTTGATCCTTCTGATAAGTTCTAGGTTTAGGTTACTGCTCTTCAAATGTTGTTGCTTTAACCGTGACAAAGTGTCACAGCTATACAAAAATTGATAACAGAACTCTTCCTTCCTACCAAACTTATCACCTTTTGCCTCCGTGCGTAAGCCCAATATTTGCAAATATTGTCTGAGAATGCTGTGATCCATCTGTATAGCTTTACAAAGTTGTCTCCTTTCGAGCAATAGATACATTCGGTATATGATTCACTCGATCCATTTTCAAAATCATGAGCCTTTGTAGCTCCAGTATAGGTTTTTCAGAGAGAGCCATGTCAATCGTACTAACTCCTCACACGGCTTCTTATTCTCTGGATAGATCCCGACTACAGCTTCAGTCAGGACCATGGAAAAGAATGGTGGGTCCCAAGAATAAATCGCATTTTTTAAAAATTTTCTCTCCCCAAAATAAGTGTTAAACAAAATAAAAATTCTTAACTTTTTCCCGGGCGCTCTATCAACAACTACGGGCCGGCTACCCAAGCTCTCGTCGGGCCTGGCTTTAATCTATGCAAACGGAATGTTAATGTTTCTGGGGTCAGTTAATCTGCTATCTCTCCATTGATACCCCTGTGTTCCCGAAATCCAAAGCAAAGTGATTTGGTACAGAGACATAAGGTTATTTAGTTAACGTAAACAAGAGCAGCAAATTCCTATAGTAATACCTCTTCTATCACGGAATTAGGTTCCGTTAAATGGTTGCGATTGGCAAAACCGTGGAAAATTTAAATTTATACAGTTTTACAGATATGATAAAATTACATTTTGTCAGTAACTAATGTAATACTCATTATCGGAAAAAGAAATTCGTTAGTATTATAACTACAATTTACGGAAACAGCAGTTGATGGACGTGTGACGTAACATTTTACTTGCAAACATTTAAAAAGAACATTATTTTATATATGTATAAAGAAACAAACAAGCCAATAAACGCACACTCTTTCTGTGTAGTATGAACTCACGCTTTCTTTCTATAAACTATCTATTTCCCCGGCGCTCCCACATATTAAGTAAATTATAAATAAGAAATAGATGAAGAATAACTAAGAAGCTATAGTATTATCTATGTATCTATTTCAATATTATTACCTATTTTTTATTTTGTATAGGATTCACCTATTCTTCAGTAAATTAGCTTATACTATAAAAAATTATGTTACATTAAGACAAATGAATAATTTCAATTAGAAGTGATTATATTTTTAATTGGAATTGGGTATAACTTTTGCTTAGAAAATAATATGATTTCAGGTAAAACTAGTATAAGTACGGTTTGTTTGATTGTACATGTATGTATGTATGTAATTTATTTACTTACTTACATACACACTTGTATACAATTTTCACATATGCGAGTATACATACATATTATATGTATGGATATATGGTATATAAGGTAAGAAGTATATAACATGTCAATTGTTAAAGGAGATAAGAATAAGTATCAATATCCTGCAATAGATCATAATACATATGTAGTATGTACATGTACATGTATGTATCTATGGAAAACATATATATCTCATTTGGCTGGCTGGCTGATACACACATGACAGAGCAAGAAGACAACATCTCACGTCGTCCGTCGTATGTGAACAACAACATTGCGTATAATATAAGCAACCCGTACACACGTGCACGGCGAAATGACATGTGAGACAAAGAGCAACACACACACACACACACACATGTCCTGCGCAGCGCATAACACATATCCATCCCCTCTCCAGGAATAAGGGATGTTGTTGTAGCCCCAGCATCCCCTGAGTACCCGATGGCTAGTGTACGGCGAGTGGTCGCCACGATATATGCCGAGCTGTAACGAGTGGGTCCGAGATTAGACCGCGGGACGTAGTGAGGCTCGCGGGTTCTACTAACACACGCGTCCAAGCAACCGACCAGCACACTAGCCGTTAACTAAACTTGATAGAGCCGAATTCAATCAGACCACGATACCTTGAAGACGCTACGACAGTATACTAGATAGGTACTATAAACAACTTGCCGGCAACTCAACTGTCAAATGACAACAATCGCAATGATTTGCAAACAATCGCAATTTTCAAATGAAACCATAACGCACGTGACTTGTTCAATTGTTAGTTATTCTTTATCAAATTGCAAAATAATTAATAGTGTTTATTAAAAAGAAATTTATGAAAAGTTTTTTTGTTTTGTTTTTTTCTTTTTTTTGTTTTTTGGTTCGTTTTGTTATCGTCAAATTTTATTATTTAACAAATTCTTATTTGTGATTTTTGTGTTTATTTATTCATTTATTTTATTAGTGTCCACTTGTAATCTCAGTGACTTTAATAATGCCGCACAAACATTATTGGTGTACAATTGAACTGACATTCAAAATGAAGAATCTATAAAATAGTAATATATAAAAAAAAAAAATCAGTAGTGTCGATTGCTAAAAAATTCTAAAATCTACTACAACCGACAAGATGCGTATTAAAATGCCAGCGGTTCGGATAGCACAAGGTTAGTCTTTTTATATACACAATCATTTTTCTTATTTCAATTATGACACGTGGTAATATTATTTTTTAGCGCCGCGACGCTTTACAATAAAAAAGAAGTTGATTCTTTTAAACGGTAGGGATGTTGGTATATATTCTCTCCGTCACGTGATCAATGTTTTTAATTAATGCAGAGTGTGGGCGGCGCAAGTATAGCGGGGTGTACAGGGGGGTGTGAGTGACGCTCTTCTCAATTGTCTGCCGCTTTGCTAATAAGAAAAACTTATGATAATGATTTTTACAAACGAGACGTCGGCGCAACTTTTATATTTTTCTTAACATTTTCTTCATTTTTACTTTGATCGTTATGTTTTTAAGAATCAGTCCTTACACAACACCGAAACAGTGTGCATAGTTTTTTTCATAAAATTGTGATGCACATCCATTATTATTATTACATTTTATTATTATTATTATCGCTTACTTTATAATAATAATGCATCACAATACAAATGTCCATTGGATTGATACCTACTTATAATTAATTAGTGGCTAATACTAAATATACATATATCGACAAACCTGCACCTAATTATTTAGGTAGCATCGATCTTATTGTATCACCGCACCGTATTCGAATTTATTATCTGCTGTAACATACACACATTTACACCTACACACACACACACACATACACACACACATTTGACCCTTATCAAACAATTTACAATTATATACATAATATTAAGTGCGTTGTCCGATTACTGAAAATTATCTAAAATTTTTTTGTGAAAAATTTTGATATAAAATATTTTTGTTTATTTCAAATGGTTATTGTTAAAGTTAAAACGGCTTACTTAGATTACTCAAGTTATTAGAAATTACACAAAAAATATTTTCTGTCAGCTTTTCAAGTTTCAGTGCTTATAAGTGTTTTAGTAGTGTGTTTTAATTTCCTTTATTTAATTTTTTTCAACGAATTTTCAAGAAACTCTGATAGAATGAAATAATATACGATTGTTTTATTTGTTTTATTTCACGTATCAATTAAATGTATTAAAATGAGTTAATTAATAAATGTATTATCATAATATTAATTAGATATAAACCGAATATTTTTCTAAATAAAAGTGCTTTTTTTTTAATCTTTTAAAGTCTGTGCTAATATTTAAGCATCATGTGATTTAGTTGAAATCATTTTTTTTAAAGTTCCTCTTAAGTTCCAGGAAATTAAATTGTGTGTTTAATTTTACAGTATTAGTTAGTCAACTAATAATTAATTTTGGCAAAACTACATGTAAACTATAACTAATTTTTCTTTTTTATAAAAATACTAGCCGTATTATGTACTAACCCACTCCATGGGGTTTACCATCGGCAACATTTCAGGATGTCAGTCAATGTCAAAGATTTATTAAATAAGATATAATTTATTTTAATAGCCATAGTAACATATTTTTATATATTTCAACTTCAAAAAGACGAATTTCCATACAAATTTTCATTCCGTATTTAACCCACTTAGGGGGCAAATTTTCAAAAATCATTTCTTAGTGCTCACCTACCTTACATAGGAAATTCCTGTGCAAAATTCCTGTGCTTCTAAACCCAACGGTTTCGACTATGCGTTGTCTGTCAGTCAGTCAGTGTCAGAGATTTATTAAGTAGATCTTTAGATTGATTTTTAAAAAATAACTCGTAGAATGGTAATACCTACTTTGGTTTCTTACCTACCAATATTTCAAAATTTCTTTTTCCCCTTTTATTATAAAATATATTATGTCGTCTATAATAATTAGGGAAAGTTGATGTTTCCCTGTTTCTTGAAATTAACTAAATTTTCTAATTTCGAATTTACTTTATTCTTTAGTTAATAATAATTTCTCTCTTTTTTTTAAGAATGATTTATTTTAATTTAATTAGGATTTTTAATTTTTCCCAAATTTTGATTTATATAAGTATAGGATTTTTATGTGGTGTACTTATATATCTATAACGTGAATCACAATTTTTATCAAAATTTTCATTTATAATTCGATTTGGGAATAAAACCAAAATTTACTTAGTATGGTATGTCGATCGGGAAATTAAAAACTAGGAACCTTTTTATTTCGGCCATTATAAAAAAGTCGTTAACTTTAAAATGGTCAATAATTTTAAAATAATAATAGGTACTCAACAAAAGCTTGTGAAATATATTTCAGTAATCGGTGTATTATTTTCTTTTACGGAATTTAAGAAAGGGTTAAGTGTAATAATCAAGTTGAATATACTTATAATATGTATGTAAGTTGACCAATGTCCACAAAGATGTTTTATATAAGCACCCTTCAATTTTTATATGTTTTATTGTTATGTCTTGTTTGGTTTACCCCTTTTTCCAATGCTTTTTTGTGCTGTTGTTCAGGTATGAACATAATACTTACGTATGTAAACCGCCTCTATACTTTTTGTGTTTTTTTTGTCTTTAATAGTACAATAGACACTCTTCTGTGTGTCTTGTGACTAAACGATAACAAAAAATGATGAGTATTATTAAAAGAAGATGGTCCGTGGTTTCTAACGCACACCATATAGGATACTTATGCATGTATGTATAACGATAGTAATATGCAAGTTAATTTGAATAAAAGATAATTTGACGCGCGTGCTAAGCACACGCTTGTTTGTCTTCTCTTTGCTTGCTGGCTTGGCTTGACTCATCCGTTTTGTTGTAGGGTTAAGAATTATTGTTATGATTCGTTTTATTTGACGTTTGTTGAAGATATCTTTTTTAATGCTATTCAATTATTTTACAATAAAATTGTACCGTTAATATTTATATGTCCGTATAACTATACGTATAAACATAATCTTCAATTTTTTAGAGAAACTTCCATAAATGTCAAACTTTGTGCTATTGTATTAATTTTATTGCACAAAATAGAAAATTATTATTTATTTATTTATTGCACGTTAAAGATTTCTCACATTTAACTATTCGTTTTACAAAATTCATTAATAAATATTAGTAATCTTTGTTAAATCACTGTGGTGTAACAAAAGAAATCGATTAACTCTACTCAGCAAACCAACTGAAATGTTTTTTTTTTCTCTGCAAAATGATAAAAATATTAGAAGATAATAAATTTTAAAACTTTTTTTTTGTTTTGAACAAAAAAAAAAAAAAAAAAATTCAAAGTTTTGCCAGTTATTACTTTTTAATTCCGCTCCAAACTTGTAACTTTTTACAAATTTCGCAGTATTCTTTTCTTTTTTTTGCAATTTTATTTGCTATCGAACGGAAAAATATTCAGAACTTTTCAAACTTTTTTGTTACCTCCTTAAAGTTGCACATATAATTATGTCTTAAAAGTTAACATTTTGCTAAGACTTGTACTTTAGAATGTGCTTAAAAATATTGAAAGGTCGATGGAGACACCAAATATTAATAGCTACTCTTTTTATGTAATGCCTGATTTCGGAATTAAGATTTTATGGAATGAAATAAGCTAACGCTTGAAGCGCATATCTGCGGAGGTTCAGTCGACACCATATTAATTTCTAAAGATTATATCTCGAAAAGTACTGACTTTTCAAAAATTTGAAAGTTATTTCTTATTACAAAAAAAAAAAAAATGAACGAATTTATATAAGTAATTACCTGTATAGAGTTTTTTTCTAAGAAAAAAAAGGATAGCAGATTTGAGATATAACAAAAAAAATGCTTTAGTTAGAAAAGAAAGTTGGAGTCTGTATGACCTTCTGTGCGTTCTAAGAGCTAAAGATAACAAAATATTTAAAAAAAAGTATAATAATTGTTGTCATAAAATCATAAAAATTTCATTTTTTATAAAATAAGTATAAATCGGCATACTTATATGGATAAGTATGTATAAAATAATTTTTGCAGATTAAATATAAGTATTGAACTGTAGTTTGCGTAACTACTCTCAAGCTCAATGTGTGACTGTCACACCAAAGCAGAAAATATATAGCAAAAATATTTTAGTAATTTGATATATTTTACATCATTTTGCAGTAATGGTAGACTTAAAATTCTTAATGTTATTTTAATTTTTGCCTGTAAATTACGTAATTTAAAAATGTGTACTGTACCTTTCTTTATTCGTATTTGAATTCTTTATTTTTCTTAATATTTAATATTTATCTAAAAATGTAGATTTGCCAAAAAAAAGAATCAGTGCATTGGCGTTAACACACTTCAAATTTGATTGAAAATTGGTCATAATTCTTTATTAGCAGTTATTTAATAATTTACTAGAAAAAAATATTAGACTACATAATTTTATTACTATATTATAAGTGCATTAAATAATTAATTAAAGTGATAATAAATTATAAATACGATTGTGTGATGTAAAGTGATCGTAAAGAATTTAACTATATATTAATTTTCCATTAACAAATACCTACCTATATATTATTTTGAAAAGGAAATCTTTAGTTTAATTATGAAGAATTAAAAAAGGAATAACTGCAGTAATTGTAAAATTTAACCATTATAATTATTTTAATGTGATGTTAAAACTACATTCTGAAAGAATTAATATTTAAACATTTTGAAACAATCAATAATAGATTGTTACTCAGTTTCAACCAATATCAAAAATTGTAAGAGTGTGAAGAATAAATAAATAATTACTTTTTGCAGTTCCGAGACTCAAATACATGATTTAGTTCCTCATAATAGGGAGTAAAGTGGAACTTTTAGTCCCAAGGGACTAAAAAATTCTTTTACTCCCACTTTTAAGCCAATCAACAAGTAGAGTTTACAAAACATCACCAATCAGCAAGCGAAATTTAACTTTAATTAAATAGCGCTGCTACAGATAATTTAAAATAATAGGCAAATTCAAACTTGTATATAAAGACAAACAGTTATATTGTATTGTACAATTTGACTCATTTATCCAAAGTTTATTTGATATAATATTATTTTATACAATTTGAATGACATTTAAATAAATGTTTTTAGTAATATATACGCTACAAGACTAAAGCATTTTTTGTTCTTCGTGTGAATTGTTGTCCTCGGGCCTTTACAGGCTCTTTGGCAATAAACTTCACACCCGGGATTAAAAATCACATTTTAGTCTCTTGGTGAATAATATAAATATATTATTAGGTAAATTTTGTTATGGAAAATTAATTTTCTTTCTTATGTAGGTACTCTTCTATTTTCTAGTATCTGGCATGTGTATTTTAGGGATTACACGACTCGAATGTGCTATTTTTACAGAGATGTGATTATTGTAGGTAGTCATTGTTTATACATACTTAATTATCTTTTTTTTCTATTTTTATAGAAAAGGAACTTTTACTAAAAAAGTCCGACGGCTAACTGCTTTACATTTCTCCGCCGACCGTGTCGCTACAACTGTACACCCGCACATTGTGTAACAAACAACTCGCTCGGTTCTGCTCGATGCTTTGACTCTTACTGTCATGTCGACATGATTTCTTCCGTTAACACAGTCCAATTAATATTTAAATTGCTTTCAATTATTATTATTATTATTATTGATCTATGTTAATTTTACAATTTTATTATTAATTAGTAACACGTTTACGGAGAGCAACGAAATTTTCATCTTTATTAGAAAATAAATGATTCAGTATAACTATGAAATAATTTTTCAATATTCTTTCTAATCAAATTATGCAAAATAATGGCAATATTGCAGTGTGCGAAATCTACTTTAAACTCATATTAGTATTCTTTTTCGTAATAAAATATATATATTTAATCTTTTCAGAATTTTAATCTGACCCGTCCCCTTCTATGTGCCGTAACTTCTTAAATACTTTGAATTTTGAGCTACAATATTCACGGTATACTCTCAATACAATGTACTTTAAAAATATATGTATAAAAAAATCAAAAATATTAGGTCGTCATACTACCTTAAAATATTTTCAAAATATATTAGCATTATTTTGTTAAGTAGGTACCCGTTTTATAAGTAAATAATTAAACCTTAATTTCGGGCTCTATTTCTGACGTTCTTATCACTAAGGGGTAATTCTCTGGTAATGTAAGACACCCAAAATTTCATAGTTTTAAATTTTAATGATTGTTATATTTTATTCTATAAGTGTTGTGCATTTGTGTGGGGTTATAAGTTTTGCAATATTTCTTTGCTTCTGTAGAGTACCTACATGTAAATTAACTCATGTGTAAACTTATTAAAATCATGTTTCTTCTTTGTCTCCGAATCAGTTGATACAGAAAAGACGAAGTAAAATTTTATAAAAGCTTAAAATCGATTTGGGTGCTTTAAAATGTCTATAGTTAGAGTTATTCGAAAAGTCATTTTGGACTTCTAAGACTTCGATTCGAAAAATCGCCAAAAAACTATTTAAGTTAAATACTGCATTGCAAAATATCTGACTGTACGACCCGCGTAAAAAATCTTTTTTTAAATGGCCCGCCACTCAAAAAAGTTTGCCGACTCCTGCACTAGAGAATTTGGCTTGTTCATGCTTAATGCCTCTTTTTTAGGAAATATGGAAAAAATTAAAAAGTATACCTAGTTACGGTCCAGTATTTTGTAACGCTGATTTACGTGTACTGATGTCGGCTCATTTGAGATACGCAATTTGAAGTGGTTATTTGCATTTTATTATAGCTATCTTTTGTACGTCTGCAGCTGAATAAGACTTTTTTTCAGTATTAATCTCTGTGATTCCACTAATAGCTTTTAATAGTAGATAACTTTTAGTGACATTCTCACAGCTAACTTTGACATTTGGCTTTCGTTGGTATATATAAAAATAAACGAAGAAGAAGATTTTCTAAAATTAAATTGCGTAGTATGTAACTAACATAATATACATACGTACATCTCAGAAAATAGAGCTTCCATATTTTGATATTGGTTTAAAAAAACTGTTATGTCTGCTAAGATGTTAACACTATACAGTCCGCGCACTTTTAATGCAAACTTCCCCAGAGGCCGGCAATATATTTAAACAATTACAGGAAAACAAAACAAAACCTTTGTATAAAGAAATTCACGAAATGGTACAGCATGTGCAAATATACACATTTTTAATAAAATTAATAATAGACAAACACACTGATAACGATGAAAAAATTAAAAAAAAACACAAACAATTAAATATTTTTGTTACAATTACATGTACAACACATTTACTGTACAATACAGTTACAAAAAATTTAATCTCGTATATAAAGTTATTATATATTTTTAAGTGTTATGTTATTATTCTATGAATGTTTACAAGAACGAACACAAAGAGAGTGTGTTTGTATCAATACCTGTTTAGGATAAGATCACATACATGTGTGATTACTGATCGCGATCCGCATTACGGTTGTTCTGGCTATTCACAAATGCTGTGAACGCAGACCGTCAAGTGTTAATTTTTAGTATACGTACCTAATACATACTTTGCCGATCTATTGTAAATAAGTTATTAAGCTCGTTAGTTTAAAGAGAACAAGTTGGATTTATTTTCTGTGAGTAAAATATTTCTCAGGTTTTTTAGTACAGACAAATGCATTAACGTATTTAAATTTCGGTTACATTTTATAGCCGTCCATGTGGTACCTAAAAGGACATTTTTATCACATTTCAAAGTTGATCCGATATTTTACATATCTTTAGGTAAAAGAACCACTGACCAAATTACTGTCTAAACACAATTAACTCGTTAGCACATTAAAAGGGTTGAAGGATTAAAACGGAAATATTTTTTATTTAAACCATATCTAAGCATAATACCCATCACTTCCTCATATATTGCATATGTATATATAAACCAGGAAAGGCTTGACCACTACGTATTTTTCTCTCAAGGGTAAGTATAAAAAATTACCCTTATCTTAAATATTTAAACGGACGACCGCCCTTTCAAATGATAATCGTTGGGGTGTGGTGATCCCTAGTTAGAAAGTTAAATGTTCATGTCCACTATCGTGTCCATAAGGGGTTGCACAAGCGCTAGTTATTCGTGCGGAACATTTTATTTTCAATTTACAACTTTTTGGATTTATTTCTCTGGCACATTTATATGTACCTACGTACTTATGTAGGTATGTGCTATGTAGCCATATACAATAATGTGTGTCATTGTTCTAAAACTTTTTAGTTTAATTTTTTCTTAATTGAATTTTTATATGATTAATAGAATATGTTAGCGAGAGTATTACAAGTAGAATTCAGTTAAATTTGTGTAAGCAGAAACCAATATTCATAAGTTACTGGAAATTTCTATAATTTTTGTTTTGTCTGATTTTGTTAACGGGGAAAAATGTCAGAATTCAATTTCAAAATTCTTAATTTTTTATTTGAATAAAAATTTATTGCATTATGTTTTAATAAATTTTAAAGTTTCTTCGAAATAAGTGTTTTAAATCCTGTAACTAACAAATAAAGGTGCCCAGCCCGGATTTATCGATTTTGATGAAAAATTTTAAAATTTTTGAAAGGGAAAATCGCCCTTTAAAAATTGGAGTAAGAATTTAATTTTTTATATATCTCGAAAACGGTTAGAGACAGAGAAAAAGTTTAAATTGGCAATATTGCTCCTTTTTAAAGAATTATCTATCAATGTACAACTTGATTATGCAACAACAGAGGTGGTTAGGAGTTAATTTTGCAAAGAGAGGATAAAAAATAAAATACTATAAAATTTCTAAATAAAATCTACGTAAAAATTGTAATTGACCTGTTTTTTTACTAAGTTTCGAAGTATTAAGCCTAGGAATAGTTAGCTAGGGGGTGACTGTATCGACATAATTTGAGTAATTTAAGATTTTTTCTTTCTTAATACTATTAGAATAATGTAGGAATAAAAATCTCGAATTTGAATATAACGATATTTTCAAAATAGATGATACAAGGAAAGGGAGTACTCTTTCTAAATTATATTTTTCGTTGTCAAAATCAATTACGGCTAGCGATCAATGCTAATATCAATGAATAACGTGTACTTATACCATTATAATTGTGCTACAATATATTATTATATTATGCATATAACTTTCAACATTTTTACATCTAACGAAAATTACATTGAAACGGTAACTTGTGTCGTAAATCTCTACGTGGAAATGTGTTTCTCCCGTGATGCATGATTGTCGGACATTCAAAGGTGTTAATATTTTAAATTCCTACTAAATTCTACACTACCTACTAAGACAGCGTGTAGGTAAATTTAATTTGATAATTCTCAGTTATCACCATCATAGATAGCACATCTGATAGCAATAAATCTGGTTGGAGAGCTGGGAAGCTTTGGCTAAAATCTTTTTGTTGCATTTGGTTGCAAAAAAAACAAAACATGATGATAAAAATCTTGTATTGATATTATATTGACTGATAAATTCTTGTTAATTTTTCATCAGTTTCTTATCTGTTGGGTGGAAATATTTTCTATGTAAAATTTATCAACTACATAGTAATCATGCAGGGGAAGCGTATCTAAAAAGGGACACTTGATAAAATGGAACAACGTCTATAGTATCAGTATTAGTAATAATATCTACCAATCAACATTAAAATTAAATCACTATTTGCATACGCAGTGTACAAAAATCTTCATGGACTTCAGCAAGAAATAAATTTTCATTAAACAGGGTTTTTTTAGTTTTTTGAATTTTTGGTAAAATGTTTATCACTTAAAAAGGTAAGTTGTTATGCCGGTATCTTTAATAAATATTTAAAATCAAAATATGTTGCATGATACACTAATACACATTTGACTCCTTGTAAATAACATCAAAAATTGAAATAGAATCATATTCTTTACTCTTTTTAAGTATATGTGAATTTTATTATCTAAAAAAAATAAAGTATATGATTCTCTTTCAATCTTTTGAAGTTGCTTATAACGAGAAAAAGTGTAATTACTATTAATTTTAGTGGTTAAACTTCTGGATAGATCTTTTAGGCTATAAATTTCTTCGTATTTCATTTACATCATGTAACAAACGGCTAAACGATACATGTACAGGCGTCGATAGTGATGATGATCTCTTTACTTGTGATATTTGCCGATAGTACTTAATGTATATTTTGTACGTTTCAAGTGTTTAATTTTATTTTAAGTGTAAAATTTGTTGCCTAAGAGTGTAAAAATATTTGTTTCCAAAATATGAAAAAATGTATGTATGAATGCTATGTCGTTTTAAAAATATACCATTTCCCATTTTACCACAACCATATTGCTAAAATGGGAAAAAACATAACCTTACAAAATACGTTTTTTTGGGTAAACTCATGCTTATTTTGTTTAAATTTTTTTTACATTTAATAAACGAATGTTCAGTTATTATTTTGCCATTTTTAATTCACCTTTTTTTTTTTTTGCTTTACTAAAATTAGTATACATTTTTGAATGTTAGATGTTCCATTTTAGGCAGATTTCTCCTACATCTGTTGCAAGCTTAATTAAACAATCCATTCGTTGTTTAGGTACAGTGTGTATTAGATTTTATAATTCTAATTTATTCTGGAATAATTATTATTTTAACGTGATAATAGTTAGTGACAAATTCGCAAACTTATAGTAACAAATATAATTGAATATGGCTGGTTCCTTGTTAGAACTGATGGTCAAACTGCAGCAAAAGCAAATCACTTACTTACTCTAAGTAGACTTCACTAATCGTTGTACATGTGGAAATATATAGTGAAATTAGTATGTACATATGTGGACAGACGTAAGTATATAATATTATATATTTATTGACGTATGTACATGTGTGTAATACATATATAATAATACAGTCTTATATAACACCGATACTCACATAATACACATATGCTATGTATGAACAAAGCTGTTACAGTTCAGTTGTTACAACTGATTAAAGCTCTACATAACATACATACATCACAGAGAGAATGGCTAAACGTAATGGTAATGGTTAGCTACGCGGCTTTATATACCATTGGTGGTTATAGACGATGAATTATTTTAACACTTTTTTACTGGAGCGGCATATTACATAATTTTGTTATTACATTTCATTTGTTTGATTCGTATGAGGTTAGTTTTTAACTTTTGTAGTACAATGGTGGGCAACCTACATTGCACTCCCGTTAACTTCCGCTTACAAACCAATTTTCTATTCGGCATCTTGAACCTTGCAAAAACAAAATACATACGTGCGACAACACAGACAAGAGAAAATAAGAGATGAAAGACCAGAATTTTTCTAAATTGTTTATACCTAATTATGTAACTCCATTATCCACCAATTAAATCTTGTGCAAAATCTTTGCAATTAGAAATTATAATATTATTATATGCGACTGCTTAGCTAAAAGAAATTTATTAAAAAATCAACATTAGTTCACTGAGAATTTCGAATTTACTTTTATATTTTATACTTTCAAAGAGAATAAAAGGAACAAAAAATTTGTTACTGTTGCCCATAGAATAATCACGAAATTAATTCTGGCTGGTGTCATGCGAAAGAGTTACCCGTCTTTGTTATAGATAAATTAATTACATGGAAATTACTCCTACGGAGTTTCTGCAAAATCACATTTAGATTATTACATTCATTATTAAAATACTGTATGTTATCTTACCCACGAAAATATTTTTCATACAATACATACCTACTGACAATGAGTGTAATGTGATCATTGACTTTCTGTGCTACCCTTAGTATTCCATAGTCCAGTTGTCCTTCTCCAACACTTGGAGTTGGAGTGTTTATTTTTGATAAGTTTTAATAAGGATTGTGCACTAATATCCATGGCTAGCTATTTTGTTAACGTGATTACAAGTAACTTTGAGTAGATGTTCACATACAAATCGTATAATCTAGCAAATTGCAAAGATCTCTCCTTAGCCCAGTCATAACTCAGAAATCTAGTAAAATCTTCTTAAGGTTGACTATTAACCTTCTTAGAATATACATAGTTAAAGAAAGAGGATTAATATTTTGAATGGATGATGGAGTTATGAATTCTTACAAATAATTTAACATTTAGTCACCGAAAAAGATATTAACATCATGACGGTAATAACCCATGTCCTATACTGACAAAGCGCCCAATTGGTACATTATTTTGATAGCTAATATACTTTATATATGGACTCTATTTTGGGTTCCGCCAAACCGGGGAATCGAAGGAAATAAAATAGCAGGTAAGCTAGCCAGAGCACTTTTCAACACTCGGTTTATTGGGCCTAAGTTTTTGCTGGACATGTCTATCCAGGGAATAAGAAAAACCGAAGAGGGCAACCGTTACCAATGATAACTCATGTATGTGATGCCACCGTGATGATTTTTCAAACATTATAGACGAATAGCATAATACATATGATAGGTGCATATACATAATGGAATTATTGACGTCGTACGTCTTATGAAGTCAGTGACTATCAAAGTGTTAAGAAATTATCCACCAAACTTTTCTTAAAGTTCCCTACTAGTTATTGAAGGTAAATAAAAATAAAATTAATAATAAATAAAAATATAAACTATATGGCTTAAGTTTTTTTATTCATAAGGAATAACAAGTTAGTTGTTAGACAAAAAAAGTACTATATTTAGTTTATTGTTAGCGCGGCTTTAATTCATAGTGCCAAACTGAATAGTTTGGCACACGTTAGGTGCGTACCGCTTTCTACGAATGGTGTATCAAACTGTTTGATAAAATATTTGCTGAAACTGGATGTAAGAAAATATGGTCATTTATTTTTGTGTTGAATTTGATCAGTTTATATAATTTGGACCAATGTTTATTTGGACAAGTGCCAATACGTTTCGCAATATAAAGTGGTAAATATACAATCGGTCAAGCGCCTTTTTATGCTTTATGTTCATGTGTTTTATTTTTATTTTCCTGTACATCATAACATCCTTTCATTCCAAACGAATAATATTTCACTGGGTTTTACGAATACAATATTATAATAAATAATGTTAATAAAGTTTTAATATTGAAAACCACATTCATTCAACGCAACATTAAAATATGTAGTTTGATACGGCCCTGTATTTTTTTACTACATTTTATTTTGGTTTTATTGCCAGTTTACTATAATTTTGATATTTAGTCAAATATGTAGTTATGGTATTCATTAAATTAATATAATAGCTATGATTTAAACGGTCAGTAGAAAATTACATACAGTTTTGATCAGTAAAAAAATATAAGCAGTATGTTTAATAACAGATTTGGCGGTAAAATGTAAGCAGTAAAAAAAATACAAACGGGCAGTAAAATATTTTGAAATGAGCGGTTCAATAAATATTTCGCTTGTTAAAAATCTAATTGGTCAGTAAAATTAATAAATGGTCAGTAACTTGTGAGCAGTTATTAAATCGAAATTGGTCCGTTAAAAATCTTGAAATAAGTGGTAAATAATTATCATTTCCCCGAAAATGCAGCTCTGCAGTAGTAAACTAACCAAAACTAACCTTAACTAACCTCACTACCTAGTTTTTGTATCAAAGTCGAAGTATGTTGTCAAACCCAGTGTTCGGCGCCATCGATCACATTTAATCAGATTTCATTTTATTACGATTACATTTCTTTAATGTAATCGCATTTACTCGCATTTACATGTAATCCAATTACTTGTAATCGCAATTACATTTAATTTGATTACATGTACTCTGATTACATGTAATCGTGATTAATAAATTACCAATAAATACATAAATAGTACTTATAGGTGTCCCCATACTTTTGACGAACTAGTGTGTGCTAAAGGCCCTACTTTTATTTCCTCTTTAACCTAATTTTCTCCCTATCGAATTTTTTAATTCATATATAGAATTCATAATGAAACTCGAAAGTGAAAAATTCATATTTTTCACTATGGAGTTTTATTCATATTTGGGTAGATAGATAGTTTTTTATTCTTTCAAAATATAATTCTACAGAATATGTCATCGGGTAAAAGAGGAGAGGGGAGGTTATGCGGTTATGGCCGACTTTATTAGGAACTATCCCGGCATTTACCTTTAAAGTTTACGGAAAACCATAAAAAACCGTAAACAGGATAGCCGACATCCATTTGGATGTCTTCCGAATGCCAAGTATATCTTCCCTCGGTTTATAATAATAAAATAATAAAATACATATAGGTACTATCCAAAACGAATTTAAGATCCGATTAGGACGTGTCAATTTATACAAAGAATATTCTCAATTCATTTCAATATAAAATGTGTCAATACATAAAAATAAGAGAAAGAAAAAGAGAAAGAAAAAAGTTAAATCTGTATTACATTTAGCTACTATTAGCTAAAGCTAAATTAAATTTAGCCTATGCAAACTATTTCCAAAAAAATGAAGGGTATAGTATATTTCTCATATGTGGAGAAAGTAAATTGAAACAACACAAGTTCTCTTTTCTTTCTTTAATTTGATCTGATGTAAAGGGTCAGACCGAAATTAATAATTTAAATATCTTAAAAATATATAACTAAATAAAATAAAAAATAAAAACACTTATTTAAATCAATTCAAAATTGACAAAATGTGTCAAAGCATAAAATAATTAACATAAGTAATTATTATTGTTAATAAGTACATGGAATAAATAAATTAGTAATACACACAACGTAGTCAACACACTCAGCATAGGGTGAAAATGGGTAGTTATACAAACGAAAGAAGAAAATGGACTTAATTCCGACACGACATTTTTTTCATGCATAAGCTTTGGCAAGTAGTTTTATTTCAAGTTGATGACATTTTTCACACTATTTCAAAGTTTTTTCAAAACCGCATAAAAAAAATTTAGCTGTATTTTCAATCAAAATAACGTTTGACTTTTACCATATGCTGGTAATTAGCAAACTGTTTATTTAACTGCCCGTTTAGATATTTTACCGACCATTGAGTTACTTTACTGACCATTTAGTTATATTACTGACCAAATGATATTTACTACTTGCCACTGTAAGATAAAATAACTGACAAAATTCATTTATATTATTGACCACGTTTTACTGCTAATGTTGATTTAATACTGCTGAAAAAATATAATACTGACCGTTTGTTTGACTCTTTAGCTGACCGAGGTAATTGACCAAATGTTTAAAAAACTGCTCAAGTAATTAATTATTTCCCTAATATAATAAATATTAATGATGAAGATTCAGATCCAGTGTATGTCCGCGAGATAACACTTGAATAAAATATTTAGTGTTGATGAAATTTGATGAAAATGTTGGAAATCCCAAACCGTTTAACAAATCCGACAGCCAGACACGTTGAATGTGTAGAAGTAATTTTTTGGGCACTTTTTGTTAAAAAAATTAATTTTTTTTGGAATTTTTACACTATAGAAAATAGCGGAAGAAATTACATAAGAAAGGTTTTCAACCTATTTTTTTTTTCTGTACGAAGTATTTTTTGAGAATTTTATTGTAACTATATATTGTGTATTGCTAATGTTATCCTCTTCAATATTAGTTTATCAAATAAAAAACTACGTTTAATTAGAGTACCGATGTTTGGTCAATGTGCGTATCTTGTCTCACAATGTCAATATTCCTGTCTCAGCTTTCAAAATAAAAATTAACAAGACTCTTTAAGAATTCGTACAGAATTGTTCTTTTTTTTAAATGTTGCAATTTAGTCAAAAAGATTTTTGAGCGGAGCGTTATCATTATGATTAATATTATAATTATCTAATATAGCTAGACTACAAAAATCAGAAATAATCGTAGTACGAAATTTCTTTGTTTGGAAGTAAACGGTTTGGATGTGAGGGTACGCTATTCATCCTATAGTAAACAAGTGTTATTTACAATGGATCGATTTACAGATTTCCGTTGTAGAATTAATTTTGTGATTACAAGATTAGGGTAAATTAAAACTTTGTAACAGAAATGATGTTAGTCGGGACCCTCTGTAGATTACTATATTTATTAGAAGATGAAAATTGCTTATTTAATTGCTTACTTACTAAATTTTCAAGTAAAAAATTCCTTCTAATGTTTGCTTAAGTTTAATTAATAATCGTTTTCTTCTGGTATTTAATTTGTGCAATTATGACAACATCTTAAACTCGAAAAATTTTTAGTGATATATTATGTTTAAGTTAACATAATTTTTCTAATAGTTAACCATAAATTTTTCTTTTCGGTTAAAAACTGGTAATTTAAGACCAATTTACGTGAATTAAATATGAATGTCAGAAAGAATCACATCTCTAAAGTATTTTAATTAGTTGTTTATGTTGGAGGAACATGTTTTCGTACTATTAATATTCATTACAATATATTATCTTACTTTTGCTTACTGTCAGTACTGAACGCAGATTATAATTATTATTATTAACCTTTGTTGGGAGTTGGCTTGGTGCGTTTGTCGAGTGCGGATGTTATTAGAGTGATATAATTAATTTTTAAGTAACTGTTGGAAACATCGTTCAGTTTCAGTGAAAAATAAAAAGAAAAAAAATATTAATTTTACATTAAAAATTTATATTCTAATTGATTTATTAAAACTATGAATATTAAAAACTAAAAATAAAAAATAAACAAAAAAGAATATTAATATATTAACTGAAGGTTAAAAAATACATGCATATTAATTATATAACTCACATACTTAAAACAAATTTTTACTGAATATAATTTAATTAAAGAAACAAATTAAAAATGAATCCTGAAATGTTAGACATTCTAAAAGAACTTAAAAATGATATTAAAAAGGTTAATGATAATTTGAACGAAAAATTTAACATGTTACACAATGATAACCAAAAATATAAAAAACAATTGGAAGATCAAAAAAACAAAATTATAATTATGGAAAAAGAAATTAAAAAAAGAAATATAATTATACATGGATTGGATGAATTTGAAAAAAGTTACTACGAACTCGAAAATAAAGTAGTCAGTATTTTAAGAAACGATTTAACTTTAAATATTACGGCAGACGACATTGATTTCATTCATCGTATTGGACGAAAAACTTCAACCGCACGTCCTGTTGTTATGGGAATGATCTCATTTAGAAAAAAGGTATTAATCATGCAGAGTAAAAACAAACTTCAAAATACTAAAATATCATTCACCGATGATTTTCCTGATCACATAAGACAAGCAAGAAAACAATTAATTCCGATTATGATTTTATTAAGAAAACAGGGAAAAGAAGCTTTCGTAAGACAGGATAAACTAATCGTTGATAGTAAAAAGTACGATGTTACAGAAGCATTGACATTAAGGATGATTGCTGATTGTAATGATTTGTCAAATAATAGCAATACTGCTAATATTGTCAACACTGTTCAAAAAAATAAAAGGCAAGATAGCAATGATGATCAAGATGAGGAAAACGATGAACCATCCATGAGTCAAGCCACAAAACAAAAAAAACCTAAAGTCCAAAGAATTGATAATAAACTTAAAGAGCAGAGACCAGCAATAGATTTTTTTCGGCCCAGAACCCAGTCCTTTAATTCTTCAGAAGAAAAATTGAATAAGGATTCAAAAAACTAATAAGCAATAACAATGGAAGGACAATAATGGCAAAACATGAACAACGGAAAAGTGTAAAAAATGTACGTGTAACTTTTGATAATCAGTTAAAAATTACTTTTTGGAATTCGAGTGGCCTTGGGACCCTTTATAGTATCGATGACAATCTAAAATATTATTTAAATTCAGCGCATATTATATGTATTTCTGAAACATGGCAAACGAAATGTGTAAAAAATCTACCAGATTATCTAAAAAACTATGATATAGTGAGCAGTAACGCGACCAAAAATCAGTGTAAAGGTAGAGCCAGCGGTGGGTTAGTTATTCTCATCAAAAAAGAAAATGCAAAAATAGAAACATTAATTAATACCAATTTATACATTTTTTGTAAAGTGGAATTTAACTTAAGAACTGTAATAGTTGGACTAACGTACTTGCGACCAGATTTAGATTCCAACCAATGTATTGCTATGTTTGAAGATACCCTGAATGAAATACTTCTAAATAACCCAAATTGTACAATAATTGTTGGTGGAGATATGAATGCTCGAATCGGTAGTCATGAATCTTTGGACGAAAATATATTCCAGAATAGTGCCCTAAACTGTGTACGCAGATCCATAGATGAGGTTGTCAATAAAAGAGGAAGGTTGCTTAAAAACTGTATGGAAGCAAATGGTATGATAGTTATGAATGGAAGGTCACGTAGCGACACCCCGGCAAATCCGACATGCATTACAAGCAATGGATCCAGTGTTGTAGACCTCGTGTTCGTAAATGCAGCTGACTTAGACCTGGTCACTGATTTCTCAGTGTACCAGGACCCAGGTATCTATGTACACTTACCATGTTCCATTTATATTGCCAACATAATACAGAGCAATTCTTTTTCAGATACGCACCAAAAAATTGAAAAAATGAGCCCATTAAATTCATATAAAATAACTAAGTGGGTCGAGGAAAATCGACATATATTTATGGATACATTGGCAACTGACAGTAAATTATACTTCAATAGTAATTCATCTGATGAACTCGCTCATAATTTGTATAAAGCTCTTGAAAGCGCCGCAACTGAGTCCAACATGATTAAAAGTGGAAAATTTATCAACGGCCAGAAGAAGAACAAAAATTTCAACCCATGGTTTAATATAAACTTGAAGAATCTAAAAATTGCCACCAGAAAAGCATATAAAACATGGAAATTAAAAGGTTTTCATAAAGAAGATCTTCAGAATTATTTAGAGCTGAGAAACGATTATCGAAAAAGTATAAAACATTCCAAGCTGGAGTACAATAAAAATCTGGTTGACTCGATTGCTAATACAAAAAATAGTAAAATGTTTTGGTCAGTAGTCAATATATTCAAAAGAACACCTGGATATCATCAAAATTCAAATTATTTTAACCTAAAAGATTGCGAAATTTATTTTGAAAAGTTGTATCAAACACACGATAATTGCGTACAAAACAACATATTCTATGATGCTAGCCATCCTTATTTAGATTGTGATATAACCTTTGAAGAATTAGAGTATTCCTTATCTACACTTAAGGGGAATAAATCACCAGGTACTGACGGTTGGACGTATGAATTCTTGAAAAATTTACCAGCAAACTGGTCACATTATCTTCTGAATATGTACAATGTCATAATGAACACTGAGGTTATACCAATTAAATGGACTGAAGTTCTTATTACCTTAATTTACAAAAAGGGTGATAAAAGTGATATTTCTAATTATAGAAGTATAGCACTTTTAAATTCTGTACTAAAAGTATTTACAAATATTCTGAATTTTAGGTTATCACTTTGGGCAGAGAACATTATGCATGATTCTCAGAACGGGTTTAGATCTAGCCGGAGCTGTGTTGATAATATATTTATTCTTTATGCTACTATTGGCGTACATCTAAGCAGAGGTAACCAAATTTTTGTTATGTTTGTTGACTTCCGAAAAGCGTTCGATAAAATAGACCATTCTCTTTTATGGGAAAAATTATATACACTTGGGGTAGGTGGAAAATTTTTAAGGTTAATTAAAAAACTTTATGATGGCGCCAATTGCAGAGTTAAAATAGACAGTAGTTACACTAAAGCTTTTGATATCACTTGCGGTGTATTACAAGGCGAATGTCTTTCACCAACGCTTTTTAATTTATTCATGAATGACTTGGAAGACTGGTTTAGAGAAGCAGGATTTCAGGGAGTTAGTATTGATCATAAAAAAGATATTTTAACATTGTTGTATGCGGATGACCTTTTATTGTTTGGCTATTCACCTGGCGACCTTCAAAATAAAATTAACCATCTGGGTAAATATTGTAAAAATAACAAATTAGAAATTAATATTGGAAAAACCAATATAATTGTATTTCGCAAATCTCCAAAACTGCAAGGTCTATCACAATTTAAATATAACGATCAAAATATTGAGGTAGTTAACCATTATAACTATCTAGGAGTAACTTTCTCTGCCACAGGCAAATTTTTACAAGCTACAAACAATGCTGTTAGTAAAGGGAATATTGCTGCCGGTCGCGTAAAACAAATAATTTCCTCCACAAAAACGGATTTTTGGGAATCAAAAATTAAATTGTTTGAAGCCATAGCTAACGCGTCACTTTTGTATGGCTCTGAAATTTGGGCATGCAATTATGCTGATACTGTGGAAAGGGTTCAACTTAAATTTATTAAAAGTCTTCTTAATATACCCATAAATACTCCAAATTATATTGTAAGAATTGAAACATCGTCTGCACACATCATGGTAAAAATTTTTGCGCGAATGCTTAACTGGTGGGAACGGCTTTTGAATAGTGCTGACAACAGTTATATTAAACTCTGTTACAATCAATTGTTAGCTATAGATGGAAATGCCAACAACAAAACTGAATATAACTGGTGCAGTCAACTCAAGAATTTACTTCAGTCGATTGAAAAACTCGAAATTTGGAATTCACAAGACGCAAGTACATTAAAAAAAATAAAATCTAACTTAGTAAAATTATACGAAACGTATTTAATGAATAAAGATATTCAGAAATTACAAAATTCTCACTACAGTTACTTGTACAATTCCATTTATACGAATAATGAATATTTAAAAATAAGATGTTCTACATTAAAACAAAGAGTAATCGCACAAATTAGAACGCACGGAAAACATAATTTCAGAATATTCATTAATGGCCATCGATATACATTAAATTTTTACCAGAATTGTCCAATATGCAACAAAAATGAAATTGATGATTTGTACCATTTTTATATTAAATGTCCTCTTTTAGAACCTTATAGGAAACATTATTTAAAAGCTTATATAATAGGCAGTATAAATGACAATAACTATTTTGAAAAATTGTTTACTATTGATAGTATTACAAAAATCAATAATATTTATTATTACACGAAGTTAGCATTTCAACTGCGAGAATTTGCTCTCAATGAATAGTACAATTTTGGTACTTATGTATTTATTTTTCCTAAAATACTTTAATATGGAGTTTATGCCTGCCTATACGGTTCAATTAAACATAATTTTCTGTCAATACTTAATATTTTAATGTTTATTTATTAAAATGGTTTGAAAACTTTTTTTTGCTCTTTTTTTTGATTTATAACAGAAATTCTCTTATACACGTTTGTAAAGTATTTTAGACTGTTATTCTATTTAAATTATGAATCTACTTTAAAGTATACTCAACTGCATGGCCTCCGCACTCAACAAAATAGTATTGTAATAATATAATTACATTTTTTTTTTTTTTTAATTGATTGTTGAATTTTTTATTAAATTTTTAAATACGTATTTTCAAACCGTTTTAACAAATTATATTTTCAACTTTGAATAGCGTTGTTACTTATATACTTTTAAGGTTGTCCAAATGTTTTATTTTACATATTTAGTATTTTTACGGTACTATTGTTATTATTAAGATTGTTATTAATGAAAATTAATATGCTAAAGCCAACCATTGTTAAAATCCTGTTGATTATAAACAATAAATTATTATTATTATTATTATTATTATTATTAACCTTTGTTGCTCTTTTGTTGCCTTTGTCATGATCTGCTAATTAAATAAATCATTCTTGATAAAACATAAATATGAATTATAGGTAGGTACTACACGAAATATTTCAGTAATAATGCCACTGACAAATGCAGTTGATAACACGACTGTAGGAAATTTTACTATTTGCAATATGAATTCCTAATTATCCTCAGTATTCTAAAAAATTTCCGTATACCTTTCCCTACATAAGAAGAGCGTAAAAATTAAATTAATATTTCGAACTCCGACTAAAGTTGCGTTGATATTTTTGTGAGGAATCACCATTTCGTTGAAAAAGTTTTTATTTAATTTGATATATTGTGCATTTATGATTTATAAACAATATTAAAAACTTGTAAAACAACTTCTGTTATTTTAAAAAAAAAATTATATAACAGGTACATCGGCATGCCACCGTCCCATTATAAAGTATGTTGTTTTATAATTATTTCTTATCTAAACTTTTGAAAAATTGTAACAATGTAAATTTAGGTACTAATTTTATTAAAAAATCGAAATCTGTCTTGTAAATAAAGTGCAAGTTGAATTCTAATGAATACCTATAATATTTTAAATGCAATTTTTTATTCAAGCTTTTTGAAGCGAAAACTTTTATAATGAAGCTAAAACTCCGCATGAAAGTGTACTGAAATCTGTAATGCGAGAATATAATGAAATCTAGAATGTGAAAACCTAGAATGTGAAACTATTTGCAGTAGAAAAATGAAACAAACGCTAGTGGTTACTTGGTCATTGCAAGTGATTGGTATTTTTGGGCGGGTTAAGAAATTACTGACACGTAGAAGTAAGATAGTAAGTCCAGAAGTGTATTAGTCGAATTATCAAAAAGTTGGCGAAATTAGAAAATTAGGACAGAATTGGAAGTTATTCAACGTAAAAGACGTAAGTGAGACTTTCAGAAAAATTGATGGTATCAGGCGAGCAAAGAGCATTATTGTAAAAAAGTAATTTCTGCTACAGATTTTATGACTATTGAGGCTAAAACAAATTAATTATAGAATGGACAATTTACACAAAAATTTGATCCTTTATTAAAAAGAGGGAAAAACTGGAAAACATGCATGAATTTAATGAAATGGAATTAACAAAAGCAATATTAACTGAGCATTTAGTTTATACCCTATCTTCTGATCGAATGTTTACTTGTATCTATTAGTTTTGATAATGCTATCACGATAACCACATCCTTTTAAAAATAGTGCAGTTTTGCAGTTTCTTTTCTTTTTTTTTTTTAAATGCTATAGTCTATTTTCTTCATAAAAATATTGAAGTGACAAATAATTTTTAATTTTCTAAAATAATTTTATATGATTTCAATCGCCTACAAACAATAGGAAAATAAAACTTCCTAAAATTTCATAGTTTTCTAAAAATTTATTTTTTTGATTTTTTGAAATTTTTGTCTTACAATTAGTGTAAGTATAACGTTTTGATAAAAGGCTTTATTTGTACAAATATGATTAGCTTTTGAAGTTTTTTTAAAATGTACATTATGCAAAAAAAGAGTTTGTAAAAGTAAGGAAGTTTTTATCTGTATCTATTGCAGATAATGTTTGTTGTAAATAATTTTCCTTTTGAAGTAAATTTATAATTTTTCTAATGTAGCTTATTTCTTTATCTTACAGTTTTCTAAACCTAATAGTAATAATAGAAAGCTATCTGAGGAGTCGTAGGACCATTTTCACTTTTGGGCACACAAGAGGCAGAATTATTTAAATCAGAACATCTATTTTAACATTCTTTTTTTAAGTAAGACTTCTTACGCGGCGCGTTAGTGTCTTGTAGAGTGTTAACTAAAATGTTGCAAATAAACGCTACATTACTGAATGTGTCTAATGTATGAATAACGTTACTAGCCATTGGGGCTACTTATGTATTTAAAATAATAAACAAGTTTAGACTTGTACGTAAAGGTACACAATAATTATATTACATAATATATTTATTGTCCAGTTTGTTTAATTTGTTCACAGTATATACTTGATGTCATATTATTCTATACAACTTAATTGATATTTACCTAAGTAATAAATAATTTTTTTCCAATTTTTATAACTTCACTTTTTCTAAACTAAAACAAAACGAAAAGGTTAACTATAGTTGTCTCAGACTAATATAATAGTAGGAGAAAATATTATATAAATATTAAATTCAATGTTGTTTTTTTTTTTTTTTTACACAAATTTTACTTTAAGTATTAGCAGTAATAATAAAATTTAATTACGAAAAAAATTAACGTGACTTCAATAATATCCCCCATGGTTCCATAAAAATTACAAAATTGGTTTACTTCGAAAGCTGTCATGTTTCTACGGGTCACTTTATAGAGTGATTTGGTAAACCGAGCGAAACACTATAAAGAACTCATTTTGTAGTTTCGTTTGAATTTAATTTCAATCCCGTGTCCCGCGGTAGGCATGTTTTTTTTTTTTTTTGTTCAGATGCAGACAATTAAAAAATTAATTCTGAAATAATCTATACATATAATAAAACTGTAACGAGACCGTTTCTGCACACGGAATATTTTTTGAAAATTGTACTGGTACTGTAAATAGTTATTGATGTAGATATCAAAACAGCGATTTTTAAAATTTTTGTCTGTCTTTCTTTCTGTCTGTCTATTCACGCATCACGTAAAAACTACTGGACGGATTTGGCATCATGACGCTGGCCGGAAGTTTTTTTGTAGTCAAAATTTAATAACTTCTATCGATTGTAGGCCGTTTGTAGATGTTTGTAGTATATTTATTTTCGTTTGTAGCCCTTTAGTTTATTTGTAATTAACAATCAAAATTTTGTACTGAAGTTAGCCGGAAGCAATCGTGAATGTAATTTTTTTTGGTAACAATAGACAGATTATCGTTTGTAGTGTCTAAATATAACGGTAAAATTTTAGTAGGGTCGCCTGATAAAGCATAATTAATTAAAAAGTTATTTAAAAAAATTGCGCATGCGTACCATTTTAAATTTGCTCTATGTGAGTTCGTTATTTTAAATTTGACGCATGTATTAACAGAAAACTACATCGTAGTTTCATTTAAACTTGTGTCAGCAATTGGTATGAATGAAAAATTCTAAAAAAATAGCAGCTTTAAATAATAAAATCACACAAAGATTTTCAAAAATGTGCAAATTAAACAAACTCATCAGTTACTGAAGCAATTCTTTAAAAAATAATTTACTTAATATGAAAATAACTTTGATTTGTTACTTTTAACCAAATGGAAATTTTCTTGTAACCAGCCACCTTTCGAGTAGTTAACTCAATAGCAGGTTTAACACAATTGAAAATTATTTATTATTATTATCTCTCTTTCATTAATAATTTATTATTATTGTCTTTGATAATTAATTAAAAATAAAAAATTTTTAGACTAAATTTTACTATAATCATAAACGCAATCTGTTAAATTTTGAATAATACATGCGTCAAATTTAAAATAACGAACTCACATAGAGCAAATTTAAAATGGTACGCATGCGCAATTTTTTTAAATAACTTTTTAATTAATTATGCTTTATCAGGCGACCCTACTAAAATTTTACCGTTATATTTAGACACTACAAACGATAATCTTTCTATTGTTACCAAAAAAAATTACATTCACGATTGCTTCCGGCTAACTTCAGTACAAAATTTTGATTGTTAATTACAAATAAACTAAAGGGCTACAAACGAAAATAAATATACTACAAACATCTACAAACGGCCTACAATCGATTGAAGTTATTAAATTTTGACTACAAAAAAACTTCCGGCCAGCGTCATGATGCCGACGGATTTTAATGAAATTTGGTGTGATGATAACTTACTTATTACCTGGGTCAACATCTAAGATACTTTTTATTCCGGGAAAATGGAAAAACTATTTTGAGCATGTACACACATTACGTAAATTTACATATTTCATAATTTCATAACTATAGTAACAAAATGTAATGTAAATAAATTGAATATTGTAGCTTAGAAATTTTTCTGAATTTCAAATCAAAGAAAATGTTGCTAATTATGTACCGAAAAATACAATAAATACACAATTGTCAATTTGGAGACAATTTTATGCATTTTGTGTCGCAAGAAACTACAAATTGGAAAAAGAAACTACTCAACATTTCGCGTGAACAACGTCACGGGTACGGCTAGTTTTTTAATAATCTACTTTAAAAATTAGGAAAAATCATAAATTCAATCGAGAAAAAACTTTAAAGTTAATATTGTTAAGGGTGTTTTTTGATACCTTTTGGTGGAAAGGTGAAGTAAAAGGTATAAATTCGAGGGTAAGTAACACAGATGTAATAGTATGTTACTCATCGAGGACCATAAGTGTTATTTTTATAACAGTTTGAAAATTAGAGGCTGAAAGCCAGTGGTTACGAAAGTAAACGTACGGGTGGAATACAAGTAAATTGTAACCAACGGGTGGAATACAAGTAAGTTGCAACCAACTAATAATGATGGAAAAGTTGTATAAAATGGAATAAAAATGATAAAACTTATTGAAAATGTAATTTCAATAAAAATAAGTAGTAGGCGTGTATAAGTAACCATCTCTGTAAAAGAATCTACTTACTAATTGACGATAAGCTATTACTTACGTGCTTAGGAAGGTAAGTAAATTTTTTTGACCTATCTTTTTTATAACTTTTGTAACCAGAAAACAGAATGGTAAATATTGCTTACGTATCAAGTTACCCGGTATATAAATGCCAACTTACGATTTAAGTGGTTAAAAATATATCTTAATTATGAACTGAGTGTTCCCCCTTAAGTTGCTAAGGCATATACATATACAGTTTAAACGCTTAAAGCTTATTTAATGGAAGCTGTGGTATTTATTAGTTTATTTAATAAAATTTAAATATTTTTTTTTAAAACCAAGATATCCTAGGAATATATTTCTTTTTTACATGTACTGTACAAATACCTAAATACAGCGATAAAATACAAAGAAGATAAGTACGGTACCTCAAATGTAGTGATGTCTGAAATAAATCTCGCAATGATTTATTAATATGAAAAATATACTTGTTACTTTAAAATTCTTTGCGTTACGCAGTTAACATGTAATAATTTTATCAAAAATGATTGAAGGTGTATAATTATAAAACTAAACGTTTAATTATTATATTAAAACAAACGAATGTAATTTTTAAAAAATTTCTTTGGATGTCAAATACTGATAATTAAATATTTAAAGATTTTTTTTTAATATTTTGCCTATAACAAAAAATATTCCTTTTAAATTTACAAATATAATTTTATTTAACAATATATAACAATTAGTTACTTAAACTATAACAATTTAATTTTTTTCTCTATTTTTTTTTTTTAATATTTAAAGACCAGTTTAAGACTGTAATCAAAATTCGGACAACGATAGTAAAGATTTAGCGAAAATACTTATTTAAACTTTTAAACAGTGCCGTTAAGAAAGAACTGTTATAAAGTTTTTGGCACAACTCCTTAGCGGCAATATCTTAATTTATAATTTTTATTTTATACATTTTTCTTACTATAAGCGAAATTTTTGTTTCAAAGGTACCAACAAAAGTCATTTACATTTGTATAAATTATTTGCTAGTGGACTACAACAAATTTTGGGTCTAATGTTAAATTGGCTGATAAAATTAGTGGTGAAGTTAAAAGCCTCTACTTTAATATATTATATATGCTAATATGTTATTTACATAGATATATTTTAAAGATTTCTTTTCTCACACTAAACTTGACATTTCGCTGCTGATAGCTGAGAGAAATAGCATACATGTTGGTAACGATTTGCATTTATTGAACAGAAATTACTATATTATGTGTATTTACCACTACATAAATACTTGTAATAGGCAAAATATTAGTAAATTATAGATAAATATGTACACTATAGGAAATTTATCGATGTTGAATTGTAGGAGCTACCCATCAATTTAACAATATGCACATTATGTACATAGCTATGCATCATGTACCTACAAATGATTCAGAGGACCTTAGGGTCATATGCATCGCTAATAAGAATTATTTCTCTATCGATGACGATTCAAACGTAATCTATCATTATAGTAATATTCTTTTAAACTTTTCTAATCATGACTGCATATGACAATCACACATTTGTTGTTGGTATAGGTACCTACCTAAGTAACGGACCTATGGACGCAGTCAAAGATGGTATTATAGTAAATAAACTAGATAGGTACAAAAATACAATTTATTATAAAACCTAAAAGTGGTTTAATTTCTTTTTATTTGATTCTTGCATTAACCCAAATAATGTCTCACACAATAAGGTATTTTTTTACACATGAATTTGACGTAACTTACACTAAAAGTTCAATGTTTCTCGTCAAGATTCGTTCAAGATTTCTCGTCATTCCGATTTTCCTAAGCGATCCTATATATATATATATATATATATATATATATATATATATATATATATATATATATATATATACCTCTTTTCAGCTAAAATTGATCATGAGTTTTCGTTAAAAAATTAAATAATTCTTATATTCGAAACAAATCGATCTTCTATTCTTTTCTAAAAATAAACTGCAAATTTAAAATTTACATAAATGCAATAATAAAAGAGATAAAGCCAAGAAAACGGAAATTATTTAAATTCAAAGTTACGAAGCATGGTTAAATTTAACTGAAATAGACCATATATATATATATATATATATATATATATATATATATATATATATATATATATATATATATATATATACTGTGTGAGTTTTTCGAGAGTTGGTTTGCTCTTATGGTTTTCGAGCTACGATACAAACTTATAGATTTTTAAATGGGACTATATATTACATATTAATTTTTCGATAAAACTGATATAATGCATTAATTAACAACATAAATGAGGGAAAAAATTTTTTTTACCCAAGTTTAATTTTTTAATTTTTCTTTAATTTATCAGTTCGGCGGTAACAATATGCATATCTACATTTCCACAGTTACATTTCCATTACATCCAAGAAACGAACCTTTTCCAGTACCATTTCTATCATAAAAATTTGGTTGTAATAGAAATGGCAACTCTCAAAAAACTCACATGGTGTATATATATATATATATATATATATATATATATATATATATATATACCGAGCGTTCCAAATTGTTTGAGTCGTCAAGATCATTCAGTGTATAATTTTAACAATTTTGCCGCTTAGATTATAGGAAGTACAAAACTTTCGTCCAATGGCGGTGCATTAAAAAAAGTAGGTACTTCAATTATAAATGAAATAACTTGATTAATTTAAGAAGTATTTATTTTCATACATTTTTTGTTCACAATTCACAAAAATGACTCAAAATGTTGACCTCTCCCTTACATACACTTGACCATTTTTATTTCATATTTTCAAAAACAGTCTAAAAATTCCTTCTATCCAACTCTATTTCAAAGTCGAGAAATTGAATCTTAAACTACCGAAGTGTGACGTCGTAGGTGTACTCCTATATATTTTCAGCGGTTTCTGTTGCACGTTTGAAATATACCTTCAATAAAAAGCGATCCTCCTCTTCGTTAAACCGTAAAAAATAACAATTGATAATTGATCATGAATAACATTCCTTCAACGAGAATATTGTTAATATCGTTAAATATACCTACAACGCGCTCTGGTTAAGCTTTCAAAATTTTCGTTACTTTTGCGCTACGATACGCTATTTTCGAGATAATCACGATCAAAGTTTAGAATGATGAAAAATAAAGAGGAGTGGTGACATAAAAAATTCACCTGTTACTTGGATGTAATCTTACGGACCGGTCGTGTAAGAGTGTGCGTATTCCATTTTATGAATTTTTTTTTAATAACTCACTCGATTGATATAGAGTTTGTAATAAAAATCCTTTACCGTAGCGTTAGCTAATCATTATGATATTAGAATAAATACAATTTACTTCCGTAACATTTTCCGCTTTTAGCGAATTTCCAGAAAGAATTCTGGAAATTCAGCTATTACAGTAGGTGCCATGACGCGACTTGAGCCCGGGACTATGGCAGAAATTTGTTTTGAGGTCCCTAGAAACCGAAAATAATATTCACTAAAATTTATATATATATATGTATATATATATATATATATATATATATATATATATATATATATATATATGTATGTATGTATGTATATATGTATCAGCACGATAACTCTCGAACGAAATGTCCTAGGTTTACGAAATTTGGTGACAACGTTGGAAGTCCAAAAATCTTGGATGAGTTCTTCAGCCAGACACGTCGGATGCCAGGAACATGGTTTTTGTTCTTGCAAAAAATTAGTTTTTTGCCAAAATTTCCACTTATTCAAAAATTTTTGCCAACTTTTTTTACATCATTTAAAAGAGGAGAAAAAATTACATAAAAAAGGTCTTTAAACTATTATTCTATGTCAACTAGTTTCCGATAAAAACTAATTTTTATAAACGGAAATTCGCTGTGTTATGCAGGATGCTGCGACAGGGGTATTTTTTCTTTATAGCTACCTAAATGTTAAGTGCGCCGTCTTTCACGATCACGACCTTATCCTACTTCTTATTTTTATCCGTCAACGAATCATACATATTGAAAATGCTTTGGACTCCCGATTAGCTAACGCGTACACACATATTTGTGCCTTTCATGTTAGTGTGTGTATATTAAAATCCAAGGACCAAGTGCTTTCGATAATAAAAAATCATCTATTAAGACAGGAAACATATTTATATTTTAGGAATGTGGTGTGTTATTAAAACACATGTTAGTACAAACTGCGGGAGTACAAGATTAATATACGTTAGTAATATTTTGCTAGACATTTACAAAAAATAAATAATTTGCCGAATAACACCGAGTGCATGTATCCGGATATTGTCATTTTGTTAGACATTAAGAACGCTTATTGCAAAAGATATTATTAAATAGAAAATAGGTGTATGTTAAAGTACATTTTGGTATTTTTTGTTACTTAAAATTGAATAATTCTGTCAAGTATTTGGTATTATACATTAAAAAACTAAAAGCAATTTTTTTTTTTAAGTAGATATGTATAAAATACATTATTTTTAAAAAATTATTACCACAGTTTTATAAATTAAAAATATTAGGTTTTACTTTGGATATTTTTATTTTTCAGTGAATTAACATTCAGTGTATAAAATATAGGAATATGCTTATTGAACCTTAGATTAAAGTTTTCGCTTATCAAAAATTATACATAGGTACTTTTATTAGCAATTTTTTTCAGTGCATAATTTGACAATTTCAGTATTAGATAACAAATAATAAAAATCATTGGTAAAGACTATAAATTCTTTTTCTTTTTATTGATCTAATGGCCATAAGTATATAAAGTATTGTACGTATAACAAACAAAAACAATAAAGTTTAAAAGGAAACTATGAACTCAATGAATAATTAAAAATGCCGTTGATAAATTTAAATTTAGCAATGAATACGAAACCTACTTATTCATTTCTAGCCGTACCAATCAAAATCATGTGAGTGATTTTGGTGAAATTTCCATTCCATATATAGTAAAAGTTTATAAAAGCTAGTATAAGAGACGATAAATTTCTCACGACCATGTATTTAGTTTTTTGAGGAACACAAAATATACAATGTGTACCTTTGCGCAAAACTGTTAACAAATAACAAAAAATTTAATTGGTAAAGATCTACGCCGACTACGCTGACTGCTGAGCATTAGTTATGTATGGTATGTGAGAGAGATTTGATTTTTTGTAAAAATATGAACACCTGCTGTGCTAGCCATCATTTGTCATTGTAATAATGTTCCTTGATGCGTTGCATTTCCATCGTACATGCTTACTAACTATGGTCAATACATAACTGATAATCAAATCAAATTACATATACAGATTGCTTATTGTTTATCTAACCCATCGCAGATTAAAATAATAAGTAACATTTTATTATCGGAAAAGAAAGTTTTAGGACCTTTCTGTTACTCTCATGAGATTTTTTATGGATTTTATTTGCTTAAGTTTATACTATTCTGGATTGCAGTGATTTTTAGTCTCATTTCTGATCAAGCCAGTTGCGTTCAGTTAAGTTACCGTGTGTCAAATTAATGTCTCGATAAGTTGAATTTTTCCATCACTCAAAATTGCCTATTGTACATGCGTATTACGCGATATATATTTATACTGCCTTTTGAAATTCGGCATTATGTATTTTAAGATATATAATATTTTTTTCGGTCTTTTGTTAGTAAATCGAGAAAATGTAGTTAAAAGGGCCGAATGTAATTTAAATGTATAAGTTGATGCTCATCTTCTTTCTATGTATATTATCGCGTTTGTCGTCGCATTCTCAATTATTATCCCATTGAAGAAAACATCCATTTTCAAAATTATTAATTTGATTGATTTGACTTGACTTAATTTACCTAAAAATACCTGACTAGCTTGATTTGACGTATTTGGACTTGACGTAGCTGGACTGGATGCTAGTGGCTTAATCTGAAATTAGCCTTTAGGGTGTGCACCAACCTGAGAAAATGTTTTATATGAATAGACAAATATACACCTACGCATTATGTACCTAACATATTCCAATTAGTGCAACAAAAACTAATGCAAATATAATTATTTCAATTATTGCAACAATTAGTTGCCAAAACACAATTAAAAGTTACATGTAGAAATTTCGTGGCTCCTTGTTATGGAGACAGTTTAATAAATTTTGTAATTAGTTAGGACGACTAATTAAAATACTTAGATTAGAATTTTATGCGGTCACCTTGGCTTTTTGTCAGTGATATTTTAGTTATTGGGTATATTTTATCTGCGCCACAATTATGTGTACCTATTGGCGCAAGACTCGGGGAAATAAAATCTAAAGTTCATTTAGTGATATTAGAAGCTCAGTTTCATAAAGAATTGTAGTTGATGATATTTTTCGCTTCAACATCCGATATAAATTTGTTGCAGTTCAGTAGGGTAGGGTCGTGTAAGATGGCGCGGTCGGTAAGAGTGCGCACTCCTGTTTTCTCGAAACAGGAACGAAATTTGTAACCAATCCTTTACCGTAGCGTTAGCTAATTATTATGACACTTGAATAAATACAATTTACTTCCGTAACATTTTCTTTTTTTTCCTTTATAGCTACCTAAATGTTAAGTGCGCCGTCTTACACGACACTACCCTACAACGTACGAGAATTGACAAAACTTTTTACCCTTGTAGGTTAAATATCTCAATTTAATTTATATTGCAGGCAAGTTAAGGTATGACAGTATTTCTAGATTAATAAATTAACTTGAAATTAATATTGTAATAGTTAAAACAAGCTGCACAATCCGACATCAACAATATATTGCGATCGTATAACAAAATCGTCTAACTTTCTGTTCTTACAAAAATTTAATGAATAAACATTCAATAATTTATGCGATAGATTTACTTAATCTAATTTCACTTACAGTTTAAAAGACAGTGCTTTCCATCTTTTTAAATCATTGATGAGCCTCTCGATTTGTGCTTCAGTAAAAATTAAATGGAAATACGTATGTAATATGTAATGAAGGAAGGTAAGGTGCTAGTTGTGAGTGGAATAAGACACGTAAATTGTACAATTAATACAGAACGTACGGCACATAATGACATAAGGTTTTGCAACTATTTTTATTTATTTGTTTTCTTTTTTTTATATTTTTATTTTCTTATTTCAACTAAGCATAGTTCAATGGTGTGTACGATGCGCGGCAAGCACTTCGTTAACGGTATTCGTTCTGTTGGACTTTGACCAATAAAGACACAAATTTTTACATTTATTATTTTTCTTCGTCTTATTATTACTATTCATATTTTAACATATCGTTGTCATAGAGAGTTACAATGAAGATAAGGTCATTAGAAATTACTAAGCAATTATTATTTTGTATACCAATGTGTGCATGTCTGTATGTCTGTTTGTAAAAGTCAATCATTTATTGGTGAAATATTCTCTTCTTCATTTCTTCCTTATTTATTTGTTTTCATTGAAAAGAAATTCCACAGTGAAGTATATCCATAAATTATTTAAAAAAGTAGTAAATCTCTTTGTTATAAATATTAATATTGTTTAATTTGACCTTTTCTAAATCGAGGTTCATCTATGTAAAATATTATTATATTAGAAAACTGATATTTCAATAATAATAATAATAATAGTAATAACACTGGAAGATGTAAAAAGTTTATTTTATATACCTATATGCGTGTTGTCTAAATGAGTACTCATGTATTGTATGTATATATTGTACATATTTATACAGTTAAAACTAAATTTGCATGTGCAGATCAAAAGCGCCACTTATTTTTTTTTTTTTTATTAATTGAGTGTTGTTTATTGATACAATCACATAAAATTTTTCTAAATATTGTAAATGAAGGTGATACAAGAGAAAGAAAATTTAAAAACTGAACAGTTTACAGTTAATTGAAGAGGTAGATTCCAAAAGACGGTAAGTCATTTTTTTTTTTAATGTGAGACTTTAGTTGATGCAGAATGTTTAAGTCCAGCTCTACACGATTCTCACAGTGTCACCCTTCAAAATGAGCTTTGTCTAAGGTAAAATGAATGATGAAAAATAGAATGTTTTCCAAAAAAGCGCTAAGTCAGTGTCGGTTTTATTTCAAACTGCTCTGTCTTGTGCGCATGCGCACTATTGCATTTTTTTTTTCAATAGTAGTTGGTATTTTTTCCAAATTTGCTTGCAGACCATTGCATTTTTTTCAATAATAGCTGGTATTTTTTTCCAAATTTGCTTGCAGACAGATTTCCTATTATGTCATACACATGAAATATTGCTAATAATGCACTGTTTAAAATGTTTTTTTGAATAAAATATATCTGTATTTAAACAAATTATGTTTATTTTAACCAACTTAACCTAACTTTTTCAAGGTTTTTTTTTTCAAAAGGGCACTAAGTCAGATGACTTAGTGCCTTTTTGAAAAGTATTTTCAGTACAATTCATTGAAAATTATATCTATAAATAAAAACCAATAAATAACATCAATAATTATCTAAGATTTTTAAAACAATGTAAACAGGTTACTACATTTCCCTAACTAGATCGTTTTTTACATTTCCTGAAAAATTGCAGAAAATAACTTAGCGCCTTGGAATCCACCTCTTTAATTTTTAAAAGCGTTATAGTGGGAGCGCCAAGAACTACTTTGAGAAGAACTGATAATTCAACATTTAGAGGAACTTGACTGTAAATATTTAGTTTACAAATTTTTAAATCTTACTTATAGTCTACATACATATATATATATATATATCCTATAGCGTTTGTGTATAAATGCACGTTTGTGTGTATATGCCCAGAAATTGGAAGAATAGATTAATTTCCTTATGATTTTAAAATAACCTACCAACTTTTCAAAATTTAAGAAAATTTAACAGTTTTTCAGGGTTTATTTTACATCCGTGTTTTAGATTTTTTCAAGGCTGTACAAAACTAGGGTTTTATATACTTCGGTTAGTATACAATATACTATACTATATCTATAGATATAATTGGTCACAACAAGTACCCATACAACCATAGAGTACATACAACATAACGAATTTCCGTTTACAAAAATTAGTTTTTTTCGGAAATCAGTTTACATGAATAATGTTTCAAAAACTTTTTTATGTGATTTTTTCTCCCCTTTCCAAAAACATATCACAAAAAATTTTTTTTTGAGGAAATTTTGGCCAAAAACTAATCTTTTTACGAAAAATGTCCAAAAAGCCATGTTTCGAATATCGGACGTATCTGGCTGGAGAACTCATCCAAAATTTTTGGACTTACAACGTTTTCACCAAATTTCGTAAAAATTAGATATTTCATTCTTGAGTTAACGTGCAGACACATATATACATCCATGCACACATACATACGTTTACAGATGTTTCTAGGGACCTCAAAAAAAATTTCTGTTATAGTCCCGGACTCAAGTCATATCGTGAGAGTGGCTATAACAGCTGAATTTCCAATTAAAAAATTAGCTAAAAGCACAGGACAAGAAAAGGGTTTCCTATAGACAGATGCAACTTCCGTTCATGCCTTAGCTGCAACAATGCATTGTTGTAAATACCACATGAATTCGAGTATTGAAAATAAATTTTGAAACTTTGACATTTTTTAGCATTATTTCTGATCAGGGAATCAAAATTATCATTCATAGAGATGTATTTGAATAAGAGACGACTGCTTTAATTTTTTGTATTATTAATGTGATTGAAATGTGAGTAATATTATATATATTTTAATTAAATTTATTACTGAAATATTAAAGTTTGAAATACTTTAATTTTAAGAAGTAGAGATTCGCTTATAATATAAAATATAATAATAATTTTAGTTTTATTGCTATCTCAACCATGGATATTTAAGAATCGCCTTACAGTTTACTATCATTATAAAACGAAACTATAGAATTGAATATTTATAATGATAGTTAAAAAAAATTACGATAATGTTGTAAATTTGTAGGCAAAACATACTCGTATATATCTATAGAGCAATAACGGAGACATTTAACTCTATTTATGTACATACCTTTGCATATTGGCATTTCAAATTACAATTAATAAAATAATATAAACATATAAATAAATAAAATTAAAATGATGTTTTAAATAAAGATATTATTATTGTTATTAAATATTGAATTGGTTACACATATGGATCTTTAATATAAAGTTATGGATAAGTTCAAGACCTTTACCTCACTAGTGTAACTATATAACCTAAAACTTCTTATTATATTAAAGTTTATTTTACAGTACAACAAATTTTCTTTAACAAAGATAATAAACCGGGAGTCAGCGTAATCAAATGTGCCGTCATTTAAAAAAGTTTTGTAGGAATTGGTGATTAAACAGATTGCAAACAAATTGGGCGTGGTTTGACAGAACAAAGCTTGCCTAAAAGTATTTTTTCTTTTACTGACTTGATTATTTATTAATATATATTTTTAATATTTTACTGTTATCAATCACGATAGTTTATAAAATTTATGGTATTATCGACACTTTCGTGCCTAAAGTGTTTATAATATTTCCCGGAAGACGTGACACTTCCAAAATTGAAAATATCTAAAGGATAATGAGTTATTTACAATTGTTTTTCTTTGTTTCAGGTAAGAAGAAACAAAAAATTCAAATTCTGACACAAAAGGTTTGTTCGTAAATAATATGTTAGAACATACATAATATAGTATTATGTATTTATACATAAAATAATAAAACTGTAAAGAGACCGTGCAATTTTTATGAAATTTCGTGTGGTGATAACTTTTTATTAAGTTAACACAGGATACTTTTTACTGCGGGAAAATACAAAAACTGATTCGAATAAGGAATTAGTTGGAAACTCTAGTATTAATTGTAGAGGAAGTTGGGGCAAATGAGCCTCGGGGCAGAACGGGAAAACTGCTTGTGCGCATGACAGGTACATATTTGCGAGTCGACAACAATGTCATTCGTGTGTTGATCAGTCGCCTCGCTTGAGTGAGTGTGAAAAGAACGTTTTGCTGTAAGTCTTAGTGTCATTGTTATAAAAAAAAAAAATTCTGTATATTCTTATTCGGATCACTCGTTTGTTATTGATGTGCAACAATGAAAAGTACATGAGTAACATACACTTTTTTACTTTTAAATTATTAGAAGTGGTATTAACCAATGCCTGTACTAATATTTTCTGAGTAATAATCTTTTAGGTTAGAACAACCAAGCATCATAAAAAACATATCATATGAAGCAAAATGAGTGGGGCAAAATGGGATAGTATCCCATTGTGTCCGTTTTTACGGAGGATAAAAAAAACGAGTAAGGAAGAAGATTAAAAAAAAGGCTGAAAATAAAAAGAAAATAAATAAATTTATATAAAAATAAAGCTATGGATTCGAGTCCATCGCAAGAAGATTGTGGTTAATTTTATTCGCAATCAGATGAGAACTGGATTGCGTGCAGCTCGTTTGATGCTTGGGCACATAATTCCTGTGCAGGAGTAGATAATGAAGATGACGAGGTGCATATCTGTTCACTGCATCCCTGACTAAACGCAATTGTTCATTTTGTCCCGAAGTGTGTATTTCCCGTTTTACCTCAAGTTCGGTGTAAAATGGGAAATTTAATACTTTTTATTTAGTTCCTGTTTATCAAAAAAGTTAGTTGATTAAGCTCAAAAATACAAATAATTATTATAAATAAAAGTACAATTATTGTTTTTAATTAAAAATTTTACGAATAAAACTGTTAATTTTCTGCAGATAAGAGTTCTTGGCTTAAGTATTTCCATTTTATCCCAACTTCCCCTACTTATTTATTTCTCATTAATTCTGTAGGTACGGATGCGCCACGCCGCGTGAATGACTCACAAACACTGTTAGTTTATTTTAAATAATTAAAATCTTTCAGCTTAATTTAACTATTAAGTGAATGAATATTGTTTCCAGTAATTTTAATTTACTGAATACTGATTCTCTATTGTGGATCTTTTTCCATTTTTGAAACTTATTCAACAAAATTTCCGAATGGTTTTAAGAATACGTTTACGTTTAAAAATAAGTGCAATCAATTCAAAAGTCAAATAAACGTTCTATAACAGTGTGGTGTGAGCGCTGGTTACACCTAATAATAAATGTCAAATTTAATATAATTAATATGTAGAGCGGCATAAATCATGTCGGATACTTTGGTTGATGGACTATTAAAAATTTATGTATTTAGTTTGGCTTTTGTTAAAGAACACAGATCGGATTTTTTTCAAATAAGTTGTACGCATAAATGTTAATATCTTTTTGTAACACAGAATATTACAGAAAGAACGGTAGTATCTCTATACTACTGAAACCAGTGTAACGACAAAGGATAAAAAATATCCCACCAGTATGTTATATTTGTGCACGCGGAGTTGTGTGTGTTAGTGCGATAGATGGTTGTTGTATGGGTGTCTTGCATACGCATATACATAACATGCATGTGGCACGCATCATGTACGTGATGTACGTATACCACGTATACCGTGTCAACACAACGGCAACAATATGACAACAATTGAAACACACCCATTGGTAGCTATTAAGTGAATGACAACATAGTTCTGTAAAATGCACATAAATGCCCATAAGTGATTGCAGAAAAGAAATAGTTGTATTCCTTCCAATGTTCTATGTTTTTGTGATTTTTATTAAGGAAGTTATTCGGGATTGCAAAAAAAAAAATCGTTATTATATTATCTTTCTGCGATATTTTTGTTCCGTTAAATCCCAAAAATAGTCAGTTAAAACTTGGAAATGAAATATGAAACAGTCGCCAATTATATGCATGTACATATATACAGTAATGAGGTTGAATTGTCCTCTTGGGTATGCGTGTGTGTTTTTAAGAAGGATCAAAATCCTTGTTGAAACTTTCCGATTTGCTGGGGTTTAATATTGGACCATACAATATTATATTAATAGAGACCACGAACGTGCTAAAATTATGAAAAAATACTGTACTGCAAAATCCAAGAAGGTGAGGACTGCTAGAAAACAAATGATTGCTGAGAGGGTAGAGCTATAATATGAGGAAACTTTCGGACATCTGTATCATCCTGCGATAGCACACTAAATAAATGTAAGCAATTTCTTTGAATTGAATTGATTTTATTACGAAAAATTTAGAAAAAATCTTTAAACGCGTTTTACTCAAAACTACATTTTCAAATCGGCACACAGACTGCGGCCCATACCTCTCTATTAATTATGACATATAAGTGCGAGGGGGAAGTTTAACTATAATTTTAGGTATAGCAACTCAGAGAATTTATTTTCTTCAAAACCCCGTTTAATTTGGTAATTTCTGACCACCTGTTAAAGTTGTGTACTGGTCGCCCCAGAAGGTGTTTTTTTTTTTCTAACAGTAAGCGTCGACTTTGACATTATGTACAAAATGCATCGTCATCCAGCAAAAGCAAAATAAATTTTTTTGATACTTAAAGGAATGTCCGATAATGTGCAAAAGGTTTCAAATCGATTGCATATAAGATTTCTTGCTTATAAGAAAAAATTTTTGAAAATGTGTCTTTTTTTAGCTTCTAACTTTGAATAACCCCTTAACCCCACTGCTACATAAAAAATCAATAATTTAGTGTTGAGTTTGCATATTTTGATTGAAAATGGAAAAACAAATATATATATTTTAAAATAAAACTTTCATCATCACCATACATAGTCTATAGATCTCTTAGAAACTAAACTATTAGTAACGTAAAAGCCCCTATACCGGAACGCGATCAAATGTCGGAACAGTTTTGACATTTATATATTAATGAAGTTATTTCTGAAAGAAACCTCTGATAACAAAAATTATTATTAATAGAATGATTATTTTTCAATTTAAATTCACCTCGCATTTAATGTTTCCTCACTTAATTTAAGAAATACACATACATATTAAACAATTTTTTAACTTATTATTTAGAGGTTATAAAAATACCTTATTTTGGATTCAGTGTTATCGCAGTATTTGTGAATTATAATTATAAAATGTGAATAAAATACATTATTTATCCTTTGTTTTAGAATTTATTTCATAATAGACATTTGTTCTAATAATGGGTGTTTTTCTTCTAATGTGAATATTTTTTCTTCCGTTGCGATGTGGACTTCTAGTTTCTAAAAGGAAAATATTAATAAATCAAAATTTTTGGGTTATATTTTCTTAAAAACATATTCATTGGATTAAAAAAACTTGCTTTCATGCTTATTAAGAAAAAAAAATGGGTGTTTAATTTATTTATTAATTTTTATAAACCCGTTTAATTACACACCTAAAAAGAGTGTTCCGGTATGGGGGCTTTTACGTTATATGTTGATAAAGTGCAAGCTTTATGAATTTCAGAATTAATTCTGATAAAATGAAAGCTATGATTTAATTAATTTTTAACTATTTATTTATATTGATATCAACGTGTATAAACAAGGAAAACCAAAATTTTTAACAATTATTGAGTAACATATTTAAAGTACTCTAAACCAGTGTTTTTCAACCTTTTCCATGGCGCGACCCCCTACCCTTCGCTATTTCCAACTTTTATTTTTTATGTTATAAATATCGAATCCGTTCATCATTATTAATTATTTTCATAGTTAGGTATCGATTAAATACGTAATTAAGGACTTGAAACAGGCGTATTTTTATATCGATAAATTGACGACTTATAGTAGCTTCTGAAGGCGCACGTGACATGCGCACGCACGACGGTCGTCACCGTTTAACACTTCCGAGAGTAATCCATTTGAATTCTTTGAATTGTGAACTCGCGTTAGTGTTTAAATTTATTGAATTGCCTTGTTTAGTAGTTGCTCACTTATTATTGTCTAATATTCAAAATTCTATGCTCATTGTAATTATTGAATATTGAAAATGGATAAGTTTTTGGAAACATATACACAACCATCAACTTCAAGTTTCTAGAGAGTAATAAAACAAAACCAAAGAAAAAGTGTCTATACGACAACAATTATTTAAAATTCAGATTTACTGTTATTGAAAATAAGTCGCAATTTTGGAACTTTATCGCGCAACAGTATGAAACTCTCATACTAATGTAACCATTAATTAACCTTCTCTTTATTAAATATCATATATTGAACTAGAGTGGTTTTATTTTTAAAGTACTCTTAGAATGGCTTCGCGACCCCCTAGGAGGTCGCGACCCACAGGTTGAAAAACACTGCTCTAAACCATATTGTATATTTTTGATGTAAAATTGTAATTGTTTTTAAATTTATTTTGATGATTTCTATACATTTTTTGAATTTAGTAGTTTGGGTTGTCACATTAATGCAGTAATCTGTATTGAGACATTGTTGCACTGCTCATAGTGCCAGCTCAGCTTGAATCACAATGGATATAGCCGAGTTTGTGTGGACAACGTGCCCTTAATAATAACTCATATTAACAACTGTACGAACGGTATGGTGGCGCTGTAAGGGGTTGATATCTGCATATACAACCTTTTTGGCTAAAACCGAGTAGTTACGAAGATAACTAAAAAAATAATGAAAAATGACTGCTTTCTTCAAAAATGTTTTTACTAATATAACTGCTGAACATTAAGAAAGTTGTTCTAAATCCACATATAGACATATTAGACATATTTATTAACGTTCCAGTCCTCGTTATCAAGGATAATAACAAGGATAAAATTTGTTCCAATGTTATTTTTATAAGGTTCCTATCAAGGTTATTGACTTTTTATAGGGTTAATTTATTGTTATATGAAAATTTCTGATACATTTTCTTTTATTTTTAATATCTAATAAGGAATCTTGCAATAATATTTTATTGGAGATGTTAATAATAATAATCAAAGCCTGTACGAAATATATTTACAAAGTGTCGTCAGAATGTGTTGAATATTTTTTGCATTATCCGGTTGCATGGGAAACTCTTTTGTTATATAATATAGATACTGTATAGAACTCTCGGTGCGCGAATCATATTCACACTTCATCGAACTTGTGATCAACTTTGTGACCCAACTTCTTATATAAGGGAACTCACAATCAGTGCCATCAACTGGCATGTAAATTGTATTTATGTTTAAATACGAGACATCCTGTATAAACATATGTATATATAGATATGTACAAGGTAATATTTAGTTCTATTAAGTTGGGATTTGAAAATAAATTTCTGAACATTATCTTATCAGTGTATATGTACACTGTACATATTTACACAAGATGGACACTATGAGGAAAACAATGATATTACAGTTTAATAAAACATTAATCTCGGTCACCTTTAGTCAAAGTAAATAAAAAAAAGCAAAAATTCATCAAGACTGTACACGCATACTATATGTAAGGTATGTATTTGTCCTGAATAATATTATGTATAAAGAGGTGTACGTAGAACAATATGTATGTATGTATGTGTGTAATCAAATAACACATTTATGGACGTTTATCAAACATGTACATATGTACACATCACCTAGCGCCTCGCGCCTCACGCCTCGCATAGGTATGTACTCAAATATAGTTTTATAATATTATTTATTACTTATGTAAATAAATTTAGATATAACCCCTGCTTATTTACTTTATTTGTGGTCGAAGATTTCCACATTATCTCAGTTTTAACCTAAGATTAACAACATTAGTGCATTGAAGTACTTATGCTGTATTTTTTCAACACCGATTCATTTACCATTGTGAATAATTCACAAGCACAGTAACAGTGGGTAAACCACTCCTGGATAATTGGAAATTGACTGTATAATCAAAATATTGAATGTTTTCTTTGTCGTGATGAAACAGAAGGAAATTTGGCACAGTTTAAATGAATTTAAAATTCTTTATGAAATAATTAAACTGTCAACAATGAATTCAATTGAAATTATATCAGTCATATAAAATTTGATCAAAATTTGGAAAAGTCTATTGTAATCCTTATGCCCTGCATTTAGAAAATGTAATCATTTTAAAAAGATTTAGCCAAGTAACTTTTATGTAATAGGTACGGTGTGTCTATTTGATATACGTATATATTCTCCTATTTTTCCCAATTTATATTTCAACTTTTTAAACAAATGTTCTTGGTCATTTAAGATGCTACTTAACTTTCTATTGCTGTTGCTCTTATATCTTATTACAGAGCGCCACCACTAAAATTTTTTGTCAGTCGATTATGTGTTCTTAGTTACGGATGCGACACTACATTTTCCTACTAGAAATAACAATATAAAAGTAAATAAAGTTTCAAGAATATTCTTATACGTAAATGAGGATTTTAGTTGATATTCCTTGTTGCGTGGTTCGTACCAGCAACAGTACTTAGTAAGTAGATACATAAGTAGAAAACAAGGTGCAGTACCACGCTATTTTCTGCTTGTACATTTTACCTATTACTTACCACTAATCGCCTCGGTCTGAACAAAATCTTTACATCAAAATTTTTACATCTCTATGCGTTAATTTGTCGTATCGCTGTCAAACACAATGTTCATAATGCTAACGCAATGTGCCAGCTACTCAATTATTATAAATAATATATTAAACAATTTGAAGCCACCAAAGAAGCATTCAAAATTGATAAAAATAATTGATTGTAAGAAGTGTACAAAAATTTGCGTAATGCGTAAAAATAGCTAATGAATGAAAAACGCGACATTTTATAAAATATATTACTTTTATATGAAACATATAATAAAGCAAGTGCGGATATTTGTGCCTAGATGACACCGGCCAAAAAAAAGACACGGATTAGCGCATTAGTAACGCACACACAGACATTCTGTCTTCTTAATGAGTAATGCTTGCCACTTTGACAACATAGATTACAGACACCATTGTTTTCAAAAATTCCTTCGATAACTTTTTACTAGCTTTGTACTATTTTTTATCTGATTGTATTTCAGTAAATGGGCATTTATTTGTATTCCTTTGATATTCCGTTAGTAGCTGGAGTTAACTTCCCTCATTTTATGCGAAAAATAAAAAGTTTCTAATTACGCCTTGATACTTTAATATAACATCCAATCAAATAACGACTGGCCGTTATTTAGGGCACATGAAAATTTCTATATTTTGTTATTGTTGTTATTAGTTTAAATTGATTATCAACAATTATCTCAGAATACCCCTATAGAGATATTTATATTGTAACAGTTACCATTAATGGCTTCTGGACATTACTATACGTTAGTAAGTTCTTACTCACAGTTCTTCTAATAACGTCCAATAGTGGCCTTAAAATCATCTACCTAAAATTTTATGTAATATGTTAACATGACCGTACCTAAATATTTGGGTTGAAGATATTTAAGTACAACGTATTGACACATGTAAGTTGTTGATTTGCATATTTTTATGTTGAGCGTTGCACAAAGATAGCTTAGGGAAGCGAAATGAACATAAACTACTTTTTACGCCGCGCAGGGAAAACATTTCAAGCAGTATTGTGCAACTATTGAAAGTTGTTATTTGACTCACAACAGTACCTACTGAAGCTGAGCAAGTTCACTCTATACGTATTTACCTTAATGTGATGTGAGCGAAGCCGCGGGTAATTGATAGTATATAATATACCTACTGTGCTCTAGTCAAAAAAGTACAAAATCAATTTTTTGCTTTCAAATAAGTTTGTGTTCTAGTAAGTATATTTTATGATCAGTAAGGCTTAATTTACAAAACTGGGTTCTAAAAACAAATTAGACATTATTTATAGATTTTAGAGAACAATACTTCATAATTATTATTTTTCAGTTAAGAAGCTGTTCCTAAATAAACTAAAACTGATTTGCTAGTATCTTATATCTAGAAAGTATCATCAGTAACATAACACAAGCGTAGGAAATCTAAAGTGTGTAATTCTCGAACCTGTACGTACGTACGTGTGCATATGTGTGTATTATAATACGTGTATAGGCATTGTAATTCCTTTTTGTAATATTCTCCAATCAAAAGATGTTTAGGAAATCAAAACAATAACGGTGTGTCGTACCGTATTCTAAAACATTATATTCCTGCTGTGCTTAAGGTCGTTTTTTTAAATACCAAAAACTAAAACTGGTTCGCAACGCCATTAAAATATAATCGTTTGAAGTAGCAACCATTTTGAACAAGTAAATAATTGTAATAAATAGAAATACCGGAAATAATAATGTGAGGCACTTTTCATTTGTTTGATTATAATTTTTGCCTTATTTGTTGACAGCATAATGTATACTAGTTGAATTCACTTGAGATCATAAACAACAAACAAAAGTTACCGAATTGTTAATAAAAAGTCGGTATTTTGTTCTAAGTGTTACCAAAAATTAATAAAATAAAAAAAAAATTCGGTGGTGTTACCTTGAGAAATTTATTAACTAACGAAATCTTTTTAGTTTTTTGACTTCTAATGATCCGTTGATGAGTTATACGGTTCATCGCAATATAAATTTTTTCTGAGGCGTCTACAAAAATCTGCCGCCACTGGCTCATTTTTGTATATTTTTCAATTGTTACAGAATATTCTTTAAATTTATCAATGTATTAATTACATAAATTTATAATAATTGTATCGTCAAAGAAATTCTGGAAAATATGCTTATTTTATAGCGAATTAACCTTACCGTCCCTTAATATTAAGGGGAGGTTTACTGGAGATGGACCAAATATTATGTATTTTTCTGGAATTTTTTTCTCAAAGACGGAAGCAAATATAAATTTAAAATTTTATACACATATTTATTAAGTATCGAAATATATAAAAAAAATTTTTTCAAGGAAAAATATAAAAAATTGTCCATTTTGTAGATAGCGCAATATGACGATCCGAAAATCCGATGCCTTGTTGGTGGACATCATAGCGCCAGTAATAAACCACTGAAATCAAAAAACAAAAAAAATTTATAAAATAATTGAACAGTATCGGCACCTACACCTATAGTGTCAATAAATTGCTGAAAGAAAAAAAAATACCGGATGTGCGAAATTTGATTCGCTGTTTAAAGTAAATTTAAAAATAAATATTGAAAGTGTATCGGACTTAGGTAGAGATGCCAAAGAATTGAATTATCTTTAAAATAAAAAATTAAAAAACAGGATCCATCCAATAGTTTTTGAGTCATCGTGTCAACCAGTTCCAAAAATGTGGTTCCGAGATATTACAAAATATATATAAAGACACGTATTTTCAAAATTTTATATTCAATACTCATTATTGCGTGAACTACGTTTTTTGAGTTTTTATAGAAAGCTGGATTCGGTTAATGTGCAAAAATCTTTTTTTAAAATTATTTTCAGCAAAATCACTTTGGGAACATATTCTACACATAATTTGCTATCAATTCCGCCAAAAAAATCTATTTTTTGATCAAATCTCAAGTAAGTCTTCCTTTAAATTACTTTAAGCAAAATATCTTTGGGAACATATTCTACACATAATTAGCTACCAATTTCTGCAAAAAAAAAAAATCGATTTTTTTTAACGACGCTCAAGTAGACCTCCCCTTAACTTTTTAGTTAGCCTTTTAAATATTTGTTTCTTTAAATCTTGTTACATCACATAAACTTCTATTAATCCTTTGTAGCTATGGAACAACTATTTTTATTATGCAACGTACGTTACATATAACTACGTAATTTATATACTTTCATTTTTCATTCTGGAAATTCACTTATTACAGCGGGTGCCATGGAAGAACTTGAGCCCGGGATATTGACAGAAATTTGTTTTGAGGCGTCCAGAACCCGCATATGACCTTCACTAACATTTGTATAATATAATATAAAATAATAATATAATATGTATCTTTATTTGTGTTACTAAATAAGTATAAATAGCGTCAAAATAAACAATAGAATTTTTGAATAATTTGAATAAAAGTAGACAAAATACAGGGAAATGAAAAAAATAAAAAAATAAAATTTAAATTTTCTTTTTTTATAATTATATGTTGTAAATAGGTAGGTACGTCTCTCAACTAATAATGTTCGAACAGCTTTTTTGAACTTTTCCAATGCAAGCTCACGATAAGAGTGAGTATATTTCTTATATATTCGTATAGCCTGGAAGCCAATATATCTAGTTAAATATGTTTTAGTGGTATATATATATATATATATATATATATATATATATATATATATATATATATATATATATATATATATATATATATATATATATATATATATATATGTATATAGTTAGGTGTAAAACTGAACCAACCTCATAATATTTCGAAATTATTTGGAAAGTAAATTTTAATAATAATCCTTTTTGATAAAGTTTAGTTATTTTGAATAACTATAGACTGCCAGCTACTTAACAGATATTAATTTGTATACATATCTATTCATTTTGAATATGCGTTAATCCTTTTTCTTTGACTCACTTTTGCACAACATTTCTGTTTGCGCTGACACAGATTTTCTACGCGATAAAAACATGTCCATACAGATTGAGTGTAGTCACTGTAACAAAGAATACAGCATCGACTTATTCTCAGTTTAAATCAGCGTGCCATAGCTAATGAATAAAGCTACATTTATTTTTAATTTACAATTATGTATCCCATATCGAAATCTACTAAGAAATTAGTGACTGAATTATTAAAAGGTAGACAATCTATAAGATATATCGCCCGGAAAATTCATATTAGCCAATCGACAATACAAAAAATTCGAAAAAAAATTTAATTTACTAATAGAGAAAAATGTTGGTGGTCGGAAAAAAAAACTACCAGGAGAGGATGTTACAAGAGTTATTCGATATTTGACTACCGGTGAAGCAACTTCGGCTTCTGAGGCAACCAAATTTTTACAGAAAGACGTTGGCAAGTCAGTAAGTAAGTGGACAGTTCGTCGGGCATTACATTCCGCAAAGTTCCGAGCTGTCTAAAGAAAAAAGAGACCACTTCTCACTAATATTAAAGCCAGAAAATTTTTTTGTAAATCAATATATAAAATGGGATGATTATGATTGAATGAAGGTGATTTGGTCAGATCCGACTAAAATTAATAGATACAGTACAGATGGTCGCCGGTGGAATTAAAAAAGAACTAAAGAATCAAGACAACCAAAGGATTACATTCAAATTACATTGATGTAATTTGAATATATTACATTGATGGTAGTATGAACAAAAAATTGTACTATAATATTCCCAGGATATATTTAACAGAAACAGTCAGAAACATACCATAGCCAGAGATGAAATAATATCTCAACATGACAACGATCCGAAAAATACCTCGAAATTAGTAAAAAATTGGTTAAGTAAACAAAAATTCAAAGTCCTGATGTGGCGATCTCACAGTCCGGATCTTAATCCTCTGGAAAATTTATGGTCATATCTGAAGAATAAACTTTTGAATGAATGTGAATCACCTCCGTCAAATTTAGATGTTTTATGGGAAGTTGTACCGGAACAGTGGTACAAATTCTCACCTGATTACTGCGAAAAAACTTGTTAGAAGTGTTAAAAAACGATCACATGTCTGTGATCACTGTTAGAAAGGCAAAATGTCTGTGGACATAATATTAAAGTTTAATTATTTGATGCTCGCTACAAGTGGTGCAAAAGTGAAGCAAAGGTCATTATGATTATTTTATTCTAAAATAGGCTTTTAAGCTAAATTAAGTTTATAATTTTATGTATCAATAAATGTACTTTTTAGTTATATAAATATTGTTTTGATTGTAAGGTTTATAATATATTCAAGAAGTACAAATATCCAAAACTTATATTGGTTGACTCAGTTTTGCACCTAACTATATATATATATATATATATATATATATATATATATATATATATATATATATATATATATATGTGTATATATATATATATATATATATATATATATATATATATATATATATATATATATATATATATATATATATATATATATGTCTATGCGATAACTCTTCAAGGAAGCACCCAATTTTTACGAAATTTGGTGAGAATGTCCCGAAAGCTTAAATGAGTTCGTCAGCCAGATACGTACGATGTTTGCAAGCCCATATTTTGGTCACTGTTCGCCATTGTTAAAATTACATAAGATAAGCTTTTAAAACATTGTTCTAAGTGAACTGGCTTTTGAGAAAAATTAAGTAATTTGCTGAATTTCTTTATGATAAATGCTTCATTGTTTTTGTCATTATAATAACAATATGCCTGTTTCATTTTTTTATTAAAATTAACTGACTTTTGAAGAACGCGTCATCATCGATTTTGAAAATTTGTTCACTGTTAATGAGCTTAACTATTTTAGATGGTTATAAGTTATGTTGAATGAGGTCCGCCAGGGTCCGAGTGTGCCAAAAGCGCCAAAAATAAATTACTCAACCGATTTTGAAAATTCTTTCACCTTTAAAAAGTTAAACTCTTTTAAATGCATATCCGCTAGGATAGGATCCGCCAGGGTCCTGGGGACCCAAAAGCGCCAAAAATGAATTACTCAACTGATTTTGAAAATTTAATTTTTTCATTCTTAGAGCCGGTATTATGAAACTAAAATAAATCGGTAGATAACTATCCTTAGGTTAAATTTATTTGATGAATAAAAGTTAACTGGGTATTATAAAACATTCAGTGAACTAGAATAGTTAGCCTTTGATTTACCGACTGACCCATGATTATAAATATTACCCACCAGATAGCCCTAGCAGCAACATTATAGTAGTGATGGGAAATAACTGAATGATATTTATAATCGATTATTATTTCTTTGGTGATTTCAGTAATCGAATGACTTTTCGGCTGTCAGAATCATTATTTTCCAGAATCATTTTTGCTTGTTAAAATCATTTTTACTATATCTTCAAATAATTTATAAAATAAATCGAATGATTTTATAATATTTCGAGATGTTTTAAAAATTGAATGATCGATTATTTTTAAGTTAATTATCCCCAACGCTACGCTATAAATTTTGTATATAAATATCAAAAATGTGTCAAACGTCAATTTTATAGTTACTTTTTATTAAAATTGCAGGTTAAATTTGTACATAGAAAAGATAACAGAATTTAAAAATCAAAATTTAATATATAACTATTGTAAATATTCCTACAATATTAATGAAAGCAAAAAACAGATGTAATACTTATAAATTATATTTATTTCGCTAGAATGTTGCCTAGTAATAGAGCGAATAGGGTAGACATATTGAATATTAATCTCTCAGATAAAATTTATCCGCTTGATTTTCTATAGATAATTTATACCACAGATTTATAACTACCAGATATATTTATCTTTCCTTTATAATACTCAAATCTATAGAATAAATTGATTTATTCCAGAGATAAATTTATTCTATCGTTTATAATACCGGCTTTTAGAAAGCTATTTTTTATGGATACAGGTTGTTATGAGATCCACCAATGTCCAATCTTTGGAAATTCGGTATGTTATGCAGATGCTGCGACAGGAGTATTTAGTTAATATCATTAATTAAATTATTATTGTAACATTTATTTTTTTGAAATTCAAATTCCTTTTACGTAGGTAGGTACTAAATATGTTATCAAATTCATGGCATGGTAATGAATATTTTAAATTCAAATAGGCACAAAGTTTTATTTCAGCATTTATAAATGATAAATTCAAAAATATTTACAACAGATAATGTAATATTATGACATTTCATATATTTTGATACAATAATTATTTAGAAAGAAAAAAATGCTCTCAAGCAATTTAGAAACAAATAAAATCCACAAAAAAAGAAATAAAGACAACGTAGAAGATAATTGTATAATTGTTGAAAGAATGTTTTGCTAACGACATTTGGTAATTAATGCACTATGAATGCGCTAACATAAAACCGGATTGGATTGAATGTATGCAATGGATTTATTGTGGAGGCAATCAGCAAACACAAATAGTAACTATTAGTTTAAATGTTTTTTGTTGTTTACATTGTGAAAATTAAATCCATTCTACATGGATCAAATGAAACGAGGCTACACAGATTGTATTTCGTATAATTCCTATTTAAATAACACTCAAGTGTACCTACGTAGAAATACGTGTACCTATTTGATATTGTTTTATTTTTAAATGCAACGCATATTGGAGCAAAAAGTATTTAAACCGTTTATGTTACATGTAGAAATTAAAAATGTTTTGAATTTTTTATGTAATATGTGAACATTTTAATTAAATATAATTAGTTACTTAATTGAAATATCAATTTTGTTGTTTTCTTTTTTTTAAATTTTTTATGTAGGTATGAACTAACAAATTCACTCCGGAAAATCCCATGATAAAATATAATCTAAGTACAGCTGAACCATTTTTTAAGCGTTTTTTTGATGCAATTTTTTTATACAGTTTCAGGGTACCCCAGTTTCAAGAGAAAGTAAGAACCATAAACAGTAACTATAATAATTTATTTTGATAAAATTACTTACTCATGTTTTTAAGGATTTAATCAGTTAATTGCATAAGAATATAAGTTTTTTCTTTTTTAAATATGTATTTATGTCAATTAATGCTTTATGTTGTCTAGAAAAGCAACTTGTACGGATATCTTGAGGTTTTGAGTTATGTATTTTCTATTAAACTTTTTTTGTACGGTCCCGAGCTACGGTATAAAATTTTCTTTCTAACAATTTAGACCGAACTGATTAGATTTTTTGCCGTGTCTTTTCTTCGCATAAAAAAAAGTTCAACTGTATATATCAAAATAGAGTGTGATGGTCTCATGAATGAGCAAATGAATGATGATTCGAATCATGAATTAGCAAAAGATTTTTTTATTAAACCTGGTTTTTATATAAGAAGATTAAGGACCTAATAAGGAGACTATTGTAATCTCTTCGAGAATTTAAAAATTAAGTCGAAGTAACTGATTACTTTTGAAACAAATTTGGATTCTACTTTAAATTAAGTCAAAATTCGTCAGAAATGTGCCGTAGTTTCAAGTCCGGACTAACCATTAGACACACCGGGAAAATGGAACTGATGGGCTGGTGTGATTGGTCGCCATTGATTGGTTACATCAGGAGAAAAAATTATGCTTTTTTAATATCATCGTTCAGTCAATGTTTTGTCAGACTAACATAATATAAAAGTAAAATTTGTGGGCTTATTAGTTTATTAGTTAATGCTAATTGTAAAGGCTAGCCAATCGATTTTAAAAATTCTTTTACTAATGAATGCGTGATACATTATGTTCGAAATACAGGGTATATTGTTCAGATTCAAAAATGAATACTAGGTTAAAATTGCCCGTCAGGGCTCTAGGAAAGTGTCCAAAAAAACGGCTATACTGATTTTTACCAAATTATGTTTAAATACTATTGAAATTCCTGGAAAAATGAACTCTAAGTTCAGCTTTCAAAATTATCGAGATGGCGAAAAAGATGAACGTAAGTTTAAAATTATTTTCCAGTATACCCTGTAATTTCAAAAAGGATCAAAAACTGAAATGCTCCTACAACTATCAATGTGGAAATCAATGGAAAAGTCCCAAAATTTGGAAATTATATAATTATGTTATTGAAATATAAAGATCACTATATTAGAGCGAGCGGGTCGAAGCACTATAAAAAATGTTGTTGTACCGTTCGGAATATCAAATTTAAAAGTAATGTAAGATCATAATTATTTCCCAGAACCATCAAATAGACATCAGTTTAAACAGTTTTATGGATTTTGTAAATCTTTACTCAAATTCTACTGTGATTACAGCAAAAAATGAAATTGAGGTTAAAATTGTTCCCCAAAAACAAGAAGAACCTAACATTGAGATATTCCCAGAACTATCAATGTTGGTATCAACGAAAAGGTCTCAAGGCGTAGAAACCGCGCTTATTATTACAAATATACAAATAGATGGGTGGTTGTACTTTTTAGGTCTCAACCATAAAAAAAATAGAGAAAGCCATTTAGTAGATTTCATGCGACTGAAATGTAGGAAAATTATCATAGGTTCGGTATCTACAGACCAGCAGCGCGGTTTCATATTAAAACCAATATTTTTTTGCGGATTACTAATCCAGACAGTTTAATTAATCCAGACAATTTAAATAATAAAATTTAAATTATTATTTAAATAATATTTATGTTATGTTCTCCTAATACCTACCAATTAAAAAAAAGGTTCGGTTTTTTGTCTGATTTACGAAAAATTGAAACGAGTGTGTGTTTTGTTAAAAAAATTGGTTAGGAGTTGACCAAATTAATCAACTTTTAGTTAGCAAATTTAGTTGATATACAAACAAACACTGATTTGACAGTTTCAAGAATTTTTGAGAGATACAGTTGGATACCTTTCCTTGTTAGATGAGATCCGCCAGTGTCCAATATTTGGAAATTCGCTATGTTATGCAGATGCTGCGACAGGGATATTTTAAACTTATAGCAATATTTGGCAGTTGTGACGAAGGATACTCAAATTTTCGCGACAATTTTTCGTCACGCCAAAAAAAAATAATCCTCCAGATAAATAAAATTTAACTTTCTAATTATTATGTGTAACAATTTAACTCTCTTTTAGCGAATTTCCAGAATGGAATTCAGTTATTATAGTAGAAATTTGTTTTGAGCTCCCTAGAAACCGAAAATAATATTCACTAAGATTTACATATATATATATATATATATATATATATATATATATATATATATATATATATATATATATATATATATATATATATATATATATGTGTGTGTGTGTGTGTGTGTGTGTGTGTGTGTGTGTGTGTCCGCGCGATAAATTTCGAACGAAATGTCTTGCGTTTATGAAATTTGGTAAAAATGTTGGAAGTCCCAAACCGTTGGACGAGTTTGTTAACCAGAGACATCCGATGCTCGAGACATGGTTTTTTTGAAATTTTTGTAAAAAAATTAGTTTCTTGCCCCTTATTCAAAAATTTTTGTAATATTTTTTACACCATTGGAATGAGGAGAAAAAATCACATTAAAAAGGTCTTTAAACTATTATTCTTTGTCAGTTGGTTTCCAAGAAAAACCAACTTTTATAAACGGAAATTCGCTATGTTATGCAGGATGCTGCGACAGAGATATTTTATTTATAAAATTGTGTGGTTTCAGTAAACTTATTTTTAAAAAACGTTATAATTCCAATCAATACGTAATAGGGACATGCGTTTTAGAACTGCAATAAAAGTTTGACACCATTTTTATGAAAAAAATTAAATCAAAAGTAGATGTAGGTAGGTCATCTAAATAGGAGTATTTAACTTTATTTAAATAAAATAAATGACAGTATCTTCATTCTGTATATAGTTTTAACCTTCCTTATTGTGGTGACAACTTTAATTTTTTGAAGGACCTAAAAAGTAGAATCACCCAGATACTTTGGAATCGCTTGGCGAGCCGAGCGAAGCATCATAAATAACTGACTTTGTAAAGAATTTCGGAATATCGGATTAAAAAGCAAGTTTAATTAATTTTCAACCAAATTTATTTAATTTCACGTGGATGAAACCGTGAGCCAAGTTGATTTCTGATAAAGTCACCTAAAATACTGAAACATTATCCTATGTGAGTGGGTTTTCGGAAAAAAGTAATTTTGTAACCAAAAATTCACTATATTATGCAGAATGCTTACGACAGGGATATTTTATTTATTAGGACATGAACCTTTGATAATTCTTGACTTTGATGCAGCCTATTTTATAAATATTTATAAGGAAATTATAAGCAGGTAGTTTGTGATGCAGATCTTAAAATTCGTTCTTATTACGACTCATCACCAATGACTTTTAATTCTGATAAACTTATTAAAAGAGATTTTCAAAATTTCCTATTTTTAGTTTTCAAGGGATTAAGCTCTTATATAAATAAAGAAAATATATTTTTTTCATATGTTCACTTATCGTTCAGCTAAACTGAAACTTTAAGCACTCAATTTTTTTGGTTCGTATGACAAAAATCCAAATGTAAATTAGAAATCACAAAGTGATTGAAAAAATTATCCGGATCGGCCGGGAATGGAACTCAAAATCTCCCGGTAACTATTCAGGTGTCTTAGCCATTGGACCAACGATCCTGTGTTCGACAGTCACCCGAGCCAATCATTCAACCACCTATGTGTATTGGTACTCTCTCTAATGCGAGAAACAGTTACAATTTTTCAATTTCAAATATTATCGAGTGCTTGTGAAACATTACTACACACGCAGTATTCATATGTTCACTTTTCGTTCAGCTAAACTGAAAATTTTAGCACTCGATTTTTTTGGCTAGTATGACCAAAATCCAAGTGTAAATTAAAAATCACAAAGTGATTGAAAAAATTATCCGGATCGCCGGGAATCGAACCCAGGATCTCCCGGTAACTAGCCAGGTGTTGTCAGTTGTTTTTTTTTTTTTGCTTTTTTTGTTTTTTTTTTTTTTTTTCATTTTAGTGGAGTTTATATTCGTTTTAGACAACTATTTATTTCAACTTTACATTCTTGTAATCAGTTTATAATCATAAAAATTAAAATATCCTACCTTTAATTTTGACTAGGAAGAAATTTATAGTTCTGTATTTCGACTAGGTAAAAGGTGCAATAAAATAAGTTGAACTTTATCGGATTTATTGTGAAGATGGAACCGTAGTCACGTGTGGTAATTCTGAAGTTCCTAAATAAACAGTACATAAGTATTTCACCATAATAATAAATATATAATACTTTACTAATTAAATGTACTTTTTTAGCAAACAAAAAACAATATTGTGTGTGATTCTTATGTTAGTCTAATAGAATTCAATTTTAATTTACAAATAGACATCCTTATAGGTATGTAGGTACTCTAATTCATATTACAGGCATATTCTATGCTTGTTTCTTAACGCAATTGTAACATTGAAATCGTTTGCATTTCCTTATCGTGGATGAAACAATAGTGTGGTAAAACGTTATCCGTATAACCTTATGTTATATTAATTACTGGCAATAAATTATTTATGTATTTAGAAATATACCATTTATAATTTCATCATGTTCATTTCCATATAAGCACCTTATGAATGATTATGTATGTGTATTGGCTTGGCTTGGCGCTTGGTAGCCGTAAGCATTTTATTCTTCATCAACTCAGATAGAACGCATGTCCGTCGATCTGATAAATAATTACATGTAAATAGTAGTTCCCGTATGTAACGACATGTACCACTTGTAATGCAATTTTTAAAGCACACGTTAATAAGTATCTTGGAAGTGCGCAGTACTATGTATTTATATATATATATATATATATATATATATATATATATATATATATATATATATATATATATATATATATTATATATGTATATATATATATACACACACATATATATATATATATATATATATATATATATATATATATATATATATATATATGCCAAATCAACTAAAAATGGTCTGACGTCATCAAATAAATGCAACAAATGAGGTAAAAATAAGATGTATCTAGTTTTTTATCTCTTCTTTTTTATATATATATATATATATATATATAAGATGGTCCAGAATTATGTACCCGTAATTGGTCGAGCTCGTAGTACGTTTAAAAATAATGGTACCTTTTTATGTACACTTTTTTTCAAAACTAAATAATAAGGGAGATACAACTCTGTAAAGGGGTGAAACAAAAACCATTATTTCTTAAATATTTTCCAAACGCTTTTGAATAACGGATTGATAATTAAATAATTAAAGTATTACGATAATTAAATTTATGTCAACACTTATTCCACCACTCATGACTAAGGGGTGCTATTGGGTGGTAGGTGTGAGTTATCGTGTTTTTTTTTTCAATTTGCAATTATTTAAACAAAATTCCTGATAATATAATTCCTCAGACAATTTCACGCCAAAAAAGTATACTTGGTACATTTCGATAAATATTACCGTTTTCGAGTAATTTAAAGTAAAAGTATCTATTTCCAAATTATCCCCTAATCATAAGTGATCGAATAATTGATACCATAAATTTAATTATCTTAATGTTCATACGCGCCCCTAGAATATAACTCCAGTAATCAAAAGCGCCTAAAAAATTTAAAAAAAAAAAGAAATCAGTTTTGTTCCACCCCTCTACATTTTACCCCTCTGCTTCATCCCCCCTAACTATTGAGTTTTGGAAAAAAGTGTAGATGAAAAGGTACCATTATTTTTGAACATACTATCAGCTCCAGCAATTACGGTACATAATTCTGGACCATCCTGTATATTAAAGTGGTTATGGTTTAACTTCAGTTTGTATGTCTCTAATTTTTCCTGATTTGTTAATGATGTTAGACCATTTTTAGTTGATTCAGCCTGTAGTTGTCAAACATACTGTTATCTATTATACCTGTCATTTCCTTTATTACAATTAGAAGAGCCTACCTAATCACCTTCCAGTTGTTCAAAATTGTCCATAGAGACTGATTGTGTTTCGTAAATTCATGCGATGGAAATGAATTGATTTTTTGTCCTATGGAAATTAAAGAAAACGTATAAATGATTTAGAATATTTTAAAATGTAGCTAGTAATCGCTCAGTTAAATAAAGATTTTATTTTTCCTAAAATATGACCCTTTATTTTTTATGATAACGTTAAGAAATACTTACAAGCAGACGGTACAGCCTTGGATCGGCGAAACTGTATTTTTGAACAGAGTCGGTTTCGAACGCGGGACCATTCAGTTAAGAGTCTAGCAACTATACCGTTAGACTGTCAGGACTCTTACCTACACCATTCTTCTTTAAGCTTATTAAGTACACCAGCTGCGTTAACATTTTTTAATTATTTTTTTTACAGGTTTTTCTGAATAGTTCGCGCTATTATTTTAGTATATTAAGTGTACTCTATCATCAAAAAAAATTTCAGCCAAATCGCCGACCTCAAGGCTGTGCCGTCCTCTTGTTAGACCAAATATCGGTACCTGCGATTCTTTTAATACAGAATTACAACTTTCATTTTTTAAATTAGAAAAAATATACATAATTTGGTCATTCGTCACTGAATATGAATTTTATTAGAAATACCCTAAGAAATCAGTTGAACAGTGTAAGTCTGTCGCCCTGTTTAAATAAATTTTTCGCCCTGTTAGAATAAATTTTTAGAGTTAATCGAAAAAATTTTAAAAATATAATTTGAATGCTTTAGTATCACAAGCGTATAGGATAGTAATAAAAATATCAAAATTGATATTGCAACATTTTTTTTTGTTTTTAGTTATATAGTGTCCGGATTCGTCCCTATGATTGTGTGGGGTGATTGCGGACAGTGCTTTTTATGCTTAAAATGTCTCCGAAAACTTGATTTTCAAATAAAAATTATTAGTAAGCCGCTAAAAATTTTACTTTTTAATACAAATATATGTAAAATAAAATGAAGGAAAATTTACATAATTTTATGAGGAGTTCAGATAATTTTAGGGGGTCCGACCCCCCCCCCCCACCCCCCCCCCCCGATTCTATATTATCTAGACTATGGCTAATGTATTTTATACCCACTTTCTTTTTATATTGACACACCATGTTGTATGGATTCGCCTTACCTATAGACAATTTTTTGTTAATTAATTTATCAAAAAAATGTAAGCACAATACAGCTTTCATTTACTGTACATAATTATATTATCAACAAAACACTAACCACTTTGTTGCCAGTCCCTACCTTATATATAAATATACACACACACACACACACACACACATATATATATATATATATATATATATATATATATATATATATATATATATATATATATATATATACAAAATATGTAATATGTAATGTAATATATATATATTACAAAATCTCTTTATATTTCGAACTAAAACAATACATTTTTATACACTTGGTAATTCGAACGAAAAGAACATTGCTACGTAACAAAACGACGCGTTAATTCGGACTCATCGGCGTCAAACACTCGACAATTCAAAGTTGCAGAAAGAAAGAAACAGAAAGATTGTAAGTACATTTTGAGACAAGTTCATGTTCATTCATCGCAAATGCTTAAAAAATTAAAACTGTTACCTGAAAAATTAAAATTGTTACCTGCGATAATTCGAACCTCTCTATAATTCGTAATATTTTAAGAGTCCCTCGAGTTTCGAGTATTAACGAGAGTCGACTATGTATATATATATATATATATATATATATATATATATATATATATATATATATATATATATATATATATATACTAGCTTTGACCCGCGGCTTCGCCCGCATTGAATTCGATCCCCTCCCCCGTTTTGTATCCCCCTTCTTCTCCCGGGAACCTTCAATCGGGATAAAACTATCCCGACTAAAACTATTTAAAAATTATTACTATATGTGTTCATAGAAAATAGTATCTGTATATTAAATTTTATCAAATTCGGTTCAGTCATCCCATTGGAAACTTTAATTGGGATAAGATTATCTTATGTGTTAACTCAGGAGAAATAGTGCCTGTGTATCAGATTTCATCGAATTAAGTTTAATTTTGTGGGGAGTGTTTGAAAAATTTTGTATCCCTGAGGAACTTACAACCGGGATAAAATTTAGCCCATAATATGTTAATTCAGTGTATAGAGAGTGTGTATATAAAATTTTATCAAAATCGGTCCAGCCGTTTCAGCGATTTGATTTTGATTTAATTATGGATTCCTATAATAAGGCTATGAAAAAAAAAAATTTATACCTAACATTTTATTGCAATATTTTCGGTGTAAGGTAATACATAAATAAATCATTAAATGGGCGTATACTTAAATTTTATAACTTCAAAAATCCATTGCTTACTTTTATCACCTTTATGCAAATCTCTCTTATGTTTTATTTTTATTGGCTTATGTATGACATTCGTATTTTGAAAATCCATCTTATTTTAAAACTGTTAATCACATGTCCTACAACAGATAGTATTTTCTATACCCAAATAAGGGATTATTACGAAAAGAAATAATTTTAAACATAAGTTCAAGTACCAAGTATAAAAAAAAAATCATTTACATTATTCTTCAAAATTTTAAGATGAGTAGATAATAGAATGTTTATTGCTATGCATCTGATTTAAATAACTGACCTAATTTATATTTACACCTCCATAAATTCAATTATAATAAATCCTTATATTTAATAAATTGAGTGTAACTAAGTAATTTATTCCACATGAATCTTCAGTCAATAATAAAGATACTCACGGGAGTGATTTTCTTAACCCGTTCCCGCCCACTCACGATTATACCCATCGCTCCCGTTCACTCCCATTCCCGTCGAAAAATTGTCACTTCTGCCCGTTTCCTTCAAATTAGTCTCGTTCCCGGTAGAACCCGTTTTATACTCATCGCTCCCGTTCAATCCCATTTCCATAGAAAATTGTCACTTCTGTCCGTTTCCTTCAAATTAATCCCGTTCCCGGTGAACCTGTTTTATACCCATCGCTCCCATTCACTCCCATTTCCATAGAAAAATTGTCACTTCTGCACGTTTCCTTTTTAATTTTAAATAACGAAAATAAAAATGTAACATTCCCAGCATATTTATCCACTCCCGCCCGTTTCAGTTCCCGTCAAAAAATTTCCACATCTGCGCTTTCCCGTTCCCGCCGGTAAGACTCGAGAGGACCTTTAAAACTCTCGGTCCGATTTCTATCTCTAATCGGTAATAAATGATTCTGTATTAATTGAGAGTTAATATCTCTGTACCAAATTCCATCGAAATCGTTTCAGTGATTTTGTCGTGATTGAATGATTGGTTTTGTATCCCATAGAAACCTCCTATCGAAACAAAATCATCCTAGGTGCGTATTCATGGTAAATAGCGTTTGTATACAAAGTTTCATCACATTTAGTTCAGTCATTTTAGTGTAATGGAATAACTAATTTAGTGTCCCACGGGAACTTTCAATCGGGATAACGTTATTCTCTGTGTTAGCTCAGCATAAATAGTGTCTGTGTACAAAATTTTATCAAATTCGGTTTTAGCAATACGTGACTGAGTAATTGGGATTGTATCCCCCAGGAACATTGAATTGGGATAAAACTATCCTATGTATTATTAAAATAATTCTAGTATGTATTCATAGTAAATAGTTTCTATATACCAATTTCACCGAATTCAGTTCAGTCATTTTGCTGTGGTTAAGTAACTGGTTTTGTATCCCACAGGAATCCTGAATCGGGATAAGATTATTCTATGTGTTAATTCAGGAAAAATATTGCCTGTACATCAAATTCCATCGGATTCGGTTCAGTTATTTGAGCGGGATTGATTAACTGAATTTGTATCCCTCAGGAACATGAAAACAGGATAAAATTATCCTATGTGTTATTAAAATTACTCCTGTATGTATCCATAGTAAATTGTTTCTATATACCCATTTCATCGAATTCAGTTCAGTCATTTTGCTGTGGTTAAGTAACTGGTTTTGTATCCCACAGGAGCCTTGAGTCGGGATAAGATTTTTCTATGTGTTAATTCAGGATAAATATTGCCTGTAAATCAAATTCCGTCGGATTCGGTTCAGTTATTTGAGCGGGATTGATTAATTGGTTTTGTATACCCCAGGAACATGAAATCGGGATAAAATTTAGCCTATGTGTTAAGTCAGTGTATAAGAAGTTTGTACGTAAAATTTTATCAAAATTCGTTCAGCCGTTTTGGCGTGATTGAGCAACAAACATCCAAACATCCAAACATCCAAACTTTCACATTTATAATATTATTAAGATATATATATATATATATATATATATATATATATATATATATATATATATATATATATATATATATATATATATACATATATATGTTTTATTTTTGTACAGATTTCAAAACGCGCGTTATATTTAAAAATTATAAAAGACGTGCCTGTAAAATAACAAAATATGAAAATATCACGTTCACGGCTTTTCTTCGACGACTAACTTATAACTGACAAAATTCAGTAGCATAGATTGATCTATGAACTTGTGCAATCCTAATACTGACGAAGAAATATTGAGAGGCAGCTGTCTCCCGTTTTCTCCCCAACTGATGGTACTAAGTATTATATTATTTTGAAATACATAGACTTCGATCTGAAAAAGGACTTCTTCCTGGCTCGATAAGCCACCTGGGGCGGTTTAACGGAAAGATAGGTATAGTTCTCTAAATTAGACATTTGAAGAGCAATACGTCTTCCTTACACCTTCTTTGGAACTATTAGAAATAATATTCCTTGCAAGTAGTAATCGGAATAAGTGAAATGTAAAAATATACATTAATATAAATGCAGAGTAAATATTCAAAACGTGTTTTGTCACAGTTTCTGAAATGTTGAAAAATCACTAAAACCTTAAAATTTTTTTCGTCTATGAAGTAAAATGTTTTTATGTGGTGGACAGTAATTGTTTGAATCAAATATGTTTATGAGAAAAACACGGTTTGAACAAATTCATTATTTTCTTTCTTAATTTTATCTTAATAAAATTTTTTGCGGCATTTGAATTGTGTAGACAGATAGGAATCGGTATGAAAAGGATCATAATTTGTTGCGCCTAACTTAATTTTGAATTTTTGTAACAAAACACTTTTTGAATATTCACTTCACATTTATGTCTTTGAGGTCTTTTGGTCAAGTACTACGAATACGAATTGGGATTGTTTGGTTTCCCTGGTATTATATTCTAAATTATACCTTTATAATCCACTAAAGGAAAATTTGTAATTTTATTTTCTAATTGTATGGTGAGTTGAAGGGGACGAAATAATTCATAAAAGTTCTAAACAGGAATGCTCTTCTTGTATTACGTAGTTCTCACATATGTGGATATACCTACATGCATACGTATAATTGTATATCAAACAATGTTTGTAAAGTTTCTCAGTTACCGAGAGCTATATAAAGGTTTGTACGTACCTACGGAAATACCAAAACGTTCACCAGTAGCTAATAATTTATTTATGTGGCCATTAGATGTGACCACTGTCAACACTTCTGACAGTAAAACTTTCTCGTCACAATTACATTTTTCTAACACCCCTGCAAAAATAAAAGGGACTCGTTTTTAACAAAAAGTTTTGTGTAAATATAGTGTTTTACATTTTGTACCAAAAAAAAGAAAAACATACACACAACAATGAAGTTTCAATTTAATTAACTGTAATTGGCTTTCTCAATACGAGTTCCTACACACACTGAATAAAAATAGAAATTTTCGTCGTTTTGAATATATATATATATATATATATATATATATATATATATATATATATATATATATATATATATATATATATATATATATATATATATATATCACTGGCATATATCACTGGCATGACTGGTCGAACTCCGCGAGGAAATTCTTACGACACTGTGTGACTGGATGTGATTATATCGTGAGTAATAACGCGAATCACGAACATTTGGGAAACAAGGACTAAAATTTGTTCGAAGTGACACGATTACTGCTTTAGTTTTACTGATTTTTAACTAAATTATCCATTCAATGTAATTGACTTTTTTCTTGAAATAATTCATTCCTAAGCTTGGACATAGGTGCGAAAATTGAACTTTTCAGTTGCAGTGGTTGTTATTAAAAATATAACCCTAATAATAACAATTTGAGTTTCAGTCTTTTTACATCCATTCTGCCTACACTTGCGCTAGACATAACAAAACCAAAATAATGACAGCTTAATACGACAACTTACGATGGCAATCTTTAATGCACATATATTTACAAACAGTATACATATTATTATGTAGGTATTGACTAGTACTTACATACTTAGTAACTGTAACGAAACTAATGGAAGCGGGTGAATAAAGTCCATTTTTTCCGGATGGATATCAGTGAACTGAAAGTTAACAATAACTAATGTCAGTGATCAACAAATCAAACCGTCATCTCCAAATAAAAAAAGGCACATCTCGTAAATTTTGCGACTTATAATCGCACAGTCTCTTATTAAATCTCTATTGGTGCGGCATATCAATTTAGAGTAAGTAAACATTGCTGATTTACACGGTAAATACATATAGAGAGATTCATAGTCGATGATACCATCATCGCCTCTTTGTTGCAACACGTTCATATAAATTCACTATCGTCAGTTTATTCGGTTTATCTGCGATGATGATAATAATGTCTATTTTCCTTTATTTCTTATAGCACTCAAACGTAATCAAATATCTAACATCATTTTTCTTTTTAAACATGGTAACCATTTTCACCGTCAATATTTTAATACTAAGTATGATTAAAATCTCGCATATTAAATTTAATTAAAAATCATTCTAAAATTTTTCTTCTCTTTTCCTTCTTAGCAAGTTACATTTTGTACATATACGTATATACGTATATAAATGGCTTGTTTGATGCTAAATCATTTTACTAATTGTTACTGTGTTATACTGTGTTATAATTCTTACCCATATAAACAACGTTAGGCTTGACAGCAATGTCAAGCTTTGAAAAAAGTTGGTTTATCAAGCATTAAATTTTTTTTGCCAGGTGTTCAACCAAAGCACGGTATTTGCAGTTTCATCCAAATCTGTAGCAATGTTAAATATTCACAATTTTCACTGTATCAAATTTTAACATTGGTCCAGCTCCTAGCCTAGTACCTATATTTTTCAGATATTCAATTAGTAAGTTTTAATATTTACAATTTTATCCAAGCCTATACCAACTTTAAATATTTGGTGGTCCATGTTTTTACCGAGTGTATTTGTCAAATGTTCACCCAAGTTATTTATTTATCAAATTAACGATTTCAGTAATTTCTCAGTTATTTATTTTGATGATAATTTATTAAAATTTATAAAAGGTTATTCTACCTATCTTTGAAGAGAATAGAAATCTTACGATATTATTCTATACCATAGGCCAATGATGAATACGGTTTCCCTTCCGCGGTGAGACAGTTGAGATATGAAAAACATAATGTGTTGTCCATTTTTCAGTAAACAGGACTATATTCTTGCAGGACATAATTTGTATACGTACGTATTTTGAAAATAAATCAAATACTTTTTTCTTTCAAAATTATGCAGTTTTTGTCAAAAATATATATTTTGGCAATAATTATTTGAAAAAGTTACTACCGATATATACCGCGATTTTTTACATTGATTACAACATTACAAAATAGCATTTGATCGTATTTTAAGCGTATGTGGATGCTTCATTTATTCATTACCCTACAGTCCGTCTATACTTCTATAGAATATATGGTGGTTCTACTTTTTAAGTCTCAACTAGAAAAAAGAATTGACAGAGCCATTTCGTAGATTTCATGCGACTAGAATGTAGGAAAATTATCATAGATTCGGTATCTGCAGACCAGCAGCTCGGTTTCATATTAAAACCAATATTTTTTTGCGGATTACTAAATCCAGACAGAAAAAAATATTTAAATTAAATTTAAATAATAAAATTAAAATTATTATTTAAATACTATTTATATTGTGTTCTCCTAATACCAATTAAAAAAAAATTTAAAAAAATTTGATCTTTTTTGTCTAATTTGCCAAAAATTGAAAATGTGTGTTGTTTTTGTGTTTTATGATATAAAAAAATTGGTTAAGAAAGTTGACCAAATTAATTAACTTTTAACTAAAAAATTTAGTTAATATACAAACAAACACTGATATAATATATATAGTTATTTTATTATCGTATCCTTCGCCACTTTCATGTTTCCCATCGTCACATTCTACCGCGACGAAGGATACACCCGTAACGAAGGAGACAATTTTCCAACAAAATCGTTATTAATCGTGAACAGCGATCATTTAGTTCGAAAACTTGAATTTATCGTAAAGCTTACATTATTACAAATAATATTTACGTAAAAACGTTTTGAAATTCGTTAAATATATACCAGAAAAAGCCGTGACAAAGGATACACTCAATAAACACACGCAGCCGGTTTTCTTGCTTGATCTAAAAAAATAACAAGCTCTCTATGTCAATCAGTTGATTTGACTTTCCCTGTATGTTCTATGGTCTTTGGCGTTCCATTTTACGAAAAAACATGACCCTTTGACCTATTTTTTTTAAACTTATAGCAATATTTGGCAGTCGTGACGAAGGATACTCAAATTTTCGCGACAATTTTTCGTCCCGCCAAAAAAAAAAAAATAATTCTACAGATAAATAAAATTTAACTTTCTAATTACCATGCGTAACAATTTAACTCTCTATTTTATTTATAAAATTGTGTGGTTTCAGTAAACTTATTTTTCAAAAACGTTATAGTTCCAAGCAATATGTAATAGGGACCACATGCGTTTTAGAACTGCAATAAAAGTTTGACACCATTTTTATAAAAAAAATTAAATCAAAAATTAATGTAAATGTAGGTATGTCATCTAAATAGGAGTTATTAATTTTATTTAAATAAAATAAATGACAGTATCTTCATTCTGTATATAGTTTTAACCTTCCTTATTTTGGAGACAACTTTAATTTTTGGAAGGACCTAAAAAGTAGTCACCCATATATATATATATATATATATATATATATATATATACAGAATACATAAAATAATTCTGTATAAACAGTCTTGAAAGGAATAAATAATTTTTAAGTAATTTATTTTTCATTACACAACAACTTTAATAAATGTAACATTAAAAAATTTCTAGTAATAATTTTGTAACTATATATAAATAGTACAGCCATTTTTACAGAGTGCATTTTAAAATGTTGAGTTCTTGGAGAATTTTATACGCCATAATCCTACTGTTGGTATATATAAAGTTACTGCTGTAATATAGTGTTTATTCCCGTAGATTTACTTCCTTTTTAAAAATGTTATCTATTAAAATGATCGGAGAGATTCAACAGTAAGATTGCAATCGGTTTGACTGTTATTTTCAATTTGATACTATAATACATTTATAAAAAGATGACCAAGAAGAAGAAGAAGAATGAAATCAGACGGTTAAATGAAATTCTCCTGTATAGGAACGGACATTTTTAACTAACTACCATATGTAAGTACTACTGTATTTACATACGACAAACACATGTACATGTACCCATGTGAGTGGAGCAAGCGGTAAACTCATATGTATGACCGCACCGCGCCACTTTGAGTCACATTGAGCATTGTTTGACCATCAATATAAAACCCTGATTGCTGTGCGTAAGTATGTAAATAACAAATGGCTATCGCATTGTATTTACCACATTTATTCATGTTAAATAGGTGCTACAATCAAACTAAACAACGCCGTAACATAACGTCGCCTGGCGTTCATCTTGTAACTTCTGCAAACTATTCAGCTGTATTATAATATACATACTTAATAATAATACACAATTTATTGTACATACATACATATCGCGCGTTTTCTGTCTCAACCTCGTATCTGAAAAATCCCAATTTTTGGACACACAAACAAAAGGTATTTAAATCTGTATCTTCATCACTATGAACTTAAGATTTATGCTAATTACACCCATTGATGTTGGCTACCTATATATATAAATATATATAGATAAGTATATGTATAAATACAGTATTTAATATGATTTTTGTGTGTCCTAAAACATGTAGTTTTTGATATACGAGGTTGAGACAGAAAACGCGCGATATGTACATGCATACCTACATACATACATACATACATAAAGATTCACAGATTAGTTCTGACCGTTCAAAGTTCAATTCTATTTGTAATGTATCCTTTTTTATTGCATTAGTACAATACCAATACAACATAGTGTAACAAAGATAGGAAACATCTTTGGTGGACCAAAATTAATCTGTTGTACTATACATATATTGGGTCATCCGGAAAGTTCGTGCCGTTTTTGATGTAAATGACCATCCCGATTTTCTTCAAATGGCGGAACACTGTGGATTTTGAATGCTCAAAAGTTGCCGCTAATTCTAGACAGTTTGCCTCGGGTTTCGCTTTATTTCTTGACGCTTTATTTCTTGACAACGCACAGCCTAAACTGTTGGGTTTAGAAGAACGAAATTTAGCACAGAAGATATTAAGATTAATCTTTAGGCTTCTATTTATGAACAAAAGTCAGTTGTGTAAACGTTTCTGGGAAATCATTCCCTAAGGGGTTAAAACAGGAAATGAAAGTTCGTATGGAAAGTTCGTCATTTTTGAGCAGTGATTACCTAATAAAAAGATGCTGCCGATGGGAAATCCCGTCGGGTATACGGCTAGTATATATACGGGATTTCCCATCGGCAGCATCTTTTTATTAGGTAATCACTGCTCACTTTCAATGTTTTTCAAAAGCCTAAATACCAATTGCCACGTTTCTTCAATTATATATATATATATATATATATATATATATATATATATATATATATATATATATATATATATATATATATATATATATATATAATTGAAGAAACGTGGCAATTGGTATTTAGGCTTTTGAAAAACATTGAAAGTGAGCATATATACATATATATATATATATATATATATATATATATATATATATATATATATATATATATATATATATATATATATATATATATATATATATATATAGGTTACTAAAGAAAATTCGCGTAACATTCGAAACGCATGCATTTTGACCTGCATCGTAAGTTTACATGAGTACCTATTTAATCATCATTATTTTTTAAAAGGGAATAGAACTGAAAACGCTGATAATAGACATGTTTATGCAAAAAAGTTGGAATATTTAATAGATTTAAAGTTACTTTATGGTATTCCATATTTGCTGTTAATAAATAAAACACTTTACAAAAATACCACTTTTATTGATAAAACTGCTATAACATGTTTTTGTCAGTATGACCATTATCAAACAGCCCAACTCGTCTAAACTTGTTTTTCTTGTTTTCTTGAGCAGCATTTCTTAATTTTGCCACTTGAGGTGTACTCTACATGACAGGAATCATTGTGGTAAAATGGAAAATACATTTTTTCTGTTAGTATAATAAAATTTGATAGTAAGAGTACGAAACAATAAAACATGGAATTTTTTCATATTTCAATTGCATCAATAACAAGCGTAACAAAGTTCTGATTATATGGAAATTTACTTTTTTAATAAAATAACAATTGGAGGTTTCTATTAAAAAAAAAACCTAAGTATATCGTTTATGATTCTAAAGATTTAGCGGGCAGACAGAAAACAGACAAGCATTGAAATCACTATTCTTAAATAGCCTTCAAATAAATTCTTCAAACAATAATTGTATCCAAATAAAGCCAGTGTCACTTTAAAATAAATATATGAGGGACATTTGGATGGACATAGACGAACACACTGTAGCAACGTTACGTTGCACGATTGCATCATCATTAAAATAATAGGCAAGCGCAAGCAACTGAACCGCTCAGCAGCTCTTTTTATACAAAAGCAAGTATCATTATTTGATATGGATTCATTTCATCCGTTTCCGTATCAAAAAGCGCTACCTATAAAGTACTTAAGCATATTTGGTAAACATGTGCCACGGCGATTGACTGATATACATGCGATCATCACCAGCTAGCAACGATCTAAATAAATATGTCGTTGTCTAGTTCCCTAACGCAACTGCCTAACTGTTCTTAATACGGCCATTTTATTTGTGTGTACGTGATTGATTGTATTGTTTCAAGTTCGATCGAGCTTGGCTTCATCTGTCAGTATTTACTACCCATATAATATTCATATTCGTTTGCAAGTTTTCATTTACTAACATGGAGAGTCTTCAAAATCTCTTCGTAGTTTCATTGAAGTGATGTAGGCAATTACCTAGTACCGTCTTCTACTACGGGACATCCTTATAATGCCAATTTTATACAACGCGTTATGAAATTGCCGCTGTTCTCGTACATATATAACACAATTGAAGAGGTGGATTCCAAAAGGCGCTAAGTCATTTTTTGTCTAATATGAGATTTTAGTTGATGCAGAATGTTCAAGTCCAGCTCTACACGATTTTCGTAGTGCCACCCTTCAAAATGAGCTTAGTCTACTGTAAAATGAATGATGACAAATGGAATGTTTTCCAAAAAAGCGCTAAGTCAGTGACAGTTTTATTTCAAAACGCTCTAAGTCAAATTTACTCGTAAACCATTGCATTTTTTTTTTCAATTATAGCTGGTATTTTTTTCCAAATTTACTTGTAGACAAATTTTCTGTTATGTCAAACACATGAAATAGCTAATAATGCACTGTTTAAAATGTTTCTTGAATAAAATATTTCTGTATTTAAACAAACTAGGTTTATTTTAACCAACTCAATCCAACTTTTTAAAGCCTTTTTTTTCAATATAATCTTTTGAAAATTATATGTATAAATAAGAACAAATAAATAACATCAATAATAATTATTATCTAAGAACCTGAAAATAATTTAAACAGATTACTACATTTACCTACCTAGATAGTTTTTTACATTTCCTGAAAAGGTGACTTAGCGCGTTTTGGAATCCACCTCTTCAATTTTCGTACAAAAAAATTCCAACGACTCAAATGACTTGAAAAATTATATTCTATAGTAGCAAATTTTCAAAGCCACCTTTTGTAAAATGCACTTGTTAGTCGAATTTTCTCCGAAAAATTAGACTTATACAGTCTATACGATAAGAGCTGCGAGAGGCGAGAGTAGGGGCGCTATCCGTTTTCGGACCCGTAGAACACGAATATGTAGAAAAAAAAATGTCTGATATATATATATATATATATATATATATATATATATATATATATATATATTTTCCCGCCACCTTTTAATTTGTGTAGGGCCTCCCTATGGAAGTTAAGAGATGAAATTTGGTAAATGGGGCTCATTTTCGAGGCACCTCATACTATCAAAGTGGGGTCAAATTTTGGGCAAATTTTTTTTCTGACCCGACCTTTAAGGGGGTGGTGGGGGGCGGAAAAGCAATAAAACTTTTCCAAACCGGTTTTAAATAATGTTTCGGTCAATTATCTACAACATATCCAAAATTCAGCTTGCTAGGATGATATGGTGGGAGTAGAGGGGGGAAAAACGATTTTCGCTGGATCTAACAGGCCCCCAGCCCCCCAGAATTAACGTAGAGGGTTGAATTTTGGTGTGTTGATAAAGTTCGTACCTAGGTTGTGCTTTTTGGAGGTTTTAATATTTTACCCCCACCCCCCTCATTTTTAAGCTACAATTTCATGCATTTTCGACGTTTTCGAAGTTTGTACCACTCGCACAGGTCACCCGAATAAACCTAGAGGGCTGAAATTTTGTATTCGGATTGAGTTAGTATCAAGGGGGTGCCTTTTGGGGGTCTCGACTTTTAACCCCTACCCCCACCATTTTTATACCCAAAAGAACATGATTTTTCTTGTTTTTTAACAGTTTCGTTCGGGTCAAAATCTCCCCAAATAAATCTAGAGGGCTGAAATTTGGTGTACAGGTTAAGCTAATAGCCAGACACTGTTTTTTGGAGGTTTCAACTTTTAACCCTTACCCCCACGATTTTTACGCCAATATTCCCTTAATTTTTTTGCTTGTTTTCTAACACGTCTAGAGACTCCATAAGGAAACCTAGAGGGCTGAAATTTTGTACGTGTATTCAGTTAGTATCCAGCTAGTACCTTGTAGGGAGTCCACATCATTTTTCCCCCCACTTCTCCCATTTTTACATCGGAATTGAATGCTATTGTTAAATGTGTTTTAAAAGCATTATGTTTATTCTAAATACAAGTAGGCGAATAGTAATTTTAAAAAATTTAAAAAAAAGTGAATACAATTTTTTAACAAATGAAATACATACATATTAAGTAATTTGCAAATGTTATTAAAGTCACTGTTTATTTATTTATTTAATTATTATTTAGGAATTTTGGATTTTTATTATTTATAAAATAGAAATTTTGGATTTTTTTGGAAAGAAAAAATATCTTCATAAAAGCCTTCCAGTTTACTATTTAAGTTCCTTTTTTAATATTTAAAAGTAAAACACAAAGGCAATTGGCGGATAAGCATGGATAGAAATGCCCTCGTACGAATTGTGTTGGCTTTTTCCCTGTTAACTTCTATCGGCACAAAATTGAAATTTACTGAGATTCAGCCCTTAAAAACTTAAAATCTTTTTATAAAGCCCCGATCAACCGGACACTCATTATCAGTTTTGAAACCACCAAAATTACAAATCGCTTGTGGACTTTCAATTATATTTCGCTTGTAGACACTCAATACCGAAGAAATAATTTTTTTTTTTATTTTTTTATTTTTTTTTATTTTTTTATTTTTTTTTTTGAAAGAAAAAATATCTTTATAAAGGCTTTCCAGTTTACTATTTAAGGTCCTTTTTTAATATTTAAAACTAAAACATAAAGGCAATTAGCGGATAAACATGGGCAGGAATGCCCTCGTACGAATTGTGTTGGTTTTTTTTCTGCTACCTGTTTTCGGCACAAAATTGAAATTTACTGAGATACAGCCCTTAAATACGTAAAACCTTTTTTTAAAGCCTCGATCAGCCGAACACTCATCACCAGTTTTGAAACCAACAAAATGACAATTCGGTTGTAGACTTTCAATCACATTTCGCTTGTAAACATTCAATACCGAAGATGAAGGGGAAAATTCGACTACCGTGATGGGGCCCCGCTGCTCACGGCGTTTTTTTTATTATGTTTATTAATAAACAATACTTTTCATTATCAACAATTTTGATCGTAAATATCTCCTAAACGGTGTGCCGATGTAGCGAAAAAATATCACAATTTTTGAATGCTTAAGCGAAGAAAGTTGTGAGTATCCCAGGACTATTAAAATATAGTTTTCATTATCCAAAATTATCAGTATCAAAAGTAACGATATTTTGAGAATTTAAATACACGGAGAGAAAATTCCTATAAAAATTACTGTGCTCAGCACTACAATCGACGTGTAAAAGGCGAACATATTAAATTCTGTAAGGTAAAAATATAAAGATTATAATTAATCATAAAAAATTTAAAGGATGGAATGTTCTTTTCGTAATATTATCTCCGTAAAATTTGTAAAACAGCACAGTAAAAAGTTCCATTACCGACAAAAAAATAATTTTTAATTGTGTTTATTAAAAAAATTACCATGCTAACATGCTAATAATAGAAAGAAAAAAAAACAGAAAGAAGGTTGGTTGTGTTGGGAACGCTGTAATGAAATGTACCTCACTCAGCGAGTTAGGCAAGTTACATGCGAACCATAGGTGTGGACTGTGGAAGAAACTGTCAGATAGTTCGCACCAAGCACCTTGATTTATCACTGTGTTACAAGCAGCTAGCAGTCAGTTGCTTTTACACTCTCTTAGGATGATGTCATCGTTTAATTCATCTTTTTGTTATTTACCTATCTTTAGTATATGTATTAGAATATATTGTTGGCAATCATTTTTGTATACATGTTTTTACAGGTACAGTGCAACCAATATAAGGTCGCGAGTCAGATGCGCAAATGAAAGAGTACGACAACAAGAATTAAACTATAATATACATGCATATGAGTGTGATAAAAGTTGTGTTAGCACCACATTAAATTTTACCATGCTAGCACATATTTTTTATTTTGGTCGTCGATCGCGCACGGATTATAGGGGAGCATGGTAATTTTTCTGAAATTTTCTCTACAAAAATAATAGGATTTTTCTCTCCGTGTAACGAAAATTCCACATATTCGTTGTCATTTCTATTATTAAAATTCGACTAATTAAAACTGCAAATGTATGTATCTCGTATAACGGATGAATCTTCTGAGGCTGGAATATTCATATGCGCCCCCCCCCCCCCCCCCGCTGGTGAATATAAAATCCAAATTACGTACTTTCTTTTTAAACACATCGTTTAATTATAATTAATAATTATAGTTCAATAAATGAATTATTAATTTTTTTTTCTTTGCATAAGTTATTCAAGCGTATAGAAAAAAAACCTATACAAATTTGGTAACAAGATATCTTTTAACAATCAAAATGTGGTTTGTGCGCATAGAAAAGAAAAAAGATGTGAATCCCTTCACGAAAGTGAATGTACAATGATAATTGATAATATCGAATTTCAAATCAATACTAAATTTAATATTAAGAAGTTATTGTTTTCGTAAAGAAGACCGATGTTTTAATTTTAAAATACATTTATAAGAAAATAGAGTGAAAATTGAGCCGTTGGGCAAGCATCAATCAACAACAACAATGGAAAAACATTACAGTCACCCAAAGAATCGTCTTTTGATGTACGTGATATTAATTACAGATTTAGTTGAATTTAAAGAAATTACCAGATATTTTATTTCCGCTTCGCATGCTAAAATAAAGTTCCAATATCTGTTCCGATTGTGTATTTTCATGTTGGCCAGCAGTCATGTCATTACATACATACTTATTGTACTATTACATTGAATGGTCATGTTTATTTAAACATTTTTATTTTCGTACATGCATTGAGCTGAGGGTTGGGGGGAGTTGAGCGTCAAAAGAGAGCAATGAAATCGCCGACAAGTCGACAAATGAAGACCAAAAACAAAACCACAAAGTACATTATTATTTATTGCACTAAAAATCCAAGTGAGAGAAAGCAAATGTGCATATGTTTATCATATGGTATATTTGGTCTTTCTCATATTTAATCCCTTATTTCTATTGAATTTCTTTAAATTATTTTGGGACCAGATGAAACTTTAAAAATGCGTATTTACTTGGTCCAGTAATTCAATTTTTTTTTTATATTTCCGTTGTATAGAAAGGTCGTTTAACTGTTTTAACCCTTTCCGTACAAATTTTCGTGATCATGCTAAGTATATTTTGTATTTGATTTTTTTGAAGTTTTTATTTATATTTATGGTAAGTAGTTTCTCGAAAATACATACTAAATTAATTTTGTAGCTGAAAAGTTCATATTTATGACATTGTTACCGATATTATTCTTTGGTAGTTGGAGAGACTCCTTTCCGGGTTTTAACGGGCAAATTAGACAGTTAAGTGGCTTGGGAATTATTTTTATCTGGAAAATCATATTTGAAATTCGTACTGTTTCGTATCAAAGATGAACTTAATGTATATTTGCTCTTTAGATGTGAAATTATCGTACCTAGTCTCATTCCATAAATGCTCATATTGTACAAACGTACATTCTGTGCACTTTACAGACGAACAGTATATGTACATTGATGTTATCGTTACAAACAAAAAATTATGTTTTTAATAAAAAGAAACTTGTTTGTTCAAATGACATTTTTAAAAAATGTACGATTCTCCCACGCTCTGAATAAGATAGACATTTATTTATATAAGCACAATATATGTAGAAAGGGTCAAAGAAATATCATTCACTTCTCTTCTATTCACTTGTCGACAAACGGACAATGGTCAAAAGTTCCCGACCCCTAAAGATTTTAAATAGAAAAACATATCAACATAATATAAATATACTCCATACATATTTTATAGAGATACATATTTAATGGACGTATACGTATACATATGGTGTGTGTGTGTGAGCAAATGTTTTTATGAATGTACACATAAAAATATTCTGGGTAAATATAGCTAAGGCAGTAAAGTTCAAAAAAAGGAGTTGACTTCATATTTTATCGTCTTTAAAATATTCAAGTTGTGTTCACTTTGACACTTATTTCAAACTACCCAAAAGATTAAGATGTAACAGATTTTCAGTTAATTTTCAATACATATTTAAGAGAATCGCTCGTGGCTAATATTTATTTTTCAATAAATTTTCCTAGTGAGTGATTGAGTATTCAGTACACTGCAGTGCAAGAAATCGTAAGTTCCAATCGGCGAATTTCCGAATAACAGGTACCGTAGTCAGTACTTGATACTAATATTAATGGATGAAGAAAATTTAATGTGATATCAAACTATTTATAAGATATAAGTATGTTCTTATGACCGTTGCCACTGAAAACACTCTTATTTGCACTGACAATGAGTAGAGAACATACACATATTGTCCTGCTCCTTTACACTTTTCTAAAACTTTATTATTTAATAAGTGTAGATGCTTTTCCACAAAATACTAACATTTTCTTTTTAGATTCATATAATTCAGAAGCCCTTCTTATTCTGTTTTTTATCCCGCGGCCGGCTATGCTCGTGAAGGTTTTCTGCAATTTCCCTTTACAATTCTAGACGAATATCGGCATAATTCCTTTAAGGAATCTGCTGGAAACGTACACCTTCCAGATCCTAGCCCCCACACCCCACTTTTCTTGTCCTCCACCCACATCAGAAATTGTATATTGTAACGTATATAAAATGTGTAAGTTGTAAATAAATTATACATATAATGATGTGGGTGGCGTCTGTTATAGACGAGGGGTAGTCTATAAAAACGAACGTTAAACCACATTATATTATTATTATTTCATAGTGCAGAAACATACTATTAATTTATAACTCAATTGCTCTTTTGGAAATCTTAAATCATTTCAGTAAACATCCTATATCAGGCTATACAATGGATATTTTTGTAGTATCTGTGGTACCTACATTTTTAGTTAAAGATATGTTATTTTTTCTGTAAAATAATTTATCAAAACGTGTGTGAATAATGTGCGGTTTTTATGTGAAAATTTTAAACCCTTTATATTTTTATTTTTAGGTTTGATTTACTAACAATGAGAAATATAAAAATGAAACTATTTACCTATAGACCTATTTTAAATATTATCTTTTTTGTCCTGAATATTCACATGCCTCTCAATTTGGTTATCGATTGTGGATTGCGAGAATAAGAAAACCAGTTTGATCTGTAAATAATTTCAACATCGATTGTTTCTAAAAATTTACACCACTGTGAATCTGTAGTGGGACTATGCTCATAAATTAACGATATTCTTGAAAAACTTAAATAAACTATCTGAACCCAAAACAGCGGCTTTTTTCTGTTTATCTATCCTTGTGATTTTTTGAGCATCATGCAGAAATAGCTAAATAGATTTTTACTGCAACGAGTTTAATTAAAGTCTGTGAAGTAAAACCGGAGATCGATTAAAGGAATTTGTAAGAAAAAGCTAGTCTTAATATAAAACTAATAAGACCAGTTGTTTTAATCAAAACTAACTTGGTGCACCGTAAACTCTTATATTTTGAAAGCCATTAAAAAATTATTAAATATTCATATTACTGAAAAGTTTTCGAGTCAGCAAATTGGATGGTAAAAGAACAAAATTCAAAGCAAAGCCTAACAAAAATTTTTATTCAAAGTTTCCAGCAATCACTGGTCAAAAACAAATAATAATAATAATAATAATAATAATAATAATAATAATAATAATATGCAGTAAAAATTGCATATGTATCTAATTTAGTACCTAGTTGTCAGTAAAAATGATGCGGAAGCAATAATTTTCTTTTTTAATATGTATTGTAAAATTAGCATAATTGAAAATATTTATGAGATTAAAACTTGATTGAACAGTATCAGATTGACGAATGGAGACTGATGATATGATATGTAACAAACCACAATAAAGCTTGTTTGGCTAATAATTGAAATATGTGGACGACCGAATAGGTACATATTATGTTAATGCTAATATTGTTTTATGTATTTATATCAGTCAGTATCTGTAGGTACTGGAACGGTTCGGTTCGTACGGTCGCGTCGTTTGTCCTGACGTCATAATGAGACAGTAAGTGCGGTAGTTCTGTCCTGACCAATATTAGAAATATGCAGTTTAAATGCATATATTTTGTCCCTTTGTTTTATGAACATCAAATAAATTCTTAGTCCCTACACTTGCTGCATGTTATTACAATGTACTCATACAAAGGGCCTTTGGAGTATTGCCTACAAATTATAATAATGTTGTTATTACTAAATAGAAAGATAAATTCCTGATTGATGAATATAATATGCATACTTACCTTTAAAACAGAAAATGATTACAAATTTTTTTAATGATATCGCTAACAGCGATTAAATGTAACTACATACGTAGGTACTTGTTATTTATCAGCTGCTTATTAAGTACTCGGAATCACTGTTTCTTTCAAACAAAAATTTGATTTACAAAAGACTAGCTGGATTGTATGTTTTCATCTACCGTAGAATTGCATTAATTGTGAATCAAATTATTTTTAAATTAGATATTTAGAAATTCTATATAAAATTAATTCCTTGGAGTTTATTTACATTTAAAAAAATTTGAATTCTTAAAAATAAACTTAACCACATCATCTATTAAAATTTGTTTGAATTTTTGTAATCTTTATCGCTTCTTTTCATATCCTTAGAAATCAAATTTGTAAAAATCCTTTCCTAGTGAGTGTTTGCGTTAGGGAACTAAGAACAAAAGGAACCTACTGTAGAAATTTCGAACGTAAGTGATTTTGGGTCGGCGTTGTGAATCAATCAGGATATTTAGCTTCTTTATACTAGTGATGAGCAAAATTAGTCTTGGTCTTGCAGTCTTGTCTTGGTCTTGCATTTTTTGCAAGACCAAGACCAAGACTGCATTTTGCAAGACCAAGACCAAGACTATAAGTATGGCTGCAAGACCAATACCAAGACTATAAATATGGCTGCAAGACCAATACCAAGACTCAAGTGAGCAAGACCAAGACTATAGCAAGAAAAAAGCAAGACTCTTGCTAAAGTATTTGAATAGTTTAAAAGTATAACTAATACCGTAAAGAGAGAAAATTCTGATTTTAAAATGAAAAAATTCGCTAATAAAAAAATGCAAGAAAGTGCAAGATTCTTTAGCAATAGCAAGACCAAGACCAATACCAAGACTGCATTTTGCAAGACCAAGATCAAGACCAAGACTCAAACTGCTCTAGCAAGACCAAGACCAAGATTCTTAATGCAAGAACAAGACCAAGACCAAGACTGCCAAGTCTTGGTCTTGGTCTTGCATTTGCTCATCACTACTTTATACATACAAACACACACACACATATATATATATATATATATATATATATATATATATATATATATATATATATATATATATATATATATATATCCTCCTCATTCCAAACACACTTTTAATATATATTTTCTTTTTTTCTTACTTGATTTCGACTATAGTAGACATTACTCTGTGATAGTAGACATTTAAAAGTTTCTGGCGTTACTAGTGACAATCAAACTCATGCACCATTCTAAAAAAATATCTTATTTCCGTTTCCGGATATTCATAATAACATTTTAACCGTCATATATTAAAAAAAATAGTGTATTATTTTGTGTCGACTACGGTCGACGTTTGAAACGTATTCAGATATGTATTCAACGGTTTCCAAACTGGGAGGCGCAGATAACTGCCAGAGGAGGCACCAAAACTTTTTAATAACAAATAATCCGGATTAATAATTATCATAGGATATTTATAAATGAATAATACTTCATATCGTAACGGGTAGCAATAAATTAATTTGTGTTCCACGAATTAATGTTAATTTTTATTTTTGTATACGTTTCTATACATGCATTTGAGAGTTTGAATTTTTGCATTATAAAGCACCACCATTGGTTTTCCACCATTTGTAGCGTCTTATTTATACTACAAACGGGATTTTCAGCACTAGCTGCAATGAAAACCAAATATAGAAACAGGGTAACGGTCGAAAAAGAATAATTATAAATAGCATTTTCCCCATTACCCCCAAGATTTAACAAGGTTTGTGCTTATAAACAACACTCTCACATTAAATTTTTATGCGCTAGATCTAGTTTAATTAGTAGGTAATTTAATCTAAAAATAAGTATACATGTTCCTATATGTTATAACAAAACCTTATTAATTTTTTAATTGTAGCTTTTAATAGTTCTTTTTTTAGCGAATTTTCGACTCAAAAATTCAGCTATTACAGCCACTATTATGGAGCGACTTAAATTCGGGACTATGATAGAAATTTATTTTGAGGTCCCTAGAAATCAAAGATCATACAATTCTTGAACGAAATATCCTATTCTTACGAAATTTGGTGAAAATGTTAAAAGTTAAAAAAAATCTTGGGTGAGTTAAGGTCCATTCACATCTACATACACTAAACGTAACAGACACGTATCATGCCAGACACGACAAATATTGTTTAATGTTTTTCTTATGAACACATTTATACATACAGACAATCGGTGTCTGTGCGGTATATATGAATACACATTACACACACCCATAAGAAAAGCATTAAATAATATTTGTCGTGTCTGCCACGATACGTGTCTGTGACGCTCATTGTCTGTAGATATGAATGGACCTTTATTCAGCCAAACACGTCCGATGCCAGAAACCTTAGAAAAATACTTTTTTTTACAAAAATTTGCCAAAATTCAAAAATCTTTCCATGACAAAGAACAGAAAAAATGACATAAGATACGTTTCTAAACCATTGTGCTATGTAAACGAGTTTTCGAGAAAAAAACTGATTTTTGAAAACGAAAATTCGCTGTTATGCAGGATGTTGCGACAGAGGTATTTTTGTAATAAAGTAACGAATATTTAAAAGATGCCTATATCATTACTAAAAAATAAAAGTTTGGGAGGCGCGGAAAAATATTTTTGTTTTTAGGAAGGCGTAGTATCACAGAGTTTGGAAATCGGTGATCTAGATACTATACGGCACTGTTGTAATATGCCCAGTTAAAATATAAACATTTGCAAACATAATGTATCTATCTTTAAAATTATTTCCTTTTATACGGAACTGATTGTAAGGATTTTAAAAAGATACATATATACAAACACTGAACTACATTTATCACATTTATTTCTTTTAAAGCTTAAATTGAAAACTCACAGGTGTTATTATAAATATTTACTGGATATTTTGAAAAACCCATTCATAAAACCAAGTTGTGGTCAGCATATTATATTATGTGTAGCAGGCTGACATGTACACATTGTGTATAATAGCATTAATAGTGTTAGCAGTAGCTATGTATAGGTAGGTACCTTGCACATACCTTGTAGTTTTTATGTCATATTTTGAAAATGTGTGTGAACTGGACCATGCTGAAGATTGAAACTCACCTTTTTAAAATGCAAGGTGCACTACATGCCTGTCATCTTCTACCCGCTGCCTACACAAACAACACATTTGACAATAATAACAAGAATAAAAATTTGTAAAAACAGATTGTTCATCATTAGATTTTTATCTGTTGGTTCCCACGTTAATACAATAATTGTTCTCATTCTTACATGCGATCTAATTTCTATTTCTTTTTACGTTTATTAACGTTGTTTGGCCGTGTTTTTCATCATCATCATCATCTTCTTCTTCTTCTTTTACTCCATTTGTTTGCGTTTACAATTTTAATTGAAATAAAATGCAAATTTAACTTCCGTAAAAATCATCTTTAATAATTAATTATTGTAATGAGCGATGTGATGTTACATATTATTATTATTGTGTGCTAAAGAGATTGTTGCCATTGTTTCGAAACTGTAATTGTTATTTATTTTACACGCATTATTTTTTAATTTCTATTTTTTTTTAAACCTATAAGTACCGCGAACGTCCACCAAAGTTACAGATCACTTCATATAGAAAACTGAATAAACAAGTTAAGACAATTATTTCTCGTAAGTGTTCCAAATTGTTTCTTTGAAAGATAGGAATATAAATTGTCATGCAATTACCCTTATGGAATACATGTTCATGTAACATTATCGAAAATATTTATCTAATTTTGTAATAAACCTTGAGAACCTACTTAAATGCTTTACATTTTATCCCGAAAGTTGTGAAGAACTTTAGCCATTTAGAAACTGTCAATTAATAAGTGTTTAAAACACGTTTGGCTAATTTTTTTTTCACTGAATATGTATCTATTTTTATGACAAGTCATGAAAATAGATGCAACTGAAACGAATAAAGTTTTGTAGGCTTTGAGAAAGTCAATAACTAACTGTCTAATTGTAAGACACACATTATGTACTGATAAAGTTTGAGAGATCACATAGCGGCGTAAAGGGCGAAATGAATGTGCTAGGTGCTGTGGTAAGAATGACAATAATTACAAACTTACCTACCTATATGAAGATATATAATTCTTTTTACAGCAGCTTTTTATTTAAGTTTTGTAAACAAACACAAATAAACTTCAAAAATTTATTTTCATTGCTGAATATTCATATAACGTTCGAAAATGTCATAACATTACATTTTGTTATATTGGTGGGTATTCTCCACTTACATAACAATAGTCAAAACGACAGTAGTCAAGCACTGAGTCCAGCGGTAGATATTTGGACATCACTTCTTGTAGAGGATACATACAGTATAGGTACATGTAAGAATTTGCGTATCGCTGAGTGAAGAATAGGTTTGTTGTTCAACGAAACTTCAAAATCTTAATTTACAATAGAATGTGTGCGGTCCAACTTCAACATCAACTCCAACGGCCCTTTGTTCAAATCAATTGATTACGTACAGACGTCTGCGGATTTTATGAATTTCGTGAGTGAAGCTGTAATTGTACATCAAATTAATGACCATTTAATTCTACTTGTTTCTAGATTTATTGATTTTTTCGTTCAGTTAATTGTTCTTATGTAAATTTTGTACAATAGACCTACTGACAGTCCTACACATACAACAAATACCTACATTTATGTAAATGTTACCTAATTTTAAATATGTAATACTTTTTCTCATTATTTCACTATAAAATATATTGGCCACACACGAATCGTTCAGAAATGACAAAGCCATAATTTCAATTTTAACATATTTTTATATCTGCGTATACATAGTTTTTAATGAATTAAGGTTTCTTCCGAAAATATTATTTAAGTCAAAGTTACGTGCCAAAAGTGTGATTCTCTTACTTTGTGGACTATTTAACTTCTTGCTTAGGTATAGGTAATTACTTTTTCAGTTTTGTACAGTTGTGAATATTTTACTGCAATTATACTGATAAAACTAATCAACCGTAACTATACTTTGCCGAATATTGAAAAGATGTATAATGGAAAAAAATTAATAAATGATAATTGCACTTGAAAGCTATAAAAGTAAATTTTGAGTGTGTTTAAGACTACACAACCGAACAAAACTACGAAAAACTAGTACTAATTAATTATTTTTAAACCGAGTTCAAAATTAAGTACCATCAAGTTAGAACCCAAACCCATTTCTCAGTTTTATGTACTTTAAGTATCTATAAATTTTTTTTTACCATTTTAAAGGGTAATGTAGTTATTTCTTTTTTACAGTAAAATAATTTATGTCAGAAAGTCAGCTTGGGAATAATATAAATTATTTGATATCAGATAAATGCATATTAGATGTGATTTCAATTGTCTGAATTTTGAAATTTATTAAATAAGTTTTTTGAATTTTAGAAGCGTGACAATGGCAGAAATTAATTGGTAGGTGATAATGAAAATATAATGAAATTATTTTTAACTAATTTTTAGTGTATAGAAATATTAATTTAATCGTAAAGATTCATTAAAAATAAGATTTCTCGGTATAATATGTTACTACACCCATACCGAGTTGAACCTAATATAAATTTAAATAATACCAAATGTGAGTACCCAAATGGAAAATACAATAATCAGTTAAAAATACTGAGACAACTTTAACTAAAAACCAACTGATGATAACTGGAAAGTTACCGGTTGTTTAGAAATAAAAGTACTATGGAAATATTTAATAATATTGTAATACTACTTAATTATATTGTTTGGCAAGGACATCCATGGACACACAAATAAACTTACAAGCCGAGTATAAGTAAGTTATTTTTTCTACTCCTGTTGAAAAACAGAATCATTACATATCCGTTAATTGTTGAGAAAGTTAGACATTATTCAAAGGTGTGGAGGTATGGTCATTACTTAATACCTTTCGACCAATTAAATCACCATATTAACCATTATTCAATAGGCTTGCGGTTGCACTTATAGATTTCATTACCCTCTCACATTACCGACTTCTCTACACTCTGATTTGACTTTAAAGAAAAAAAATGTGGGCTTCTGTTTACTTCTAATACATATTTTACAACTATAAACTAGTATTTCCTCATACTGGTTACAATTTTGGGCTGTCTTATCTATCAGTAAACACAGAAGGCACCGTGCCTAACGCTTACGACGCTATAGAGGCCTACGAAAGCCTAAAAATTAAATTCTAAATAGAAAGGTATCCTAATATTGCAAATAAATATTATAAACGGATTTTAACGTACAAAACTTCAAAAACAATATAAAAATATGTTAACAACTATAAATAACCTAGATATTCAATTGAAAGGGTTTATAAATACGGTTTTTATGCAAAATTGCTCAGGGCATTCGACTATCCTTAAACGGTCCTGATTAAAAGTAATATTGTTCATGTCTGGAAAGTAAATGTGTAAGTAACAAAGTATATTTTATGTTCTACATAAACATAAGTATCTAAATATTAATCAACATGTTCTTTTTAGCCTTTTGACAGTTAAAGGATAATTTCCTGCATGTAGAAAATATTAGCCGTTTTCCTCCTTAAAAAAAAAATAACAATAGGTAAGAAGTTGAACATAATTGCAGCATAAACATGTGAGTGTTTGATTACTTTTAAAAAATTCATTTACCCAAGAGTGATAAATTAAAAATTAAATACCCCTGTCGCAGCATCTGCATAACATAGCGAATTTCCAAATCTTGGGCACTGGCGGATCTCATCTAAGACCTGTACCTATTTAAAATAGTTTAGCTTTCTAAGAGTAAAAGAATTTTTAAAATCGGTTGGGTAATTAGTTTTGGTATTTTTGGGGACCCAAGAACCCGAACGAATTTTGTGCAGCATAGTTGTATCCATCTAAAATAATTTAGTTCTCTAGCAGTGAGAAATTTTTTAGCATCGGTTCGATAGCTTATTACTGGCGTTTTCGTATCTGCAAGATCCCGGTGGACCTCATTAAAAAATCAGCTCGACCGTATATTCTAGGCGGACTTTATGTATATATATATATATATATATATATATATATATATATATATATATATATATATATATATATATATATATATATTCAAAACCCGTTGTGTAGCATTCTACGCCGCATTTGCATCCGCAGGACAGTTGTGGATCTCAGATAACACAACCTGTACCTATCTAAAATAGTTTACCTTGGTAATAGTAAAAAGGTTTCAAAATCGGTCAGTTATTTTATTTTTGACACTTTTAGGTTCTACTGACACTTCAGACCTTACATAACGTAATCTATATGTATCTAAAATAGCTTAGCTCCCCAACAGTGAAAAAATTTTCAAAATCGGTCGGCTAGTTTATTTTTGACGCTTTTGGATCCGATGGACCCTGGCAGACTTTACATAACGTAATCTATATTTATCTAAAATAGTTTAGCTCTGTAAGAGTGAAAAAATTTTCAAAATCGGTCGGTTACTTTATTTTTACCACTTTTGGGTCCCATGGACCCTGGCGGACCCTAAATAACGTAATGTATGTCTATCTAAAATAGTTAGTTCCCCAACAGTGAAAAAATTTTCAAAATCGGTCGGTTAGTTTATTTTTGACACTTTTGGACCCATGGACCCTGGCAGACCTTACATAACGTAATCTATATTTATCTAAAATAGTTTAGCTCTGTAACAGTGAAAAAATTTTCAAAATCGGTCAGTTAGTTTATTTTTGACACTTTTGGGTTCTATGGACCTTGGTGGACCTTACATAACGTAATTTATATTTATCTAAAATAGTTTAGCTCTGTAACAGTGAAAAAATTTTCAAAATCGGTCAGTTAGTTTATTTTTGACACTTCTGGATCCTATGGACTCTGGCAGACCTTACATAACGGAATCTATATTTATCTAAAACAGTTTAGCTCTGTAACAGTGAAAAAATTTTCAAAATCGATCAGGCTGTTTATTTTTGACACTTTTGGGTCCTATGAACCGAGGCGGACCTTACATAACGTAATCGATATTTATCTAAAATAGTTTAGCTCTGTAACAGTGAAAAAATTTTCAAAATCGGTCAGTTAGTTTATTTTTGACACTTTTGGGTCCTGTGGACCCTGGCGGACCTTACATAATGTATTCTAACTCTATACATGTATGTGTGTTATATCACATATATGTGAATAGTTTTCACTTGTTTTCACAAAATTCTTTAATAAAAAAGTGAAATATTTTTATACTTTATAAAGAACTGAGATATAAATATAAATTACTTATTAGACTAACAAAGAAAGAATAAAAGTGAAAATTTACATTTTCTCGAAAAATACTTAAAATAGAAAGAAAATTATAAGAATATTTTCTTCATAATTTTTTTTTTCCTTTTCAACGATGTAAAAATTGAACTGCCTTATGATAGGATCGAATGATAAAAAATGGCCAGAAAACCTACTTCTGGGCATCCGACGTGTCTGGCTAACGAACTTAGCCAAGCCAATTCAGAATCCAGTCCGCACACAAAATTTCATAAGCGTTAGACGTTTCGTTCGAGAGTTATCGTGGGAACACATAAATATATATATATATATATATATATATATATATATATATATATATATATATATATATAAATTTTAGTGAATATCATTTTCGTATTCTAGGGACCTCAAAACAGATTTCTGCCATAGTCCCGGACTCAGATTGCGTCATGACACCTACTGTAATAGCTGAATTTCGAGTTTTCGAAATTCGCTAAAATTAAAAAACGTTTCGATTTTTATTTTTATTTTTTTTTTTTTTGAAAGTAACGGTTAGAGTTTTTTCCCTTATATTATTGCGTCTATCTTATATGAAAAAAAATTACAATTTTACAGTGCTAGTTTCGATTCTATTTAACGACGTATACCCCTTGCTCCACCTATAAAGCTTCTAGTCAAAAAAGGAAACCATTATAAATTACATGCATTATCATTACCGAATTGCATTCACCTACCGGTTTTTATTTTCGTTTTTTTTTTCTGGGAGTCACAGAAATTCATATATGCCCAGATGAACATATGCGGTTGCAACACGTCTGCTTATTTTTTTATTAAAAAATGGTCCATAAAAAGTGAATAATATTAATAAAAACAATTGTAAATAAAAGAAATATTGAAAAAATTATGTTAAATAGTTTTTTTTTTCGTTTTTGTGATACGCATAAAAAAAAGTATTAGGGGTGAAATATTTTTTTTAATCAAGTTTTATAATAAATCTCCCCTCAAAATTTCAAATTATTACCCTCCTATAATCGTGTTGTCGTATTGCATTGTTGCAGGTAGTCAGCTTACCTGTGTTATATGTTCGATACTAAAAATCTCAATAGATTGAGAGCATTCCAGTGAAAGCATTGTAAATGTGACCTCTGAATATGATAGATACATTGGTTTATAACTGAGCGCAACAATTGCACAGATTTAAGCATATTATTGCAAATAGGAATACAAGCGAAGGCATCGTACTACTCTGTTGTGAATATAATTATTACGTTGTAGTGTTGAAGTGTTTGTAGTGCGTTTATTCGTCTTCGGGTATCGGTTAACTATAGCTAATTAAAAATTTATAAAACGATCATGAGAAAATACTAACAATTTCACAGTTATTATTCAATATTAAAACATTTGAACATTTGTACTTTTCTTTTGCCAATCGTAAATAGAGAGTCCGCGTTTACTAAACTTACGTGGCACGCATCTTTTCTTTTGTTGCAAAATTTTGTTTTTATTGAAATTGATGTGCAAAATATTGGAGGACAAAAGTATGCATAATTGTAAGTTCCACTTGTCTTTTTCTTTTTCACTATCTAGTTGTGATTCTACAATTCACTCAGGTAATGTTCGAGTTTTTTTTTTTTTTTACAAATAAATTAGTATTGTATTTGATTGTTTTTACTGCGTTGATTAAATTTTAGAATAAATTACTCAAACGTATTGAGTAATACTTTATCTATGTCTAATAAGTAATGATACAATATAGCTTTAAAAAAAAAAAAAAAAAAAAAAAAGATTTTGCTAAGCATAATTATTAGTGTTTGTATCAAGTAATCATTGGACAATACTTTTTTGTCTATATACCATTTTTGTTGAATAAAGTCTAAAATCAATTAAATAATAAATCGCACAATTAATATACATAATTTCAAACTTTGAATAGATATATAAATATAATAATCCAATATTATGTCATCGTATTTTTTCCTTTTAGTGTTCCGTACCAAAACTGACAAAACGGAACATTTATGTAATCACCTCGGTAGTCGTCCGTCCATCCTTCCAAAGCGATTTTCTCTAAAACTATTTGATGTGAAAATTTTAAATTTATCACAAAGGTAGGAAATAAATTTCTGCAATCTAGCGAGCATAAGTTACCTTTATATATTTATTTCATATTGATTTGTTAACATACCCATAGAATTAATATATTCAGAATATCAAAGGAAATTGACAAAAATTATTAAGTATCTAATTAATTAGCGACTTAAAATATTATCTATTAATACATAATATGTGTTATAATATGTCAGTAATGTCGCTGACAGTTATTGAAAGGAAAACAGGCGGCACGCGTTGATGTACTTATATCTCTCTTTTTCTCTGGTCTAGTGATACTATCGCTTTGAAATCGAGGTTTATAGCTTATATCAGAAATAAAATTTATCAAGGAAAATATGTTTTGTCACCTAATATATTATTACAAAAAATTAACAGCTGATAGCATCTTATACTGTTAAACGAACAATCTTTGTATATATGTATGTCTTTTTTCCTCGGAAACGGCTCTTGATGAAATTTGTTATGGAGGAGCTTTTGCGACCTAGAAAACGATTCAGCTAGGTCTCAGCTCGGTAAAGATTCGTTTAGAGTCTCTTGAGTCTTTTTTCACTAAGCGCATGTATGTTTTTCATTTGTTATTAATTACGAAGTGTGGTCCATTTCACTTAAATTTAACCATGCTTCATCACTTTGAATTTAAATAATTTCCGTTTTCTTGGCTTTATCTCTTTTATTGTTGCGTTTACGTAAATTTTAAATTTGTAGTTTGTTTTTAGAAAAGAAGATTGATTTGTTTCGAATATAGGAATTATTTAATTTTTTAACGATAACTCATGGTCAATTGTATTTGAAATGGGGTATACCTAGTTCCAACTATAGTCGATATCAATCAAATTGAACATGAATACGACAACCTGCAAACTGTCATAGGTAACAAACAATAAAATTAGAAAACCAGTTTAACCTAACATGTTTCAGCCAATGTATGGACCATCTTCAGAAAAGACGCCACTATTTATTTTTGGTTTGTCCAAGATATCGCTTGTTTCTTTGTCTGAATTTTGCCTCATTGGCCAGTACATTGGCTGACATATGTTAGGTTAAGCTGATTTTCTAATTTTATTGTTTGTTACCTATGGGAGTTTGCAGGTTGTCGTATCCATATTTAATGTGATGTTATTAATTAAATATATTTTTTATTACTCCTGCGGGAGAAGTACTAACATTTCTGCACGTAAAATAGCTGTTTGCCTACTTTACTCTTCCCACGTACTTTTTTGCGTGTGGAAAGTAACTTTCCACACGCAAATTGACAATAAAACACGCAAAATTTAATCAAAACACGTAAAGCCACCTCTTGATTTTTCATTTAATAAATATTTCATAATTATTTCTATAGAAACCACCAAAAAAATAATTTAAACAATATTTAATTCAGAAAGAAAAAGACGAACACTCAAAAATATTATTTTAAAAAGTAATAAAAATGTCAAAAATAGTAATAATAATAATAGAAAAAAGTATGTGAAATTCGTAATAAAAAGTATGTGCAACTCGTGCGGCATTGTCGATTGCCCACTCAAGCGAATGAGCGCACTCACTACGTTCGTGTGCACAACTTCGCTTTCGTGAGCAACCGACAATTTCCCGCACTTATTGCACAATATACTATTACAATATTAATAAATATTTCTATAAAACCATCAATAATAATAATATTTTTATCGACGATTACTATAAAATTACTTATTTACTGTACAAAATCTATAAAATTTGTATTCTATTTTCTATGGAAATAAACAACTGGTTAACTGTCCAGTTATCATCAGTTGCCACATCTTCTCTTCTCAACAAATTCTATTCAAATAAAAAATTTCCACTAATTGTATGCTAAAGCCGCTGCTACACGATGCTACGAACACCTTCCAACATTCGACGTTGGATGGTTCATAGCATCGTGTAGCCGTTGTTCGAACCTACGAGTGTCCAATGTCGAGCGTCAAACGTTCGCATTTGGTCGTGTCCCGTTCGATGTCGGTATTCTTGCACCGAGTCAAAGGGATGCTTCGAACGTTTGAAGGTCAATGTTTGTTGCGTTGGTTGGTTCGACTCAGCAGCTGCACGACTCGTTCATGTGAAGAGAGACAACATCAGTGTATAACATTAGAGATAACATCAGACAGATAACAGCGTCGTCCACTGAGTACCAACACATCATCATTCGTATTGGATCAAACATTCGATTCACCGTGTAGCAGACACATTCGTCGCACCAACTATCGAACTTAATTGCCTCAAACGTTCGATCGAACGTTGGAAGGAACGTTCGTAGCATCGTGTAGAACCCGCTTAAGCTCGGTCACCCTGATATTGGGATACTGTTTGCGCAAATACAACTTGCACCAGACGACTTGTTTACTTTTCTTTCTACTTTTTATTACATAGATTGACATTTTATCAGTTTTTATAATTAAAAATTGTTTCCTAATAGTGACACACAAATACTTTGTAATTTGTTGGAGTACATCGACACACCATACTTTTTAGTAATAGGTGTTAAGAGTTTATTTAAATTGACTCTGAAAATTTTGGCTTTTGAAAAACGATAGGAAACAATTTAAGTAGTAGAACCGCTGATTACGGAAACCTCTCTTAACCAGACCCCTCCTATAGCCGGACAAATTTTTTATGATGGTGGTGCTACACTAAAACCAATGCATTCAACACTCTCTTACACGGATCCTGGACGAGGACACAATATTTTTGACGAAAACATATTATTTACTACATTATTAAATACCTCCAATAACCAGAATACATCTAGTACGTATATATACCTATATAGGTTAGGTATAATTGTTCATATTTTAACTTATTAACAATGATTCTAATATGATGATGCATTTGTAAACTTATATTTTTGTATAAGTACCGTCCATAAAATTAATTTAGATTAAAAAATTTAAAAAAATTTGAATTAAAATATTAGTTATATGAATACTATATTGTTTAATGCTATTGTTTACTCTGCCCCTGTTAAGCGGACACGTCTATTAACCGGATAAATTTTTGCGTGACACTGCTGTTCGTTTAAAAGAGGTTCTACTATAGCTCCTGAACATTTCAATTTTATCTTACAAAATATATAGATGCAACAAATAGAGGATGTAAGCAGTCACGTATTTTTAAAACAGTATATTAGTGTATTACGTATAAATAAAACATGAAAGCAACAAAAAATATGTGCACCACTAATTCGTACAAAGCCATCCGAACAGAAGTGTCAAGTGTGCAATAAAGACATTTTTTCTAAATATAGTACTTTTTGGTGGTAATTGTCTTAACTAGTCGGGTAGTTTGTGTCACGACCTGATCTTCATTTGTCACCTTTAAGTATCAATAAAATAATTCTCGAGTACCCTTGAGTCGTTTCACAGCAGACCATTTTCTTAATCAAACGGTGTGGCGCTCGAAAAATATCGATATTGTTTGTTAGGGGTGAACGGTTATTATCAATCACCATACAAACTTTTATTAACGTTTTTAACCATTCTTTGTTTTAAATATGTATATTTCAAGTAATTCTTTTTTAAACACGTTGATGGTCATAACCTATAATGACGAAATGTTCAACGAGGACACTATTTTGAAAACTACTACACTTAATATACAATTTTTGGCGCGCTTCAGCATTGTGTCGTAGTTAATCAGGTTTCACTTAAAGCTGCATAACTAACGTGCTAAATTAAGGTCCATTCATATCTACAGACACTGAACGTCACAGACACGTATCTCGGCAGACACGACAAATATTGTTTAATGCTTTTCTTATGCATGTATTGCATGTATTCATAGGTATATACCGCACAGACACCGATTGTCTGTATGTATGAATGTGTTCATAAGAAAAGCATTAAACAATATTATTTGTCATGTCTGTCACGATACGTGTCTGTGACGTTCAGTGTCTGTAGATATGAATGGGCCTTTAGTCTTTACACTCCTATATACATAAATTTATTATCTTAATATATGGGTGCTCGAAAGTTGGCCACCGAAACGTTTCCATTGTTGGTGAATTCTTAACAAAATCATGTTTTACGTTTTATTTTTACTTAACTTTCTTGTTGTGAGGACAAACCGGGACGGGCGACCGTTCAATTCATATAATTTTATTGTACTGCTTGACTTATATCTAAACCTTAAGTAGGTAATAATTTTTAACTTCGACAAGGAGAATTTAATACGTGTTTTGGTCAGTGTGTCACATTTTAGTTCTTATATCATGTATGCAATATAATTTTAATTGCTATTTCGGTAGAACGTCCCGATCTGTTCGGCCCATTTATTCTTACTTTTCAACTAGCTATAAATTAAATTTATTCTCATCTATTGATAGTCTGTGTAGCGATTAACGCAGATTCCTGCTTCGAACATAACTTTTCCAGTTCCTACTATGGCCTATCCTTCTAATTGAAATTGTTTACCAGTGCGTCATAAAATATGCAGCTTACTTCCATTGAAACTACAGTAGCCACTATGAAACTGTACACTACCAAAGTGTTACAACCAATCCACTCTTGTATCACAAACACAATCAAACGCTGCATGCCTGTACATGCATAATGTTTGTTTTATTACTGTCGTAGGTACATAGAAGTAAACTAATCACTGGTGTCTAGGTATTTTTTTGCTTATTCAAGTTCATAAAACTGAATCAACAAAAAACAAAAATTTAAATAAAAAAATATTAATTTTATTAATTTTTTAAATTTATTTGCTTACTTAATGTACATTTTGTTTTATAAACTTTACATTTTAATTTGTTAATATACTTCTTAAATGTATAATCAAAATTTTACTTTGGCGCCTGTTTCACTATGAAACTGTGATTTTAGTCCCATGCTGTAACACTTTCATAGTGGCGACTGTATTCTTAAAAATTAATTTTTGTGTGAAAATATGACAAACTTTGTTCAACTTGTGAAGGCATGTTTACGATACACGCATTAATATATTGCACTTCGGCGATAATAGGGCCATATCTATACACACAATCCGATAAAAGATGTGGCCCTGGTATCGCCGAGGTGCAATGTATTAATGCAGGCATCGTAAACATGCTTACATAAGTTGAACACAGTTTTTCATATTCTTGCAGAAAAATTAATTTTTAAGAGTAGTTTCAATAAAAATAAGCTGCATATTCGCCATATATCTACTGCAAAGATATGCATTTCAAAGTAGAAGGACGAGTCCGAATAAGACCCATTTTTCGCCCATATACATGCGAAAAAAATTTTCACTTTACAGAAAGATCTAATTTTATACAAGATGTGTGCTTTAACGTGGTGTAATTTTTATTTCATAATTTGGTTAATATCGTAACTGCGTCCCCTGAAGTTGGGTTCTTCTCATTTTGTTTAGCTTTTTTCACATTATTTTAAGAGGAAGCGTTCAAGGTACGAAATTCAATTTAACATATATTACTTTTCTTTTTAACATATATTCAATATATTCAATATAGTCAATTTAACATATATTCAATTTAACAAATATTACTTTATTAATATATTGTTGAATGAAATTAATTTAAAGTTGGTACCTTGTGCGCTTTTGTGGGATAAAAATAATTTAAATAAATATCGCAAGTCATATTATGTTAAACGCAGCATTATATAATAAATACGTGCATATCGTGATACATACAAATCACAAACACTTTAGTAAACGATCAGTTTTTAATTTTAAATTATTTTTGACTGTTTTGTCTGTTTATGAAGTGAAAACAATGCCTAGTAAACAATGTGATTGTCGTAGAAAATGGGAAAAAATATTTGCGATTCATATATTTTGTACTAATAAAAAAATCTTATCTACCCTTTGAAACTCTTGAAATTAAAAGCGGTGCTCATGTATGTCCTATCTACTTATGTTTTGTTTCAAAAATATTAAAAAAACAAAAAACTTCTGTTGCATCCACATTCTAGATATCATAAGAAATCAAGTTGTTTCTTCGGCTACTACGAAAAGTTTTGCAACACTGAAAGATTAAATACTTGAAGTTTATCAACTAAAAAAGTCAGTCCTATACCCAAGAACACGCTAACACGTATCTAGTTTTCATAATTTGAGATGACCCAACTGTTTCCAGGCTTCAGCTTCGCTTCCGTCATACTAATTTAAAGATTTATAATACCTGAATAATACCAATTCAAAACAGTTTCAATTTTGACATAATATAGTGGTATTGTGAGTGCAAGGTGTGTGTAATTATTTGTTGTGCTCATGTTGGGTCGACATTTTTTTTAACCTACACTGAGAAATTTTATGATGTAGCTAAAGCATAGTACAGTGATGAATCTGAAGCTGAAAATGAATATTATTGACAAATAAAAATGTTATGCTACTAATAACAGCCATTAATGGCTTTTACTTTTATACAAAATTTATTGCAAAATAATATATCTAGGTAACTGAGTGTTGAGTTTTTAATTAGACGGGATATTGATTTATTTATACATGTTATTCTTACTTGGTCATTATCTTATTTTCAAGATAAAAAAAAATAGTGACTCTCAAATTACAGTTTTCATATTATTTAATTTATTATTAGAAGTTGTATATTTTTTATATGCTTAATAAAAGATATAATAATTGTAAAGTATTGTTTTATCAAATAAAAAGGTTCCTAGATGCAATAGAAAATACGATCACATCCATATACCGATGGGCAAAAAATGAGCCTTATCCGGACTCGTTCTTTGGTTACAAATGAGTTGATTACTTTTTCTTTTTCAATTTTGAAGTCAGTTTGTGAAAAATTATTAACTCTTATAATAAACGTAACCAATGCAAACTGCAGTCAATGGTACAGTGATGACCGGGCGTTCTGGAACGATTATATCAGTCAGTATTTATTTCCGAATAACTTGTAATACGTTTTGCTTATTTATTTGAAATTTGCTCTGTCATAGTTGCGTCATTGTTGAATAGCATTGCACTCATTGTGCAAATGTCACTGAAATTGTCAATCACATAATCTAATACAAAAAGGGTTAAAATGCTTTGGTAAATATCAGATTAAAGTTATTATGAAATTACCCCTTTTCATATATATAGTGTAGTGATGGCGACGAAATTTGCGAAGAAATGAGAGCAAACAAAAGTCAATAGCACATCTGTACGTATACAAATAGCTGCGTATATATGTATAGTTTCATAATATGCATAAACAAATTGTATGTTATTTCAGAAAAATTAATACATATTGCTATTTGTTCGGTTCCAGTAATATTATAATAAATAAAATTTCGGTGTTTGATTCATTGAAATCTTAACATTCTATAAAAGAGTATTGCATAGAATTTTAATTTCTGTTGACTGTACCTACATAATATATACCTCCCTCTCTTTATATTCTTCATCTTTTAGTTTTATGTCACCGAAGGATGACATCCTTCCTTCGGTGATATTATAACACAGGTCTGTTATCAAAAATTTGAGAGAGGTGGCAATCGGTAATAATAATAATAAAATATAAAAAATAATTAATGAGTTGCACATGCATGTACTAATAAATGCAAGAGGGGGATGTATTTTCACTGTGCTTAAAAAATAAAAAAATAAAAAAACCAGCCAAAAATCATAAATTAACACTTTCACTATTATATGTGAAAAATACATAAAGAAATGACTACAGCAATTTTGCGTTTTCATAAAAGAAAGCTATTTTTTTTTTTTTTACAAACAAATATATTGTGCTCTTGTTTATTTTTTGTTGCATATTATCTTTATGAATTGTGCAGTCGCCTTGTACATTGTATCTTTTATCCTTCTAATATAGATCAATTGTATATATAATCTATCTCGCTTGTCATTATTATTAACATGCAGACTGTGCAACGTAATGGAAAAAAAAATATTACTTATACATATCGATCGTGTTCCATTTAGAAATCCCAAACAACACTTACTAGTGCATTTGATGTTTCACAAAAAAAACTACTTTTTTAAAAAATTTTATTGCAATACTAACGTTTTAAATGCTTTTAAATGCAATTAAAAGGTTAGTCTAGCATAAAATTTAAAAAAATTAGTTTTTTGTAAAAAAACAAATGCATTGTGTTACACAGTGTCGTTGTGTGTCCTTAATGGAACACGGCCATAGTATAACTAGGCAAAGAAACACCGTATGTGCGGATAACTCGGATTACAGTAAAATGGGACACATTTTACTGTATATTAAAATTAACGTTTTGAAGAAATTTAATTAAATTGAAATATTTTTATTAAAAATTAATGCGAGAATGTAACAATACTTACCTAATTAAACAGAATTTCTACAGTGTAAAAAAAATGGATTTGCAGTCAAACTCTTCACGGGTTTGATGAAATACGTTTAAACAGAATTAATATCGGTTCGTTCAAAAACAAATTAATAATTAATAATATTCCATTTAAGGTTTTTAAAAAAGTGGAGGGGGAAGGTTAGGTTGGCTATATTGTCCTATGTTAAATACATAGGATACCGTAATGGTTGCCAACTTTAAATAAATGAAACTTATGCCGTTAAAACTTATGAAATTATGTTTTTTTTTTTTGTTAAAAGAAATACAGTTATTAATAATGATATTTCAAATTTGATTGTTTCCAATACTTTTTATAATCTAAAATATTTTTAATGTATTTAAAACAATGCACAATATGATGTGTAAAGTACGGCAACAGTGTAAAGTTTTAATAGTTTTTCCCACAGAATATCACAGAACGAACGCTAGTATCTCTATACTACTGAAACCAGAGTAACGACAAAGGATAGAAAATATCCCACCAATATGTTATATACAGTGATGGGCGCGTAAACTGCTTACAGTGTTTACAAGCATAGTTTACACGTAAACACGACTTCTGTTTACAACATATTTTTTGGATGTAAATATGTAAACAGCGCAAACAACGTAAACAGGTTAAAAATTAAATTGTAAATTGTAATAATAAAAGAATTACATTACTTAATAAGCAAAACCCAAAAATGTGTTTTATAACTTCATATTTATTTTTCACAACTTCGTATTTATTAACAAATTCAAAATTCAATTGAACAAAATATGAACTGAAAAATGAAAATTTTAATATCAGATTTTTTTCTAACCTATGCACTTTTAATCTTTGGATGGCCACATTGGACAAAGTTTTTTTTACAAATTAAACACAAAGCACTATATTTTCTCCCTTCTTTTTTTAATTGAAAATTTAATTCTGTATATATATATATATATATATATATATATATATATATATATATATATATATATATATATATATATTCCTTTTGGGAACTGCCATTTTTTACTTTATTTTTAAAGTTTTAAATTTAAATTACGTGTAATTTATGACTCTTTACGTGTTTACCGTGTTGACTTTACTTTACGGTTGTTTACTCTGTTTACATCTCTTTACAAGGTAAACGTAAACACCGACTGTTTACACGTAAACGCCCATCACTGGCTATATATGTGTACGCGAAATTGTATGTGTTAGTGCGATGGATGGTTGTGTGTATGGGTGTCTTGCATACGCATATACATAACATGCATGTAGCACGCATCATGCACGTATACCGTGTGAACATGACGGCAACAATATGACAACGATTGAAACACACCCATTGGTAGCTACTAAGTGAATGACAACATAGTTCTGCAAAATGCACATAAATACCCATAAGTGATTGCAGAAAAGAGATAGTTGTATTCCTTCCAGTCACAGATGAGACAGATCAAGCCTACGTATAAAAAAGTGAAATCTTAAAGTTGCAGTAACTAGCAATTTACACCATTACTGTTTTAGTCTGTTACTGACTGCCGTGGTGTTCACGTCAAAATAAAAATCATGTTTTTTTAATCAACTCGTGAAATTTAAACAGAAAAAAAATATGAAGTGTGTCTCTATTGAATAAAGAATTTCTCAAAATAAAGGGATATCTTTCTTAAAATAAATAAATTTATTTTTAATTGTTGACTGGTGGTAACTTACGGTGGCCATCATAGTATATAGTATGCGAACTGCATATGAAGGGCCAGGGAGAAAAAGGGGTTAAGTCACTGTAATCAATTTTTTCAGGAGATCAATAAAACTTAAAGAAACGTTATAAACATTGTGTTGTTTATTTGAGAAACAGCTGTAAGCCAAGTCAGCAACAGTACACAAAAGTTGTGGACTTGACTCCTTATTCCCTCTACGCGCTCGTTTGACCCCTTGTTCCCTCTACGCGCTCGACTTGACCCCTTGTTCCCTCTTTGCCTCTAGTTGCGAACGGGTTTTTTTAGGTGACTTGACCCGTTTTTCCAATAAATTGTTATAACACGTGATAATACTCTTGAAGAACTACAACAATCAATCAATAACTCATTTTTCAAAAAAATGTGACTTGCTCCCTTTTTCCCTTCGACCCGTCATATATAATCATCAAAATATATTACTAACACATTGGTATATTCGTGTCCATACATCGTGTGTTGTGATTGTAAGGGTGCTGTATTACGTCACTCATTGATTACAGCGGGCACAATTTGGTAGACATTCTAGTTTGACCCCTTGCGTCTAGTGTTCTATGGTTTTTGAATGTTGATGTTGAACTGAATGTCAACCTAACCAAAAAGTTTAAATAATTTATTAGTTTGTTAATGAAATTTCGTCGTTAGTGAAATTTAAATAGTTTAGTTTCTCAACAACGATGCTCCAAAAAAATCAAAATTACAAAATAATAATGACAGTGAATTTAAAAGTTTTTAAAAGTTCGGACATTATGAAAAAAAATACAAAATAATAATGACAGTGACTTTTAAAAGTTTTTAAAAGTTCGGACATTATGAAAAAAATAGCAAAAAAGTCAATTACATACGATATTATAAAGCAAAATTAATAACAAAATTCGTGTCACTCAAAATAAAGGAATATATACTAAATGCGTTAGAAAATGAAATAAAGAAAATGTGTTATACATATCTTAAATTTTTAAAGAATAACAATAATTTTAACTTAAAAGAAAAATATTAAGATTAATAATTTTATAAAAGTGTATAAACATATAAGTATATATTTTATAAAGTGTATATTTTATAAAAGTGTAATACTATGTTCAAATTGTGCGCGCCATCATCGCTTCTTTGTCACAGAGCAATATTGCCATATTTACTGCGGCTAATTACAATGTTCAATAACTTTAATATTAATATTACTTATATAAAGATTTTTATCTCAGAAACAAAGAACAAGACTGTTTTGAAACTTGGTGCAGGTATTCATAAACCTGTGATAATTGCTATGCATATTTTTTGTAAAACGAACATTTCTGACTGTCAAGATACAGCTTTTTATATAAATGTGTGTTAACCTATGTGAAAGTGTAACTTCCAAGATTTTTTACTCGCTAACTAAGAACAAGATCGACTTCAAAATTCGACAGGACATTCTTTATTATTTCAATAATAAATTGTCAAATTTTTAAGAAGCTGTCATTAAAATTTTTTTGCCTCTTAAATTTCTTATCAACCTTAAAAACAGTGTGCAAAAATATGATATCGAAAATTATCTGTTTTTCGTTATTACATGTTTAATTTTCTTTTTTATTAGAACAAATATCTTTCTAGTGATTTTATTAAAGAAATGATTCCCATCGTCGGTCGAAGAATAGATTTTGTACAGCACTGGGTAGCGAATTTCTACCTAAAAACAATAAAACCTCATCCCAGTAGGGATGTCGTTTTTTAATCGATAAATCGAGAAATCGATTAATCGGAAGTATGGAAACCGATTTTTAATCGATTATTGATTTTGAGATCGATTCACACATCGATTTTTATTTTATGGAAATCGCGAAACGATTTTTTTTTCAAAACATAAATTGCTTTTTTATTTTATTTATACGTTGCTATTTATTTATTAATTTATATTTATTATCGGTACCTATTACGATTATTAAATTTTAAGCATCAAACGCATCAAATGCATATAATCAGTTGTCTATGCATTTCAAATCAAATTGCTGACAACTGTACCATATACAAAACAATAAAGTTTATGCGGGAAATTTAAAGCAAAAAAAAAAAAACTTTCATATTTTTTTTTATCCCTTAATCTATAAAAAAAACTTTGTATGTTATTAAATAAAAACTTCTCAACATTTAGTACAATTTAGATAATATTTATACAATTCTAGAGAAAGCAACGACAACTGCAAATGAGTCATTCTCATAAATGTATCTCTTAGACAGACTCGTAATATAGCTATCTCTCAGAAGATCTACTATCTAATATATTGAAAAAGGATAGTAGAAATTATATCTTTTATATGTGACAAAACTTTATTTTTGAAATGAGTCATTTTCTTTATATATATGAATTTGACTAAAGTGCCCTGTAAACGATCAAATTTGTTTGACAAATTTGTTTGTCAAACTTCACGTTTTCATCAAACAAGAGCTTAAACGATCAAACCAAAGCTCAAACAAATTTGACAAACTTGCGCGTAGTTTGTCACACTAGTGATCCCCATAAAATAATTTTGTTAGATTAAACTTGGCCAAACATAGAATAAATAATGAAAATTACGGAAAAAATGTTGCTCGTACAGAGATTTGCAAAAATTTTGTCATATTTGCTATTCATTTCGGGGCAATTTAATAGAGCTTGTTTGACAAACACAACAAACACCGCCGCTCACCTTCAAACTTGTTGGTCAAACACGTCAAACAAGTTGATCAATCAAGATTTTCATCAAACATGTCAAACACGTAGATTGTTTGACAAACGCGTCAGACAAAGCTGCATACTATCAAATAATTTGACAAACACGTAAAATTTGACAAACAATTTGATCGTTTACAGGGCACTTAACATTTTTATATCAAATGAAAACAAAAATTGTCAACTTTGTTGTGATGTTGTGATTCATCTCTGTACCATAGAATAAAATTCTAAGAAAATGTTGGTAATTAAGTACGTACAGGCTTAATATTTTTCATCTTAAAAGACTTCGAAAGTTCATCTTTCTGAATTATACATAAATTTTTACTTAAAAATTACCGCAACTTTTGCAACAGCAAATTTGAATCGATTTCTTGGAATCGATTTTGAATACAATCGATAATTTAAGTATCGATTCTTTTGTTGGCAATTACGAATCGATTCAAAAATAGATTTTTTTTTAAAAAACGGCATGCCTACATCCCAGTGTTGTCAGACAGTTTTTCCAAAAAACTGTAGGTGGCAGCTTTAAAAATTTGTCAAGTGCGTGTTTGACACGCACTAAGTAATGTTCCTCACAATCAGTGGTCATAACTAAAACTTCGTAAAATATAACAGTCCGGACACATACGTTCACGATGTGACACATACGAACACGATCGTTCTGAAATCAAAAAATAGGTTATACTTTAGGAATAAAATTCATTTATTAGGAAAAATATTTTATCCACCTTCATATACGGTTATAAAAAATTCCTAGAAACAACTGATTGTACGGAACACTGTTAGCGCAAGTACAACTTGCACTTGACTTGTTTTTATTAAAGTTAATTATGTATATAATAAAAATTAGAAATAAATAAAGGTTTAAAAAATATTAACTACGATTTTTTTATTAGAAACACAAAATTACAAAGACAACGTATTTATTATATCATCGTTTTTTTTATTAGATTGTATTTTCAGATACCTCGTTTGTAGTACTTTTCTAAAAATAATTTTTTTTTTCAATGTAACTAAATCAAATATCAATCACAAATATGCGTATAAGAGTAAAAATGTAAGATGAAATTTGAGTGTAGTGGCATTTCAAACGCGCGCTCCTAAAATTTTGTTTTCTTCCGGACCGAGAGATGGCATGTAAATAGTGGTTTAGCACCGTTGTACAGAGATAGTTATCTTTAGTGTATTTGATCTGTGTGTAAAACGCTAAAACGTGTTTCACGTGTTTTAGGCTGTATAAACAATCAATGAAATAAGATTTAATATTTAAGAAATAAGATTTAAGGAGTATGCCATCTAGTGATGTTGAATGGAGCTTTAACGTAACTGGTCGTAGATATAAATATGTAGGTATTTTTTTACGTCAAAATTCGTTAACAGTTAACAGTTTCATTCAACGTCACTAGATGGCATACTCCTTAAATCTTAAATCGTATTTCTTAAATCTTAAATCTTATTTCATTGATTGTGTATACAGCCTTATACGTCCTCCTTTGTTTTGTTGAAATGGCGGAAACGGACAAACTATGACGAAACGAATAGGTATAAAATGAGCGAAAAAACGGACACTGAGAGCCATCTTACGGTTGGGGAGAAAGTACAATGATGTGCAATATGGCCCTATTTTTGATAGGATTCTCTATGTATATAATTTTTTCTGTGAATTATGTGGGCTTGTCGGTAAGTATGTAATTATCACAAATATGTAAAGATGGCTCTGTGTGTATTAAAATAAGTTATTAGACAAAGATAACAATTTTTAGAAGCTGTCCCATTATTAATAATTTTAAGAAAAAACAGCGAAAGAGTTTCAACTAGTTTTCCTCATTTTGATCCTAGGAACTCAAAGTCCTTGATTTACAGTTTGTACTTGATACGTATTTTTTATGTCACCGAAGGATGACATATTAATCTCGTTGCGTGATTATAGTGGGGAACCATATAATATAATAATTATAGAGTTGTACATGCATATATTGAATAAACGCAAGAGGACTGTATTCTCACTGTACTTAAAAAACAAGCCAAAAAATCATAAATTAACACTTTCACTGAGGTGACATTACTTAGTGCGTGTCAAAAACACGCACTTGACAAATTTTTTCTGATCTAATTTTTAAGTTTACTTTTTGAAAATTTTTGTATCATTTATAAGTACTGGCCTTGGTGCCCTGAAGGGTCTAAAATAGAAATTATTCTAAAACTTTTCTATCTATCTATACAAAGATCTTACGGTCCGGAAATTATAATTATAATATTTTTATGTCATAGACCGCTTTGCACAGTTTTCGGTTTTGGATAGATCCCCTGTATAAATTCAACAACGACTTCTGGAAATATAGCATCCTTTTTCTCAGAGGTGGCATGCAAAAAAAAAACCTCACCAACTTCTTACGACAAGCAAACAAAGGTTTATTAAAACGTTTTTAAAATATAAAGATGGTTATTTTACAGTCGTTTTGTAAGCAGAACCAAGCATAATAAATAATTGATTTTTACAGAATTTCGGGATATCTGATTTAAAAGTAATTTGATCAATAATTCAGATCAATTAAGGCGTGTGAAATCGCAGGCCACAGCTATAGTTAAGAATAAATTGCATAATCTCTGGTGCAATTTATTCTAATTTTTGTCGAATTTTAGAATATATAGGTAACCATAGCAACGGTACCTATGTGAACATATTGTAAGTGTACATTCCTCCTCAATAATAAAATTGACTAACTGATGACTAGTAAACCAACCTTTCATTAATTATGTTTATGTTCAATTAAGTATCTTAGCCCTACGGCAGTGATTAACAAAGTGATCTACATCGACCCCCAGGTATCGATGGCGACTTGCAAGGGATTCACATCAGCGCAGGAAAAAAAATTGGGGATCCGCGAGATGTACAACAGTAGACTAAAACTACAGCGGACAATCTACCTTTGTTTGCTTGTCGTAAGAAGTTGGTGAGGTTTTTTTTTGCATGCCACCTCTGAGAAAAAGGATGCTATATTTCCAGAAGTCGTTGTTGAATTTATACAGGGGATCTATCCAAAACCGAAAACCGTGCAAAGCGGTCTATGACATAAAAACATTTAGGAACCACTACCCTAGCAGTATGGAATTATATGGAATTATTTCAGCTATGGATCAAATTACTTTTTAAATTCGATATTTTGAAATTCTGTATAGAATCACTTTTTTATGTTCGTTCCACTCGCTTTTCGATAATTATAGATGACAAGGGCGCACATACTCGGAGGCAAGAGGGAGCCGCGGCCCCCCAGTTCTTAGGGAAACGATAAAATATATAAGTGTAGTGGTAGTCAAGTGTTTTTTAAAAGCTTTTATTTAACTTGCTATGTTAGTATGTTGGTTTAGATCAAATCTTGGAATCAAAATTTAGACAGGTTCTAATTGAGCTAGAGGTTTCAAATTTTGCATACCGATCTAACCTTGATGACAATGCAATATTATATAATTAGTTTTGCCCTAAATTGCCCCAAACCAAAATTGTTGATTTTTAGTCCTGTGCAACTTTTTGACATTTCGAATTGTCAGAAATTGTCCATTGATTTTACATTGTAATTTTTTGTTTCCATAGTTATATTTGATTAGGGTAAGTTAACCGATTAAAATATAATAGGTAAAAAAATTAAATTTAATTTTTTTAAAATTAATTGTGATCAGACTAAAAAGTAGAAAATAAATTAAAGTAAAAAAAATGTTTTTTAAGAAAAAGCTTTTATTTAAAAATGGGCTAAAAAAAATAAAATAACTTTTTAGTGAAGTTTGAAGCAATATGCAACATAATTTATAAAAGCTTGAGGCGTTTAATTAAGTTTAGTAACTACTGAAAAGTAAAATAACTACACTTATATCCAAAACATCCAAAACAGAAATAATTAATGATAACGCCTCAAGCTTTTATAAATTATGTTGCATATTGCTTCAAATTTCACCAAAAAGTTATTTTATTTTTTTAGCCCATTTTTAAATAAAAGCTTTTTCTTAAGAAACATTTTTTTTACTTTAATTTATTTTTAGCGAATTTCCAAAACTGGAAATTCAGCTTTTACGCCAGGTGTCATGTGCGACCTAAGCCCGGGACCATATCAGAAATATGTTTTGAGGTCCCTAGAATACGAAAATGATACTCACTAAAATTTATATATATATATATATATATATATATATATATATATATATATATATATATATATATATATATATATATGTATCCGTGCGATAACTCTCGAACGAAACGTTTAATGTTTATGGAATTTTGTGTGCGAATTCGATTTCCCAAATCGTTGAATGAGTTCGTTAGCCAGACACGTCGGATGCCCAGAAGTAGGTTTTCCGGGCGTTTTTTGTCAACAAAATGAGTTTTTTGCCAGAATTAAGCAATTTTTCAAATTTTTTTTACACCAAGCCATAGTAAAAGGTAAAATGCATCAAAAATGTTTTTATACCGTTGCTCTAAATTACTTACTTTTCGAGAAAAACTAAGAAATATGTCGTTCTCCATTTCACTCGCACTCGCATTCTTTTTTTTTCTGTCTCATTTTTTGCGAGCTAAATTCGAAAAAAACCGCTTTATAAGTAGCGTGCCATGATTTTTTTAATCCAATTTAACGATTCGGCTATATTCTTTTTCTTTGTCAGTTAAATGTTTTTATAATGTATCTCTATTCCATTTTTTTTTTTTTTTTTGATGAAAAAACACGGCGCAGTTTTTTATGTGATATGATCAGAATTTAGATGATGTTTACACCTTCCTAAAATTAATAAGAGTTTGCTACAATCGCATAAAAATTACGTTAAATCATATTCAAACAATAATATTTTTACGTAATTTTCAATGACGTAAATGACAATACTACGTTATAATTATATGTATAAACCCATCATTTTAGTGGTAAATAAATTTGCACATTCAGTTTTTTTTTTTTTTGACAACAAAACAAATAATTTTAAATTTTGACAAGTTGTATCATACATTTTTGAAAATATTAAATATTTTAAGGCAAAAATGTATTAAAGAACTGAAATTTGTTTAACAAAAACCATACATCTGCTCGTTTTACCTTAAAAATCTCGGAAAATAGAATATTTTTCAATAATTAACTCAGAAAAAGCATATATGAGGTAATTTTTATGATATTTTTTTGAAAATTTCCAAATAGTAGGGTTACAATGTTTTTTTTTTTAATTATTTTGTAGAATTTGGTAACCACACATCGTAACAAGTACTCGCCTTGAAAAAATCAAACAAGTATTTAAAAAAAATACTATTTCTTAAAGAAAATATTAAAATTATGTACAAATGCCGTCCTGATCAACTTATATATTGGAACCGATTTTGAGCAGCTGGATTTACTACAGGCAAAAGCTCATAGCGAATACACACATTTTTTAACATCCTTTTGAATTTTGTAATTCAATCATTACAAATAAAATCTAAATAAAAAAAATCTATATGACCTGTTTTTTTCTCAATTTTCTACACGGAAGAACACGTATATAAACATCTTTTTTATAAGTACGTATTATCATATAAACACATTTGGTTTGTAATTTTTTAATAATTAGTTTCTACGCTACTGAAATTATCTATCCATTTGAAAATTGGGATCCAGTGATGTACATTGACACTACAAAAGTGTGGGTGAAAAATTTCATTTTCACTTTTACTGAAATTATGTCATAAATTCATATTTTCAGAATTTATTCATTTGACAGAAAAATTCTAAATTATTAAAAAAGCCAAATAATTAATAACAATTAAAATAAAAAAAAAAGAAAACATTTATTTATATTTGTATTTTTATAAAAACATGTAGGTATTATATTTTATATGCACTTTAACTAAAATGTCAAATTTCACACGTTGTTAATTTTCAATTTCACTCAAAATACGCTTAAAAATCAAAACTCAAAGTTTATAACATTCACAATCCGTGTAGAGTGTCCATACGTGTTGGTTTTCCCGGATTTGTCACGGTTCTAGCTCCGGTGTCCCGACAGACTTTTTCAAGACTTCGATTTTTTCCGGTTTTTCAAACTAGTAATTTTTTATTTTCATCATCTAATAAGTACACAATTTTTCATTTTAAATAATGAATAGTTCAGTATCATATTGAAAGATAAACAGTAGATTTATTTACAACCAAACCTAAAAATATTTAAAAAAAAATGAATTACTAATTAAATTTTCCAAGTTTTTTCGATTTTACCTCAAACACGAACTTCCAAAAAAACATTTTCTTTTCTTAACTTTCCATCATATATGTACCTACATAAATAAATTGTAATATTATTTTGCTTGCTTCTATGTACTGAAGTTCCTGAACAATTAAAAATTAAAATGACTAGAATTTTATTCGAACTTTTAAATAAAGTAGTTAACTAACGCGGACACTGATAGCGCCACAGTACAGAAATTGCCAACATTTAAATGTTCATGTTTTAATACATTTTTCTTGAAAATAAAATTGTCTAAGAAGCTCACTTTCATAAGAAATTTTATAAAAATTTAAAAAATATATATTTCCTAAAACAGGGGGTGATTTATTTTGCAAAAAAAAATTAATATTTTAAATAAAGAGCCATTAATAGGTAATCTATACATATAATACAAATGTAACGAGACCGTTTCTGTATAGGGAATATTTTTTAAAAATTGTGCAGATACTGTAAATAGTTATCGACGTAGATATCAAAACAGCGATTTTTAAAATTTTTGTCTGTCTGTCTGTTCGTCTGTTCACGCATCACACAAAAACTACTGGATGGATTTTAATGAAATTTGGTGTGCTGACAACTTATTACCCGGATCAACATCTAAGATACTTTCTACTTCGAGAAAATGTCTCATTCCCACGGGAAAATGGAAAAACCATGTTGAGCATGTGCATACAGTACGCAAAAACTATTGAACGGATTTTGATGCAATTTGGTGTGGTGATAACTTATTACCTGAGTCAGCATCTCAGATACTTTTTATTTCGGGAAAGTGGCTCATTCCCACAGGAAAATAAAAAAACTTTTTGAGCATGTGCACATATTACGCGAAAACTATTGAACGGATTTTTATGAAATCTGGTGTAGTGATAACTTATTACCTGCGTCAACATTTAGGATACTTTTTATTACGGGAAAATATTTCCTTCCTTCAGGAAAATACAAAAATTATTTTGCTTATGTGCATGTATACTTAAAACTATTGTTCTATGCGAATGCTTTATAATTACTATACTTATATACTTGTCATTTATTAAATTAAATTTACCATAATACAAAATTTCTGGAGACTAACTCTATTTTAAATTAATTTAGAAATTTCGAAAATTTAAATGCCTATATTTCCGAGAAATTCATTTTGGGATGAAACTTGTTATATTTATAGGATAGATACTAGTTTGGGATGCAAATATAATAAAACAATAAAACGTTGGAAGTCCAAAAATTTTGTATGAGTTCTCCAGTCAGACACGTCCGAATCCAAAAACCTCAAAAAAATGAGTTTTTTGCAAACAATTTGCCAAAACTTAAAAGTTTTTCCAATTTTTTTTACATTGTGGTAAAGAACCAAGAAAATCACAGAAAATACATTTTGAACCATTATTCTAGGTAAGCGGGTTTTCGAAAAAAAGTAACTTTTATGATTGTAAATTCGCTATGTTATGCAGATGCTGCGACAGGGGTATTTCTTTTATGTAGACTAGTATTTTAACAACGAGATAAAGTTTTGCAACATTGTCAAAACTAGAACTTTTTATGGCTACTTACAGATCGCCATTCGTCACTCAAAATATTAAAAATATTTCTTATCCCAGTCTACTATTCGCCCCCCCTCTACAAATTATCATATGGACGCCCATGATACACTGTAGGTATTACTTTTGTCTCTCTAAAATTCAAAAAACAAATAGGTAAGTAAACATTGAATTTGACGTGCTTATTTTTGAATATTATTTTGAAGTAGGGTAGTATGGGGTAAAAAAAAGATATCCGCGCAGGTGGGGTAAAAAGGAGACATAAATTTTAATTAACTTCTAGTGTTAGATTTGAAGTTAATAAACATTTATGTCTCTTTTTTACCCCACCTGCGCGGGTGTCTTTTTTTTACCCCGCCCTACCTTACCCATAGTGATAATTTTTTTTTTTCTTTTTGTATTTTATTATTAAATTTATATTTTTTTTATATTTGAGGACATGAGTGGATGAAGGTGTTATGTAACCTTTTTTTATAATTTTATAGTAGAAGCGTTTGAAAGTTTTTATTTATATATATACTTCCGATACAATAGCACATATTTATTATTGAATTTTTACAAAACTATTGGACGTAATGAAACCAAATTTTAATATATTATACTTCAACATAATATATTTCAAAATTACATAAGACCTTCATCCACTCATGTCAATTATCAACCTTTGTCTTTAATATTTCGACTCTCATGAGAAATATTGTGACAATATTTGATGACCAAGCCTCTGACAGGATATAATATAGATAATGTAGGGAACCCTTAGTGTGCGAATCAGACTCACACTTCACTGTAATCATTTTTAATTATAGAAAAGTAAATCTAAAAACAAAAGACTAGTCTTATAATAAATTTCAATTTCAATATTAGCTTAAAGCCTATCCTAATGTTTTCTTATAAAATCGGCTATACTGCACTTGAACAACGTTTTTGATAAAATACAATGAAAAATCCGAAAAGAACGAAAGATTTTACAAATGATATACTTTGCGTATTTGAGAATCTTGAATATAATGAACGAGATTGTCAAGACTGTCGGATTCATCTGGCTATGGACAGGTCAACTAATAGATTCAACTCGTCATATCTCGAAATTTTGTCTACCTTAAAATGTCATTATAAGCTATTTATTAGGCCATTTTTGAATCAAATTTATAAGGTCTCCCAAAAGGAGCGAAATTTTGGGTCACTCTTTGCTAAAAAGAAAAAAATAGTTTTTATCAGTTTATTAGCTGAAATCTGTACTTGTGGTATATGCGTGCAAAGTTTCATGTCGATAACAAAGGTATATAAAACATGAGGGTTCCGAGAAAATTATTCGAATTTGAGAAATTTTGACTATGGAACCCTAAAAATGATCAACTTTGCCAAACAAAAAAAAACCATTAATTAAAGTACACTTATATAGTTAGATACTAGAAGTCCGAATCTACATAGGTAGTTTCATAGATCTACGGCAAAACCGTGACGATAAGAAAGATATTAAAGAAGATAAAATGTTTAAAAATCTAATTCGTTATATTAAACGCTTCTGATAAAACTTATATATATATATATATATATATATATATATATATATATATATATATATATATATATATATATATATATATATATATATATATATACCCAACAACAATGTATGGACATATGTATATGGTAGTATGTATTATCAGCGTATGTCTATTTTTTATCATGCCCTAAAAGAATACGCTAACCGCCAGATCGGACTGCCGCTACTCTTAATTTAATGAACACAATATTCTTGTGATCTTATTTATATGTGGCTCTATTCTATGACAAACACCAAAAGCTAACCATTGGGTATTTATTTGCGACTGTAAACAACGACAGTGCCACCTTCAGTGATTACATTAGTGTTACAGACAACACTCTGACTGACACCGAGGGTACTAACTAACAGAATAAGACAGCGCCTTGCTATCTGTTGTATATTACATTAACTAAATATACAGTGTGCTTCATTGTTAAAATCTACATAACGGAGTCTTGATCAGAATACACATATTCTCGTCGGTTTGTAAGCAATATTAGGCAAAAGTGAGGTTAGTTAGCGACACACATTATAGTATTTATAATACGCGTATTATTAATGAGTTTTTATTTCCCATGAATATGTATCACATCTTTAAGGGGAAATTCGCTTAAAAAAGAAGAAACCGATTTTTTTCTTCATAATTATGTTCTTTAGAAATATTCTCCTAAAATTTTATTTAAAAAAGATGAAAAATCAAAAAGTTGTGGGTTATGGTACAATATTCCCTGGATGAGACTTAAAATTTAAAATTGGTAAATGCAGCTTTTAGTTTCAAGAAAGTTTCTAACCATAACTCACACAATGGACTACGTGAAAAAATATTAATCACCACTTTCTAATACGAAAAAATATCGTGTGAAGGTGAGAACGGCGTTTTTCGAAGTGAAAACTTCTATAGCGACGGTAACTCTGCGTGAACATATAATGAAATATGTAATATGAGAATATAATGACATCTGTAATGGCCGAAAATGTAATGATAATATCTGTAATGTGAGAGTGTAATGAAGGTAATGGTCCGAGAGTTTAACGAAAACGGTTATAATTTGGCTGTAATGAAATTTGTACTGATTGTTGTCAGTTGAAACAAACACTAGTGATTAGATGATCAATGCGCTAAAGAATAAGTGATTAATTAGTATTTAATATTGTTCGAATTATTTAATTTATTCACAGCTCGTCCACTCCGTCAACCGCCGCCCGCTGTCCCTAGCTTCCTGCCGAACTTAATCAAAGCTCGACCGAACAAATGTAATCGTTACGTTAGCAAATCTGCATTTGCTCCCATATAGATGGTTACACATCGAAAAACTCTTAAACATTCTGAGGAATCATTTTCTAGAAGTGATATTTAGCGTTTTAGTTAATATCTTCAGTTAAAACAAAGTAAGTAGTGACATCCTAAATTGAAATGAGGTGTTCGTTGTAATTTGGGCTGTTTTTCCGAAAAATCCAAAAAAGAATACATGTTATTTTATCATTCATTCATATAAACAAGCAAGCTAATTAAAATTATTGTATTGTTGTAATTTTTTTATCGCCATGGCATCTCTGGAAAAATCTACGACGAAGAAAAGTTTTTCACTCTTAGCAAAATTCACATTTTATTGTCAGTAAAGGACATATGTATGTATTCCAGTTTTCTTTTTCAATCACTATCTTAAAACATGGTTACAAAATGATGCTGATAAAATAAATGTTTATTTTAAGATATCGCCTGTATATGTATCATACACAGTCGTACATGTGTTTGATAGATGATGTCGTGAACGTGCAGTTTACGTTTTTTTATCGCCGCTAGCGTTACACTGGTCAGTAATCATATTTCTGTGTTCTGCTGGGAATTTGTGCATTGCATCGCTTCTATCAATTTAGTAACTCTAAACTTACAATCAGACACATAACATTCTGTTCATTTCATTTATAAATTATTGAGCATATTAACTTTATATATCTATAATAACGCAAATGTTATAGTGTGCTCAAAAACTTAACTGCAATGGTTTTCTATTAACTTTTCAAGTTTTCATTTGAATAAAATAAAGTAAAAAAAATTTTTTTAAGAAAAGGCTTTTATTTAAAAATGGGCTAAAAAAAAGAAATAACTACTGAGTGAAGTTTGAAGCAATATGCAACATAATTTATAAAAGCTTGAAGCGTTATCATTAATTATTTCTGTTTTGGATATAAGTGTAGCTATTTTACTTTTCAGTACTTACCAAACTTAATTAAACGCCTCGAGCTTTTATAAATTATGTTGCATATTGCTTCAAACTCCACTCAGTAGTTATTTCATTTTTTTTAGCCCACTTTTAAATAAAAGCCTTTTCTTAAAAAATTTTTTTTTACTTTATTTTATTTTCTACTCTTTAATCTGATTACAATTAATTAAAAAAAGAAAAATAAAGAAGTAATTTTTGTACCTATATTTTAATCCGTTAATTTACCCTAATTCGACATAACTATGGAAACAAAAAATTGCAATGTAAAATCAATGGACAATATTTGACAATTCGAAATGTCAAAAGTTGCATAGGACTAAAAATCAACAATTTTGGTTTGGGGAAATTTAGGAAAAAATTAATTATACAATATTGCATTGTCATCAAGGTTAGACACGTATGCAAAATTTGAAACCTCTAACTCAATTAGAACCTGTCTAAATTGTGATTCCAAGATTTGATCTAAATCAACATACTAACATAGCAAGTTAAATAAAAGCTTTTAAAAAAGGAAGTATAGTGAATGAAAATGTGGAGTACTATCTTGTCCTACTATATATATATATATATATATATATATATATATATATATATATATATATATATATATATATATATATATATATATATATATATATATATAAATAAATTTAATCGATTTTAATACTACCTAGTTTTTATATCAAAAATCGAAGTATATTGTCAAAACTAACCTAACCCTCGGGCAAAGGGTAACCTTAACTAGCCTCACCACCTAGTTTTTATATCAAAAATCGAGGTATATTGTCAAATCTAACTAAACTAACCTAACCGAAAGCAACCTCACCACCTAGTTTTTCAGTTCGATTTTTTAAATATGATTCTAAATTACTTTCATTTATTTAAGAACTAATAACATTATTGAAAATCAATACTTACGCGAAAAGTCAATACTTTACGAACGACTAAGTTATTTTATTCGTCCGTTTAGCGGACATCTAGCAACAGCTTATAATTAAATGTTAAAATAGACAGTCGATCTGCATTATTGAAAAGATAATAAAAAAAATTAATGGGACTTTGGTTGTTACAAAGTGGACGTCAAATAATTTATATCCGATTAATAAAATCAGTTCATAGTGTTCATACTTTGTTGCTTTTAACAGAATGTCAATTGAACCTGGGTCCTTTAACAAGCGATATATTTATGCGAGTTTTTAACGTTATTCAGCTTTGAAAATAATAATCCGTAGGCAACTGACGTAAGAGTGCAGAAAACAAACAAAAATTCACATTTGACACTGAGTTGATTAAACGAGAGTAGCCACGAAATCTACATAACTTTCGGTTGCGGGAACTAACCTTAAATAAAAGGATGCTTTGTGCCGGAACTTGTATTTCGATTTCGTTCTACAATCAATGCGTATATATTATACATATATATATATATATATATATATATATATATATATATATATATATATATACCATGTGAGTTTTTTGAGAGTTGCTATTTCTATTACAACCAAATTTTTATGATAGAAATGATACTGCAAAGGGTTCTTTTCTTGGATATAATGAAAATGTAACCAAGAAAAACACTATGGGCTGAAGTAGCCTCAAGTACATATGAATATTTTTACCGCCTAACTAATAAATTAAAGAAAAATTAAAAAATTAAACTTGAGTAAAAAATTTTTTTTGCACATTTATGTTGTTAATTAATGCATTAGATCAGTTTCATCGAAAAATTAATATACAGTCTCATTTAAAAATCTATAAGGTAGTATCATAGCTCGAAAACCATAAGAGCTATAAAGTTCCTGACTATAGCAATCGGTTGCCCCCGTCGATATCTACAAATCTTATTTGAACAATTTTTCGATTAAATCAACGGTTTGGCTGTAATAAAAATGGCAACTCTTCGAAAGCTCACACAGTATATATAGGCCCCCTATTCAAGTGCGCTCCAGGGCCCCAATTATGTCAGTACGCCAATGTCAATGCATTCCAACTAAAACTAGTGTGGCTTGTTCATTTCATTTCGGATTTTGTACATTGCATGAAAAATAATAAAATCTTTAATTTTGAATTAAATTTCATTTTAGCGAATTTTCAAAATGAAATTCAGCTATTACAGCCACTGTCATGACGCGACTTGAGCCCGAGACTATGATAGGAATTTGTTTTTAGAAAAAGTATCTTGTTTTAGCTGAAACTTACGTTGCTTTATGTTACTCAAATCAATTGTAATTGAAATTTAAGTTATATTATTACAAAAATAAATAAAATTTCGAATCGCACTGCAAATAATCGGAAATTGGCCGTCTTTTCACTTTCTGGCTACAAGTATACTAAATGAGAAGCATTTAGAATTGCCAAATTTACCATTTAAGCTTGCATCCTCTATTTTTTTAACGTTTAGTTTCCAATTACCTATAAAATAAACGTAGCAAGGCGACAATAATCGATACATAAAATTATTTTTCACGACAGTGCGACACTTCTACTGGTTTTCCCATATAAACTCGGAACATTTAAAACTTTACGTATGTTATTAAATAAAAAATAAATCATATCGATGCGCGTAGTAATGAACTAGAGCGTAAATAGTTGCAATTTAAACGCAAACAATTTTTAAAAGAATCAATACTTACATTTTTGTAAGATCTATAACAATTTCCTTTAATTACAATTTAATCATTCTTTATTTCTAAGGCACGCGATAGAAAAAATTAGTCTCTTCTCATAAATATTTCTGATTCTGTCCATACGATCATTTAGTACTTGACTTTTAAACAACTGCATAAAAAATCGATATTTCTTGAGATACAGTTAATCAATAGTAATTTGCATGAAGAGTTTTGCAATCTGTACATTTGTTTGATTTATCAATTAATTTTTCCCAAATTTATAAAAAAAAAAAAAAAATCAAAATTAGATAAGGGAAAATATATGGAATGATATTAAATATATTTTTAATACTTTATTTTAAATTATATTTTATATATACCTAACATAAAAAGCACACATTTTGTTTATAAAATATTGAAACTGAGATTTTATACAGAATTTTTTTTTTAATATATATGAGAGAACAACAGACGACCACATTGTCACTTTAAGAAAGCCTGTCATTTTCATCCTGTTTTAATCAATATTTGCGTCATTATAATAGAGACCATTACTATGTAGGTACATACTATTCCACAACAATAATAATAAAGACTCAACATGCGTCCACTTCTTCAACAAACTCCATCACTCCTTCCTTGTGACAAAAATTCACCCATTTATATATATATATATATATATATATATATATATATATATATATATATATATATATATATATATATATACTACCAGCGTACTACAGTCATTGCAGTAGTGTTCCATTTAACACAATATTCATCATATATCGTCAGGTTTTTTTTTTTCAATTACCTACGTGTACCATGTATACATATATTTAATAAAATAACTTTATGTTAGCTACCTACCTAAATTAAAATTAAATTTTTAAGTAGGGGAGGCCGGGTCAAAACCGTATAGCTAAGGATTTAGCGTTGTATGTCATTCATTTTAAAACGTAAATGTATAAAACCAACGTTTATAATTAGGCAGTTTCCTAAGGAACATAAACAAATCAACATATTTCGGGTAATCCCAATATTAAACAAAAATTACACAAAAAAATTCAAACCATTATTTTTTACGGTTTTACCCCGATACATGGACAAGACTGTATATTATACTCAACACCGAAGAATCGGTTTAGATCGTCTTAAGCCTTTGCGCGTTAAAGAACCTAAATCATTTTGTTGTTTGAATTTGTTGACTCAGTCTTATATAATGTTGATTTTTGTTGACCTGACATGTTCGAGCAGTTTTGAAGTACCCCATGGTTCCGTCAAAAATAGCTTTCACGACTTTTCTCATGTTATTCCAATCCCATTTTTTTACTAATTATAGTAATATTGTGATTACGTGGCATCTTTTTTGCAACTAATAATAAAAAATCAGTTTAGTTCATATTCATACGACCAAGTCAAAATCATATATAGGTCGGCTTTACCCCGTACCGTTTTGACCCGGAGACCTATGTGTAATCAGATAATTCACTACCACCTATGCAATTCGATTTTGCTGAAACAAATATTGTAAATTGCGAGTAAATACACACACTTTAACATAACTTATTGGAGACTAACTTGTAGTATACATAAACTTAACTACTTTTTCTTGAATTTTATTTTTGCAGGTACCTACCTGCAAAGTAAAAATCATGTTTTCTTTAGTCTTTTCAGTCTTAATCAGTTAGTGCATTAGTGTGCCGCAAAATTTTTCAAGTGTACCGTAAAATCTTTAAAAAAAATACTTTTTTTACTTTGAAAATATTATCTGTTATCACTTCGTCACAAAATTTCGGTTTCCATGATTACGCAAGTGAGCCACAAAATTTTTCTTTAAAAAATGTGCCCTGAAATGTATAGGCCAGAGAGAAAAGATTGAGAAAAACTGGTCTAAATTAAAGAAATAAATATTTAAAATAAAAAATTCGTCCAAATTAGCCCTTTAAATAAATTTTTCCTGAACAGAAACGTAGCTAAATCACTTTTTAAGGGTTTTCTTTATCAAATATCATCAAAATTATTAGTAAGTATAGAATATAATTATATACTGGAATTACTCATTTAGTAGTATAAAAATTAGTAAAAATGTAATTAACTATTTTTCGATTACTCTAGTATAAATAAGATATTGTTGATAATCACATTCAAAACATGGCTTACACTGAAAATATTCTACAGAGTGAAAATATATTTATCGGTCATAGGGTAAATATAATGAGAAATTTTTCAAAAATCAGTGTAGTCTCCGATATTTTTAAATTACGTATTCTTCCTTTTTTTCAAATTTATTGCTATGGATGTAAAATATTTTCATATTTGCTGAATTAAATTTAAATATATAGGTAAAATTAATTAAAATTGGTCTAATGACTATGACATTAACAAATGAAACAATCTCAAACGTACAAGTTAGGTTACTATAGTATTATATGGTATTTGTCGTACGTTCGATAAATCTGTTTCCACTCTATAAACGATAAGCAACTAAATTTTGCTTCAAGAGTAGATGAAAATTAGTAATACTTGAAAAATTAATTAAATAGATCAAATGTAGATAACCTTCTTTTATTTATTGTATAACAATTTGTAAAATCAGTTCATTTTAAAATATACCTACGGATTAGTTACATAAATTTAGCACTCACCTGCACTCTTGAATATTGTTTTATGTGTTCTTAATATTCAGATACCGCAGTGTATTAAAGAACAAAGCTTTCAAGTAATAACACAGGTCTTCTTCTTGTAAAGGTCCATCTAATAATAATCATTCTCATATTCTTTTGTGTACTTTTCTCGTCTTTGGTATATATGTAGTACATGCATGCAAGCGGCTAATCTCGATTTAATTTTTAGATAGATATACTTTTCCATTTTTCTTTACATTTACAAACAAAATTTAATTTAACTGTTTGTTGTGACTATCTATATCAATGTAATTATATTAATACATAATACGAATACGTATATCTCATCATAATTTTCCGTAATGTAAATAATGTCCAGTACAGCTGGATACATTCACATCACAGATATAGACTGTAGCTGTGTTTCCTTGGAAAATGTGGAGATATCAGCTGCCCATCGGGGGCCACAGTTTCACCTGAAATCAACAAGGTTTCAAATTCACTTTAAGGGCATATTTTTCTTCCATATAAAACTGACTTTCCTCCAAAAATTGAAAATTGAATTTTTTAGAAGTATTTAAAGAAAAAAGCATAATTTTTTTCCATTTTTATAATATTTTTTTGCAGTAAAAAAAATACTTCAAACAATTAAGGTTCATATAGAACCTAATTATATAAAGAAACTAACTATTAATTTTTAAAATGATTGGTTAAAGACCTCTAGTATGTCAAGTGTAAAGTTTACAAAAAGTAGTTTCGAGAGAAACGTCTTTGAGAAATAAAAATTATTTATTTAAACTACTTACCGGTTAATCAACGATTCCGACACCATATAATATGTTGCAATCTTTTTCCTACTGCCTTTAAGCTTGCAACTTGATAACTTCAGCATCACTTGCTAACAGTATTTAGTGCGTAAAAATTTAATAAAAATAATTTTAAAAAGACCAGTGTGTTGTCCAAATTATTGTAAACGGTTCTAAATTAACCACTCACTCAACTGGTCATAACATCAGAACGAATTGAAATTTTACTTGAAACTTTGGGAATATATTTTTGAACAGTTTTACTAACAACTTATGGAATAGCAATTTTTGAGTCATCTAAACTTACTTACCCCCTTAATGTTGAAAATACACGTCCAAATAAAATGATACACTGATAATCGTGATTGTGGTTGTAAGTTACATATTAGACACCGGCGAAAACGAGTAATTATGATATAGATAGGTCAAAAACCTAAATCAATTAAAAAAAATAGATAAGCTATTGAAGGTTAATTTAATTTCAAACGAGTCTGTTTATTAATAAAGCGATCAGTATGTCACAGAAAGCACCTTCTCCGTGAAAAAATGATAATCTGTAAGACTAAGTGAGTTGCCAAGAATAATCTAATGCCACTTAGACGAAATGATATACAATTTAACTAGTCAGAACAGCCATAGAGGTCAATTGTGATTAGCGATCAACATCGCAGTATGTGATGCTACCGCAGACGGGTAAGGTTGGTAGTACACTTACAATCACTGCTATCTGTCTCACATCATACTTCTCACTTGGTATACGCTTTATACCAAGAAATAAAGCGTATATATTCTGTATATACGCTTTGTATACAGAAATTGTTGGCATGGTACAGCGTTACGTCAACATGTTATTTCTATCAACAAAATTATTTGTCTGCGTATCTTTGATCAATTTAAAAATATTGCTGGTCACTGGGGAAGTTCACAGGGTAGACGCGTGAACCGAAAATTATCCAGAAACTACGTTAATGTAAAAAAAATTATAGACTACTTTGACATTTAGAATCGATGTCTATAGGTAGATACACAACTGACGCCCTATTATACACCCACGCGTATAACATAATTACTTAAGATTCTGTCACGACAAAAACCTGTAATAATCGAAATTCAGTTCGTTTAGTAAACTTACAATTGAGGCGGTAAAAGGTAAAGTGGTGTAAATCAAGTTAGTATCATTTTGAGAAACTAAGGGTTTTACTACAAAAACTAAGAAATTCCGCTATATTATTTTCCTACCAAATAGGCTTTAGTCTTAACGACAGATATAGGTGTTGTATTTTCTGAGAAATTTTGAATCCTTAAAATAATGTATGGGCGAGTTCTTGGAGGCCGAATTAACTTACACCACTTTTCCTGGAAACTAATTTCTCTTTCTGGTGATTTAGGAAAGAGTGTTTATATATTTTAAAAAAGAAAAATATTAATTATTAACAGAGAACTTTATATTTTTATACAGATTACACTGCTTATTTTATGGTCTAATCAAACAATAAAAATGGTATAAATTTTATAAAGATGTGTAAGTCCAACTTACACCACTATCGTTACCAACAAAAAGCCCTTATTATTTGGTTTCTAAATTTAAACTGTCATCTGTAAGGAGAAAGTTGAATCTATGACTTACACCATCTTTCCTCCCAACAAAACTGAATATGGTAATTACATTTTTGCCGTCATTTAAAAAATGTTGAAAATGTGATTTTGACACCACTTTTCCTTTCATCGCCTCAATTGCAGGATCACATTCAGTTACAAAGTTGATTTATGATTGCTAGAATAAGAAAAATAATAAAAGACATTGACAGAATTATCTATGGAAATTAAAAATGAACCAATTAATTCAATAACCCACTACCTATTTTTATTGAGTTTATGGAATTTTTATTGGAAATTATTTCTATCAACAAAATTATTTGTCTGCTTATCTTTGGTCAATTTATACATGAAATACATACATACACACACATACATGTATGAAAAACATAATACCTATACATATTATACATATATGTATGTATGTGTTTGATGTAGTTCGATAAATAGTCAATTTATATGTGATGTAATAAATATCTCCGAACAGAACGATAAAAGAAACACGAACATAACCCCTAAAATAAAAGAAGTTTTATTGATAGAAAATCACTTTTATATTGTATTTTGGTATAGAATTATTCGAAATAAAAATTGTATCTACACAACAGACAGCTAACTATATACAAAGTAGACAGAGCACCACCACCACCACCACCAATAATATCCTGTCATACAGTAACATAATGCGATGTATGCTATGCAGATAAGCACGTTTCTGTCTCTAGAAGCCTCATCATAGAAGCTTCATACGGGCATAAATACAAAAGAATGTAATGTTATAATAGTACCAGTAATGAAGGATGTCATTCATCCAGACTGCAACTCAAAACGTAAAAAAAAAGATGAAATATAAGTTACTTTAAAGGTGGTCAGTTTAAAACCATTCGGAGGAAATACGCCATCACCATCAATATTGAATTAGTTGCATTTCCTGACTTCAAATTGATGAAGATAAACTAAGTGATTTATATGTACCTACGTCATCATATCAATTGGAAACTCAGTAATGCATTACCGAGCGATGCCTATCTAGCAAATAAAAAAGAATATTATATTTCTTGGCTTGTCTAAAAATTTTGAACCACTTCTATAAATGACATCCAATGAAAATAAATAAATAAAAAGCGTAAGCAAAGTGATAGAGAGGGTACTCATTGTCAGACTACACAACAAAAATTGCCATACCATCAAAGTGGATAAAATGTAGAAAATTTTGAATTTCAAATAAAAGTGGGAACGAGTCTTTTCCAATTAGAATACAATACTAAGATATTCTAAAACCGTTACGTTCCTATTCAAGAAATTGGAATGGCAATTAAAATATATATTCAAGCAAGACACTTTAATAATCGAAAAGAATCGAAGATCTACTTAAACACCAGGTTTCTAGGAATAATATAAAAACAAAATAGTTAATAGTTTCAGTGAACTTGGATGATGATAAGTTAATTAAAGATCACAGTCGACAGAGAGAAAATTTAAATGAAAATTTAAATTTCATCATTACTAGAAAAATGCGGTATGGTATCAAGTATTCGCTTAGCTGGACATTAAGAGAACATATGATTCTTAACGTATGTTTAAATACGTGCTCAGTTCACCATACAATTAATAATGTTTCACAAGCACTCAATAATATTTGGAATTAACCTCCTCGTTCCAAACGTCGACTGTAGTCGACATACTCGTAAAATAATGCATTATTTTTTTTTAATATATGAGGGTTAATATGTTATTATGAATGTCCAGAGACGGAAATAAGATATTTGTTAGAATGCTTCACGAGTTTGGTTGTAATTAATAACGTCAGAAACCTTTTATGTCCACTATAGTCGACATCAAGTTAAAAAAAAAATACACATATATATTAAAAGTGTATTTGGAATGAGAGAGTTAAAGAGAGTCCCGCATTAAAGACAGTATATAATTAACTGATTGTCGAACTCTAGTGGCTTTCGAATAATTTCGGTAGCCTGATGGGTAAGCCGCTTGGCTAGCAGCCAAGAGGTTCGGGTCCAAGTCCCAGACGATCCAGTTTGATAATTTTCCAGTTTTTCAATTACTATCCGAATTTTAATTAACCAGGTTTCCAGGAATAATATTAAAACAAAATAGTTAATAGTTTCAGTGCACTTTGGATGATGATATTACATATCACAGTCGACAAAGAACTAATTTAGATTTCATCATTACTAAAAAAAATGTGGTATGATTATAAAAAATTACGCTTGTGTCTGCTACTACATAATTAATCAGCATTAGAAAAATTCAACGTTTTTAAAATAGAATTAGTTACTTTAGTTTTGATCGAAAAAATATTCAGATAAGAATCTTTTTTTTTTTTATATTTTATTGAGACAATCTAAGTTTTCATTTATACATAATTATTCTCCAAAAATTAATTTATGTCGTTTTAATTTGCCATTTTGTAAATTGTGTATTACCTATTTAACAAGAAAAAAAAGTGTTAATTCATAAAAAGTTACCTTATTTTGGTTACTAACACGATCTCGTTGTTTACTTGCTACTAATACTATATCTTTTGTATTAGCTATAGATGCTGATATCAATAATGCAATACTTCAACAGTACTATAGTAAGTACAGCAAATTTGTAATTTTAATGATGGTAGTGGCGCTGGAATCATTTGATTTTTCAATTGCTTTTTCTTTTGTACAAGATGAAATGATTTATGTGCTAAATTGCGATTTATGTGCCAAAGAGGTATTTAAATTATTGTCTTCCTAATATTTCATTTAGTCTCGCTCCACACTATAGTATCGATTGGGGATATTATGAATATCCATAACCGTAACCGAAACTACCGGATATCCGAAATAATTAAATATCCGAATCCGAAACGGTATCAGAAATGAAAATTGCAGGTTTGTTTCGGATAATTACAGACAATTGCCGTTGGAAAACTAGGTTTAAATCGAAGAAAATTTTTACTGCATGCAAGCATTGCTTTTAAGGGGTTACGGGAAGTTAGCGGTCTGAAGAAATTGAGCATTTTAATTTTTTTTTTTTTGATAATAGTTTAAATTATTTTATAACACAAATAATACGAGCTTATTATATTATGCTTTATTATATATATATATATATATATATATATATATATATATATATATATATATATATATATATATATATATATATACATATATATATATATATATATATATATATATATATATATATATATATATATACATTTTATTGGTTCATCTAAAATCAGTCACACAAAATAAAAATCATTAGTTTAAGAGTTAATCTGGTGCCCGATCGAAGGATTTTTTTAAATGAAAATTTGTATTTTTTACTGACAATAAACTGATGAATTTTTCCTGGAAAATCCAAAAATAAATTATCAGGGGCCGCCATTTTGTGTATTTTCACAAGAAAATAAAAGGCTTCGATCGGGCACTAGATTAACTATTAAGCTAACGATTTTTTTTTGTTTGACTAATTTTAGATGATCCAGTAAAATATTATGGTGACCACCGCAAAACGCGACTTGGTGAACAGGGTCTAACAAACATGGCGATAACCGGACCTACAATAAATATACCTTTTTTAAAAATTTTTGTCAAATAAACTTAATACATAATACACTAATTCTGTATTATTTAGGTACTTTATAGAATAAATTGAACTACTGTCAAAAAAGAAATTATTTAAAATACTCAGTTTTTCACACTGCTTACTACCCGTAAACCCCTTAATACACTAGCGGAAAAAATTAAACGATCAAAAACAAATTTCAGGTTTTTAGTGATTTTTCGAATGGCTGTATCTTTGTTAAAAGTGGTCGTATCGGAGTCGTCAACAAAGCAATTTAAAGCTTGAAGTTTCTAGTTTTGAGATCTTGCGTTGAAAACATTTTCAAAGCAACGTGTATCGCTCAACCCTAATAAATATTGTTAAAAAATTCCGAAATTTTTTCCGATTTTTTATTTTATTTTTTTTTTTTTTTTTTTGGTTCACGAACTTGTAAAAAATTTTTCCGACTTAACTACGATTGGAACCGGATAACTTGTTCATTCAGCTTTAATTTACTTTTATTTAGACCTTGATACAACTATTTCTCGCTGAGATATCGGACTTTGAATGGAAAAGTTCATTTTGTCTTTGACCATCGATATCTCAACAACCAATGATCGCACAGAAAATTAAAAATGGGTTTTAAAAACTTGAATAAATTCTTTAAAGGGATTAGCCATTGTTTTGAATGGCTAATCCCTACATGAATTTGAAATATCAAGAAAAAGGGCTTTTGTTGGCTTTTGGGAAAATTAAGCGTTGAATTAATAATAAAAATATTGAGAAAACCATTAATGTTAAGTGTGGCTTTTACAGTTAACTATACTCACAAAAACCCCACAAAGTTTCAATTTAATCCATCCAACCGTTTTTTTGTTTTATTCGGTTGAATTTTTGAAAAACTTAAAGGATCACGTTTTTTGCTCTTAGACGGCCTGTATACGATCAGTAATACTGTCAGTATTTAGAAATACTGACATTACTGATCGTGTATTGGTAATATTGAAGCATTCGTATATAGAAATTATAAAAATAATGATTCATTATTTTTGTCAGTAAATACTGAAACTATTACTGATCGTGTACAGGTTGCCTTAAATTTTCATAATCTCTAACAAAATGGAAAACAATTTTTTCTCATTGTCAGCTTGTTTCACATTTTTATCAATAACAGTATCCTAGTTTATAAAAAAAAATTCTTGCAAAATTTAAAAAAAAAAAAAATTTTTGAAAATTATTTTTGAATTTTTTTTTTTTTTTAATTCAGTACCCCAGGAAATTTAATTTCTTAAATTTCCGGCTATACGGACACAGAAATGGGGGGTTGTAAAGTTTATTGCTGTTTATTGCTATTGTCATAAAAAATTAAAATATTTCTGATCTTTTTTGAAAAAGTTCTGTTTTATTGCCCTAGGTGCTTTATATTTGTACGTATATTATACACTCTATTTCAAAAGAGATACCTTCAGTTTGGTATATCTGTTGCAGCCATATTGTAAAAACCGTTTTATTATAATAACTCTAGTCAAACTGTAAAAAAAAAACGAATTATTGTCAACGAATGATGTTCCTTACAATTCAATTAGTAAAATTCAGTGTTATCATAATTTCGTTAGACACTTTTAGAGAAATTGTGAAGTGAATAACAAATTAATTTGTATCAAAACTACTAAACCGATCTTAATAATTTACTACTATCTCAATCTTACAAAAAAAAGATTAAAATTTTATCAAAATTTTCTGCTTTATGAGACCACATGTGAAAATATGTATATACCTTTTGAAATAGAGTGTACAAGATACATACAAAGTATCTAGGACCATAAAACAAACCTTTTTCAAAAAAAAGAGATCCTTTTCAAAAAAGGTCAGAAATAGCAACAAACTTTACAGTCCCCCATTTTGATGTCAGTATAACCAAAAAAAACAATATGATTGTGCCAAAATCTACTTCACCTTCCATAGGGAAACTAATAGTCCGAAATCATAACTCGGAAATCGGTAGCCATAGAAAAATTCTGAAAATATATTTCAGTTCTACAACGTCATAATATTATATGTAAAAAAAAGAAGTTCTATCAGAACGTTCAAATGAAAATTTAGTTTTTTTTTTTTTGCCGAAGGGAATTTTTGTCCGGAAAAATAAATTTAAAATTATGGTTTTTTGTCTATAGCTAAGACGGTTACACCCCTAAGGCTCTGTGAAATTTGGGAAATTTGAAGATAGCATTCTATGCGTCTAGTTATTCTGCATAATTCGTCTAATTTAACCGAAACTGTATTTCTCACCCTTTACGAAATTCCCAATGGTGGCAATTTTATTAGAGACCCCTGTATATGCCTACCTTTTGTAATTGTACATTTTTTCTAAATTACCTATACCTACTTGGGGGGACAGATCTACCCACACTGTCAACTTCCCATTGGGTGTCCTTAAAAACTAAAGACTACTGTAGATAAATAATTATTTTTTCATTTCAGGGGGTTCCTCCCCTGGGCCCCCGATAGAGGCTTTGCCCCTTGCACCACACCGGGGACTTCCCCCTCTGTACCGAAGTGTGGGGAGCCTTATCAAACAAATGATATTATCATTTATTCTCAAGATATGCGAGACAAGAGTATTTCATAAAAAGATTCTTATTTCGTGCTTTTTTTTATTTTTATAATAATTTACTGGCGTTTTTAACATTAATTAGGTTTTTAGGTCATTATATAATAAAACATGATAACAAATCTATATGATCTATGTTGTGTTATTAAGTTAATTCCGTTTTTTATCACAAAAAACAAACCGCTAATCCGAATTTGCTGAAAACTTTATCGGGTCTTCATTTTTTAATTACGAATCTAATGAAATTAGTCCGTAGTTGATATCATCATTTTTTCTTGAGATATGCGAGACGAAAAAAAATTCACAAACGAACGAACGAACTAACGAATACACACACAGACATCACGCTAAAAACGATGTATTCGGATTCTAGTGACCTTGAAACGTGGAGATATGTCCAAATTAGCGATTCTTAAAATCGAACCCATTACAATAACTTCCAATGGGAAGTTAAAAATATTACCTCCTTGACGTCCTTGTATGTAATTTTTATTTTCCTTGCTTAGAATTAACAAACATCAGGGTCCGTTCAACAATAAACAAAGAGAATTATTTGAATATTATATTCTAATAAAAATCAAATGCATATATGCACTTAATATGTATTGAAAATATAATAATATTTGGCACGTTGCCAGTTTTGACTTTGAGCATTGTAAACGAATCAATGGCCAATTTCCCGAATGGCAGACATGAATTCTATACTTCTATTTAAAAATGGAAAATCAATATCGTGGACATAAAATATATTATTTTCACTATTTACTTGATGCTAACAAAGAAAATATTTTTTCTCCTCTTTGCCCTGTGTTCGGTTCGTTCCAGTTGTTGTATTATATACTTACTCACTATTCTTGACATAAATTTGTTTTTAACAAGATATAGATAAAATACCGATCGAACTGACCAATGCGATGAAGCGTGGGTGTGTAATATATAACATGCTACGTATGCATGACACGCATGACCAGTGGTCAGTTGTTGGGCGTGGTTATTATGTATATTTATATATATATTTTCAATTTATCTAATAAGTAGGTATATATGTACCTACATTGCGCCTAAAATACACATACATAAGTATTAATTGTAATGGCATTTATTGTTGATCAAATCACATTAATTTAACAGTACTCAAATCAGTAAATAATGTACCCAGAATGCCATTCTCAATAACACTATTCACAAACAACCAAGTTAAATACTTCGCTTATTTATGTGTGGAAAAGATAACGAAAATGTAAAAGGCACAGTCTTACTACAGATCTAAACAAATTTTCCCCATTTTGTTTTTATTGAAATTATTGGGTTTCAGGAAAGTTTACCGACTGCAATTCATTGACGGAATGTTCACCGACAACAATTCAACTACCAGAAAATTCATCGCCTCGAATTCGTCGAAAGAAAAATTCATCGGCTCTACGACTATCATTTCTGAATACACTAGAAAATATTATATACAGTGTTCATAAAATTACGGATCAGATTTTACCCATAGATTCCTCACTTGATTCGATAAACATTTGGGTTACTTATTCAGAATTGGGACCATCTCTTTTTGGCTATAAAAACAAAACTGATAGACCATGATTTTTGTTTTAATTGTTAGGCATTGCGGAAGATGAGTTAAGAAATACTGGAGCTAGATACCAATATTGGAAAGGCTGAGCAACATTCACTAAATCTGAAAAATTCATAAATATTCAATAAGTGGACGTGGAAGCACCAACGGAACCTTATGTTCGGGTAAAAGGTGATTATTTGCAATTAAATTTCATAAATAAAGTATCCTTTGCCCGAAAATGTATTCCCTCGTCCACTTATTTCAATCAATACATGAGTTTTTTTTTAGAATTATCAACAGTTTCCCAGCGTTTTCAGTACTGGGGTCAAGTTTTAGTATTTTTGTTAATTCATCTCCCGCATGGCAAATATTTAAAAAAATATCATTAAAATCGGACCATCAAATTTGTTTTTATAGCCAAAAATAGGTGGTCATACTTCTAAATAATTTACCCAATGATTTGTATCAAAGCAAATGAGGAACTTATGGTCCGTGATTTTGTGAACATTATATATTTTTTGTTGCAGTCAGAAGTCATAATTGTAGAGTCGGGGAACTTGCCTTTCGGTGAATTGCGAGACAGTAAATTTTCTGGTCGGTGGATTGCTCTGTGAATTTTCCGAACAATTTTCCGGAACAGTTTTTCGAATCAATTTATTGCCGTTATTGTATATTGCATTGTTATTTTTAGCTAAAGTATGTGTGATCTGAACAAAAGTCCCCGCTAATAGGTACAGAGTCATATGTCAGGTAAACTCGATGATTAGTACAAAAATGATTTAACAATTTTGTTCTTTTTACTCGCTGATACTATCTGAATGGCTTAAGGGTTGTTAAGGGTTAGAAGCTAAAGAAAGGACACATTTTCAATAATTTTTTCTAGAGAAACCTTATATGCAATCGATCTGAAACCTCTTACACAGTATCAGGAATTCCTCTAAGTATCGAGAAAAAATTTATTTTCCCTTTTCCTGACGATGCATTTTAATACGTAGTTCACGCTTCAAAAACACATCTTTTGCAGTGCACAGCACACAGCTTCAGCAGGTGGTCAGAAATTAGAAAATCAAACGGGGCTTTGAAGGAAACAAATTTTCTAAGTCGCTAAACCTAAAGTGACATCGGTTCAAAAATAAATAAATAAAAAATAAGAAATTGTAAGCTTTGAAAAAATTTAATAAAATCGTTATTTGTTATTTTTGTCTGAAAAAAGGGGTTGGAATTTAAAGGGGATGTACTTTTTAAATTTAGGGACTAAGGAATTCCATTTTAGCAGTCCTCGCCTTCTTGGATTTTGCAGTGCAGCATTTTTTCGAATATCTTCGTTGTTTCTTTTATTAATATAATAGTGCGATCCGATGTTAAACCCCAGCACATCGGGAAGTTCTAAAAAGGATTTTGATCGTTCATTAAAAACGCACACGCAAATCCAAGAGGATAATTCAACTAAACTCTACTGTATACATATTCATATAATTCGGCGACTGTTTCATATTTCGTTCTCAAATTTTAGCTAATGATTCTTGGGATATAAAGGAACAAAAATAATCACGATTTTTTATCTGCAACCCTCAAAAACCCCTTAGACGAACTGTCACAATGATTAAAATTTTGTTTACATAGTTTTGTTCCGAGTGAGATCGCTCTATCCGAATGATGCCATGAGGGAGATAGCTATGTTATACCTAACTTGGAGAATAAATAGGTATATTAAATCCTGTATATATAATAAAAAATAAAAAATTTGCATTCCTGGCATTATCGAAAGCGTCCACTGTGATAAAACTTTTATTTCTGGTTCAGTGTGAGACATGTCTTACAATCTATATGATAAAATCAGTGTGTCCTCCACTTTGGGGTCAGGCAACATTTGAGTCCAAAATCTCAACAAGAAGCTGATAAAAATAAATGATGGAGTTAAGGAAATTTTTAACCATTTGACTGAAAAATTAATTTTATGTCATTTTCGGTAAAAAAAAAGTTTATTGAGATAACACAGAACAGAGTATCAGGATGTTCAGTTCAAGTTTTTATTTTTTTTATGCGGAAGCGTTCAAGTATTAACTTACACATTACCATGCCACACGGATCTCAAGTATCTTTGGATACAACAATTACCGGTAACAACGCTTAATTAATTCTACTGAATCCCTAGGACATATTCTGTACTAATCGAAGTGGTTTACAATTTTCTCGACGTAACGTGCCAATAACGTTTTAAGAAATCTTTTAAAAAAAAGATTTAAGCCGCACTACACGAAAACTTTGAAATTGTATGAATGTTGTGTACAATATTTCTGTGCTCAACGCACCCCCCCCCCCCGTAGTGACTATTTTGATTAATAAAACTGTTTTATGAAAAACCTAACATTTTTCCGCTCTTATAAAATCTTGCATTCCATGTGCGCTAATCTATATTAGTAGTCGTGAAACTTAAACTACTATTGCAATATTTTGTTAAACTACGAAATATTTAATAAAATAATTGTTCCACAACTCTCGCTTTCTGTTTTTTATTTATAAATTGTCATCTGGTGACGTAAATTACGCAATATCTTATAGAATAATCGAAGTAAACTAAAATAAAATATAGCGAATACAACGTACATATTTTATACGTTGGTGTTAGTGAATATACCCCGTTGTGATACCAAAGCCTTTATTACAATTTATTTGCCATACTTATCAACCCTGTTGTATACGTGTGTAGTGCTGTTGTATGTATGACAATAATAACAGTTGATATCATTAGAGATGAGAGAGGGTGTCTTTGTCCTATTTTTTCATTAAAGAAGGGTGGGAATTGTCGATATAGGTAACCAGACTACCCACAGATATACATCTGCTTTCTTCAGTCTAATCGATAATTTTATATAGTATTTGAAATTTTTCATCCAGAAAAAGAATTGAAATTATCATCTGATTAAAAATTTAATCACGACTCGTAAAAACTACGTGGATATCCACGTATAAAAATGATATTATTATTTTTTAAAATATGTGATTAAGCGAACTCACATGAAAACTGAATTTGTCGCAAAATTCTTTCTTAATATTATTTTATAGGTAATTTTTCAGTTCAGGAATCACATACCTGTAGTTACCGAAATATTTCAGAATATCTTCAACTTTACCTTTAAAGATATTATCTTCGGTACATAAATACACACTACCGTTCCCAAATTACGAACGTAGAAGCTAATAATAAAAATTGACTAAAATGAAAATTTAATAAAAAATTTTTTTTTTGAATTACCTCTTGTAAATAAAAATTAGTATATATATATATATATATATATATATATATATATATATATATATATATATATATATATATATATATATATATATATATATATATATATATATATATATATATATTTGTATATATGTATGTATATAAAATGCTGTCTTATGTCGATAGATCCACAATTTCGCTAATCTTCTCTTTTTGTTTCTTTTGTTAGCGGATGCAGAAGGCCCAGAGCATGGTGATCTCAACCTACAAGATATTTTAACATGTGGTGTATGCCAGAAACCGTTTGCATTATCGGATATTGTTCGATTTATTCAACATAAAGTAGTCAGTTGTAACAAGGAAAATTACGCGCAAGGCCACGGCAGTTTTCAAGGTGGCCCGGAGAGGGAACGAGACTTAGACGACGGGAGTTTGCCATTGTCGGTGGTCAATACGCGACGACCCAGTATATCCGCGCCAATATCCGGTAAGAAAACAACATCAACGCCGTCATCAACGTCAAGTACCAGTAGTAGCAGCGCAGCAAGTACACGAGTCCATACACCACCACCTGCATCACCTAGACTACCAGCTCCGAGCGACTTTTGTGCAGACGGTGCCACATCATCAACACCAAAACGACGCGCGTCTTCATCACCACTGACATCATCGAGCATTGAAGACACCGAAGATGTCAAACCAAATATTAAACAGGAACGTATCGACACAAGTTCTTCACAAGAGGAAACAAGTCACGCCAGCAAGAAGTCCAGAACGGAAGTTGCTGACGCGGAATCAAATACAACACATAGTGGTGGGTATTTGAAAATCTTACTTTAAAACTCAACTCATTAAGTCAGTTTTTTTGTTCTATAATTTATTAAAGGAGAATTCTTATTTTTCGAAAAAAAGGCACTTTTCAGTAATTTTTTCTCAGTGATTTTACTAACTAGAGGTAAGAACTTTTTTCCTTATATTAAACAGACTTTTGTTTTTATTTCGTCTCATATCATTTTTATTATAACGGGCGTCGAAGTCGAGGCCGCAAAAAAGAGATATCAAACGGTAACACGAAACGAAATAAAAAAATCAAACGGCATTTAATTAAAAATTGTGTTCCCTGGCGTGCAAACCAGAATAATGTAAAAATTCCAAAAATTGTAGGTGTGATGCTTTTTAAAAAAAAAAAAAAAAAAAAAAACCGTTTTGAATCACAATAATGCACTTAGGGGAGAGGATAAATATTGAACAAGTACATATTAAGCCACAATTCTAGTTTGCACACTGGTTAATATACATAAATGAATACAATAAACAAAGATTTAGCTCGATAAGTTAATTACTTTCTAAGATATCAGTGTTACCGCGTCAAAAAAAGCGAGAAGAAAATGTTCCTTCTGCCTACTTCGTTTACAAATTATAAATATATAAATATCTCTGGAATCGCGGGGAATTTTTATTCAATTTTATTTTGCCGTTTTTCATTAAAAATATAAAAAAAAAGAAAAATCGATTTTTTAAAAACAAAAAAAAAGAATTCTTCCTTAAATAAATTGCAAATTCTGTACTAGTAAACGATTAACCGAAATCATTTTGTATAGTATTTACTCAGACTTTTCATTTAACTAAAAAAATATCTCCTAACCATTCTTTTTAAAAACTGATCATTTAGCTACCCTGACTATATTTTTGGCTATACAGCTTCCTGCTTTTCTTAGAATAATATATGTTTGCTAAAAATTTGTTTTGAAATTATATACATATTTTACTTATATTTGACTTTAAACACTTCGTAATCAAAATTTCAATTAAAAATTGAAATAACTTGTTCATTAATCATTGTTCAACTACTCATCATCTCAGGAATACGATACGATACCTCTTTCTAGCTATGTCGTCCCGCATCTCTCTAGCTAGCTCCCTAGTTTATGTTAATAATGGCATGCTGTATGAAATGTAACTATAATCACACACTAATTAGTAACTATTTGGTACATATGTGGCACCATTGTTGTCTACTCGATAAAACATTGAAACACAGTATCAGTATACGATTGTTACAAGATACTTTTAGTGTATTTTTGGATCAAACACTTCAACAAAATATATATGCAAAAAGTTAATTTGTGGCCCATAATGTTGATATGTGCTTGTGCACTAGTTGCTTTACTGACTTGGAATCATTTTCTAGTTATTAGATATACCTATTTCACTGAAGTATTGTCCCATGCAAGTATTGGTTAATCTAAAGATTTAAGTTTAAATAAAATATATTTGCTTCGATAATTTTATTGTGGAGTGTATTTGACGAATGTTAGTTTACAAGTGTTAAAGTCATAAGGGATGATGAAAGTGATGTGAATAAATAATCAAAGTATTTCATTTTTAATTGGCTAAAATGTCTGTGAAAATATCTCTTTACCTTATAACGGATTTTACTCATTAAATGTTAACCGCTAACAAAATAATTAGCTAAAATCTTTCTTTATTTTATTATTACCTACGTGTATACAGATCAGTTTAATTTATCTTCACCAGTTTAAAACCGGGAAACCCTCTTAATTCGTTATTGATCAAATCTGATGATTGGGAACCTATGAATTGAAGCAAGTAAAATTAGAACTTGGTCAACATAATAATCACAACAAACATATGTAAATAATAACAAAAATAGCAAACACATGTCCACACTTCAGTAACATGTAACATGTGTACTGTAGTAGACACTAGTCTCGCAGGGCAGACAAGAGATGATGTTGTCAAGTATTTTAAATTTTAAAATAAAAAAATTAATTGATTTTTTTTTTTATTTTATAATAATAATAAGAGCGGTGAGTGGTGAACCTCCACCCTTTAAATATTTAATAGAACCATTAGTGCAGAACACAATCAACGACTTGCATAAAAAATAATTTTGAAAAATCTATTCATAATAAAATGTCCACTTGATAACAACCGAACACGACAAACCCAGCACGCTGTACATGTGTGAGTATTAGAAGCACGTAGGACGCGAGGCGACGGTACACTGTCGTCATATGGCGTAAGGGTCAGATTTATCATCAGTGTCGTGGACAATAAGCTATCAAAAATATAACTTATGTGGGGGTAGATTATGTTCGTTATTTAAATTTTCCATTATAATAAAAACTACAATATTCGATATATTATGTATGTACATAAGTATATCTTATGAGGATGGTTACATTTGAGTATAAAAGAACACTTACACCTCAAACTACCTCAATCTAATTAGTGTAGAAAATTTGTTACCCCAAATATTTTCTGCTGTTCTTCAATATAAATTGTTTAATAAACGTTACATGGCTATTACGACTTTTTGCTAGAAAGAGTAGTGTCAAGAACGTACTTCTTAGGCTGTGCTCACATAAAGAAGATAAGCAACGTAACTAAATATAATACAATTTATAATTTGGTATCAAAAAAAAAGTACCATAATAGAGAAATTTGTAGAAAAGTTTAGTTAAAGATTGCGGAGGCCTTAAATATTTCTTCATTCATATGAAAATATTGAAAATATTTGCTTTTGTCTCTTTTCAACTCTGGCATTAACTTCTTAAATTCACCGTCGATAGATCTTGAATTGTATAATTCATGAATCCAAAGATTGCGACTCGCTTTTTTCATCAAATAAAAACTAATTACATTATTATCAAGAAACAAGTAATCTCTAAATGAAATCATTTTTAAAATGAATTTACGTAAGTAGACGCCAACAGTGTGACCACTTTATCTGTCGACTATATCAGAGAAGTTCAGTCGTATGTATCTGCTTTCGATGTGCCCTTAGCTTTATTTAGACCTAAACTCGAAATGGAGTATTGTGACCAGCAATTTATTCAATTCCATCATCTATAACTTATAATTAAACAGTCACACATTTGGGTCATGTGGAGTCAGGAATGAACGAATATTTAATTTAATTAATCAAACTGAACTAGTTAGTTAGAACCTAGAGCTAATGACAGACTTTAAATATGCCATCCTCAGCACTGCTACTCATTGAACCACTCAAGTTTTAATTAATTTTAGATTTTTTACTCACAAATATAAAATGCAAAATTAAATCTATATTATAAATGGTCGTGAAATATTTTCTTGCCAAATTAATACTATGAAATTGAGAAGCAATAGGTTACACTTAAGATAGAATTCCTTTGGAAAATATGATCAGGAAGTCTCAAAATGTTCCTGAAGCGCTGCTGATGTCCCATCCTCAAACATTTCAGATAATACATATTTCAAAATATCGTACCTGAAACATTTCTCTTTCTGTAACATTTCCGCAATCATTCATAAACTATATAAGTATCCTGTGAGACATTTCATTTCAATCTTCAAAAATAGAATATTAGCAGTATTTGAGATGTTTTAGAAATATTTTATCTTACCCTCAATATTGTTAATATCACTATAATATTAGCGAGACCGTAGTCTTTAACTGAATTTGGCAAACTAAATATTTTAAGTAAGGTTTATAATAAATATATGTTACCACAAGAAAATAAATAAATAAATATTGTAATATCTGAAATTATCTAATCAAACGTCAACGTCATCTGCTCAATTCAACAGGGCACATCAGAGTGGACATCTCTGTATTTTGTGCATATTATATATAGCTTTGTTTTGGTTTCAGTTCTCTTTTGTTTTCGTCTGAATGACGTTTTGTTAATTTTAAGCACACAAGTTTTTCCTAAACAGTTATAACAGTATAAGTGTATATATGTAAGTGTAGTCTGTACCATGTACAATGAATGTGAGATTATGTGACATATGACATTTAAAATGAAGACGTCAAACACACATTTTGTTAAACAAAATTACAATTTTTCACAAAAACGATTGACGTATAAGCAATGTTTGAATATTTTCCACTTTATTTGTTATACAGAATGAATCTTTTCATATTTTGTAATCAGTCCCGACTACTCCAAGTGTCCATAAATCAGTTTTTGCCAACAATTTCATTCCAATCTTGTCTTAATTGTTTGCGGGTATATTTATTTTCTCTTACAAAATGTATAATTGATTATATCAGTATAATTATTTTGCAAATACATTGGCTGGAGTTCCGAAAACCGCATACCTCCGATTGAGCTGAAATTTGCTATACACATTCTCTTTGGCTTAAGAAATTTCCCCCTAGACAGATTTTTGGCGACGCGGACCGGATGTTATACTTTTGAGGGTCTAAAATATCAAAAAGTAGTATAATCGCATATCTTCGATTGAGCTCAAATTTGCTATACATACTCTTTTTCGCTCAAGAAGTTATCTCCTAGACGGATTATTGGTGACTCGGACCGGAAGTTACACTTTTGAAGGTCTAAAGTAGCAAAAAGTAGTATAATCGCTTACCTCCAATTGAGCTAAAATTCGGTATACATATTTTTTTTTTTTTTTGGCTTAGGAAATTACTTCCTAAGCGGATTCTTGGTGATGTAAAACGGAAGTTGTACTTTTAAAGGTCTAAAATAGCAAGAAGTAGTATAGTAGATGTAAATAAATATACTATTGGATACCCCCAATTAAAAAAAATTTTAAAATATATTTCTCCTAAATTAAAAAGTATTCTCTGAATGAGTTTTTGGCAACTCGAACCGGAAATGTATTTTTTAACGCAAAACTAGGTGGTGAGGTTAGTTAAGGTAAGGTTAGTTTAGTTGATTTTGACAATATACTTCGACTTTAATATAAAAACTAGGTGGTGAGGTTAGTTAAGGTTTGGTTAGTTTAGTTAGTTTTGACAATATACTTGGACTTTGATATAAAAACTAGGTAGTGAGGCAAATTAAGGTTAGGTTCGGTTAGTTTTGGTTAGTTTATTACTGAAACGTCGGGCAAAGGGTAACTATTTACAAATGGCGCTCCTGCCTTGTATTATTATTTAATTACCCTTTGCCCGGAAATGAAATTTCAATGGTAAACTAACCGAAACTAACGTAACCTAACCTTAACTAAGCTCATCATCTGGTTTTTATATCAAAGTCGAATTATATTGTCAACACTAACTAAACCAACCTAACCTTCGGGCAAAGGGTAACCTTAACTAACCTCACCACCTAATTTTTATATTGAAGTCGAAGTATACTATCAAAACTAACTAAACTAACCTAACCTTCGGGCAAAGGGTAACCCTTACTAACCCCACCACCTAGCTTTTATATCAAAGTCGAAGTATATTCTCAAAACGAACTAAACTAACCTAACCTTAACTAACCTCACCACCTAGTTTTTATATCATATACTATTTATAGCGTATATTGAACGTAATTATTAAACTATTTAAAAATTTGAACCTAAGAAACATATTATTTTTTACGGTCAAATAGTAGATGACCTAAAAACTAGGTGGTGAGGTTAGTTTAGTTAATTTTGACAATATACTTCGACTTGGATATAAAAATTACGTGGTGAGGTTAGTTAAGGTTAAGTTAGTTTAGTTAGTTTTGACAATATACTTCGACTTTGATATAAAAGCTAGGTGGTGAGGTTAGTTAAGGTTAGGTTAGTTTAGTTAGTTTTGACAATATACTTCGACTTCGATCTAAAAATTAGGTGGTGAAGTTAGTTAAGGTTACCCTTTGCCCGAAGGTTAGGTTAGTTCAGTTAGTGTTGACAATATACTTCGACTTTGATATAAAAACCAGATGGTGAGGTTAGTTAAGGTTAGGTTATTTTCGGTTAGTTTACCATTTAAATTTCATTTCCGGGCAAAGGGTAATTACTCAATATTATTTAATTGCCGTTTGCCCGAAAATGAGGTTTCAATGATCTCCCATTCGTTTTCCACTTACTTCTATCACAAAAAACCGTAACATACCATTAAGAATATTATATTTAAAATAAGCTAACATACATATAAAAATTTATACTAAATGTGTAGGTATACTTTATATAATACATAGTATGTATAAAATGTATCATACATTATCTATCTATTTAATATAGTAAGTTTTAGAATTTTAACACGTCATATTTCGAAAACGAAGCCAGATATCAAAAAATGTTATTCTTCCTTTTTTGCTCTACTCACCAAGTTCTATAAGAATCTATTTTTAAATTTTGTTGCCATGGTAACGGAAACCATCTTTTAGTAACCCCTAGATTTAGACATTCGGAGGGTTGAAAAATACACTTCCGGTCCGCATCACCAAAAATCCATCTAGGGGGTAACTGCTTAAGCCAAAGAGAGTATGTATAGCAAATTTTAGCTCAATCGGAGGTATGCGGTTTTCGGAACTCCAACCAATACATTTAACAAATTGCAACTTTCGAAAACTACGCCGAGGCGTAACTACAATGGAGCAAGTGAAGCAGTGGCTCCAAGGCACACGACAAAAAGGGGTGCAATAGGTAAAATATTCACGCAAAATAGAAAAATAATTTTTCATTAGGAAGTGTTTTTTTCTGCTGTAGTCCTTACAGGATTATGTAAATTCTGTGAAAAAAATTTGGAAATTTCTTTTTTGTGGAGGGGAGTGGTAATGATCTTACGGTGTTTTTTAGAGCAGAGGCACATCAATCAAATTCACTCCAGGGCGCTAAATTTGTAATTAGGCTTCTGAAACCGCGTGTCGCAATATTTGAGTCGCACAAAAATTTATATATGTCACATTTTTGACACCATCTTATGATGAACATATATACCATATATAGATGGAAATTCATTTTATCCACATAGGGTGAAGTTGCGTATATTGTGTCGGCTTCTTAATCGACTATCGTAACATCTACCATACTAAAATACATTTTTTCATGATGACAGTAACGATATAAAGTGCTGCTAACGCAACAACATAATATTGGAATTAATACTCAGCCGTATAGTGTGCTGACGTAAATTAATTTTTTTTTTTTTTTTTTTTTGGTATTCAGCTGCTAGAAAAATAACATCTATTTTTCTATGATCGTTGTAAGGCATTTGTATTGCAACCGCGTTTACTTTCATTAAGTTCTTAAAAAATATCTTTATTACTTACGTACTTTTAAAGTTAATAAATTTCTTGTTCTGTCTGAGATTAGGTATACTTTTACTGGCTAAGTTGTAAACTGTAATAAATGCATCGCTCTATGAAATTTCCAAAATACATTTTCAGTATTCATTTAGTTATTTTAGATGTCTGAGATAAAAACATATTTTAAAAAATTAACATTTAAGAAAAAAAATAAAAGTTTTGAATAATAATCGTATAACAGTGACCAAAATTGAGTACCCGCAAATTTTTAAACTGTCAAAACCTGTGTTTAAACGTCGTTTTCGTGAGTCAAATAAATGCGCCAATGAAACATGAATACAAAGCCGTAGACTTATTGCTTTAAATGGGGATATAGAGGCTCAATTCCTGAAATACTTACTGAAATTAAAACTTATTTATTAAAGATTGTTATATTTGGCTTAATAATCATGTGTATTCAAAAGCTAGCACATGAAGTTCTCAGTCCCAACGAGAGGGCGGAGTAGCCGGCGTGCCAACCCGGGGGGCTGAGTTGGAAGGGGGAAGGGGAGTAAAAGTAAACTTTTTTTGGTCATCACATTTGAAAAACGTATTTTTTCCCGGGGTCGACCATTTCTTTCCATGGTCCTGGAGCTTCCTTAATTGTGCCGATGAAAGGTTTTTTAAATAAACAAAATAGACAAATAAATTCTCTTTCTATGCTGTGTAATCAGGTTTTCCTAACTTCTATATTTTTTGAAATAAACTCAAACATAAAAACATAACACTAAGGGAGACCAAATAGGCAACTTTACCCTACTACAGTTCTTACAATTTTACTAGATTGTATTCAATAATTTAAATTTTGACCTTATTTATGCAAATTAAATTGTTAAAATATAAATAATATATATATATATATATATATATATATATATATATATATATATATATATATATATATATATATATATATATATATATATATATATATATATATATATATATATATATATATATATATATATATATACCGTGTGAGTTTTTCGGGAGTTGCCATTTTGATTACAGCCAAACCGTTGATTTAATCGAAAAATTGTTCAAATAAGAGTTGTAGATATCGACGGGGGCAACCGATTGCTATAGTCAGGAGCTTTATAGCTCTTATGGTTTTTGTGTTATGATACAAACTTATAGTTTTTTAAATGGAAACGTATGTTTAAAAGTTTTTCAAAAATTTGTTTGTGATTCAAAACTACCAGAAACACTCAAATTCTCATTGTTTTATCTCATATTTTTGAGTAATTACGTTTTAAAAACGACACTTTTAAATTTCGTACCCAAGTACTTGCAAACGATTAGGATTTTACGTAATTTAAAAAGATAGTGACTCAATATGGTTGCTATTTTTGACAATGTAGCAACGAAAAATTAAACGATAATTACGTTTTCCATCGGAAATTAAAAATATTAAATAGATTAAATTATCATATAAAAATGATAACTAAGTACAATAAGGAAATAAAATTTCAGTTTTAATTCATTGAAAAATAAAAAATTATTTTTCTGAAATGTCACTGTTTGACAGATACATAGGCGTCTAAACATATTTTTGTAGCAAGTATTTTTAAAGGAAATGAAAAGTTTTTTGTGGAAAAACTTCTCCTTTTTAATTTGGTTTGTAATAAAAAGAAAATACTATCGAATTTCAAATATTTTTACACTATTTGAGTACATTTATTAATAATATTTTCGTTCCCAATTAACCTCACTTTGCTACTATTAAGAAACGCCAATGTCATCTTGATTTGTATTGAATGTGTACATTAGAGTCATTTATTTCACTTGCCACCTGTCATTGGCAAAAATAAAATAAATAAAAAAAAATAAATATATTTTTCAATAAATTAATAAAATACTTCAAATTATTTTTAAATTAAGTTACTTTAAATACAAATTTTTAAAAATAATTTGATTTTTTATGCAAAAATGTTAAAAACTTGAAATAGAGCCCACCATCTATACTCCAAAATCTGAATTACTGCCATTCAGTATTCAATGCTGTATTATAGAGAATAATATTGGAACAGGTTCTTTTCTTGCATATAACAGAAATTTTAGCCGTTAAAACTCTGTCGGTTAAAAGAGTCTCAAATACATATGCATATTTCTACCACCTAATTGCTAAATTAAAGAAAAATTCAAAAAATAAACATGGGCAAAAAAATTTTTTTTCTTCATTTATATTTTTAATTGATGCATTAGAACAGTTTTATCGAAAAATTAACATATAGTCTCAATTAAAAAACTGTAAGTTTGTATCATAGCTCGAAAACCACAAGAGCTATAAAGCTCCTGACTATAGCAATCAGTTGCCCCCGTCGATATCTACAACTCTTATTTGAACAATTTTTCGATTAAATTAACGGTTTGGCTGTAATAAAAATGGCAACTCCCGAAAAACTCACCCGGTATATATATATATATATATATATATATATATATATATATATATATATATATATATATATATATATATATATATATACATTATTTAAGTAATAACAGTTTACTTTGACTGTGCAAAAAATAGCAGTGTTATTTATAAAAATAAAAAATTAAACCAATAAATGTTAACCAAAAAAAGAAACAAATCAATAGCCTTTATTAGCTAACGCTTTCACACAGCCTCGTATCATTGAATTAACAAGACTTTGGCAACGTTCCGGAGTGATTAAGCTCCACGTGGACTTGATCACACGCCACAATTCCTTAACAGTTGTTGGTTTTGCTGCTGAAACAGTTTGTTTAACGTTAGTCCATTTTCAATAGGATTCAGGATCAGGAGATGAGCTAGCCAGTCCATAACTTAAACCTTATTTATTACAAACCAAGCCTTCGCCAAACTATTGGTATATTTACAGTCATTATTCTGCATTAGGACCCAATTAAGAGGCAAGTTTTCTTCGGTGTAAGACAGCATGATCTTTTCGAATACATTAACAAAAATTTTTACATCCATTATTTCTTTTATCCAAAATATTGGACCAGAACCACAATGAGAAAAGCAGCCCCATACATTGATTTTTGTCCTTCCATGCTTAACTGTGTTGCGTGGATCTAATGCAGCATTTTTTGGACTTCTTATATACTGCCTTCGTCCTGCAGAACCAAATAATACAACTTGGGACTCATCGGTCCAAAGAATACTGTGCCATTTAATATATATATATATATATATATATATATATATATATATATATATATATATATATATATATATAAAATATTCAAACCAATGCAATACAGATGGGCAGATAGTTTGATCTATACTTCCACATTAAGCGAAAATTTGAAATGTTTCCAGCATAAATTCTAATGATTGTATTGCTTAGACATCTGTATATTTTCGCTTTACACAAAATATCTTTACTATTCATTGTAGATTTCTCCATTCTCTTTGTTAATATAGATAGAAATTACTTCTACTTAAGAAAATATTCTTAATTGAATTTTTGATATACTCGCGTCTGTAAGCTTAAAATGTTGCTAAAATAAATCTGTCATACTCTTGAAAAAATAATATTATTTTAAGAGAGTTTATGGTAACGGTATTAATGTCACTGTTTGCAGGAACATTCTATCATGGCACGTGCTTAAACACAACTCATACTTGAAATAATTATAATATTCCTAGATTTAAAAAAAAAAAATGAAATTTTAATTCATAAGTATTTAAAATGCTACAAACTTAGCGGAACACGATAGATAGTTTTTAACCCAGGTAGAACAGAAAAACAAGAGAACTTTTTTTATTAAAATTTATTAGATTACTAATACATAGTTATACCTAACCTCAGACAAAAAAAGCAAATAAAACTTTACCACGTGCCATAAGCAAAAAATTATCTGATTTAAAATTAAATGGATTTTCTTACGTAAATTTTACGGTACAACTGTTTTGTTAATAAAATGGTATTGTCTAGCGCCTATTTAAAAATAAGCGTCTAACAAAAAATTGAAGTCTTACCTCTCGAACATATGATAGCCAATAATTCTTCAGATGTTGATACCGACTCGTGTTTGAACAATTCCTTTTTAAGTAAGGGTGATTTTTTGTTTCAATTTATTAAAGGGAAGATGAAATTAATATTCAAAGTATACTCGTATAAGATATATTCTGTACCTAGCTGTATACCAGATATTTGTTTATCAGTCAACTTACCCTTGAAAACGACACAATGGAAGAATTCGAGTTTAATTAATGTCGTCATCTATTTTGTATCCCGTTTTATAAAAAAAAAAAAAGATGTCTGGCACATGCCCCATTCACTGGTACCTTCGTGTACCAGTTCAGCAGTATACATAATTACGTAATACGTATATAAATTCACTAATCGAAATAATTAGAAGCCAAACCTTTATTTGAGAAAAAACTCTTTCAGCAACAATTTCGATTGATATAAATATGTACTTATAACTATCAGTAACCTGAAAACTTAAGGATCCACCGTATCTGTAGCTCTTTCCGTAAAGTTCATTTGAACTTTCAGAAAGATTAAATAGGTATATTGGTATTTAATATGTAAATTTGGATATACCGTAAAACCGTCTAGACCCGGACACTTTTTTTACATTTTTTTGGTTAATTTTATGTTTATACATGTTTCCGTCATAGATATCACCAATAAAAGTATAACCATTAGAAAGAGTGTATATTATTTGTTATATCCCTGACCCATTTATTTCATTATAAGTAAAAATAAAAATAAAAAAAAATAATTAGTAAGTATCCGGGTCTATACCCTAAATCGGTCTTGATCCGGACACTTACTTAAATAATGTAATAACATGCAAACTAACCTCTCCCGTAGGGGTTAGGACAGTGTTTTATATCGTCTGATGTCTTTGAACCTGTCAATGGCTTCAAAGCATTTTGTAGGAATGGAGAGTGGTCAATGCATAGTATGCCTCTCTATGAAATAAACATGCGATATGACACCATAAGGAGGCATAAACCGCGTAATTCTGACGAGAATATAACGTATGGATAGTGGAAGTTACAGCCAGTGCGAATCGCGGCCATAGTGTAATAAACTGATGTGTCCGGATCTAAACGGATATATGTATATAGCATGTATTTTTTTATATATACATCGAATATAACTTCAAACATCATTAAATGATACGCGATAAAATTCTGAGCACATACATATCAAAACTAAAACAATATGACAATTATGACGAAAATTACATGTCTAAGTTAGACACACATTTTATTTCTTTGAAAAACTGGAGTAGTTTCGGTAGTTTTTATTGGTACAGCTGTTTAGAGGATGTTTTTCTCTCTCTAATGACGTTAAGAACAAATGTTTATTGTTGCAGGTTAATGTAGAAATTATTTACTTTGAAGATTGGTGCAAAGTGTCCGGGTCTAGACGATTTTACGGTATGACAATTGCCACCACAGTTTTGATTTCAAACATAAAATTTTGGGAAATAATCACCAGTTTAATTGAAAAATGATTGATATTTTAACACGACGTAGGTACGTTTTGGGGTAGTAAAAATAATAAATACATTTTATTAATAAGGCTTGATGAAAATGATTTTATAACTCTACGTATCCAAAATATCCTTTACCTTAATTAGAAATTGTAATCTTGTAGTATACTTAGACATTACAATTTACAAAATTACAAAAATTATCTAAAAAAATATGATGACTAGGTACGGCTAAATGATGGCATAGTCACTATGACACTCAGATTAATAAAGAGAGAAAAACTGTTTTTGGTATTTTCAGTATTTTAAATAGGTACGAGTAAATTTTACTATTCATTTATTTTATTCTTTTGTAAAACTGACTTTCATTTCTTTTACTTTTAACATCTACTTGTTAGATGTATACTCTCAGTGAGTCATACGAGCAGGTATGAACAGGCTAATATATACTGGTGGCGATTGTCAGTGGTGGTGATTGACATATAGCCGAATACACGGAGTCATACGGGCAGGTATAAACAAACTAGTGTGTCGGTGGCGATTGTCGCACATATTCAGTTGGTAGCGATTGTCAGTGGTGGCGATTGTCATATATTCAAATTTACATATTAAATACCAATGTACCTATATTATCTTTCTGAAAGTTCAAATGAACTTAAATTTTTTTAATATCTCTTAGCATATACAAGGTGGATTTTAGGATGGGTGATAAAAATCGTTTCTTTTAAACTATTTGAGAGAGCCGCAGAAATCATTAATTACAGATTACATACATATCCATTTTCTACATATTTCCTACCGCATTCTACATATTTCGGGGTCTTTTGAAATTTTTAAGTACAAAACGGAGTCGCGAACGAAAAAGTTTGAAAACTGCTTCTGTAGATAGTTATCGATATAGATATCAAAACAGCGATTTTTAAATTCTTGCCTATTTGTGCACGCATCACGTAAAAACTACTGGATGAATTTTTATGAAATTTGGTGTGGTGATAACTTATTACATGGGTCAACATATAATATACTTTTTATTGCGAGGAAGTGTTTCATTCTCTCGGGAAAATTCAGTACCTATTTTAAACATGTGCATCTATTACGCAAAAATTTTTGAACAGATTTGGATTAAATTTGATCTGGTGTTAACTTGTTACATGGGTCAACATATAATATACCTTTTATTACGGGGAAGTGTCTTCTTCCTTCGAAAAAATACAAAAACCATTTTAAACATGTCGAGGCCTTACGCAAAAACTATTGAACGAATTTTGAGAAATTTGGTGTGGCGTTAACTTATTACCTGCCTCAAAAACTTAGGATACCTTTTATTGTGGGTAAACGTCTCATTCCCATGGGATAATACAAAAACAAAATTACCTTTAATACCAAAATTAATTAGTCTATTATTACCTTGATCAACATTTAGCATACTGTTTACTGCAGGAAAATGTCTCAGTCCGATGGAAAAATATCAAATCGATTTGACAGCGCGTCGCGCGAACGACGCCGTGGATACGATTAGTATATTTTGATTGTTGATTGTATATTTTCTAATCTATATTGTCCACTACTTTTTAAAATTTTCAGTAAAGATTAAAAGTAGTTAGGTAATGAATCATTTTCGGGACAAAAAGAAAATATCAACGATCAAATTAGTTACTTATGCGGTTAGTGCTCAATTTCCTTCAACCCCACTGTTATCGTTCCCTTTTTATACTCTTCTAAGATTTCGGACCACTCACCATATATCTACCCTTCTTACAGCGCTACGTATGTATGTATGTATGTATGTATGTATGTATATTTTATGTAGATATATTTTTCATAGATAGGTACATACATACATATGTCTAGAGATTATTTCTATAATACGAAGATAAAATTACAATGACCGTACTGATATTCAAATTTTTCTTTTAAGATCCGCTTCTATTGTGTAGTGTGCAAAGCTATATTTCTTAATGTATGTCAACAGTACGAGTACTAGCTAATTCAATCCACTATTTGTATAAAATATTTGTTTATAGTTAACTTTTTTTAAATAACCATCCTATTAAAATTAATATCCAGAACAGCACTCTTGTTAGTTACCAATATACATATAAATAACGTCTATATTGCGTCAATTAGATAAATCGTCGGGGATATTGAAAATCCGTGTGTATACCATAGGTAAAGAGTGCGTATCTACATTAGATCTAACCACATACGCGGGATCGCCACTTGCCGGCAGTAGATTTGCGGCATTGTTATTGAGCGATTCCTTGCTCCCCGTTAGTCGAACAAAGTATCTATCAAAGAGGTAGCTGCTAATCAGGTTCCTGCGTTCACTGCCTGCGAATTTTTAAATTGGCTACATTTGTCAGATACGCGCAATTATCCAGTGCTAGTTACGCGTATTTGCACTATCCCCGACGAAATGCTAATAATCATTACTCTAATACTTATTGTATAGCTGCTGCGATGTAAACACTTTCCAAAAAAAAATTAAACTTAGTATTGTCGTTCAAACATTGAGGATTTTTTTACGGCAATAAGCATTATATTGCGATGGTTATTATGGCGATGTAAAAAATTGAATTAATATACTTATGCTTGAAACTGATAAATCGAGAGTTTTAATCCAACTGCCGACTATGCGCTCATGTAGGTTTTTCTTAGTTTGCCGTCATAGTTTTAAATGATTAAACAAAAAATAGTTCCTTTAGATAGAGATAGACAGATGCCTGGAGACGCACACCTTCCAAATTCCAACTACTTACCATTTCATCTGTTATCTTCTCACATCATAAATATGTAATACGAGTATAATCAAGATTGTTTAAATGAAAGAAATAAAAAAAAAATTAAAAAAGCAATTAGATAAAGAGCCTTAAAAACGGACGTTCAGCTTTTTTTCTTCCAGAGATTGTCAGCGCTTTTATTAAGATTTTGTCACCGGCGCGTGATTTCGTCAACCAGCATCTTTTTACTGATCGAAATCACGAAACAGTAAAACAGTAGTTAGTAATTTTTTTAACTTGAGCGGAACGCAAGTCCAAATTAATGTCACGTCTAACGTATAATCATAAGTTCATTAAATTCTATGTTCTGTAAATCTGTTATATCTGTCTGGTTATATTAATATAGCGTGTCTATGTATATATATATATATATATATATATATATATATATATATATATATATATATATATATATATATATATATATATATATATAATGTATATATAAAATTTTCATTTAACAAATACCAATTGAAAATATTTGTTGATCAAAAGTGGAATTTATATTCTCAACTAAAGCAAACATCCTTTTTAAAGAAACCGCTCACCCGTTATAGTGTTTGTATAATATTCGCAAGATGTTTCCGACCCTTTTTTTGTGTGATAAATAATAACCGCGTGCCGTTACCCGCTTTGTGTCTTTCTCAACCGCCAGCTATTCTTTTTCCTTTCTTTAACACCCACCAATGTATGTGCTTAATATTATATGCGTACATACATACATACATACATATACTTTTTTGGACTTAAATCTTTAATATATGCTAATTTTCATAAAAATAATATATTACAAAAGGGAATCAGTGATAATAGCTGTACAATGGATTCGAAAAGAATGTACATACATATTAAGTAAAAAATAGATTTATTGACGTGAATAGAGGTCCAGTTTTCTTTTAAAAATAAAGATTATTATTTTATACCCAGAAATAAAAGGTAGCGCGTAACAATTCGTGTTCCAATATGTGCAGCTTCCATAAAAATCATCACTTTCAATAATATATATTTTTAAAAATATTAATGATGTCAAAATCTTCCATAAATTTTTCGTCTACAAATGCAGCTACATCAATTTTTTACATTGCCAACAGTCCCGTCGTAATTAACGTTTACGTTTTGTAGTACTTACCTCTTACCTATTCAAATTGCTAGCTACCAGTTAAAGCATCTTTAAAATTACCATCTCATTAAATGAAAAGTACTCGTATAAAGTTTATAACATGTATTTTATCGTTTTATTAATGAGTCTGTTGGTTAGCTAAATTCACTTTTCAATATCTAGCATGTCTTAGCACACAGAGTACATAGAGTTAAGGCATTTATGCTCTGTTTAGTGAACTTGAGATTTGGATTGATAGGAAGGGTTACACTTGGAATCATCAAGAATTGTCTTTATTGTTTTATATTATTACTAGCTGACTCAACCACGCGTTGCTGTCGCTCAGTAGTTTATAATTGATTGAATTAATTTTTTCTTATGATTTTGATACAATCAAATCAATATTTACCAATAAAGCTGAAAATAGTTTAGCCAATTTTAAATCATATGGGATTGAGAATAGGCACGAGAATAATGTGCTTCGCTTCAAATAGTAATACCAGTTATAAACGGCATACATACTTTTGATCATTAATAGATCACTAAGAACTCATGATTTAATTTATGAGTAGGCAATGGCCAGTATTATGTAGCCATTATTTACATAGACAATATAGACAATGTGAACACGTAGATAAAAGAAAGAATACAAAACTTCACTTATTATTCAATTTGTGTTCATTTGTAACGAAGATTTGTTGTCAAGGAATGTAACAAAAACAACTCTGTTAGCAAAAACACCGTAGCTTATTGACAGTTCTTCACGTTAAATTACTTTTAGCTAACGAATTTAGGTTGTAGAAGGCCCAAAATTCAGAAAAAATATAAAATTCAAATGTAATACGGTAAAGTATACGAATAAAATAATTCATATTATTTAATATCATGTTACTATGGCTACGAAGTCAGTTAAATTTATCACTTATTATTACACGAAAGGTTTGTATTTTTAAAAGCTTTTATTTAATTTGCTATGTTAGTATGTTGGTTTAGATCAAATCTTGAAATCAAAATTTAGACAGGCTCTAATTGACCTAGAGGTTTCAAATTTTGCATACGTGTCTAACCTTGATGACAATGCAATATTGTATAATTAGTTTTTCCGTAATTCGCCCCAAACCAAAATTGTTGATTTTTTAGTCCTATGCAACTTTTGACATTTCGAATTGTCAAATATTGTCTCATTGATTTTACAATGGACAATACTTTTTGCAATTTTTTGTTTCCATAGTTATGTCTGATTAGGGTAAATTTAAACCAATTAAAAATATAGGTAAAAAAATTACTTCTTTAATTTTTTTTTAAATTAATTGTAATCAGACTAAAAAGTAGAAAATAAAATAAAGTAATAAAAAAATGTTTTTTAAGAAAAAGCTTTTATTTATAAATCGGCTAAAAAAAATAAAATAACTTTTGAGTGGAGTTTGAAGCAATATGCAACATAATTTCTAAAAGCTTGAGGCGTTTAATTAAATTTGGTAGCTACTGAAAAATAAAATAGCTACACTTATATCCAAAACAGAAATAATTAATGATAACGCCGTAAGCTTTTTATAAATTATGTTGCATATTGCTTCAAACTTCACTCAGTAGTTATTTCATTTTTTTCTTAGCCCCATTTATAAATAAAAGCTTTTTCTTAAAAAACATTTTTTTACTTCAATTTTTTGAATAAATTTCGGGCTGGTGGTGTCTAACGAAAATTTGTGGCCTAGCAATTTAACAAGAGAATTGTCCCGCGACAGCGGAGCTGAAGCGTTTTTGGGTTGACAATTCTTCGAGTTAAATTGCTGTTAGGCAAGAAATTGAGTTGTAGAAAACACAAATTTATTCAGAAAAAATATAAAACTCAAGTGTAATACGTAAGATAATTTAACGAATAAAAGAAATTAGTATAATATTTTATATTATTATTTAATATATTGTTACTATGGTTCTGAAGCCAGTAAAACTTTTTTATCGTGTTTACCTATAATGAATATGACCAGTGAAATGTTTTGTATCATTTTTATCGCTGTAAAAGTCTGCCCTAACTTTTTTCCATGGTAAAAAGTGAAAAAACGACAATATTCTTATGGGACTTGATACACATGAGTTAAATTATCACTCTTATTATTAGACGAGAGGTTTGTATTTTTTCGAATAAATTTAAGTTTGGCCCTAACGAAAGTTCGTTACCTAGCAATTTAAACGAGAAGAACTGTCACTAACAAGAAACGCAACAGCGAAGCTTTCTTCGAGTTAAATTGCTTTTAGGCAAGAAATTTGAGTTGTAGAAAACACAGATTTATTCAGAAAAAATATAAAACTGAATTGTCATGCGGTAAGACAATTTAACGAATAAAATAAATTAGTATAATTCATATTATTTTATTTAATACATTATTACTACGGTTCTGAAATCAATTAAATTTAACAAATTCTTGTTTCGTTTTTATCGTGTTTACCTACAATGAAATGACCAGTGAATTGTTTTGTATTATTTTCTTCGCTTTAAAAATCTGTCCTAACTTTCTTTTCCACGGTAAAAATGAAAAAAAACTGCAATATTCTTGTGGAACTTGATACACATGAGTTAAAGTGTCAATAAAAATTTCAAAATTTCAGGGTTTCCTATCAGAATCCTAAAATAATCAATTAAATGTTTCACACCCTTTTGTTTGCTACCTACCTTTCTACCTACCTTTTTTCTACTATAGAAGTGAGGTAACTGCGATAGTTTTACGAGACTTAAGGGGGACCACTAGTCTGACCACCTGACAAAAGGTGATTTTTGGGAATTTCTTTAAAGAAAACTACTGTATGGAATCTTTTAATATTTTAAGGATATATTCGTTTTAATTTCAAATATTATCGAGTGCTTGTGACACACTACTACGTATGACAAACTTTAGCTTACCGAGCATGGGATCGTTGGTGTAGAGGTCAGCACACCTGGCTAGTTACCAGGAGATCCTGGGTTCGATTCCCGGCCGATCCGGATAATTTTTTCAATCACTTTGTGATTTTTAAGATATATTCGTTGATATATATTAAATTCATGATAAAATTTTTGGACCAAAAAATTGAAAATTCAGTGAGTTATTCGCGATCTCCCAAGGCTCCAAAAAAGCAAAGTTCCCCCACTGCTGCAGTGATAGCGACCTTCACAGTGTCTGAAATCAAAAAAAAAAAATCAAAAAGCCTATTAAACTAGATGGTAGTGCCCGTGCCATGAACCTCAATCGAAAAAAAATTGAAACTTAACAAAATAGCGGAGTTTTTTAAAAAATAAATTTCAAATTTTGCGAGAAAATTTGATGATTTTTGGCCTGCAAAAGTTACATTTTTTATTCAATCGGAAAACTAGAGGTTCATAGCAGGAAGAAACGTATAAAAGAAGGTGCAATAAGAATCAAATTGATCGGATGATTTGTCTTCGAGTTATAACTGCAGCAAATTTAAAAAATGTAGTTTTTCTTTACCTTACCTTTTAGTTTTAATCACTGAGAATTTTTTATAAAATTACTTACGATGTATTCACTATAACGGTCATAGTAAAACTAGATGAGTCTTGTGCCAGGGTTTAGCTGCTCCACAACATGTGACTGGCAGCCACGTCTAGAAACTCCCGAACTATCAACCTTCATACATTTTTCAATACCAAAAGGTTAACAATAAAATCAGAATCCGCTCTTCGGATGGCTGTAACTCAAAAAAAAAAAACTATTTGAGATATGCACTTAAAATTTTAGTGTTATTTTTAAAGGTATAAACTATGGAAACATGCAAACAAATTTTTTCAATTTTTTCAAAATGTCACACTAATCCTTAATACACCTACGATAAATTTTTTTTTAAAAAACAGAAACAAAAAAATAATATTTTTTAAAAATTATTTATAGAAAAGTGCATGATTTCATTTTGAGAATAAATAGTTCGCAATTCATGATGTTGCTGTTCAATCTTTATTTTAAAAATGTTTCTAAAATAAGTTTAAGTTCCGAAAAGTTAAATATTTAAAGAAAAATTAAAACCAACAAATATAATAATATTTATTTTAAATATTAATTAGCAATTACAGATTAGCCGTTTTTTTATGCGGTCCTTTTTTGTGCGGTTTTTAAAAAAATGACCATTAAAATGCGTAATACGAATCAAAATCAAGAGACAGTAAGAAACTTAAACATTTACTATAATAAATTTCTTTGATAAAAATTCTTTTTAATGATTTTAGCGAATTTCGAAAACTTGAAATTCAGCTATTACGCCCGGTGTCATGCTGGAACCTGAGGCCGAGACTATAAGAGAAATGTGTTTTGAGACCCCTAGAATACGAAAATGATATTCACTAAAATTTATATGTGTGTATATATATATATATATATATATATATATATATATATATATATATATGTGTGTGTGTGTCGCCACGATAACTTTTGAACGAAATGTTTAATGCTTATGAAATTTTGTGTGTGAACTAAAATCCAGATTGACTCGGCTAAATTCGTCAGCCAGACACGTCGGATGCCCCGAAGTAGGTTTTCTGGCCATTTTTCATCATTTTTTATCATTCGATTCTATCATTAGACAGTTCGATTTTTACATCGTTGAAAAGGAAAAAAAAGTTATGAAGAAATTGTTCTTATAATTTTCTTTGTGTGTTAAGTATTTTTCGAGAAAATTGTAATTTTCCACATTTGGACCACTTTGCTTTCTTTGTCAGTGTAATAAGTAATTTATATTTCTGTCTCAATTGATTATAAAATATAGAAAACTCACTTTTTCTACGATTTGTTACGAAAACAAATGATATCTGTTCACATGTATGTATTAATTGCATTATAATAAACAAAGTTCTGTCTCATGTTAATTGCATTATAATTAACATAGCTTTGTCTCAAGTTGAAAAATAAATTAAAGTAAAAAAAATGTTTTTAAGAAAAAGCTTTTATTTAAAAATGGGCTAAAAAAAATAAAATAACTTTTGAGTGAAATTTGAAGCAATATGCAACATAATTTATAAAAGCTTGAGGCGTTATCATTAGTTATTTCTGTTTTGGATGTTTTGGAAGTGTAGCTATTTTACTTTTCAGTAGTTACCAAACTTAATTAAATGCCTCAAGCTTTTATAAATTATGTTGCATATTGCTTCAAACTTCACTCAAAAGTTATTTTATTTTTTTTTTTTGCCCAATTTTAAATAAAAGCTTTTTCTTAAAAAAAAAATTTTTTACTTTATTTTCTACTTTTTAGTCTGATCACAATTAATTTAAGAAAAGAATTAAAGAAGTAATTTTTTTACCTATATTTTAATCAGTTAATTCACCCTAATCAGACATAACTATGGAAACAAAAAATTGCAATGTAAAATCAATGGCCAATATTTGACAATTCGAAATGTCAAAAAGTTACACAGGACTAAAAATCAACAATTTTCGTTTTGGGGCGATTTAGGACAAACCTAATTATACAATACTGCATTGTCATCAAAGTTAGACACGTATGCAAAATTTGAAACCTCTAGCTCAATTAGAACCTGCCTAAATTTTGATTCCAAGATCTGATCTAAACCAACATACTAACATAGCAAGTTAAATAAAAGCTTTTAATTAAAATTAAGCAGATTTTTTAAGCTTATGTAATAAAGAAGATATTTTTTTTATTGAAATTTAAATGAACAAGATATTGAAATTTACGTCATGATATAATATTATTATATTATAAAAAAATAACATTATATGTTTGTACGCACGGGAAAAAATTTTAAATGGATCGATTTTGAAAATTTTTTCACTAATAATTATTAATGTTAGAAAGTTAAACAATTTTAAATGGATTTAAGGTATCTTATGTGAAATCCGTCAAGGTTTTGGGGACCTAAAAACGCCAAAAATTAATTACCCAATCGATTTTGAAAATTTTTTCACCGTTAGTAAGTTAAAGTATTTGAATTAATTAAGTAATTAAATGAACCTTACGGACTGCCAGAAGTTATCCCTAGGACCCTTTTCTTACTGTTAGAGTACTAAAATTATTTTAGATGAATAAAGATTATGTTGTATAAATTCCGCCAAGGTTTACTGATCCCATAATTGTAAAAAATAAAGTATCAAAAATGAAATAAGTGACCGATTTTGAAAATTTTTTCACTGTTACAGAGGTAAACAATTTTGGATGGATATAGCTTATATGTTGTATGTGGTCGGCCAGGGTCCTGGGATCTTAAAAGCGTCAAAATTAAACTAACCGACCGATTTTGAAAATTTTTTCACTGTTAGAGAGCTAAACTATTTTAGATAGATATAGATACGTTATGTAAGGTCCGACAGCGTCAGTGGGACCCAAAAGTGTCAAAAATAAAATAACTGACCGATTTTGAAAATTTTTTCACTATTACAGAGGTAAACTATTTTAGATAGGTACAGGTTGTGTTATCTGAAATCCACAACTGTCCTGTGAATGAAAATGCAGCGTAGAATGCTACACAATGGATTTTGAAAATACTTTTACTGTTAGAAAGGTAATATATATGTATATATATATATATATATATATATATATATATATATATATATATATATATATATTCTTTCGGTTAAGTTGTAAATAAAATGTATTAAAATAAAAAAATAGCTTAATTATATCTTTAGTAATTAATAATTAGGCATTTCTATTCCAATATGGATGGGTAATAAAATAATAAAAACAAAATTAAATTTTTAATTATGTTAAACTAAATTTATTTAAGTATTTATTTATTTATTTATTTTTTTATATTAAATACTAATTTATGTTAAGTATTTCCATTTAAATCCTAAAAAACAGCGACTAGCATTGCAGTTCTTTCTACTAAAGCTATAGTCAAGTGCAACTGTGTTACTAAATCAAATGTTTTCGGGTCGATTTGTAACTTTAGTGATAGCCGCCATTTTAAAGCACTGACTTGTATTTAATTATCGTATTTTATTTACCAGTTCAATTAACAATAAAATAAGATTTTGAACTTTTTTGTACCGTAATTTAAACTCTTTTAGTATGTGTCAAATTCAGTGTCAAATTAACTCATCATTAGTCAAAAATCTCTCCACAGAATGAATTTTAGGGAAGAAAACCTCCAAAAAATAGAAAAAATTATTTAACGCACATGAAATACGTAAGCGACGTCCGAATAGCCCAAAAATAACCAATATTTAAAATGGTAAACTTTTTGAAAAATGTCTTTCTTCAAAAATAATAGTTGACGAGAAAAATAAAATAAAATAAAATAAAATAATTTATATCAAAATATAATTCTAATATTATTTTCAAGAAATTGTTTACTGTATTTTCTTAAACAATAAAATTAGGCAAAATGGATTGGTGACTGTTGACGTTGTCTTAAAATACGATACCACAGATTTAAATTTTAGTGGTTGATTTGAAACTAGTTTTTGAATTTGAGTATTTTTATGCAGGATGGAAAATATATGTTTGAAATTTAATTAAACCTCCAAATTCCCCCTAGTTTGAAAATTTCCAGCCAAAAATCCCTCTAAAGAAATTATCCCCCAAAATTCCCTCCAGCAATTTCAAAATTCTCTCTTAAATTTTGGAGGGAAAACTCCTCCAATCTGGCAACACTGATCAAATTTTATAAAATTTCTCAGCAACGTCTTTATTGTGGTTGTACACAGTATTTAACACGCATAAGCAACAAACGGTTTAATAAATTTTACAACAAACAAAATATTCAAATGTTTCCATTTAATGCCACCTATTATAAACTATTATAAATTATAATAAATATTAGTTATCACTAGCATCCCGACCTGGCTTCACTAAGGTGACTCTTCTGTTCTGATTTTGCTTTGTATATCTTATAGCTCTGTCCCACGGTTTCACATACGTAAGATTAACGGAATTACAGGTTTAATTATTTTTATGTCCGATGTCCTGAAATTTTGTACGAAATAAATGATTTATGGTGACTGGCTTCGCTCACCAAACGACTTTTTTGTCCTATGACTTTTCACGATAAAGTTAATATTTTTAGAAATATTAACTTTATCGTGAAAAGTCTTAGGACCTTTTTTATTTGCATTTTAATAAACAATATAAAAAAAAATTGTCCGGTTGAAAAATAACAATTCCTTGCAATTGTTTAAACAATTTCGGTTTAAACAATATGGCACGGGGTTGCCCCATGGCAACATGCATTTATATCATCAGTAGGGCAATTTGAAAGGATCGGATAAAAAAATTGAGGTGGAGTAGTTTTCGGTACTCATGCGCCGATTCCTCCTGGACTATGTATTTCTTACTGATCAATACCGACTTGCGATAACATCGGGCACATTATATGTGACCACTGATCACGATCGGCCTCTATGGTTATTCTGGCTAACACACAGATGCTAAGTACTCGGACCGTAAAATGTTGATTTAGTTTGCTAAATTTGGTCTGTTAACTTACAGCTTACTGTCATTCGCCATATTATTGACATTTTCTATGGTATAATTAATATTATCGACACTGTCGACATTGTTTACTCATTATCAACCTTATCCACACTTTGTCGACTTTCGAAACGTTATAGACCAAGCTCTTTACGTGTAATTGTATAACATTAATTTAACATCTGTAAAGAACTTTTGTCAAGTCAGATTTCCTTATGTTTGCATATATGATTGTATTACATATATATTACACATGTATTATGTAAAAAAATTCTGATAAAATTCACGAGTAATTGTTGCAGCTCTAAATTGAAACTACATCTTCAAATTTGAATTCTAGTTGGATGGGTAAATTAGAAACTAAGGGATTTAATTCGTCAGTTTTAATATATAGGATTAATAGGATTTTAAAATTTTTTTGTTATATTGAAAATTATGGCAAACTTTTTTTAACATCGAAAACTACATAAAAAATATTTTGTTAAAATTATATGCATATCGGGTACCGTATACTCTTATAAGGTGTGTAGATATATGCACGTATTTTTTATGTATATGTATGTATGTGTATATGTATGTATGTATGTACGTTCACATTGGTATATTTAAAGGCTGCTGTCGCCAACAGGAAATCTCTCCCGTATCCGCCTTTTTTCCGTAAGTCAATCTGTCCAACAAGAAATGGTATAGTGGAAGCTGTAAGCAGTTCCAGCCGACCGCGTCATTTAAACACATATCGATCTTGTACGTCAAATTACCTTCTAGAAAAGAGAACAATACACGAACAATCAGTAATAGAGCAGCTGAAAGAACGTTAATCGATGGTCCCCGCACAAAGTCTTTACCGTGACCTCGTCACCAAACCGTGAATCCTTCTACTACAAGTGACTATTGTCATCACATCAATACGCGCGAGTCAGTAGTTACAGATACACATATATTTGCCAACCATGTACTTTAAATAATAAGTTAAAAGTCCAGGCACGTCTACTGCGTCCTGACGCTGACTGCGGAATACATGAAATAATGTCCGAACTATTTTTCATTTCACAATTTTTCACTTTATTATTACAATATCTTACACCCGCTGTCGCACATAATGGTTCACCAATATGTGACCGCATGCAGATCGCCACCGCTGCGATATGGACACTTATGTTCTGCACCATCTTATAGTTTTCAATCCCCCCGTTTTATTTTACAGCCACCCATTTGCTCTTAATGCTTACACTGTGTGTGTGTGTGTATATCTACTATAACATTTATTTATAGTAAATATTATAAGTAATATATGTTAGTTCATTTTAAAAGAGATACATTTTTCATTTGTTTCAGAACCTACAAATTATATATGTTCAACGTGCAATGCTCGCATGCACTCCGCATGGAAACTTGTGCAACATGTCCAGCATACGCACGGCGTTAAGATCTATGTGGAAAGTTTTAGCGGCACTTCAGGAAAACTAAGTGGGTCAAGTAATAATCCAAACGGTAGTAATTCTAGTGGCGGAAAGCACTCAAGTAGTAATAATAACAATCATAGTGGAAGTAGCACATGTAGTAGTTCCTCATCATCGGGTTGTTCTTCTTCTGGACCACCTGCGCCACCACCGAATTTACGACATCACTTATTACCGCCTCCAGATCTACATCATCCGTTCGGTGTTGGTGGACTATTACGACTTCCGTTACCAACAAGTATACCTCCATTAGGCCATGGGCCAGTACCTCCCGCCCCATTATTTGCGCGACCGAATCCGGATCCATTTCGAATGGAACAGCTTGTTTCTGAACAGTTTCGTCACCATGGTTTAAATTTAGCAGCAGCTGCAGCAGCGGTTGCTGCAAGTGCTGTTCCACCACCACATCCAAATTTTCCCTCACCGGCCGAGCGAGCACCACAAATACCAGTAACGGCTCCAAACAGAGACCGGCCACCTGCCCAGAATCAACCGCTGTCTTTGGAACCGCAGCTGGATTTTTACTCGCAGCGGTTGCGGCAGCTCGCGGGAACTACCAGTCCCGGGGCAGCCGCGACCAGTTCTCCTTCCCCCCGTAAGCACTCCCCGCCATTTACTAGTCCTTCACCGTCACAGTTACCTCCCACGCCAGTAACAAGTAGTAATAATAACAATAATAACAACAATAATTCCAGTCACAGCACTGGCAGTAGACCTGAAAGTTTATCACCACCAGCAAAAGAAGATGCCGTTTTACAAGCTGCAACGATAAGTACAACACCACGTTCAACTTCGACACCCCCAACAAAACCATCATCTCCAAGAAATTCTGTTCCAGGGGATGCTATTCATGCTTGTGATTTTTGTGGTAAAAAGTTCAGATTCCAAAGTAATCTAGAAGTTCACAAAAGGACTCATACAGGTGAACGACCTTATAAGTGTACTGTATGTGATCATGCATGTTCCCAGAGTTCTAAACTAAAAAGACACATGAAGCTACATAAAACACCAGAGGACCGCACTAGCAATGCGGGTTCAGTTGAAACTTTAGACGGTGAGGAAAGTGATGAAGAAGATGAATTGGAAGATGATGAAGAAGAAGAAGTAGACGCAGAAGAAGAAGAAGCTGAAGATTTAAGTGTTCCTAGCCAGGGTTCACAGCCCAAACTACCCCCCACTTCATCTGCTTCATTAGTTGGTGAATTGATGGATAAATTTGGATTAAGCAATATTGCCCAATACAATGAAGCGTATAAACAAGCGTTACAGGAGTCTGGATCGGCGTTAAAATTACAGTTAGTTGGGAAGGATAGAGATAACAATAATACTACAAATCTTCCAAATCCTATGTTTAGACTCCGAGATGATTTTACTAAAGGATTATTACCGACACCACCTCAACCGCTACCATTATTTGCACCTTTTGAAAATGCATTTGAGGCAAGTAAACGACTTAAGCTAGATTTAGAACGGGGAGATTGGTGGTTACCGGGAATAAAACGAGGAGATAATCCAACTGGCCCCCCTGGTCCTAGTGCTTTGTTACCAGGTCCCTTAATAAAAAAGGAAAATCGTCGTAACGATACATGTGAATATTGTGGTAAAGTGTTTAAAAACTGTTCTAACTTGACAGTTCACAGGCGATCGCACACCGGTGAAAAACCATACAAATGTGAATTGTGTTCTTATGCGTGTGCGCAAAGTTCAAAATTAACTCGACACATGAAAACTCATGGACGTCTTGGCAAAGATGTATATAGATGTAGATTTTGTGAGATGCCATTTTCTGTTCCTTCAACGCTGGAAAAACATATGCGAAAATGTGTAGTCAATCAAGGAAAAAGCCACTTATTGCCGCCCCTTCCAATGATATCAGGAGATGAAGATTCCTCAACTAGTAACACTGCAAAAGTTGAGGCCACATGACTTTTTCCTTGGGGCGGATTTCGTCTGCCTCCACCACCACCAAGTCTCACGTACTAGTCAAGTCCAATAGAAAAAATGCTATAATAAATATCACGTTGATAATAATGTTATCAAGAATTGGCGAAATGTCAGTTGAATTCTTTAAGGTAACATATATACTAAAAATTTTGTACTTAAAAAAGCCTTTTTAGGAATTGGATCTCAAATATCAAAAACGATACAAATATATGTCTTCGAGAAAGACATTAAAACGTACGAATACAGTGTACTTCCATTTATACCATGAAGGAGTAGAAACAATTAATTGTAACTGATACCAAAGCGATTTTTTTATTATTCTGTTGTATAATAAATATAGTGTTAATTGAATAACTATTTGTATCATATTGTATAATTATAAAATAAATGAGGGTATTCTTAATTTCACTTCAGTAACAGTAAACGTGGGGTGTAGGATATAGAAACTTTTCTATGACTGTTCCGATTTTTCTAGAAAAAAATTATTACTCCGAAATACATTCCTAGCTCGTCATATCATTCATTCACATGTGTGTAATATATAACACCCTCGTTAAGCGATACCAATGTAAACGATGTATTATTTAATTTGTAAATAAGTACAGTTTAAAAGCCTTGTATCTAGCAATTCAATATATTTATTACTCAGTATTGTTCATTAGTATTAATTGTTGTACAAAAATGTTTCCAGTAAATAAATTTGAAATTTCCTATTGAATGTGTAGTAGCATCATTACTTAGAAATTATATAGACAAATATATGTTGATTAAAAAAAAGTGAAAAAAAGAAGAGAAAAACTAATTTAACTTTCAATGTCAGAAAATTTTTATAATTATAAACACAAGTATATTACCCAATAGATTGGTTGTTTTACAACAAAAGTTAAATCTTAATTTGATTTCGTAATGGGTCTGTTTCAATATTATTGTTACTATTTTTAAAAATAAATGATTGCCTGGTTACAAACTACTTATTTTAAATGAACCGTCAATTTTTTTTTTATTTTTACGAAAAATTAGGACATATCGAATTAACATTTAACTTGAAAGTTTAGCCATAAAACTGTTAAAAAAGAAATTATTCCGTTTAAAAGATCTGATTATTAAATCCATGTACTTGTCTTAAACATCACTTGGTAATATTATTTATTTCAGCATTTTACAAAAAAAATATTGTAGAGTGTACAACGTACGTGGATTTTATAATTATGTCTAAACGAAATAGTAGGTAAAAATGTGTATGAATTTTCATGAAAATAGTCCCTGTCCTTAAACAGGGTATTAAGTATTTTATTAGACACTCTTATTCAGGGTCTATCAATTGATTTACGTAATATATACTTATATCAAAAATAACAAATATTAGTTTAAGAAGGAGAAATTTCTGTAGCAAAAACTTTTTCATTTTTTTTTTTAACTTTGAAGTGAAACAACAACAAAAAATTAAATAACTTTTGTAGAACGTACTTCATTGTTTGACAGTTATTTTCTTGTTCCAAAATTCGTCCAACCCACGTATCAGAATTACGTATCTAACACCTTGTCCTTGTTATTTTAGTTTTATTCACAGGATTTAGCATGCGTCTACTCCGTAATTATCAAAAATAAATTACGTGTAATTTAAAATTAATATACTCAAAACAAAGAAAGAATAGGCTTCAAATTTTTTAACTTGCACAGTTACTTTTATATATATATATATATATATATATATATATATATATATATATATATATATATATATATATAATGAAAATGAAGTATGTCCTATAAAACTATAATATTTATATTAATTATTATATTGCCGAATAATTTTTAAAATCTTACTTTAAAGTTAAAAAAGAACGTAAATAAAACGACAAATACTAAGCTAGAGTTAATACAGTTTACTTAAATTATATGTGTCTTAAATTACCAAAAGTATAGGAATACAAAATTTTAAAATACAAAAAGTTTTTGTAAATGCAGCAAGCAAATTTATAATGGACCAGGGTTCAAAAATCTAAAAACTATATTACATAATAGAAGTATTTTACTTTTACCATTATCATAATATGTACAATGTTTTATCTTTATGTGATATACATTACTTAATTTGAATAATGAAGTAGTGCATATCACATAGTAGATACAACTAAAAGACAGTTCTGTTTATATTTTTGTGTATTTATTAATGTTACTGCGTTATTGTTTTATTTTTTATTTATTGACCAATGTCAAATTCACTGGGGATGATTTTTAAATAATATTATTAATGTACGTACTTGCAATTACCTAAATTCAATTCAATTCTGGATCTCCCCACGTGTATTTCTATGAACTTACTGAAAATTATTAATCAATTTGAATAAATGTTTGTTTTCGAATTTATGCTTAATTTTTTCTCTATTTCCTGCATCCTAATTGCACCTTTATGTGATAGACACAGGTAAGGTCAGTGATTACTTTTATAAAATATCAAATTGAGAAATTAAAGAGTCAATCAATCGTTAAGAAATTAATTCAGTTTTTTTTATGTAGATAAATGAGACATACATATAATATTAGAACCATATTTTATCTACGTTAAATACTGGTGAATTAATAAAATAATATCCAGTACACTGAAAATGTTCATAGCAAATGATTATATACAAATGAATAAAGTGAGGACAATATAGCTTTATCCGTACTTCCGCGCATCATCCAAGCATATGTTGTCGCATTCCGTAACCGTTTCTATATGCAATTCTTAATAAATCACTGCTATGCTATAAGTGGAGTGAATATTCAAAAAGTGTTTAGTCATAAAAATTCAAAACTGAGATAATACCAGGGCTGCGTTCAGAAATGCTTACCCGGTAACACCCGGGCGATATTATATTACCAATAACGTTCAAAAATCAATTAGGTCAAATTAAAGACATTACCAACACTCGTTCAAAAATAACTATGATTTTAATCCAGAGTGACTTTTAATCGCCGCGTTCTGGACTGGAGTGACTTAGGGTAAAATGTTAACTCATGCGCAGTAATGCTAAACTTGACATTTCAACATACGTATAACATAATTATATGTGTATTTCAAACGGTTTAACGGTTTATTATTATTGTATTATATTATTAATTTTAGCTTATTAGGATTTTAAATACAAAAACGAGAATTACGTAGAAATATAAAACTGGTAATTATAGAAACAGGTTATGTTGTATTTGTAATTCTCAGGATCGTTCAAATATTAACACGTATGGTGTGACATTCTAAGGATATCCCGATAATCACCCTGTCAAAATACACTCTACCTTCACCTTTTATTTCTGAACGCAGCCCTGTTATTCTTCTTACTGGTTCCTATCTAAATAAATAATTCAAATGCCATAAAAAAATTTATATCCCATTAAAAATAAGAAACGAAATGATAAATTTATTCAAAACGCGGTTTTCATAATCATGTTTGATTCAAATAATGTTGTATCCAACAACCAGGAAATCAACCAGCAATATGTTCTGATTGGTACACTTGGCCAGGTGACCAACGCATGCGAATTGCGCAGTTGGTTATGTACATAAAAGTGAGGTGGCAATGATATTGTATATGAAAATAATAACCTATGTGTTTGATATTTTATTAATAACATAAATAAATAAGATTTTAACGTTAGTTAGTGATGGAAGAATGATGAATTAGTGAGTGATAAATTCGTTTAATTAACTAGAAGTATTGTTAGTTAAAGCCGTTCAAGGTGGGTTTTATCCACGACTAAATGAATTAAAATCGATTTTTGTACAATACGTGTGTCTAAACAGTATCTTGTCCACCATATAAAAGCAGTCTTCTTCATTAAAGAAAAACATTACAACGAAAAATCAACTTTAATTGTACTTTAAATCCTGCATCCTATGAAAATAACACAACTTGAAAAATATAAACCCTTAAATACGTTGAATAGTTTTTGGCGAATTTCCAACATTTTGGTAACTGTGACAAAACACGTTTTGAATATTCACTTCGGTAACTAACCACCGGTATAGAAGTTTCTTCTGCAAAAACGATCCATAAATATTATTGGATATTGGTCAAATTGTTACAATTATAAATGTTGGTTGTAATATAAAATAAATTTATGTAATACTGTCAATGATTACTATAACTTTTTTGACCGAAAGCCCATAGGCACAGAAAATGTGTCTATATAGTCACCATGGTCACTACGATTATTAGGATTAGTCCATGTTAACCCAACAAAGAAAGCACTTGACTATCACAGATTTCTTTACTCTTGTAGTTTTTGAAATACACAATTTTCAGAATCGCCAAACATCATTGTTTAGTGAAATTTACTTATTACAGCAGGTGTCATGGTAAGATCTGAGCCCGGGACTATGACAGAAAGTTTTGAGGTCTCAAGGAACCGAAAATGACCTTCACTAAAATTTATATATATATATATATATATATATATATATATATATATATATATATATATATATATATATATATATACATGAATATATATATATATATATTCAGGCTTCGAGGAACCGAAAATGATCTTCACTAAAATTTATATGTAAGTATATAAATTTTCAAAGAGAATATAGTATATATATACCATAATAATATTTACATGAATTTCATTTTCCAAATTGAAATTAATTAACTTTTTCATGAGCGCGGCATCATCGATTAGAGAAATTTGCTCACTATTAGAGAATTAAACTATTTTGGGTGGATATAGGTTATGTTATATGAGGTTTACCAGGGTTCCGGGGTCCCAAAAGCGCCAAAAATAAACTACCAACCGATTTTGAAATTTTTTTACCATTGAAAACCGTTTTAAACGGATATATGTTATACTATGAGATCTACTAGGATCTTGGGGCCCCAAAAGGGCCAAAATTTAACTACTCAACTGATTTTGAAATTTTTTTCAGTGTTAGAGCTAAATTATTTTGGATAGATATAGCTTTTAGCAGTTGCTGCAACAGGGGTGTTTTTACTCGCGCTCAGCATTACAAAATGTTCTAATTTCAGTTCTATACATCCTTGATGGCTGTTTTAACTCTTTAAATGATTAAGACGAGTTAACTCGTCCTGCAATATGGCGGCTCAAAATGCTGTCATATGTATATATTCACTGGTACAGGTGCCGCCATCTGTGACAATACGGTATAATTCTAAATAATGTTCAATTTTATCAACATAGTTTAGTATAATTTATTTTTGTAAATTCCTAGGGTTCACTTTTTTAATGTTGGGATCTTTGATTTTTTTCTTTTGCTTTTTTTGTAGCTTTATATATTGTACTTATCACTTGGCAGTAAAAAGTCCGGCATTTTGAGACAAAAAAATTTTACCATATGGTTTGTTTAAAAGCGTCAAAGAGAATTTAATAGGCTTTAATTTGATACTAACTTTGAATACATTTGAAAAAATATAGTCGAAACCTCAAAAAATGTTCTTGAAAAGTTTTTTGAGTGATGCCATGGTGATGGCATCAGGAGTTATGATAAGAAATGCATCTTAGCACGTTTTCACATAAGGGCTTATTTCAGGAAAAATTTCTTTCGTGACGCGTTAATATACTGTATATTAAGATGCATTTTTTTAAATCAGAACTGCTCATTCTAAATTGGTCCCACTTTAAAATTTTTATGATACATTCCTCAAGTTACCATTGTAAGTATATATTATTTTATTTTCGTAATTTTCAAAAAACAATATCTTAGAAAAATTTTCAAGAACCATTTTTGAGATTTCCACCCTAAATTTTTTTTAAACGTTCAAGATTAGTATCAAATTGAAACCCGTTAAATCCTCTTTAAAATGAGCTTTCAAGCAACTTTCTAGTAATAGAACTGAAATTAAAACATTTGTAGTGCTGAACGTAAGTTAAAAAAAAATTGATAATTTGCAATGTGACAATTTTTCAAAATTTTATATTTCAAAAACTACAAGAGTTAAATTTTTTTTTAAAATTATAATATTTAATGTGTCTAAAAATTCTAAATGTATAAAGAGCACACACAATTCAGATTAAAAAAGAGAACAAAAAGCGAACATTACCCAATTAATTAAAATAAACACATTTATTGCCAAAAAAAATTTAAAAATTGCACGATTATACATAGAAAAATGTTAATATGTTCGAGTGTTAGTTTACGTAATTTCATATCTGTAAGTAATAAAACAAATATTTTACTTAATACCACTATGTTTATAAAAAACAATTGTTTCGAATATTGGCTGGTTATTTTCAAATAAAACTTTGAAAAAAATAGTGTGTTCAAAAAAGAAGGAAGTTCTTATTTCTAATGTATATATTTTTTTGGACATAATTCCGAAAGTGTTCACTATTTGTTTGAAAGAGTGTACTTCCGAGATAGTCCAATATTTTAATAAGAATCTGACCTTGGACATTAAAGCTATGCCATGGAACTCTTCAATAAAACCAAGACCAGTCGATAGAGAAAAATAAAAAAAAATGTTAAGAAAAAAATTAAAAGCGATTTGAAAAACTTTTAAGAAAAAAATAACTATTATAATTTAACCTCCTTTAAAAACACTAATCTTGCCTTACATCTACAATGGTCTTTCCCACCCCCTTATCAGTGTGTCCAAATAAAAGCTTATCTGAAGCAAGGCCATGAACTATAAAATTACCAAACATTATTAATAGCATTAAATGACAAGCGAACTTGCAGCTTTAAGTTCGAATATTAAAGGAAATTTTGTAAAAATTCTCATTTTAAAAAATATAAAAAATTGAACAATTTTGTAAACAAAAGAAAAAGAAAGATCGGAATCGAAAAAGAGAATATGTTCTCTTTAAAAGAGAAGTTCCGGCAGTCCTAATAATATTCGAATTCAGGATGTTAAAGAGTACAGTTAACGGAGTTAACCAAAGTTGTAAAGAAATATGTGATAGTCAAGTTGAAAAAGTTTTTTTTTTTTTTTTTTTTGGTTGATTTTAAATGGAATGACCCTGTAATGCTATGGTCTTCTATTGTTCTTTCAGTGTTCCCGATCGTCGAGTTTAATGAAAAATGAACACATGTTACATATATATGTAATACGTAACAACAAATGCCTGTTATACTGCTATGGTGCTACCATCTATTAATATTTATAAAAACTGCTGACTAATACAGAACTCTGTAAAAATTCAAGTTAACATCATGGTATTCTGGTTGTTATTTTGTATTTTTCTTCTTTTTCTCTTGGCTTTTATTTATCAACATAATATATAATATATTATAATAATGTTTGTTGGCCTAATAAAAAATAGGAAATAAAGTATTTTTTATTGAATATTGTTAAAAGTAAATAAAAATTTCTTGATTTTGCATTCAAATTTAGAATAAAAATTTAAAAGAGTATTAAAAAAGCAAAACTTGGGAAAAACTTCAAAAACAAGCATGGCTTTAAATAATATTATGGTGGAACAAAAAATAAATAAGTAAATATATTCCTGGTGTCCCACGTATGATGATATTCTTAAATACGTAAATACTTTTGTAAATAAATTGGCATTTTTTTATTAACAGATAAATATACAAGATTTACAGCTAGATTAACAAAATTGTTTATTCATAATAATTTTTCTGTTGTTAATACACAATAAATATCGACTAACTTTACTGTTCTGTAATGTAACAAGTTGTATAGGAATAAACGTTGTTTTTCACTAATTAAAAATTGTGGTGAGATTATGAGGGCCAATAAAATTATTATGCAATTGATTATAATTAGAGTTGTCTTTAACCATAAATTTCTTTTATAATTGCACATGGTCTGCACAAAGTTGTATATGAAATCCAATGTACCATAAAATCTACACATCACAGACGTTCATTGAAATCATCTAGCAATTTTGCTAAATAAATATCATTGCAGGCTGAATACACATCATATAAAATTTCTTATATATTTTTGTTATAATAAATAAGTTATTATTTAACTAATATGCGGATTGCATGATTTGAATGCACATGAAATTAAAAATTTGTATGTAGTCCAATTTCCATTCTTTATTTCTAAATTTTTTTTTACTCAATAAGCAGTAGGTATATAAAATGTATGTTCTATGTACATAATGTGTGTTTTACAAACTGGACGCTAAATCTTGTATTAAATACAATACATTAAAACTACTTTAATGTTTGAATAATTGCCTAACCTATGCTATGGTTAGTGTATCTGCAGCCAGGTAACAAACCCATACATACCTGTATAGATATTGCATGCTTTGCCTTCATGTAATGTATGTTTCCAGCCAGGGGTATCAGTTGCACCAGGTACCTTAAATTCACGTATTTATGCAATTGCTTATACACAAAGGCATGTTTTGTAGACTAAATGTATTTTAAAACTTAAAAATGAAAGGAAAATTTGTTAAATTCCGTTATGTATATAATTAAAATTCTTGTTTTTTAGTATGCTTGTATTTGAATATGTAATGAACACTGAAGTGGAATAACTAGTAGTGTCCTTATCTAAATAATGTTTTTATTATCTTTTATCTACATATTATTATCTAAATATTTTTAAAAAAAACTGTCTTTTATTTTTGATTTTAGTTTTTAGGAAAGAAGGAAAAAGAGAAGGTGACAAAAATATATCTTTATTTATAAATTTATTTATTTATTTATTTATTAATTTTTTTTGTGAAAAATGAAGAGGAATGAAAGGACACCTTCGGATACGATAGGTGAATCTGCCTAAGGCCCAACTTGGTTTATTTCTTTATCAACTTAATAGGATAATTTGCAAAAATTATATATATATATATATATATATATATATATATATATATATATATATATATATATATATATATATATATATATATATATATATATATATATATATATATATATATATATAATTATTAGGGTGGCGCAAAAAAACCATATATTTTTCTTTTTTTTCTCTCATAGGAAAAAAAGCTAATTTAGCTCGATTTAAGAATGCTCACCTTTGGACATTGAATAATAAAAAATTCCTCCAAATTTTAACTCAAAATAATGATAATAAAAGGTCGCTCAAGAGTTCTGAAAATTTTTCAAGTCAAAATATTTAATATTTTTTAGCGCCCCTAAAGAATATTAAATATTTTGAGTTTAAAATCCTGAGCGACCTTTTATTATCAATTTTTTGAGTTAAAATTTGGAGGATTTTTTTATTATTCAATGTACAAACATATGCAGGGATGAGAAAAAAAGTTTGATGAAAAACAAAAATCGATTTTTGGCCCATTTTCAAATTTTAAAAAGTTTTGAGCGACCCTTAAAAAATTTTTTATCGAGCTAATTTTTGGTGAGCATTCTTAAATCGAGGTAAATTAACTTTTTTTCCTATGAGACAGAAAAAAGAAAAATATGGGTTTTTTGCGCCACCGTAATATATATATATATATATATATATATATATATATATATATATATATATATATACATATATATATATATATATATATTTGTTCAAATAAGAGTTGTACACGTCGACGGGGGCAATTGCTATCGTCAGGAACTTTATAGTTCTTATGGTTTTCGAGCTATGATGCAAACTTATAGCTATTTAAATGAAAACGTATGTTTAAAAGTTTTTCAAAAATTTGTTTATGATTCAAGACTACCAGTAACACTTAAATTTTCATTGCTTTATCTCATATTTTTGAGTAATTACGTTTTAAAAATCGCAGTTTTAAATTTGGTGACTTTGACTGTGACCAGACGTGACGTGACAGTGACTTTTCGGACTATTTATTTTTTAATTTTTCAATGAATTAAAACTGAAATTCTATTTCCCTATTGTATTTAGTTATCATTTTTATATGATAATTTAATCTAATTAATAATTTTAATTTCCGATGGAAAACGTTCTAATCGTTTAATTTTTCGTTACTACATTGATTAAAATGGCGGCCATATGTAGCTAATATTTTTTTAATTTACGTAAAATCCTAATGGTTCGCAAGCACTTGAGTACGAAATTTAAAACTGCAATTTTTAAAACGTAATTACTCAAAAATATGAGATAAAGCAATGAAAATTTAAGTGTTACTGGTAGTCTTGAATCATAAACAAATTTTTGAAAAACTTTTAAACATATGTTTTCATTTAAAAAAATATAAGTTTGCATCATAGCTCGAAAACCATACGAGCTATAAAGCTCCTGATGACAGCAATCGCTTACCCCCGTCGATATTTACAACTCTTATTTGAACAATTTCTCGATTAAATCAACGATTAAATCAACGGTTTGGCTGTAATAAAAATGAAAACTCTCGAAAAACTTACACAGTTTATATATATATATATATATATATATATATATATATATATATATATATATATACATATAGTCATACACGTACATCATTCACTTCCCCATATGATGCACTAAGAAATATTGCAAAATAGTTAATGGAAAAAATTTTAATCCAATAAAATTCGAACTTGTATATAATGACCTAATTTAGTTTTCTGTATATATATATATATATATATATATATATATATATATATATATATATATATATATATATATATATATATATACATATATATATATATATATATATATATATATATATATATATATATATATATATATACATATATATATATATACATATATAGTAATATATATACCGGGTGTCCCGTTTGGAAGTATACCTACGGTTTTTAATTGATAACATTGAATTCCAATAAGAGAAAATTTATGTCACAAGAGTGCTTTGAAATAGTTATAGGAATAATCACTCTTTTTAATGAGTTGAATCTTTTGAATCCGCTCACTGTGGTGAGTCGATTCAGTGAATTGAATCACTCACTTGACACAATTCGCTCACTCGTTTTATGAATTGAATCATAGCCTAAGAGCTATTGAACGATTTTCACAAAGTATTTTCTACTGGTTAGGAATACACAAACAGTATATAGGCCCACGAATCAGGAATGGACAACCTAGCAGTCTAAAGCGGGGCACAAGACTATTAGAACAATTTTTGAAAATGCAAAAAAAGAACCCAATCCAAAGTGTTTTGTACCTGTTGAAATTTTAACAGGATACTCCAGACACTCACTGAACCTAGAAAAAAAATTGACAGGCGGTTTAATGGGGATATACCCCTTGCCAGGTGGGCACAAACATGTCAAATTTTGAACCCAACTCAAAGTGTTTTATACCGGGGCCTCCGAAATTGAGTTATATTGAAACCATTATTAACCATTATTTTGAAACATGTCGTTGTTAAGTCGAAGCGTCTTAAATCAAAATCACCCAAATCCATTTTCTGGGTGAATTGAGTTAAATATGGATTATTTTAGGTGACAGGCTAAACACATTTTAAAAGATTTTTTGTATCAAAAGCAACCATATTCTATTGACAATAAAGTTAGAAATATTGTTTTCATAGCGAAGCTCACCAAATCCATTGTCCATTTCGTCATTATTTATTTCAAAATCCTATAAAATTTTTCCGGCTAATCAAAACTTGCTTAATGTCACGTAACTTTCAGTTTCACAGTAAAAACTTCTATCTCAAGTACGTTTTCTTTTCTAATTACTTACTTAACTAAATAAATTGATTTATATATTTATTATCGTTATTATTATTAGTAACATTAAACGGTGCATTTTTACTAACAATAAGACTAAAACTATAATATAAAAACAATACCCAACTTATCGCCATTGCATCTTGAAATTTTCAATTTGCAATAAAAACTAGGTGTCTGTTTAAAAGCATGCTAAATCGCAAATCTGGGATTAAAACTCTCTAAATCATTATTTTGGGATCAAAACCCGTAATCGCAAATATTAAATCCTTCATAATTATTTAATTTTCAAGGAATGTGTACGAAACGTTGCGAATTCCGCATCAGTAGTTCCATGTTAATATACTTCCAAACATAAACGACCTTAATAATTCTGTAGTTAACAGTTTTTTAAGCTTCATTTAAAATTTGCTTTAATGAATTTAACGGATTTTGATTTTAAACGCCTCAATATGATACAAGATAATGTATTTTTTTAAAATCCAAAGGACCTTTCTTAGCACATACAGGACTATATATTAATCATTCATTGTTTAAAAGAATAAAAGTTCAAATCGGTTGTAAACATTACCATTCTATATTTAATGTTGTTATTTGTTTTATATTGTTCTAAATCCAGATGGCAAACACTTGTCAATATTTGTGTAGAAAGTTATTAATTAAAATTCACATAGTGTTTGAAAAATTATCAAATTGGATCGGCTGGAACTCGAACTCGGATTTCTTGGTTACTAGCCAAGCGCCTTACCAATTAGGCCACCAACCGCTTTTCAAATTAGAAAAAATAGAAAGTTATTGATAAATATTTAAAGCATTTCCTATGACCAAAAATAAGCAGGTACCGACATAATGATTCTTTAGTTCCTTTTCATTGAAAGAAATTGCAAGATTTAATCATCATCGTCGGCGACTGTATTCTCGTCATCATCGGCTTCCCCTTCGCTCGCAATATCTTCGTTGCCCCTAGTAGATGTTTTTTCACCGCTATCTTCGTCATCATTTGATACATATTTTAACACTGGCTCAATAATATCACGTTTCACTAGTAATTGAGATAATTCGCCTCCCATGTTAAAGGTTGTTTTTGATGCCTTTTTATGCTTTTCATTATCTCTTGGTGTATTTTGGCACCTTTTGGTGTCTTTTGATGTATTTTGGTACAATTTTGGTGCATTTTAGTGTATTTTGGTGCCATTTGAAGCATTCTGATGTCTTATTGGTGCCTTTTGGCGTCTTTTGGTGCATTTTTGGTACATTTTTAGTGCCTTTTGGTGCATTTTAGTGTCTTTTGGTGTAAGTACTTTTGGTGCATTTTTAGCATCTTTTGGTCCACTTTGATGTCTTTTGATGCATTTTGGTTGCTTTTGTGTCTTTTGTCTTTTGGTATCTTTTTGGTACTTTTTGGTGTATTTTGATGCATTTTGGTGTTGGCGTCACTCTTACATCAATTTCTGGTGTTGCTTTGGTGCTGCTTCTGGTGCTGACATTACTTTTACATCCACTTTTGATGTTGATATCACTCTTGCAGCAATTTTTTGTACTGCTTTGGTGCTGTTTTTTGGCGTTACTTTTGCGTCAGTTCTGCACTGGTTGTACTATATAAAATCATGTCGATATAAAAACTAATCAGTGTTATGCTATAAATCGAACTATTCACATCTATCAAAATGTTTAAGTGTATACGTTGTGATAGAACATTTTCGCGGAGAGGTTCTCTTTTACGGCTCCATGATGCTGGCACACCAACTAAAAAGTTGAACATTGAAAGAATTTTGTCTAATAGGTCACAAATTGGTCATAATTGGTCATTTTGTCCCACTAATTGGTCAGCAATAGAAAATTTTTAAATAAATGTTAAAAAATTTGAAAAAATTTCAAGGTCACTCAAAAATTTTGGCACACCATCTAAAGAAAAAAACAAAAATAAAAACACAAATAATAATTGATAGGATTTTGAACCTTGATAATTGGTCAGTTAAAATAAAAAATTGGTCAAGTCCCCAGAATTTAAAAAAAAATTAAAAGGGCTTTTTCATTCTGTGGCACATGCGTAAAATCTTTACTATCAGTAAATCTAGTCGACACGTTGAATTTTTCAGTAGGGTAAAGCCACTAGTATTCTACTAGCCTATATATGCATTATTTTTATATACTAAGGCATTTTAATGAAGAATTAAATTAATAAAGAATTTATTAAGAAAGAATTTTCTATCGCTGTCAAGTTAATCGAACCAGATGATCTTTTATGATCAATTTCTGACCTTTTAAATGATCTAATTGGTCATTCGAAATTTCACATATGAGGTGCTAAAATTTTTTAAATGACCTTGAAAGAACTTTAAACCTTAGTAAAAAATTTTCTATCGTTGACCAATTAATCAAACCAGTTCACTTTTTATAACCAATTTCTGACCTTTTGAATTTTGTAACTGATCATTCGAAATCTCACATTTGGGGTACTAAGATCGCGGTGCGGTCATAAGGAAATAACGTTTATTTTCCAAGAAGTACAGTAGCGCAAATTTGTGTGGACAAAAATTTTAATATTTTCCTTAATTAAAGTTCTTATAGTACTAATGTGTATAATAAAATATAATTGGTTATTACCTAAATGAAAAATTAAATTAATTACCAAAAAACTAGAAAATAAAGTTGAAATAAAAACAATAAATATAATCAATGTTTGTTGATTATTTTCAATTTTATTGAAAATTTTAATGAAAAGAAATAAATACATGATTTACATAGAATAAAATGATACATTAATTTTAATTTTGATTCAAAATCAAACTTTTTTCTTAATAAATGCCTTAATATATCAAATTAATGCTAATATAAGCTTATAGGCTGGTCGAATACTGGTGGCTTTACCTTATTGAAAAATTCAACGTATCGATTAGATTTACTGACTGCTAGATTTACCAGTAGAGACTTCGCGCATGCGTCACAGTATGAAAAAGCCTTTTTTAATTTTTTTATAATTCTGGGGACCTGACCATTTTTTTATTTTAACTGACCAATTATCAGGGTTTAAAATTCTAACGATTGCTCTTATTATTTTTGTTTTTTTCTTTAGATGGTGTGCCAAAATTTTTGAGTGACCTTGAAATTTTTACAAATTTTTCAAAATTTATTTAAAAATTTTCTATTGCTGACCAATTAGCGGAACTAAGTGACCAATTATAATTAATTTGTGACCTATTAGACAAATTTTTTTCAATGTTCATCTTTTTAGAGGGTGTGCCAGCATCATGGAGCCCTCTTTTACGAGGTGCTAGGTGACATTGAGTATGCATGAAAGAGGTATAAAATTTGACTTTTGATTATTGTTAGGGAGTCTTAGGTGAGTATGAAAAGCCATGTCGTCGACCTCTAGGGTGGTCAACAAATTGGGAGGAGGAGGGAAAGTTGCAGAAAAAGCCGATCGGGAGATCCCTTATATCTTGCTTATTATTGATCGTAGAGTGATAATTTTTTTTTAATTTGTTTGCAATGAAATGGTCTAAAATTTATTTCATATGCAAATTTTTAGTATACCTAATGGTTTTTGTGTAAAAAATGAAAATAGAAGGCAACGTTACAATTTAAGTATTTTTAGTAGGTATACAGGGCTAGTTAAAAGTATAAAAAAGGCAAACATCTCAGCGGGAAAGCATTTTTGGGATAAACGATGAGGACAAAAGTTTCATCATTTGTTACGGCGTATCCGATGATGACCTTCACCTTGACCTCAAAGTCAAGGTTCAAGGTCATATCAAGGTCAAGTCCGTTTTTTTATATGGCAACTCCCACTTTTGACTTCGAAAATGGAAAGAGTGAAAAATTCTGCATCCGAATATGACCTTGATCGTGATCTCAATGTCAATGATCAGGGTCCAAACCCAAATTCCTAAATTTTACCATTATTTTCTGTTTTCATTTTTTTACAAGAAAACTGTTAGGTATATCAAAAGTTTGCATATCACATAAAGTTTAGATAATAATAATAATAATAATAATAATAATAATAATAATAATAATAATAATTCTGTATTTGAAGTAAAAAATTTTTTACATTACAGGAGAGAGGTTGGTATTCCAATACAAAAAAGTTCACAATTAAATTTTTAAACAATTTAAGTTATTACTTGATGTTAATAGTTGCAGCGTGTGTAAATATTTTGTTTTAATTACTAAAAAATTTGTATACTATTATGTATGCATTTTTGCACACAACTGTGTTGCGTATTCACACACCTTGCAAAATACATAAAAAAGAGTCAAATTCTATAATATTCAGTGGTGTACAAACATCAATTGCATGACGTATGTAATTTCACATCATTAATAAAATTACAGTGTAAATAATAAACTATAGCCTATAGGTGATTAAACATAAAGGAAGAAAAAAAAAAAAGAATAAAATTATACATATTACATATATATATATATAGATCATACAGATCTTAAAAATATGAAGTTTATTCACTGTTTACTTCAGATTCAGAATGCCCATGTAGATATATATACATATTTTTGACATTTTTAACAGTAATCATTAGTTGTAATAAATGCAATGTTTGTTTTAATAATTTTATAAATATTCTACCATTATATATGCATATAGTTTATGCATATATCTTCGTTTCACATTGCACATATTACGTACGCGACACAATCATAATATCAGTCATGATCTAAGATGTATGCACGAATGTGAAATGCTGCTTCCGCAAATTTGTACAAGCTTACACATTTATTTTTCAAATTTGCTGATAATAAATTACAGGTATTTGTTAAATTATTTGTCTCTGCCAGAATATTTTTCAAATATTGATTACGTACATTTTTGTACATTGGGCATTCTACTAAAATATGTTCCAAGGTTTCTAATTCATTGAAATTACAAAGAGTACACATTTCGTCTTGTTTAAATCTATATATGCTATTGTTAATTATAATTCTACATGTGCTACCTCCCACTGTTCGTAACTGTGCGATTGTTCGAATTATCGATAATGACATTTTGAATTTTAAATATAATTGCTCTTTTTGCTCCAGATATAACATTTTATAATACTGACAAAAATTGGATTTTTCTAATCTGATCAGATCGTCTTGTCTCATTTTGTCCTGAAAATTATTTAGAATATTTTGCACGGTACGATCATCAAATTCGTTCAATTGCAAAAAACTTTCTGCGTTCACTTGATGAAGAAGCTCTCGCACTTGGGTAACCCAGTTATAATTTTTTTGCGGACTTACTGAATCTAGATATAGTAGTCTTTGGAAGCACAGAATAGGCAATCTATTTGGTCTCATCTGCTTAACCTTCATGATCCAATTCAGAACCAGTTTCATTATTCGATACAATAATGGTATAGTCCCCACTTCTAATCAAACTACATAGTTTGGTGTATTCATTGGCAACATTAAAATTTTTTTGAAGAAACGGAGTTGAATTTTTTCAACATATTGGTAGTATTGTAAGGACCAAAACGGAGCTGCATATAGTAGTACCGATGCAACTAGAGAATCAAATAATCTGTTTTTCGACTCCCAGTCACCAGATTTTGCTTTTGCTAAAACATTTATAGTGGAACCTATAGCCATATTCGCTTTACTGATTACTCGTTTAGTATTTTCAAGAAATAAAGAAGAATTGACGTATGTAACTCCTAAATATTCAAATTCTTTGACTATTTCAATACTTTCATTTTGGTAAAAGAAATTGCCTATTTCCCTCTTTCTATTTCCTTTACTAAACTGAATGATCTTTGTTTTTGCTACGTTTACCGTTAACATATTTTCTTTACAATAAGCCTCCAATATTTTAATCTTTTTCCTTAAATCTGACTGATTTTCACTTAAGATTACGATATCATCGGCATACAATAAAACGTTAACAGCATTAGTACCATTGATGTATAATCCATCGGCTCCATTTTCCCTAAAGTATTCCTCAATATCATGCAAAAAGAGCGCAAAGAGCAAGGGACTCATTGGGTCTCCCTGCAATACACCTTCTGTGATATTTATATATTTTGTGTGTTTATTATTGACTCTAACCTTCATTTTCGCCCGATTGTACAATGAACCAATTATTCTAATTAACCTTGCACTTAGCCCCATATCAAATAATTTATGTCAAAGTTTATTATGGTTAACTGAATCAAATGCTCTCTTAAAATCAACAAATAAGGCTAAAACGTTCCTTTGTTTCTGTAAACGAATTTGCAATACAGAGTTTAACACAAATATATTATCGAAACAGCTTCTGCCCTTCCTAAACCCATTTTGTTCTTCTGGAATAATATTTAAATGCTCAGCCCAGTCGCTTAACCTATTAGCTAAAATTTGTGTAAATATCTTTACTATAGAATTCATAAGTGCAATGCCTCTATAATTGTATGGGTTATCTTTCTCACCCTTTTTATGGAACATTAACATTTCTATACAGCACCACTTTTCTGGAATTTTTTCTGTTTCTAATATTTTATTGAAAAACATTGTGATATACAACAGCCAGTTTTGGGGAAGATCTTTGTAAAAATCGTTACTGATTTTATCGAGACCCGGTGCCTTGCCCGATTTAATATTACTTATGGTTAAAATTACTTCATTCAAGGTAATTATTTTGTCCAAAACTGGGTGTCCTACATCTACAAAAGTCCCTGGTATACAATTTCTATTTCCATATATATTATCATAAAACATTTCCCACTCTTTCTCATTAATTTCAACGGTTTCAGGTTTCTTTTTTCTATAACAATTTATTGTTTCCCAAAATTCCTTTGCGTTTTTTACATTTTATATTTTGTCAATCATTTGTTTTTGATAATTAATTTTCTTTCCTTTAACTAATATTTTATATTGTTTTTTCATTTCGTGATAGCTGTTTACTAGTTCATCATTTTTAAAATTGTCATGCTTGCATATTTTCAATAAATTTTTAACATTAAATTTTGTATCTTTGCATTCCTGATCAAACCACTTATTATGAGATATTCTAAAATCGCTATTGTAAATTAACCTTTTTTTTTGCATTCCTAACTGACAGGCTAATTCTTTAATAGCACTTTCTAAATTTATGCTCATTTCATCTACTGTTATGTTACTGCTAATATGAATTCTACTGGACATTTCCATACCTGTATAATAATTCGGCGCTAAATTATCGTCCCACTTAAAATATACTTGCTTATTTAATATTTTATTACTATTCCTAATGTTTTGTTTATTGTAAATGTCGGCAGATATGTGCAGCGAAATTGGAAAATGGTGAGAACCATTTATCCAGTCTAAAACCTTAAAGTCTGCTATTTTATTCAAGCTCCAAAAATTACAGAAAACTAAGTCAATCACAGATTTACCCTGTGTGCTAAGAAAGGTGAACTGGGCAGGAGTATCATTTGATGATCTTCCATTAATATTTATAAATTCATTATGCTCCATAAATTCTATTAACTTACTACCTTTACTATTACAAATATTATCCAAAGAACTTCTCCTAGCACTTAACTTACAGTTTTCTAACACATTATCGTCTAATTGATTAAGTTGACCAATTCTACAATTATAATCGCCTCCAATAACGCACACGTAATCACTATATTTACTGTTGATTACATTAAGTACATTTTGCAACAATTCCAGCGGTTGTGAAATATCTAAACTTGGTTTAAAATACACGACACCTACAACAATTTTTTCCACGTCACTTTGAATTCTTACAACTATCCAATTTTCTGTTATGTCCAAAGTTTCAACTAAAAATTTTCTACACTTTTTTATACAAAGAAGAAGACCTCCAGATGCACGGCCTTTTTGTTTTTCCTTAACAGCAGCTGAGAAAATTACATGATAATTTTGTAAACATTTTATATTGTCTTTTGGATCAGTTGTCAGCCACGTTTCAGTTAAACACAACACATCATATTTATTCCATTGAGCTCCATTATGATTTACTAGATTGTTAATACCCTCGATATTCCAAAAAAGCAAATTTAATGGGGTTATATTTAGTTTTTTGGCGTATTTACTCTTGATCGCAGAAAACGTTCCATTGTTCCTGGTTTATCTTTTGGTGTTTTCTCGCGACATTCGTTGGTTACTTCTTCATTGTCGTTTTTCTTGTGGTTGATCCTTTTTTCCACTGCTATGTCCGGTTGATCATGTTTTTGGTTAATCTGCGGCGTAAGTACACATTCTGCTTTTAACTCGTCCACTCTCCAGAGTTTGTCGTTCATTAGTATCTTGTTTTTTACAATTCTAGCTTCATATCCCGCTTTTTTTAGGTTCCTGTGCATATCTACAAGTATTTTTCGATCTTCATTTTGCAACTTGGTAAGATGGTCATTTAAAGTTCCTATGTGAGTACATGTAAGTAAGATAAAAAATTCGTCAAGTGCGTGTTTGACACGCACTAAGTAATATCGTCTCACATCAAAATCGGTTCAGTAGTTTCAGAGCTTATCCTAGCCAAACATTGTGACATGAGATTTTTATATTATATCTTATTAGTAATTAGCATAAATCTTAAGTTCATTGTGATGAAAACACAGATTTAAATACGTTTATGTTGTGTGTCCAAAACTTGGAGAGATTGGGACAGAAAACGAGCGATATGTATATATGTGTCCGCGCGATAACTCTCGAACGAAGTATCTAATATTTACGAAATTTGTTGAAAACATTGAAAGTCCCAAACCCTTGAATGAGTTCTTCAGCCAGACACGTCGGATGCCAGGAGCATGGTTTTTGTTCTTGTAAAAAATTAGTTTTTTGCCAAAATTTCCACTTATTCAAAAATTTTTGCTAAATTTCTTTACACCATTTAAAAGAGGAGAAAAAATTACATAAAAAAGCTCTTTAAACTATTGTTCTATGTCAATTAGTTTCCGAGAAAAACTAATTTCTATAAACGGAAATTCGCTATGTTATGCAGAATGCTGCGACAGGGGTATTATATCATCTACTATTTGATTTTTCAAATTAATCTTTCCCAAGCCTAGCTTTTTAAATACAATAGTTTTCACCCATTAACGTTCGTTTTAAATGCAATAGTTTAAATACCAACATCTAAGGTCTATTGCAATTTAGCCATCTTTTATATATTGGGAGCAAGAAAAATCTTAATCATATCACAGCCGCATGTACCCTAACTCAAAAGAATAATTAACGATGTTTATTTGATTGTTCGGTTATTTTGTCGTACAGTTATTTTATCGTTCGGTTATTTTGTCCACAGTTATTTTGTTTAAGTTTATCTTGTCATTCAGTTATTTTGTACACGGTTATTTGGTTGCGGTTATTTATCCACATACTCTAAATTAGAGTAGAGTCCCTATAATAAATAGAGTCGTGACATGTCATCCATTTTGTATCCAAAACAGAGCGGGAAGCTTCAAAATTAATTATCACATATTTGGGTGAATATTTTTGAGTATATAATTATTGATAATAAATTATGAATTAATGAACAATTCAAAATTTTTAATTTAATTATTCTTTCTATGTTAAACTAAATGGTTTTTGTTAACATTTAATTTAATTCCAATATATTTTACGAAAACTTTGGATACAAGATGCCGGAACCAATCAGCGTTCAGCAGACATTTCACGACTCTATTTATTATAGGGACTCTAAATTAGAGTAAAGTCCCTATAATAAATAGAGTCGTGACATGTCATCCATTTTGTATCCAAAACAGAGCGGGAAGCTTCAAAATTAATTATCACATAGTTGGATGAATATTTTTGAGTATATAATTATTGATAATAAATTATGAATTAATGAACAATTCAAAATTTTTAATTTAATTATTCTTTCTATGTTAAACTAAATGGTTTTTGTTAACATTTAATTTAATTCCAATATATTTTACGAAAACTTTGGATACAAAATGCGGGAACCAATCAGCGTTCAGCAGACATGTCACGACTCTATTTATTATAGGGACTTTAAATTAGAGTAAAGTCCCTATAATAAATAGAGTCGTGACATGTCATCCATTTTGTATCCAAAACAGAGCGGGAAGCTTCAAAATTAATTATCACATATTTGGGTGAATATTTTTGAGTATATAAATATCGATAATAAATTATGAATTAATGAACAATTAAAAATTTTTAATTTAATTATTCTTTCTATGTTAAACTAAATGGTTTTTGTTAACATTTAATTTATTTCCAATATATTTTACGAAAACTTTGGATACAAAATGCCAGAACCAATCAGCGTTCAGCAGACATGTCACGACTCTATTTATTATAGGGACTCTAAATTAGAGTAGAATCCCTATAATAAATAGAGTCGTGACATGTCGTCCATGTTCTATCCAAAACAGAGCGGGAAGGTTCAAAATTAATTATCACATGTTTGAGTGAATATTTTTGAGTACATAATTATTGTTATACCTCATTTCAAATACAACTGATCATGAGTTATCGTTAAAAAATTAAATAATTCTTATATTCAAAGCAAATCAATCTTCTATTCTTTTCTAAAAACAAACTGCAAATCTAAAATTTACGTAAATGCAATAATGAAAGAGATAAAGCCAAGAAAACGGAAATTATTTAAATTCAAGGTGATGAAACATGGTTAAATTTAAGTGAAATAAACCATAATAAGTTATGAATTAATGAACAATTAAAAATTTTTAATTTAATTATTCTTTCTAAATTAAACTAAATGGTTTTTGTTAACATTTAATTTATTCCCAATGTATTTTACGCAAACTTTGGATAGAATATGCCGGAATCAATCAGCGTTCAGCACACATGTCATCACTCTATTTATTATAGGCACTCTACATTAGAGCATTAGAATCGTGACATGTGTGCGGAACGCTGATTGGTTCCGGTATTTTTTGTCCCAAGTTGCGTAAAATAGATTAGAAATAAATTAAATATTGACAAAAATCATTTAGTTTAACCTAGAAAGAATAATTAAATCAAAATTTTTTAATTGTTCATAAATTCATAACTTATTAACAATAATTATGTATTCAAAAACATTTACTTAAATATGTGATAATTAATTTTGAAGCTTCCCGCTCTGTTTTGGATAGAAAATGGCTGACATGTCACGACTCTATTTTTATTATAGGGACTCTACATTTATATAGAATCCCTATAATAAATTTTATATCTCTTACTAATAAAAGATAAGGAACAAGAATTTAAACAAAAATATTCTTAAATAATAGCTATTATGTATTATATAACCGGGTATAGTTATATAATACCTGGGTATATAACCGGGTATAGTTACCTATATATTATTAAAATTAAAAGAATTTTACAGCAAACCTTTGAAATGGGCCATTTTGTATCGGCGTAAGCCAAAGTCGCTTACTTTTATTTTTAATCACATTACACTTGTTTTGAAGCGCACTTAGCTTGCTTTTGAGATATTTGTATATTCCTGTCTCACTGTCCAGAAGAAAAGTAATTTGGGACAAGCTCATCAATTTGTTTCTCGTAATCATTGATGCACAAAAGACGAACGGCAAAACTTTCTTTTGCATCTGAAATAGTGGCTTTTCTGCTGCATTTTCCAGAATTGTCCTTAAATCTCGCTGAACAAGGCAGTATTCCGTTGAGAAGTGTTGCAAAAATATAGTCTTGGGAATCTAAACAATAACAAATGTTATTCATTTTTAATTTTACTTAAATTACATTATTACCTTTATTTGCGGTGCACTTAGCTATTGTACAAAGCTCCTTGCAATAATCATTCCGCGGTTCTGTCTCATAAAATCTTTGAATTTATTTCTTAAATTTGTCCCATTTCGCATACAACATATGCTCTTTGTTGGGATATAGGAGGTTGAAGCCTTTTTTCATCTGAAATAAATCGTTTTTTGATTAAAATTTATTTTAATTCACATAGAATTTTAGTTACCAAATCTGAGCTTCTGGAATCGGCATAAATAGGCCAGGCCTTTAAAAAGTCAATGTTGCTTAAAGTTGACAATTCCTTTCGCCGTATAACAAAGGTTTTTTGCCATTTGTCACACACTTCATTCCAATTCGCTGTATCTCTGCCTAATGACAATTTAAGAGCTAAAGCAATAGAACTATCTATTTCCGAGTTTTCTTCAACTGAATCTGCTGCTGACTGCGCTGTGGATTCTGCTACTGAGTCGACTGGAGATAGCGTCTTCGTTTTCCTCTTCTTGACTTTGCTGTTCACATCTTTTTGATACAGCCTACCACAGGTGTTTTTTTACCTTCCCGTGGGATAAAGTAGTATTCCTGAAAAAGCACAGAAAAGAAAGATAAACATCAATAGTTATTCCCAACACATCAACGATCTCGAAAAATTTTATTCTTGTTTTTCGTTTTATTTTGTCAAGTTATATAAGGAAGTGTCATCAAATCTTGGCGCCGTACTAATCGTAGTATCCCCAAAAATAATATTTGGCACATATAAGAAATTGAAGTAAGAAAACTTACTTTGTAAATATGGCAAAATGTTTTCCAAGCCAGACTGCTGTAACCACTTGGTTAATTTTTCGCCGTCTTCGTCCTTTTCATTTAACTGATTTCACCACAAATTAACTATTTCACCACACTATCACACCATCGATTAACATTAATTATAAATCACTTTTAATTCCCGACATTTTTTCACACAAAAAATTTAGTATCTGAACACAACTTACCAACTGTGAAATTCAGTTTGTTTAGGTATGACTATAGCGAATGAATGTGTTTAAATTGTTTCCATTTCAGATTAAAATGTCGCCATATTGATTTGACAATCTTTCTTATTGATTTAATAACGTTTTTTATTGATTTAATATGCTGGAAACTTACCTTCCGAGTTAATATTGTAAAAAGCTTGAAATAATGCTGTTCAACGTAAAAACAATATTGATTTCATATCGTGTGCACAAAGTATATGAAAACAACATTAATTCAAAGTAGAAAATATTATTAAATAAAATAAAATAAGGATTTCCAATATCATTTTTTTGTTAAGTTGGACATTATTGAAATAATAATGACCGTATTTATTTTTAAGTTGCCATTTTTCTCTCAGTGTAGTCAATTTACCCGTAATTAACTGTAAAATATAAATTTATTTGAAAAAATACAAAAAATTATGTTAATCTTTTGAAATGGCCGGTATTATAGTTTATAAATTCGAACAGAGATGACACTAGCTATTCTGAAAACAAAATATGTATAGTTCAGTTTAGATGTGTCACATGTGACACATCACTTAATAGTCAATTACAACTTACTAAGTTATAAATTCCAATAAATTAGCTTTTGAACATGCAAAATGAATAAAAAAATATATTTAATTTGCTATTAAATGTCCTCAAAGCTATTATAGGAAATTAATATTGTTCAGTATCAAATTTAAAGATATCTTCTAATTATGGGACAGTAAGAAAAAATTATTGTATCGTGTAAACTACGCTTTCAACATCAGTATAATACATATATTTGTACACAGGGACGTGGGAAATTTTTTAATGTTATTCGGGTGTTTTCTTGTCTCTGGTTGTTAAGTTAGCCTTAAATTTAATAATAGTACGACTATTTGAATGTCAAACTATCTGTTTTGGTTAAAAAATTTCATTAATAGTTTTTTTTTCTGTTTTAAAAATAGCCCCAGCAAAGTGAGAATAAATTTTCATAGAAACGTAAATGAACTTTTCTATAATAACAATAATAATGTTAATAATCTTCCTTTGGTCACACAACAAAATTATTATATCGTCGAATTAAGCCGAGGTTCGACGATATAAAAAGTATATACAAAATCATAATTTTGTACTTTCCCATATTTTTTTTCATAAAACTGAATGCGTAAACTCGAACACGAAACTTATATCAAATTTCAGTATAGGTGAAATAATTGTAATATGCAGATAATTTATATAAGTAATAATCCTAATGATAAAATTGAGTTGTTGGTATGAATGGATGTTGGACGTTTTTTTTTTCTTTATATTGTGGTTTTCGATATGATAATTTGATCGATTAGCAAAAATAAAATGGGGTATGTGTTGTCAGGCATTACATTGTTCTTAACTGCTCTAAAATTACAGTCACTACGGTAACTGTTTGCTACGATTTTCTATTTTAATTTTTCAGTTTATATTAAAATATATTTCGATTTAAGGCTAAGCGCGCACTACGTTTTTCCGCCGCTGTTTTTTTTCAGCAAAAAAATGTGAAGCATTATACTCCATATAAGCGAACGCACTACGTTTTTTTTTCAGCGGCGGAAAAAAAAACGCAAAAAGTTACATTTTTTTTTGCTGGAAAAAAAACGCGTCATTTTTGTAACACGTATAAATATATGACAACACGCGCACTTGCGTAAATAAGCAAGCGGTTTTTTTGATTAGTGTGGTTATGTATCATATTACGATGCACTAATACACAACAGAAATGTATGTAAAATAAAATTTTAGTCAAAGTATCGCCAGATTTGGAATTTTAATAGAAAATTTGACGAAGAAAATTATATATGAAATAGACAAAAGCCCCCCAGTATTGGATAAAATTCTAATATTAAGGTATTTAAGAATATTGTAAATGTTTTTGGCGAGAAGTTTGTTAAAAAATAACTAATAAATTGGACTGCATTACAGATAAAAAAGGTAATTTAGGTTTTGGTAAATAAATCTTTCTACAAATATAATTATCTGAAAAGAAGATTGGTTAAATCCTTTGTTAAATATGTAAATGGGAAAAGCGGGAAAAAAATGAGAATCCATTCATAAGTTTGACATTTTAATAATTAATTTTGAATTATTTGTATTTAATAATAATAATTATGTATTTTGAAAATAAAATGTTTTAATATGTTTATTGTTTTGTATTTTTATTTATTTTTTTTTGTATTTTTGATTTTATAATGTTGCCATTGTAAAGCCCCAGTAAAAGAAGCTTAACGAACGTCCTGATTTTGATAAAATAGTTAATTTAATAAATTGGACTGCATTATAGGTAAAAAAGATAATTTAGATCTTGGTGAATGAATATTTTTACAAATTTAATTATTTAAAAAGAAGAGTGGGTACTATCTAAAATATGTAAATGGTGGAAGAAAATGGAAATGTGTTCATAAGTTTGACATATTTTGATAATTAATATTGCATCATTTTTTATTTCTTAATAATATTTTAAAAATAAAAAAGTATTAAAATTAAAACATTCAGAATTTTACATACTTTAAAATTATTTATAATTTTATAACGTCATATTACTAATGTAAAGCACCAGTGCAGCAAGCTTAACGAACGTCCATTTTCGAAATAATTTTAAGTCCCGCCAATTCCGCTACTGAAAAAAAAAACGTAGTGCGCGCTGATGACGCGTTTTCAGCTTTTGTGGAAAAACGCCGAGCGGAAAAAAAAACGTAGTGCGCGCTTAGCCTAAATGTGCTATTTTTTCTGTCATAATTCTACTTACCTTTAAGCTACATTTTTTAATTCAAATGTAAATATTTAACCAAATACAGAAAAAAATGTATATATTTAATTCCAATAAATCAATTTTTGTTCCTGTTTTGTGTTTTTTTTTACAAATTTATGGTTAAATTTTAATTAAAGAATTTTAATTTATGCCACATAAGTGTCAAATGTATTGTACAAATTGTATGTATATGTACAAATTTATTTTATTAATTATTTCTTATTATTCTCCAAAAATTTGTTTTAAAATCTTTAAACATCAGTTTTTGAATCTATTTCATTTCTGCAGGATTTTTTTTTTTTTTTGTATGTAAATCCTACTTTGGAAATTAGGTCAGCTAGACAAAGATGAATTTATCTGATTTGCCATATTCGTTGTCCTTTATTACTAACAGCCAATCATAATTTTTAAAATTTTATGGCCAGTCAACTTTCTTCTCGAAGTTGGTGGATAATAAATATCGGTTCCTTTTAGCTTCGTTCTTTGTTTCATGATGTCCATCTTTTTTTTATAAGACACGCAGCTTACCATTACTGGGCGATGGCCTCTATTTTTATCCTTGACACCAATTCTTCTAACTTCATTAACACCGTTTTGTTGCAATTCGGTACATAAAGTTTAGATCATTTTATTGCAAACAAATTAACAAAAAATCATCACTCCTACTGAGATTTTTGACTTTTTTTATACTTTTGACTAGCCCTGTATACTAAAAATACTTAAATTTTAACGTTTGCTACACTTTTATTTACATTTATCACATTTAAGAGGGTGACTCACCCCCTCCCTCCCCTCTTCAGTGTTGATCAAACTGAATTTTGAATTCGAGAATATCATTTTTACGTTATTATAATTGTTTCAAGCTATTTTCCATGAAGAAGTTCTTGAATTACTCAAATAGTATGATTATGTCAACCTAGTCATCCTCTAGTTACTCACCCCTAAACTTAATATTATGAAATCGAGCAAAGACAGAGAAATTAGATTTTTTCGCGTAGATTTGAAATCTGTAAACAAAATTTTAATATATTGTATTTTTTACCCCCTTTTCGCAAAATTAACCCCTAAATTTTAACCCCCAACCACCCTGTTGATGTAATTTAAACAAGTTGCATATCAATAGATAGCTCTTCAAAAAAGAGTAATATCGCCAATTTAAAGTTTTGCTCTATCTCTTACCGTTTTCGAAATATTTGACAAATTAAATTTTTACCCCAATTTTGGAAGGGTGATTTTACCCCTTCAAACAGCCGCTAAAAAAATACGTGTCTCTTATTTTTCGATGTTCTACAACATATCAAAGAATAAACAAAATCGGAGGGGTACACCCCCGTGATGCTCCTTGTTAGAAATTTCCTTAGAAGTTGCTTCTATAAACCAGATAAAGCATTAGTTTACACGTACAAACACTTTATTTCAAATTTATAATATTATGAAAATTTTGAAAAATATATCTGTAACAAAATTAAATGATGCAATAACTTATGTTCTTATGCAATGTATTGATTAAATGCTTAAAAGCCGTTAAAAAGTATTTTTATCAAAGAAAGTTATTATAGTAAATGCTTAAGTTTCTTATTGTCTCTTGATTTTGACTTATATTAGGCATTTTAATGTCCATTCTTTTAAAAAACGCACAAAAAAGGACCGCATAAAAAAAGGTTCCGCTGTACATGTACATGAGATATGTACATGTGTAGGGCCCCCCCCCCACTGGACGGGAAGAGAGCTGAAATTTGTTAAGTGGGGCTCACTTCGGTACACAACAATACTATCAAAGTGGGGTCAAATTTTGGATCCGACCCAACCTTTAAGGGGGTGGCGGAGGGCAAAAAATCAATAAAACTTTTCCAAATTGGTTGGAAATAATGTTTCGGTCAATTATTTCGGTAACATATCCAAAATTCAGCTTCCTAGGATGATTTGGAGGGAGTAGAGTGGGAAAAAAAATTTTGGCTGGATCTAACACGCTCACAGACCCCTAGAATTAACGTAGAGGTTTGAAATTTGGTATGTTGATAGAGTCCGTACCAAGGATGTGCTTTTTGGAGGTTTTAATATTTTACCCCCACTCCCACCACTTTTAAGCTATTCATTCTTTTTCAACATTTTCGAAATTTGTACCACTCGTACAGGTCACCCAAATAAACCTAGAGGGTTGCAATTGTGTATTCGGATTGAGTTAGTATCAAGGGTGTGCCTTTTGGGGGTCTCAACTTTTAATCCTAACTCCCACCATTTTTATACCAAAAAAAAACAGCAGTTTAGTCCAATGTTTCGACTGAAAAAATTAGACTTGTACAGCCTATACGATAAGAATGGGACGAGGCGAGAGTAGGGGCGCTATCCGTTTTCGGACCCGTAGAACACGATTCTGAAGAAAAAAAAATGTCTGATATTTCAACCACATTTAGGTAGCTTGAAAATACCGAAGATGTAGCGAAAAATTAGACTTCCGTGATGGGGCACCGCTGTTCACGGCGTTTTTTTTAATCAAAAAACCATTGTTTAAATTCAAAACTGACGTTAACGTAACAACTAACTTATTATTTTAGTACAAAAAGTTATAACACTGTTCTATAGAACTCCTGGAGCACCGTTAGGAAGTCGGGCACGCGGGGTTCTGGTCATCACTTCACAAATTACCCCTGTCGCAGCATCTGCATAACATAGCCAATTTCCAAATATTGGCCAATTTCCAAGAGTGAAAAGATTTTCAAAATCAGTTGAGTAGTTAATTTTTAGCGCTTCTTCGCATAAGGCGCTTGGTGCATTTATCCATTTAAAATAGTTTAGCTTTCTGATGGTTAAAAAATTTTCAAAATCGATTGGGTAGTTCATTTTTATACCCATCTAAAATAGTTTAGCTTTCTAAGAGTAAAAGAATTTCCAAAATTGGCTGGGTAATTTATTTTTGATATATTTGGGACCCAAGACCCCGAACGGACTTTGTACAACATAGTGCTATCCACCTAAAATAAGTTAGCTATCTAGCAATGAGAAAATTTTGAAAATCGGTTCGGTAGCTTATTTTTAAAACCCGTTCTATAGTTTTCTATGCCGCATTTGCATTCGCAGGACAGTTGTGCTTATCTAAAATAGTTTACCTCTGCAATAGTGAAAAAATTTTCAAAATCGGTCAGTTATTTTATTTTTGACACTTCTAGGTCCCATGGACTCTGTTGGACCTTACATAATGTAATCTATATCTATCTAAAATTGTTTAGCTCTCTAACAGCGAAAAAATTTTCAAAATCGGTCGGTTAGTTTATTTTTGGCGCTTAAAAAATCCAAGGACTCTGGCCTACAACATATACGCTAAATCCATCTAAAATAGTTTACCTCTGTAATAGTGAAAAAATTTTCAAAATCAGTCGGTTATTGTATTTTTGACATTTTTAGATCCAATGGACCCTAGCGGACCTTACATAAGATAATCTATATCTATCTAAAATAGTTTAGCTCTCTAACAGTGAAAAAATTTTCATAATCGTTAGGTTAGTTTATTTTTGACACTTTTGAGTCCAATGGACCCTGGCGGACCTTACATTACGTATTCTATATCTACCTAAAAAAGCTTAGCTCTTTGACAATGAAAAAATTTTCAAAATCGGTCGCTTGTTTTATTTTTGACACTTCTAGATCCAGTGGACCTTAACGGACCTTGCATAAGGTAATCTATATCTTTCTAAAATAGTTGTAAATGTTGACGCAGTTGTAAATGTTGACGCAGCCCTTGCTACATGATTTATTAAGAAGGCTCTGAATAAATGAAAAAAATGATAGCTTATAGAGGACGAATATTGTACCTAAAACAGAAAACAAACATAGCGAATTTTTTTATGTAGGTCCACGTGGATGTGGAGATGCGCTGTCCCATTATTTTGATGGTGTTTTCGAGTCTTCTTTCAACTTCTTTATTCAGATCCTTAATTCTATGTTGATTTTCATTTAATTCATCTAAGTTGATGTGAGTGAGTTTAATTGGATTGATTGAAGATAGTTCGATGTCTGATTTATTTAATTTTTTTATACAATCATCTTCCTCTTGTAGATTGATGTTAGGAATGAAGTCGCGAATAGAGTGGTTTTTGATGGTTGGATACGTTTCAATTGTGTGTGTAGTCGCGTGGCCTTTGCATTTGTTTTGTAATTGAATCTTTTGCGTTCCCAGTAGCTCGATTGCATCGGATTCATTTGTGCAGACTATGTTCAATGCAGTTGGTTCACTGGTGGAGCATATCCGAGTGTTATCGTTGATTTCCTGCCATATCTCTTGCTCGGCGTAGTATGTCTTGATTTCACATTCTTTCGGGATTTTCTTCGTGGTGGGATCCAACAGTTTTGTTTCGCAGTTTTGATGTGTTAAGCTTGACCTGGTATGGATGTCGCTGCACAAGTACCTTCCTTGTTCGTACTCTTAGCATTTATCCTTTGTCTTTAACGTAATATGCGTGGTCCGACTTAAAGTGATTATTAGGTAAGGGTAATTAACGTGAATTATGGAAATTTGTTTCAGGTCTGTTGGATTGTGATTAGGTAATGGAAATAAGTGGTAAAGAATAAATTGATCTAATTTTATTACTGGTATTTTAATTTCAATAACCAAAGTATGACCTAAATTAATTGGTTTGGCTTTAATAACCTTATAATAATTTTCTAAATTTTCCCATTTAGGTTCGAATGGTAAATTAAACTTTTGACTCTGAATTAATTCGTCTAGCAGTGTTCTAGGTGGTAAAATTTTGAAATCTACTAAATTATGTCTAGCCAACGTGATTGCATTTTCAAAATTTTCTAATTCTTTGTAAACTTTATTAATTCAATTTTTTAATAGGATGATATGTTCATTTATGTTAATACTATGTAGTTCGCGATCAAGTGCAATTTTTGTTTGATTTATATTTTTATTGTATATCGTTATGTACGAATTTAACTTAGTCTCGATTGTACTGATCTCATTTTGGGTTTTGTTCATCTTTGACAATGAATCACTTATAAGACGTATTTGAGACTGTACCATCATGTGAATCTTATCCTGATTGTTAACTAGGTTATTTATCGCGTCAGTGAAATATTGTGCATCGTCTGCGGATGGGTTTCCAGTAATTTTGTGCCAAAGAGACCCAATTACATCAAACCATCCATGCTCATATTCTACTTGTACAGACCGTTTGTTGCGCGTATGGGTATTATCTAAATTATAAAGATTTGTCAGATCGCTAAATTTTATTTTTAGTTCTGCTAGCTCGTTATTGAGTAATTGGAAATTTAGTTTACAATTAATATTTTCTTCAATTAAATTACACATATGAGTAGATTGAGAATAAATATTTTCTATACTAGATATCGTTTTAGTTAAATAGCTAATATTATAGATATGTAAAAGACTTATGAAACTAGTAACTAATTTAACATCCCCTTCTACATTATAATAGATACCGGGATTATTATTTAATTTTGTTAATTCGTAACTACGATTTTGAACAACTTGGTTCATTGATAGAATTGTTAACAATAATAGGAGGATGATTCTGATCATCATTGTTCTCCTCATTATTTGTTTCGTCACCTGAAACAAATAATTTTAAGTGTTTAAAATGGTAGTTAACATTCTTTTTGCCTAATTTTAAAAGGGCTGTATGGTTGTTATTTATCTTCAGGATTTTATAAGGCCCTTTCTTTAAATCTTGGGTTGATACCTTTCTTTAATAATTTCGTTTCGAGCAATACTTTGTCGCCTACTTTAAAATTATATTGTTTACTGGTTTTGTCATAGTATTTTTTGTTTGTTTCTTTGGAAACTTGTAGATTTTGCTTGGCTATTTCGCGTAATGTTTTTAATTTAGTTGTGATTTCTTCCGTAAATTGGTGATAAGATGGTGTGTGAGTTGTGTTAGAAATTAATTTTGGGTTATTACCATATACGAGTTTATAAGGTGTTTCACCCGTTCATCGGTTTATGTGGGTGTTGTAACTAAAACAAGCTAAGTGAACATATTGGTCCCAATTATCTTTATTTTCATTCGTAAATATTCTTAAGTAATCCTTCAAAGGACCGTGTGCACGTTCTAATGACCCATTGGTAGATGGATTATAAGGCGTGGTTTGTTTGTGTCGTATATTAAGTATTTTGTTAATTTCTTTTATTAGGTCGGATGTAAAACTTCCGCCTCTATCAGTTAGGATGGTGGTGGGGAACCCAAACCTAGTACAGTAATCAATGAAGGGTATGGCTACGTTAATTGCTTGCTGGTCACTGATTGGGTACGTTTGTAGGTACTTTGTTAATTCGCACTGAATAGTTAAAATGTACTTATTATTATTTTGAGTAATATTAAATGGGCCAATCAGGTCGAGCGCTATGCTATCGTTAAAAGTTGATGCCGTAGTGGTAATTAGCATCGGGGGTTTGTTGTTTTTTGTATTTTTCTTAGCACGCTGACATTGTTCACATTCGTTAATGTATTTTTCAATGTCGCGAGACATGTTTTTCCAGAAATAACGTTGCTTAATTGCTTGCAACGTTCTTTTAACACCTTGATGTCCACTAGTAATGTCATCATGGTGGTGTTTTATGATTTGAAGGCGTTCGTCCTTGTCTCTGACGATTTGCGTTTCTATTTTAAGGATATTTATTTTATACTGTTCGTCTGTATTAAAATAATATAATAATTTTTTAAATTGTTCATCAGTTATTGATAAAGTTAGTGATGGTATATCATAAAATGTTAATTCAACTTTGTTAGTCGTTTGCGTTTGTGACATATTTAAGATCATGAATAAGTTATAAAGGCATTCAAATAAATTACCGGGTAAAATGGGGTCAAGAGCGTTTTCTTTTGCAAATAATAGATAAATTGTTTTATTATTCTTTGAAGTGAAACAATGTACATCTTTAAATAAATTAATGCTAGCTAAATTAGTATTTGTTTTTACAAAATACGAAAATTTACAATTATCCGAATTTATGGAGTTATATGGTAGAATTAAATTATCAATACTTTCTAAGGGTGTATTATCGTATTAAATTGAGGTGTTTGGATATTATCTTTCCATAGTAGGAAGTTCTCGTACGTTTTTTTGAGTACAAGATTGTCTATGACTAATACTGGTCGACTGAGTGTATCAGCATTAGTATTTGATTTACCAGATTTGTACTCAATACGATAATCGTACTCTTCGAGTTTAAGACGCCACCTAATAAGTCGTGAAGAGGGATCTTTATTGTTCATTAGCCATTCCAGGGCTTTATGGTCAGTTCGTATAAGGAATTTTTGTCCGTAAAGGTATGGTCGAAAATTTTTTACTGACTCTACAATTGCAAGTAATTCTTTTTCTGTCGTTGTATAAGATTCTTCGGCTGAGTTTAGGGTGCGCAAATAGTAGCTTATGGGCAAGTCGAGTGTGTTGTCGTCATTCATTTGACTAAGAATTCCGGCTATCCCGAAATTTGATGCATCTGTTGTCAGAATGAACATTTTATCAAAGTTAGGGTACTGTAATATTGGTTTTTCTATTAGAGCGTTTTTTAACGTGTCAAATGCTTTCACTTGTCCATATGAATTTTGTATCTTTTTTAAGTAATAACGTTAGTGGTTTTGCTTTCTCCGAAAAATTTTTAATAAATTTCCGGTAGTAGCCTACCAACCCTAAAAAAGATTGTACATCTTTTGTGGTTTTTGGAGTTTTTAAATCTTGTATAGTTTTTATTTCTTTGGAATTAGGTCGTAAACCGTTTGACGAAATTTCGTGACCTAAATATTCGATGTTGTCGTGGAGAAATTCGCACTTGTCGATTTGCAATTTTAAATTGTGCTCTCTTAAACAGTTAAATACTTTTTGTAATCGTTGATTGTGTTCGTCAATTGTTGTTCCAAAGACAACAATATCATCTAGGTAAACGAAACAATTTTCGTAAAGAATTTTTTTAAAATCTATATTCATTAGGCGTTGGAAAGTTGCCGGAGCGTTGCGTAATCCAAATGGCATTCGGACATACTCGAAATGTCCTCCGGGAATTGTGAAAGCCGTTTTGTGACAATCTTTGGGATTTATTAAAATTTGGTGAAAACCGGACGCGAGATCAAGAGTACTAAAGTATTTGGCGTTACCAAGATGGGATAGGATATCCTCAATGTTTGGTAGGGGGTATTTATCCTCTATACTGATGTTGTTGAGTCGTCTATAGTCTCTAACGTCTCTTGCCACTGGCATCAAGTTTTTTTGGAACCACCCATATAGGTGCACTATATGGAGAGTTTGATTCCTTAATTATGCCGTTGTCAAGCATCTCTTTGATCTGCTTTTTCACTTCAATTTCATGAATTTTCGGAAATCTATAATTTTTTACGTGTATTGGGGTAGGATCAGTCACCTGGATTTCATGATATAAGGTATTTGTATGAGTTAATTTCTCGTTAGGTGAATGAAATAAATCTACATTTTGTTTACACAAATTAATTAGTTTGTCACGTATAGAATTATCGTTTATATGATTGAGTCTTATGTTTTCGCAAATAAAGTTAATTTTACTATTTTGTACATTATAAATGTTGTTTGTTTTAAATGTTATTGAGGATGGATTCGTATTAATTGTTGCCCCGTAATGTGTTAAAAAATCTATTCCAAGAACGCCATCATGTGGGGTATTTATGACATTTTCATCGATTACCTGAAATTTATATGGGAATTTATTCCCATCTGGCATAAAAAGATTTAAATTAATAGATCCTAGCGTCTCTTTATATTCCGTTTCTAGTCCTCTAATTATTACTTTATTTAAGGGATCGTAAATATTATTAGATTTTTTTTTTTTTTTTTAAATTACCAGAAGCTTGGCGACTAAGATTACTAGAAATGTTTAATGAATCATTTAATAATGAAAAGTCTCCAGTGGAATGGTCAACTGGAAAGTTGTTTACAATCCATAAGAAAGGAGATATAAATAATCCTAATAATTATAGGGTCATCACCCTTTTGAATAGTATTACCAAAATATATACTTATATGCTTAGCCAAAGATTACAAAACTGGACGCAGTTGGCAAATATAATTCCCGACCATCAAGCAGGCTTTAGGAACGGAAGGGGGTGTCAGGATAATATATTTATTTTAAATAATATAATACAATCGCATATCATGAAGCCAAAAGGCAAATTATTTGTAGCATTTATAGACCTACAGAAAGCTTTCGATAAAATAAACCATGCGCTACTTTGGGAGAAATTACGCAATATAGGCGTAAGTAGGAAAATAATTTCGGTTCTGGCCAATCTGTATAAAAACAGTCAAGTTATTTTTTCTGTAAAAAATAATGAGGAAATAAATATCAAAATCACTCAAGGAGTCATGCAAGGCGACTCTCTGAGTCCCCTGCTATTCACACTTTTTATCTCGGATCTGAATGACTTTTTGGAACAAAATGATATAAGAGGCGTTAATATAAATATTAACTGTATGCTGATGATACTACTTGCATAGCCGATTCACCCAAAACTTTACAAAAAACTCTTGATGTCTTTCAATCCTATTGCTTAGCTAATAAACTGACCATCAATATTGAAAAAACTAAAATTATGATTTTTAGAAAGAGGGGTAGAACGCAAAAAAATCTTAATTTTAATATCAGAATAAAACAATCGAAATAGTTAAAACTTTTAATTATCTAGGAGTTTGTTTTTCAAGTTCAGGTCTTTTTCTTGAAGCCACAAATAGGTCAATAAAGAAAGGTAATGTGGCAGTAGGTAGTATTCGAAATTTATTTGTTAAAGCAGCCTGTAATTCGCATGCAACTAGAACTAAATTGTTTGATACGATAGTGACAACTACGGTAATGTATGGGGTGGAAACATGGGGATTAAGATATTTAAATCAATTGGATAAGGTACAAAGTTCTTTTTTTAAAAGTATTTTCAATCTACCTATTAGTACGCCTCACTACATGGTCCGGAAAGAACATGGTAGACCACACTTGGGAGCAATCGCTCTTAAAGTTATCTTAAATTGGTGGTACAAACTTCTAACTGCCCCGGAAACCAGATATCTAAAACTTTGTTATTTAAACCTTTTAGCACTGGATGGCAACAGAATTAATGTTGTAAAATACAACTGGGTGTCGCAATTAAAGATGATTACAGCAAGCTTAGGTTATGAAGATCTTTGGGAAAGTCAAAACATCACTCTTATAAGAAATAATTTTGAAGAAATGGTACAAAAGTATGTAATGAATATTAATATTCAGGATGAGAATAGAGTTCTTGTATCTAGTCATTCGTCACTGTATAAATACTTGTCACACAGTATTAATTATTTATTATGGGATATGAATGTCGAAAAAACTCGCTGTATTACTCAGCTTCGTTTAATGGGAAATAGTCAAGTTAGGTTTTTGTTAAAGGGAAATTTAATACGATGGAGTAGTGAGGAAGAATGTCGGATTTGCAACAACAAAACAAAAGAAACGTTAGAACATTTTCTATTAATTTGCCCAACATTAAAGTCAGTGAGAGAGACATATATCAAGAAATATATAAAAGATGAAGCGTTTAACCCGCTGTCCGATTTACTCTCCAATTTAGATTTAGAAGTAGCTAGCAAACTATATATGTACTGCGTACACGCATTAAAACTAAGAATGTTTGCTCTGGAAGAATAATGTAATGGTAGAATAATTAGTATCTATTAATTGTATTACCTATGTAGCGAACTTAATAATTTAACAATTTTAATATTTTTTAACCTAGATTTAATTGAACATTGTTCTTATAAATTAATCTCGACAAACCTATTACAGTGAATTTTTTCACTTTGTGCTCATAATTCCTTTTGGTGACATTGTTGGCTTATGAATATAGTTATTTGCTGTTGTATAATTAAAAAATTGTTACACTTTATTTCGTCATGCTCTTGTTAACGAATGAATTAACTTATTTATTGTAAAATGCTCAATTTTCTGTATTGTTATTGTTATTAATAATTGGAAATTTTTGTACTACTATTGTAGGTATCAACCACCCTGTAATGATCTTGGATCGAAATACAGTATTATTATTATTATTATTATTTTTTTTTTAAATTGGGACACTGCTGCCGGTGGATGGCGCGGTCAGCAGTGTCCGGCGGCATCGCCATCGAAGGGCATGCGCCGCCAAAACGAGAGATAAGAATAAAAACACAACGTAAATACAGGAACACATAAATGCATTAGACAAAGGACAAACATACACATAATAAAATCCAACGATGAGCCCTGCCATCCCAGGGCTTAAAAGGAGCGGACAGTCCTTGGTGACGGTACGATAAGTACTAGACAGACCGTCCGGTCACCAAGGACTGGAGGCCATCGCTGGGACTCCCCCCGAGGCGTAAAGCGCCTCGGGGTGGAGGAACCTGACTAGCAAACACTCAAAAAACAAGACTAGAAAAATATCATAGGTTTATCACAGAAAAACTTATTGCGTCACTGTGAGACCACAGGCCGACCAGTGCAGCAATAAGGAGTTAAAACAATACCGCTGTGGAGCCATAACAACAGGCCCACAGCGGCATAACAAAATATCACAGATAAATAAAATCAAGTGATGTACCACCTCGGGTGGAAAACGCCCTCAGTGGTACATCGTTAAAACAAAGCATATTAAAAACAACCTTATTAAAAAACAAAAACAACAATATCACAAGTTTGACAATATTTCTTGCTCTGTGACACGATTCCGCTCCCCATAGTCTCGACAATTCCGAAATGGCTTCGTCAACACCTAGGAACTCACACGTGTAGGGACAGTGACATCTGATTACTGAGCAACATGTACTGTTCTGTCAGATAACTGATTACTGGGTACATGTGCCGTTCTGTCAGATGTCGAGGTCAACCTACACGGGAGAACGGGACAATGCCACAGAGTATCACAGTGTATCTGACTTATGTCCCTATGACCGCGACGGGGCAAAAGCAATCCCAGGACGCTCAAGCTCGCATCCGTATGAGGGAAGACGACATCTCCTTACTAAGCGAGCTCGCTCAAGCCGTTCGGGCAGATGTCGACTCATACGCCTGGATGACGCGAACAAGTGCGTCGAGTACCGCATTCCTACCCGTCGAAGTCACAGGGACAAAAAATCAACGCAATACCACAGCCAATTTATCACTTTTGTGTCCACTGGAGTGCACCATCCAGGGGACACTAATATTTAAAAGCAAATAAAAAAGCAGGATCACAGGACGAAATCACAGATAAAACTACACAAATCACAGTATAAAAATATCACGATTCGACTTGGCGGAACACGAATCACGACTTTGATAATCACACGCATACGGATACTAAACGCACACGACCTGTTGCCAGACATCAGGGCGAAAGCTATCGTACAATCAGACGGTGGTGTTTCTCTCATACGGTGGATATCTCTGTCGGTCATACGACGTTCGTCCTCGTCGAAAATTTTGATCCGGCATCTTTTGTGAAAACAGTGGTACCTCGAGAAGGAAAGGTGCCGATCTTGGGTAGTCAGAGGCTAATGGAATCCGAAGATTACTGTATTGCGCATAAACTACCCCTGGAACCCTTAGCCTCCTTGACACCAATCGGGGATAAATATCCCTCACGGGTGCCAAGGGCAGCTGCTATAGGTGTCCTCACCACCATTATTATTATTATTATTATTATTATTATTATTATTATTATTATTATTATTATTAAATATTATTTGATAATTTTTTATTATATACGAGGGAAATACTTGCCCCAGTATCTATAAGAAAAGTTAGCTGGCTATCTTTGCTCTCGTTACATCTAAATGTTAATTTTTGAGTGTTATGATTACCTAGGTTAAGTATTCGATAGGATTCGAATCGTATGTTTCGTAGGTTACTTGTGAGCCTGTTGGTTGAATCGGCTGTTCGGCTCCGACAGTCGACTGATTCGAGTTTAAATGCTTGTTTTGATTATTCCTGAATGGTGGAGGATTATTATTACTAAACGATGTGCGTATTTTTTCTTCCTACATTCCTGTTCTATATGCCCTTTAAATTTGCAATAATTACAGATTTTTATGTTAGGAGTGTTTGTTATGTTGTTGGTTAAAATTATTATTTACTGGTTTGTTCCTACAATCGCGTGTGTTGTGTGTTTTTACGCGGCAATTTTTACAATATTTATTTTGTTGATGTGGATTATTATTTTGTAAAATCCTACTTGTATTTTGTGTGCGAATGAAGCTTTCTTCTTCAAGCGCTTCTTTTAATGCGTCGTTTAATGATTTTAATTTTGGATTTGTTAGACGCAGTCTTTGTGAAATTTGAGGGATGCAGCCTGTTATAAAACGGTTACAAAATGATTCTTCTATTATGGGAGCTAAAATGTTATATTGATGCTTAGTTTGTTCATATCTAAGGTTGGACATTCTTTCCATTTTTAACTGATTGATTCGCGTATAAAACGAAATTATAGTTTCATTTGATTTTTGCGAAAGGGTCGCGAGTTCATTTTCTATGTGAATAGTTGTACGACGCGGGCTATGAAAGGTGTGAATTATATCACGTAAACTATCGTATGTTAGGTCCCTACTAATAAGCTGTATACCTAAATCATACGGTAACTGGTTCGCGGTAAACCGAATTATTTCAGTTTCCTGTTCTGGAGCGTAATTTATAGTGTTGTGTACGCGTCTCAAAAAGTCTAATGCACCTGTTGGTGTATTATCAAAGCGTCCTATCCAGTCTCTAAAATTTATGTGTTTATAGCCTGGATAGTTACTTTCACTAAGTGTTTCATCGTTATTTGACCTATTTAAGCTAGTTGCAAATTCTTTAATTTGATTTAATTGATCAGGTGAAAATTTTGAGAAATCAACAACCGTTGAGCTAGAGCTAGAAGATTCTAGTTCTTCCATATTATTCGGTATTGTGTCTGTTACGTTTAGCTTTAGGTTTTGAAAAGAAAATACCAGACTATCTAATGATTCAGTAGAATGATAGGATATGGGAGTTGCAATTGAAAAATTTAAACTATCTTGTGAGGAATCAATGTTAAAGGGTAAGTCAATTACAAGTCGAACAAAAGCATATACGAAAAAAGACTTACACTTTTATTGATGTTCCTCTCGTTTTAAATTCCTGGACTTGTAGAGCGTGAAGACTTGGTTCAATGTGACGTTGTGTAGCTCGTACCAATGAATACCAATTGCGAGTGTAGTGTGTTCTTGGTTGCTGCGCTGGACTGCTTTCCACGGTTAGCTTCAATTTTATCCTGGCAGGATCGCCAGTTTTTTGTGTCGTGCCACGAGATTTTCCGTTGAATAAAGTACCGTCCCGGATATAACTTCGTAGATGCGAAGCTTACTCGTATTTGGACCACACAAATAGATGATTGATTGATGAGTTTTTTATATAGGATCGCCAGATGCATTTGTTAAGTAAAATGCAACAAAAACCTTTTTACGAATTTTTATAATCACTTATTGTTGAAAACACTTTTACTGGAAGATATTGCTCTAAGTTTAAGAAATGAAAAATAAGTTTAAATTTTAACAATCAAATTTTATTTAAAATATAAGTATTTTTTACATAGTAACGGTGCAGACTGAATTAGAATTGACTGAATGAATTTATTGTTTGGGGTAGCGTATTTATACAATTTCTATTATCATTAAAACAAAGGGAAATCGTTCTTGAAAATTCAATGTCTGCTTTCTAATGACGTAACATTGGAATTTGTCCTTGGCTTAGTTGCTGTATGTAGTTACTGACGTTGGCGGCATACTGGCGTGGAATGTATTTCGCTGTGGGCACCACATATATATATATATATATATATATATATATATATATATATATATATATATATATATATATATATATATATATATATATATATATATATATATATCGTCGGTAGTTCTCTAGTCGGAAATTATTTTATTGTTCCATTCCGAAAGAGGAAGTGGTTGGTGTCAGTTGCTGATAAGAGGTCGATATATAAATATTTATGAATAATAGCCAAAAAAGCGCAATGACAAAGACTGCTCCGCTCAGACGTTGCAAAGGATCAAAATTCATTTTACGGTTTTAGTGATCCTTAAACACTATGAACTTACTATATATATATATATATATATATATATATATATATATATATATATATATATATATATATATATATATATATATATATATATAAATTTTAGTGAATATCATTTTCGTATTCTAGGGACCTCAATATATTTCTGTTATAGTCTCGACCTCAGATTGCGTCATGAGAACGGCTGTAATAGCTGAATTTTGAGTTTTCGAAATTCACTAAAAGTGAAAAAATCAGTTATTGAGAAATTTTTTTGAAATTTTCGTTTTTAGGAAAAGCAGGGTCGGAATTTCTCACAGTATAAATCCGACCCTGGATTTCATTGCTAGATATTCGATTTTCAGATATGGAATTTTGACTCCCAGTTGCCAGAACTCTTGGTATTTTATATAGAGCACTCTAAAACTATATTATTGCACTACCAAAACTAATTGATTTTTACGATTCGGTGTGCTGTGTAAAATTAGCATAAGTATTCTATTCTTGAATTTAATTTTTTGGTACTTAGTCATCTGAACTATTTGAATTATTCATTTACAACTCTTCTTGAGGATGACAGAACTTTAAAAAAAATTTGAAGTTCAAATAATCAAGGTGCCAACTTTGTAGAACTGGCTGCCAAATCACTTCGAGTTAAATTTACTATTGGGAATAAATTAAAATAAAAAAAACGCCGTGAGCAGCGGAGCCCCATCACGGAAGTCGAATTTCTCCTTTCATCTTCGGTATTGAGTGTCTACAAGCGAAATGTAATTGAAAGTCCACAAGCGATTTGTCATTTTGGTGGTTTCAAAACTGATGATGAGTGTCCGGTTGATCGGTGCTTTAAAAAAAGGTTTTAAGTTTTTAAGGGCTGAATCTCAGTAAATTTCAATTTTGTACCGATAGCAGTTAACAGGGAAAAGCCAACACAATTCGTACGAGGGCATTTCTACCCATGCTTATCTGCCAATTGCCTTTGTGTTTTATTTTTAAATATTAAAAAAGGAACTTAAATAGTGCACTGGAAGGCTTTTATGAAGATATTTTTTCTTTCCAAAAAAATCCAAAATTTCTATTTTATAAATAATAAAAATCCAAAATTCCTAATTTATAAATAAACAGTGACTTTAGTAACATTTTTAAATTACTTAATATGTATGTATTTCATTTGTTAAAAAATTATATTCACTTTTTTAAAAATTTTTTAGAGTTACTATTCGCCTACTTCTACTTAGAATAAAAATAATGCATTTAAAACACATTTAACAATCGCATTCAATTCCGATGTAAAAATGGGAGAAGTGGGGGGAAAAGTAATATGGACTCCCTAAAAGGTACTAGCTGGATATTAACTGAATACACGTACAAAATTTCAGCCCTCTAGGTTTCCTTAGAGAGTCTCTAGACGTGTTAGAAAACAAGCAAAAAAATTAAGGAAATATTGGCGTAAAAATCGTGGGGGTAAGGGTTAAAAGTTGAAACCCCCAAGAAACAGTGTCTGGTTATTAGCTTAACCTGTACACAAAATTTCAGCCCTCTAGGTTTATTTGGGGAGATTTTGACCCGAACGAAACGAGAAAAATCATGTTCTTTTGGGTATAAAAATGGTGGGGGTAGGGGTTAAAAGTCGAGACCCCCAAAAGGCACCCCTTGATACTAACTCAATTTGATTACAAAATTTCAGCCCTCTGGGTTTATTTGGGTGACCTGTGCGAGTGATACAAACTTCGAAAATGTCGAAAATATATGAAATTATAGCTTAAAAACGAGGGGGGTGGAGGTAAAATATTAAAACCTCCAAAAAGCATAACCTAGGTACGAACTTTATCAACACACCAAATTTCAACCCTCTACGTTAATTCTGGGGTGCTGGGGGCGTGTTAGATCCAGCGAAAATAGTTTTTCCCCCCTCTACTCCCACCAAATCATCCTAGGAAGCTGAATTTTGGATATGTTGTAGATAATTGACCGAAACATTATTTCCAATCGGTTTGGAGAAGTTTTATTGTCTTACCGCCCCCCACCACCCCCTTAAAGGTGGGGTCGGATAAAAAATTTGCCAAAAATTTGACCCCACTTTGATAGTATTGTTGTGCATCGGAATGAGCCCCATTTACCAAATTTGAGCTCTTAACTTCCATAGGGGGGCCCTACACATATTAAAAGGTAGCGGGAATATATATATATATATATATATATATATATATATATATATATATATATATATCAGACATTTTTTTCTACATATTCGTGTTCTACGGGTCCGAAAACGGATAGCGCCCCTACTCTCGCCTCTCGCCGTTCTTGTCGTATAGACTGTATAAGTCTAATTTTTTCAAGGAAAAATTCGACTAAAAAATGGGAAAATGTAACATAGTGATATAAGTATTGTAGTTAATTTTGGTTTTAAAAGTGAAAAAATCGTTTGCATAAAGTAAATGTATATTGTCCTGCAGCATTCAAGTAAATATACAACTATTTATTATAATTTTTAAACTTACAAGTATATACAATATACATACATATTATGTAAGAATTAAGAATACGGTTGACTTTTGGAGATTGTACAATCGTAAATTGTCCATATGACAGTGGTAGAGATTTAAACGTCATATGTTTACATCCCACGAGTATTGCATTCACAAAAATTGTGTGTTTGAAATGTTTCTGTGACGTAAACATGCCATGTTTAAATCCCTATCACTGCAATATAGACAATTTGCGATTGGACAATCTCCGAAAGTCCACTGTATAACGTTATATAATTCTGTATCCAGTGTATAAAGAGTGTATAAATGTGATAAAAGCTGCATACAAAAGGTTGCGTGTTCAAATCCTACATGCACCAGTCTGTCTCCGATGCGTTTTTAATTTAGTATGAATTAATCTGCTGTAAGTTGGCATCATAAAGAGTAAGTGTTACGAAAATAAGGTGAGTACATACGAGTATACCTACAGATATAATCGAATACAGATATAACTATATATATATATATATATATATATATATATATATATATATATATATATATATATACAGATATAACCGAATTTAAATCCCCTAGCATAGGCCAGAGGACAGGCTGCTCGATCAGGGCCAGAGCAAGCTTCCCGATCAGGGCCGGAACAGACTGCCCAATCAGGATCGGAATTTAATAGGGCCTAATGGGGCGTTGATAAGGTACCACTATCAGGGCCGGAACAGGCAGCCCGATCGGGGCCGGAAGTGAAAAAGCATTACATTTTTGGTCCGGCCCTCATATAGTTTTCCTGATTAGGGCCCTACCTTAAGTCCGGCAAACCGGATCCGGGACCTATTCCAGCCCTAAAAAATTTCTACTCGGAATCCTTGTTATTATCCTTAATAACGGGGGCTGGTACGACAATAAATATGTCTAATATTTTTGAGAGTGTTTACCTTCATGTGAATTTGGAATTATTTTTCTATACTGAGCAGTTACCAAGAAAAAAAATTTTGAATTTTTTTAGTTACTCCGTAACTACTCAGTTTTGGCCGCGAGAATTGTAGATATCAATTACTTACAGCCTCGCCATACTGTTAATATAAGTAGTTATTAAAATAATTCGCTTCCGGGGCCGATTCACCTATACTTACTTATCCGGTTATACCCGTTTCAAATTAATATAGGTACGTATTTTCAAGATAAAATTAAAAAATTATATAACAATGATAATCTCTGATAAAACAGGAAAAAACTAGTAAAGGTAAGTATTTAAAATAATATTAAAACCAGTCGATAAACTTTTTTTTTTTAATATGGTTAAAAAAATAATAATTTAATTTTTTTTAACCACTTCTGTTATAAGCTAATGTTGACGAGCTAGCAACATTTACCATTGTATTTTCTGGTTAGTATAGTTACAAAAAATAACAGACCATAAAAGTTTACTTATCTTCCTAGGTAATCAATCGCTTGTTATCTGTTAGTAAATATATTTTGCTACGGAAATCGTCAATTGTAGACGCCTACTGTCTATTTTTATTACAATTACATTTCTAATAAACTTTACATATTATTTTTTTTAATATTTTTTTTTTAGTTTATTTAGCATTTTTTGGCTGAAAAAATAATTTACTTGTACTCATAAGCTCGTAAATTTGTTTTTATGTCATGGATGGTTAAAAATTCTCGGCTTTCAACCTCGGACTCTCAAACTGCATTCAAAAACAACACTTACGGTCCTTGATAACCGACATACTATTCAGACTACTCATTCACCGAGCATACCATTCAATAATAATTTTTAGTATAAAGAAACTGAAATCATTAAATGTCAGCTAGTTTCTGCGGAGACGGTTATGGCGTCATTTTAGTTAATGATCCAATTATCGAATGTAATTCTTGTTACTGTTTAAATAAAAACGAGTACATTGTTTTCCTAATATACTGTAGTCGTCTTTTTAATATAAATAGAGAAGTATCTATTGTTATCTATTTAACTGTGTGACTGCATTGTCAAAACTGCTTGATGAATTAATCTTACGTATACTAGTGCTAGGAAATGTACTATGAAATAAAATCCCCTTTCTAAGACGTCCTATCAGTTGATCCTCCATCATATTCTCATCCATTCACAAAGGATAAAGCATATGCAGAAAATCGTAGTAGTAATATCAAAAACGTATTTATACTTTAGGGTCGCTCCACACTATAGTGCCAATCACTCATTCACTCTCAGTCTGGCCTTGGTCCGGTAAAATGTTATGCTAAACATATTTATAGTCCATGAAAGGTCCTTTCCAGTGCCATTCGCTGTTCGTTCTTGATCCAACGCCATTCACCATTTTCATAGACTATAGTTCAGTTTTAAGGGGAGAAATACCGTTGAAACGAAAAAAATTGAAAATTTCTGTTTTGCTAGACATCTTAAGAATCTTAAGAATATACTCTAAAATTTTCGAATACGATATTTGAAGTCATTCGTATATTTTAGCCTGTAAATGTAATGAACACCCTGTATTTCTTTAATCGGTACTTTTGCAGATGTGTAATTAATTTAAGACGAAAAAAACCGAAACCGCTTCTTGGAAACAAAATGTCTTTAAAACAAGAAATGAAATACAAAATCAATAACGGAAATGTTAGTCTGGCTTACTCGCTGATTGAAACCGTAAATTAAGTTTATATTAACCGTGTACTCATTTAAGTATGGTAATGATGTGTATTAATTCGATGAACGAAATTACCTTGAATTAATTGTCTTAAGCGTTAAAAAAATGTCACGTAGACGTGCCAAAGGCACAGAATAAGTTTAGAGTTATTGATTCACAAAAGAAGAGTTTAGTTCCATCCGCCCCAGAGAAAAGTTCAAAGTCTTGGTCTGTCCGTCAGTATTGTTGAATAATAATAATTACTATTCAAAAAGGGGTGCATTGTTAAAGTTGAAAAATATATAACTTATTGTTGAGTAGTCAATTTTCTGTAATTTGTGTAAATCAGAGTGCCAGTTCTCCAACATTCCAAAGGAAAGACGTTCTGCAGTTGCCGAATTCTACGAATGTAAGTAAAATTTCAATTATTCATAATTGTATGTATTTTCATTTTATTTATTTATTTTTTTATGCTTATAAAATATTCAGTTATTCTGGATTAACTTTATGAATTGTTCCACTTGTATTTAAAAGAAAGCAATATTAATTCCAAAATTTTATGTGAGATGTTTCAATTATTATTAACAGCTTTGTTGAGAAAAGTATAAAATTGTCTTAAACATCATTACCGAATAAACACATATTTTTTTTTTTTTTTTTTGTAAGTTAAACACTTCAGTTTATTTTGAGTAAACCCTTTTTCAACCAAACTCATCCCCATTAAAAAATTTAAATATATTACATAAACGTAAAACGCGCTCGAAGGCGTGAAATAGCTATTTTAATTAAGTATTACGTTTATATAAGGATCTTGTATTAAATTTCATTATTAAGTAAATCGAAGTGTTTCTTATTTTTATAAAAATACTACAAATTTTTAATTTTTTCCTTGCGAATTCTCTTGAGCCTAGTCTAGTAATCAACCTAATATGAAATTCGTTACTAATTATTTCTAGATGATTAATAAAATTATATATCTAATAGGAACTTGCCAAATGAGAAGAATGTAAATCAGGGTTGCGTTCCCATATATTATGTATTTTTTTTTAACGTATTGGTTTTCACTACCTTGGGCATTATAAAATAAATATATTTTGTATAAGTGTAATGAATCTCGCCGGCCAAAAAAAGTTCTAGAGGGGCCGCGGGTTGGCCACACTTGATGTAAATAATGTTAAAAATATTCAGTTAAAATATTTAATATACCTGCTGTGTACTTTTCTGTGGAAAGCGAATATCTAAATCGGCATAAAAAAATGAAATTGCTAATATTCGATTTGCTATGACTTAATTGAGTTTAATTAGGTTTTGAGTACGTTAACTATAAAATTTGTTTAAATTAAGAAAGTTCGTATCCATAAATTCTTCAAATTTTAAGTTAATTATTGATAATAATCATAGAGCAGATATTATAATTATGGATCGGATAAAGTAAATTTTTTTTGCAACATCCTCGTTTACCAGTTATCAGTTCTAAATATAACTATAAATCTAGCGATAATAGAACATAACGGGAATGGTGATTACCCATTGGTAATCACCCAAAATAAATTATATAAGTACTAAATATAAATAATATTCAATTACTATTCATTAGAAGCTAAATAAGTCGATATCTTAATTCTAAAATGTTCTGTCTATTGAGTCTATACAACGAGTCACTATTGTCAAGTAGGTTGATTAGGGTGATAAGGGACGTTAGGGCGATTTTCTAGGCGATGAATGTATTTATCACTGTATCGTACTATTTCCTTACGCACTGTGGGCACTTGAAGACTGCAATGTATGACATCGTTACGCACGTACCACTGGGAAGCACAAATGGCTCGTAGCACTTTAGATTGAAAACGTTGTAATATTTCAATATTACTAACACTGGCAGTACCCCAAAGTTGCCCCATACTGATTTAATAACACTTTTATAAACTAGCACTTTGTTCTTTAAAAACAACTTTGATTTACGACCCAAAAGCCAATAGTACTTAGAAAACTTAACATTTAGTTGCTTTTGTTTAGTGCAAATATGCTTACGCCATGTTAGTTTTCCATCTAGATGTATACTGTGACGGCACTAAAATTTGTACATAATATGTCGTGTCGCCATTTTGTTTAAAATGTCTAATGAAGGCGTGGTATTATTTTATTGAATAATCTTGTGTTCTCATTGGTTATGACGTCATATTTAATTAATGATGAAGATTTCGGCCCGCCATTTTATAATTATTGTCCGCCATTTCGTTTTGGTGTTCATTTTATGTTCACAATTTTATCAATGAATGTTAAAATTTATGTTGGGTAACTTATTTTTGTAACATACTGTACTTTATTTATTCTAATATGTATTTTGCTTGCGTTCTCATAAAATTGTTTTACTTGTTATTGCATGTATCCTTCAGAATTTTGAGAATCAAAGACTTTAGTTATAGAGTTCCGTTTGTAATATCCATCTTTGTTTCTTTCTTAAGGGTGAGTGAGACGGAAAATCATTCTAGAGAAATCTAGAATATAAAAGATCCTAAATGGTAATTGCTTGTCCTTCTCTCGCTCTCTCTATCTGCGCTTCGTCATCGCCCCTAGAGCGCCATTTTGCGTTCTAGTGCACTTAAGAACTATCTTGGCGGTTGACGAAAGAACAAAAACAAAATCCTAAACCGACGTTACAACACCTAGCTAGATATTTAGCTTCAAAAACTAATATTTTTCTAACACCACACCATTCAAACTAACCTGATGCGGATCTGCATCAGTAGCTAGTATAGCAGTATCGTCAGCAAATGTTGCAGTAGTATTTTCTTCATCAACCGGCAGATCTGCAGTACAATCAAGGGAGTCCAGGACTGTGTCAACTAGCAAATCCATGATGATATTGGAGGCAATAACTGATATAGAAGCACCCATTGGGAACCCAGACACATGGTGGAAAAAAGTATTTGGGTGAAATTTGGCGGTGAAGAAGCTACTGGAAAGGATGAGTTGTAAACCCTCCATGAAGGCGTTGTAGTCCAGAGTGGTGTTTGATCCAGTGAGCGGATTAAGCAACACAAGAACAACGTTAGGCTAGCCAACATGGTGTCAGGACTGGTACGGCAATCTTGGAAAAATGGGCACAACTTCAACTTCGACAACCCCATGTTGCTCCAACGAATATAATTATAAGAAGAGATTCTTCATCGAAAGCTGGTGGATCAATACCGTACAGCCAAATTGCAATCTCTACCAGGATGCCATCTCCGTAGACAATACGACGGTTTTTATTAGGTTTCCATTCATTTTCAAAATATCGTTATTTTCGGTATCGATAACTTTCGATAACGAAAACTATAACATCCATTAAAAAACAAACCTGATAAAAACCTTACATATATATATATATATATATATATATATATATATATATATATATATATATATATATATATATTATATATATATATATATATATATATATATATATATATATATATAATTATATAGTATGGATATATATAGTAGTTGATATCTGTTTGCTAGTGATGGGCTAGTAACTAACTGTTAAAAAATACCAGTTACTTGTAAAGTAACTAACTAACTAGCGATGCCATTTGAATACCCTTAGTTACTTAGGTAGGGGTAAGTGCGGGAGAGATGCCGCGTCGGGAGAGATGCCGCAGTAGCCATAGTTCGTCCGTTGACTGACAGATAGCGCTATTAATGGATTATATGTTTAGAATAAGTTACTTATTTAAGCTGTATATGGTAATATTTATGATTAGTCCGTCAGTTTAGTAATTATCCAACTTTTTATTATTGAAAGGTAAGTTTTTTAACATAATATTTTATCAAGCATTTAATTCATTAGAATTTAAGAATGTATATTTCATTGTTTTAATGAAAATGAGTTTTGTTATTAATTTAGGTATATTTTAAAAGTACTGTATAAAATTTTAGGTTAGAATTCCGCACTATGCTTGTTATAGCAACATGCGGCATCTACCCCAACAAAAAGGAGAGATGCCGCATGTAAAATGTTTTTTTTTTGACTGTAAATTATGCCACGTAAATATAAAAGGTCCATTAATGGATCAGAAAGAGCTCTCATATTGGTGAAGATAACGAAAATAATGATGATTGCCTGTGTATTGACTGTTTTAAAGAGTACTCAGAAACAAAAGAAAATTGACTGGTTAAGATGTATAAAGTGCCAAAAATGGTTACATATGGCATGCATCATGTATGGAGATGTGTATAAAATGCAAAATTTTTAATATGAAATATGCGGCGCCTCTCCTTCTTTGATGCGGCATCTCTCCCATAGGTGCGGCATCTCTCCCGCTTTGCAGGCTCTACAAAAATGTTAATTATGAATCCTTTATGACTTAAAATTTAAAATTATTTATAAATAATTTTAAAGAACAATGTTTACATTTAATGTGTACCAAATTTCAAATCAATTGAATGCATACTTTAAGAATTATCAAGTGTTTTCAAAATGTGCGGCGTCTCTCCCGCATTCACCCTACCATGGATGTATTATACAATAAATTATGTATATGTTGCAGCTATATTGTCAAAACCGTTTTATTATAATAACGCTAGTCAAATTATAAAAAAACCAAATATTGTCAACTGATGTTGTCTTTTACAATACACCTAATAAATTTCAGCGCTATTATAATTTCGCTAGACTTATTTAGAGAAATTGTGAAGTTTGAAAATAATTGGTATCAAAACTACTAAACCGATCTCAACAAAATTTAGTAGAAATATTTTATGGCTTAGAATAACTGATAGGATAATTTATATGTTGGGTGAAGGTTCCTGCGGGATATTAATACGAAACTAATTAGTGTAAAACTACAAAATTGATTTAAATTAAATTTAGTAAGGACATTTTTATACTTGGAATAACAGAAAGGAAATTTTTATCCCGACTAAAGGCTCCTGAGGGATACAAAATAAATTATTCAGTCAGGTCAAAATTACTGAAGCGATTTCAGTTTGATTTCGTATATAAAGTTATACACTTTGGAATAACTGATAGAAACATTTTTATCCCAGTTAAGAGTTCCAGTGGGACACAGACTAAATTCTTGAGACACCTCAAAATTATTGAATGAATGTCAATTAAATTTGATTTAGATACGTATTTATATGATATGCTTTTTAATAACTAACCGTTTTTGAAAGTTCGTTTGAAAATTCCGTTTGAAGGTTCCTATCGCCTACTATTACGAGAGGAAATAATACCAAAACTACTGAAACAATTTTAATCAAATTTAGTATTGGCATATACCTTAAAATAATAAATATACGGTATACTTTTTATACAGGTTGAAGATTCCCGTGGGAAATGAGCTACTATTTCATAAATTAATTATTAATGTTAATTTTCTTTAGACTGTTTATTGATTGACTAAAGAATTTAGAAATAATATTAAATTGCTGCTCCGTTTTTTCCGAGATATCGTTCGGTAGGAACATGGAATTTATTTTAATTATATCAAAGCGGCTGAACTACTTTATTGTGAATTAATATGTACAATAGTTTTATCCCGGTTTTCTAAAGGATAAACCGTACACATAATAAGATTTCAATTTAAAATATTTTTCAGCTTTTTATTATTAGCTCGAGCTTTTTATTATTAGCTCTAGCAAAATTTTCATTAAGGGGTAGTCTAGGGTTTACAGCTCAGATACTAATCTGGTTTATATCGCTGATGAGTCTTCCCATGACATACAAATTAAAATTCTTGTACTGTGAAGGACATCAGGGTTTTCTTTTGAAATTCACATAAAAATATCTGATTTATAGCATACGGATTGAGAGATAGAAATCAAACAATAGCATTCACTTAAAAAATCATAAAACTATGTATTTAAAAAAAAGTATTCTTCATCCGTTATGTTGAACTGCCCCATACCATATGTTCAAAATTTATATTTAAAGATCGACTAGACCCGTGAAGGTGTTTGGATCATTGCACGAAAAATTTACAAAACCATAAAGTAATAAAATTATTATTATATTATATACTTGACATAAGAGAAAAACGTGACAAACTGATCAAGTTCTATTTAAATTTAATTGTTCGGAAATTACTATGTAGCTATACCTCATTTCAAATACAATTGATCCTGAGTTATCGTTAAAAAATTAAATAATTCTTATATTCGAAACAAATCAATATTCTATTCTTTTCTAAAAACAAACTGCAAATTTAAAATTTACGTAAATTCAATAATAAAAGAGATAAAACCATGAAAACAGAAATTATTTAAATTCAGTGATGAAGCATGGTTAAATGTAAGTGAAATGAATTTGAATGTAAGTATTTGAAATGTAAGTATTTGAATTTGAATATAGGTTAAGTATACAATACAACTTTTGTATGTAATGATTAGTTTATTTCCCACGAGGACCTTTCGTATCCATATTCCACAGAATCGTTTAGTCGGGATACGCACTATGCCACCAGCTATTCCAAAGCATGTGAGCGTCAGTACTGAATAGAATTGAAATCGCTTGCCTAGTTTTGACGTTATTGAACAATTTATTAAGTTTCCCATGGGAACCTATAATCGGGATAAAAATTTCCTGTTTGTTATTCCAAAATATACAAGCATTCATATCAAATTTGATTGAAATGGAATCAGTAGTTTTGACATTAATTAGTTTCATATTCATATCCCTTAGGAACTTTCAATCGGGATACAAACTATCCCAGCAGTTACTCTAAATCCAAATTAAATTTAATTGAAATCTGTTCAATAGTTCTGACGTGATTGAATAATTTATTTGGTTTCCTGAGGGAATCCTTAATCAGGATGAAAATTATCGTATGTGTTGTTCCATAAGGTATAAGTATCCATACTAAAACTGAATGAAATCGTTTCAATAATTTTGGGCTGACTGAATAATTTATTTGGGAACCCATGGGAACCTATAATCGGGATAAACATTTTCTATTTGTTATTCCAAAGCATAAAGGTATTCATACCAAATTTGATTGAAATCGGTTTTGTAGTTTTGATACCACTTAGTTTCGTATTCATATCCTGTAGGAACCTTCAACCAGGATATAAATTATCCTATTAATTATTCTAAACCATATAAGTATCCCCACAAAATTTTATTGAAATAGGCTTAGTAGTAAAGACATTATTTATTTTAGTATTCACAACCCACGGAGACTTTTAAAGGGAATAAAAATTTCTTATCGGTTACTCCAAAGCATATTTATATAAATATCTAAACTTACAAAATCGATTCAGTAGTTTTTTGACATCATTAGTTTCGTATTCATATCGTGTTTACTTTTACAATACATATTTTCCTGTAAGCTGATTTGGTTATATTGCCAAAAAGCATTACACTTCACAATTTCTCTAAATGAGTCTAGCGAAATTATAATAATACTAAAATTTACTAGGTGTATTGTAAGAGACAACATTAGTTGACAATATTTGGTTTTTTTATAATTTGACTAGAGTTATTATAATAAAACGGTTTTGACAATATAGCTGCAACATATATACATATCTGACATACCTGCACAATAGTTAGTTACTTATAGTCCTTATAACACAGTATGTATAAGTTACTTATAGCACCTTCTAGCCTGTGTACGTATTTCCAATATGTATGTATGGCATGTTTGTTCATTTTCATAAGGATTCTGGACAAGATTGACTTGAACGATTTATCAGTTTATGATGAGTCCAGATGTTTCACATTTCAGGTAAAAGAGTTTACAATTTTAAGAAAAAATAAATTTTAAGAAAAAAAATACTTAACAAAAGCATGGCAAATAAATTATATTTTTGTCCCTGAGTTGTGGATTTTTTATTATTTTATGTTGTCCTGCCTACTCATTACACTACTTATTATATATGTATATTACGGTTACATATTGAGTATTTATTTCATTGTAACCGATAATTCTTGTAACTGGTAAACGATCTTCACCATACATAAGATAGTTACATAGTATCAGGATGTTTGTATTTAGGTACTATTTGAGATACGTATAGGTACAATGCAAAAGTAACTAACTAACTACATAAAATAACTAGTATTTATACTGAAAGTAACTAATAGTTACTGGTACCTAAAAGTAACTATAAAGCCCATCACTACTGTTTACCCTATATGTCTGTCTGTCGATTGATCTGTCAATTTTTAATTACAATTATTTCGGGGTCTAATTATTAATTACAATGTCAATTTTTAATTACAACTTGGGTTGATAACTATAAAAGATAAGTGAATTATCACGTAATTGACAATCACAATACATAATTATGTACAAGTAACATTGTCTAATATATTGATCTATATTTTTAAATTAACCGTAAAAAACATACTTGAATGTCCTGTGGTTTTTATCTCGAAAGTGAAAATTATTATTAAATTTCAATAAAATACAAGACATAAAAAATACTTATTTAAGTACATTTTTTACGGTTTGCCATGAAAAAATATATTTAGATATATTCCCTGCACATGTCTTACTGTTGTTACTATAACGATTAAACACATAATTTGGTTCATGATATCTCACATAAAGAAAGATATTTTCATTAAAAGTGGTGAATGTATGCCAGTAAACACACATTTATGTTAGTGTACGGCATTAAAGCATTCCATAAAACATGTAATAGTGACAAGCGAGAATTTTATTTCATTTCCCATATTTCCCTTAAATGATATAAATTTCATTTTTAAGGGATGTTTTCTAATACCGAAACTTATAAAAGATTTAATTTACTGGAAATCACTCTCTCATTTTATTTTTGTTTACTTGACTGGTGAAAATTTGGTTACCTATATCTCCGAAAGTTACCAACACAACTTAACCGAAATAAGTTTAATTGAATGTTTTTAGAAAGTGCTAGCATTGATTTTTTTCCGCGACCTACGGTTAGAATGTCAGGGTAGGGGGTAGGGAGAGGGGAGTGTTACAAAATACCTTTTTTTCAAGCTCAATATTCGCAAACGAAGCTTAAAAACGGAAAGTGGTAGAAAATTTTCATCCCACTTTCCAATACGGAAAAGGACTTCAGCAAAGAAAGAAAATTATAATATTAATAGATTTGAGCGTTACTTTATGGTATTCCATATTTGTAAATAATAAACAAATATTTTACTTTGCAAAATACCACTTTTATTTTTGAAACTGTGACAATATTGTTTCGAACCGTTAGTTCATTTTCAAACAGAATAAAAATTATATTCGATACATGCGCTTATATACTAATTTTATCTACCTATACTTATGAAGGGGAGTGGTACATGGTGTGGAAGTAGTAGGGGCGGGGGTAGTGGGAGAATCCGAAAAACAAGGAAAACAAGATTACATTACATGTGACAAATGCGAGCAAACATGTGACAACACATTGAAATTGACAAACAAACAATATTACAGAAAATACAATTTTAGAAGTTTAATTAAATTATAATATCGAAAATAAAGTTGAACTGTAGATATCGGTGTAGTCATTTAAAAGGTGATCGGAGTTATGTTTATTTATTTCTATTGCTTCTAGGAATCTAGGAGTGTTAACTTCTGTCCTTTGTTTGCCTCGTGTAGCATGGTAATTTCCCGTGCTGGTGTGTGTCCGGTGTCAATTAAATGCCTCGTAAAAGTAGAGTCGAATTTCTTATTCCTGAAATGCTCTGCTCTCCGGGTTTCAAAGTTTCTGCCAGTTTGACCGATGTAAAAACTATTACAGTCTTGGCAGTTTAATTTGTAGATACTCGATTTTTTAAGTTTATCAATTTTTGTTTTATTGTTATATATTAAGTTTCCTAGATTAAAGCCTGATTTAAATGCTATATTTATGTTTGATTTTTCTAGAATTTTTTTTAATTTTTTCCGATATATTACCAAAATATGTTATAAAGTTAGTTTTTAGTTCTGGTTTAACGGAGGGGTAAATTTCTTTTAAAATTTGTTTAAATTCTTTCTTAGCTATTAATTTATCGATTAAGTTTGAATTATATCTGTTATTATTCGCTATTATTAGCGAATTTCCAAAACTGGAAATTCAGCTTTTACGCCAGGTGTCATGGTGCGACCTAAGCCCGAGACCATATCAGAAATATGTTTTGAGGTCCCTAGAATACGAAAATGATATTCACTAAAATTTATATATATATATATATATATATATATATATATGTATCCGCGCGATAACTCTCGAACGAAACGTTTAATGCTTATGAAATTTTGTGTGCGAATTCGATTTTCCAAATCGTTGGATGAGTTCGTTAGCCAGACACGTCGGATGCCCAGAAGTAGGTTTTCCGGGCGTTTTTTGTCAACAAAATGAGTTTTTTGCCAGAATTAAGCAATTTTTCAAATTTTTTTTTACACTAAGCCATTGTAAAAGGTAAAACGCATAAAAAATGTTTTTATACCGTTGCTCTAAATTACTTACTTTTCGAGAAAAACTAGGAAATATGTCGTTCTCCATTTCACTCGCACTCGCATTCTTTTTTTTTCTGTCTCATTTTTTGCGAGCTAAATTCGAAAAAAGCCGCTTTATAAGTAGCGTGTCATGATTTTTTTAATCCAATTTAACGATTCGGCTATATTCTATTTCTCTGTCAGTTAAATGTTTTTATAATGTATCTCTGTTCCATTTTTTTTTACAAAAAAAATCCCGACGATATCTGTTATGTGATATGATCAGAATTTAGATTATATTTACACCTTCCTAAAATTAATAAGAGTTTGCTTCAATCGTATAAAAATTACGTTAAATCATATTCAAACAATAATATTTTTACGTAATTTTTTATCCAATTGACAATACAGTTACGATTAGAATTGTATAATCAGAGCATTCTAATATTAAATAATTTTGCACATTCAATTTTTTTTTTTAACAAAGAAAAATTTTTTTAAATTTTGACACATTCTTTTATGAAATTTCGATTAAGAAATATTAAAAAATTTTAAAGTGAATCATTTAAAAAGAGTTAAAAATAAATTAAAAAGGAAACATTTCTCTATTTTAACATATTTGTAAAGAAAATTTTACAGTTTACTTACAGTTTTTTGAAAAAATGTAATAACATTTTTACATACAATAAAGATTATATTTGAACGGTAGGAAATCCACAAATTTTTTTTTATTTCTTTAATTAATTATTAAATTTGGTTTTAGAAGAAAATCTTCGTCTAATTCGCTCCAAGCCGAAAGTATAGCCACTAATAAGGACATTCCACTGTTAAAATAAATGGAAAATATATTGAAATTTATTTAATGAAAGCCATTCATACACATTTTTAAAATATCCTTTTGAATTATATAACAAATAAAATCTGTGTAAAAAAATCTAATTGACGTGTTTTTTCTCAATTTGCTAATATTAAGTAAGGCTCGTTAATTAGGGAGTGATTGTGTTAAAATTTTAATATAAAATATGGTAATTTTAACCCTCTTTAAAAGAACATTTCGATTTTAACAATAAAAAAATTTTTAAAAGTGTTTTCGTTTTTTCCGGATTACCAAAAACTGTTCATAGGCATATCTGTGACTAAAGTTGCCTCCCTTTCTTAAGAAAATAAAGTATTTTTAAAATTTTGTGCAAAAGAATAAAACACAATTAACGAAAAAAAAGTACGCGTTTCCATATTTTTAAGATTTTGTAGTACAAGAAAATCCTTATAAATTCATCATATCTGTTATTGCATTTACTAGCTTTTACGCAATTTAATAAACAAAAGTCTGAAAATGGACGTAGAATCTCACTGTTATTAATTATTATGTCTTAGTCTTTTGAAAAATTATTTTTTGAACTAAAATAAGAATAGGAGGAATATAAACTTAGGGGTAAACGACAGGAGTATATAAACTTTATTTTAGATTCTACGTTTATTTTTACAGAAAATCATCAAGTACCTATTATTTCTTTTTTGAATGTATAAATACAAAAAGTTCGAAATTATTTTATATTAGAATTTCAATTTTGGTCGACCCTACGGGTTGTCCCCATTTACTCTTTTCTCGTCTCTTTTGACCCCAATTTTTCATAGAGAAGAAATTATACGATTTTTGTTAATTTTTCAAAAACCACCGATATTTTTAAATTTTTTTGGATACTGCTGATAAAGTGACCATCTTCGCGTAAATTTTTAATATATTAAAGATTAGGTACTCATAAAATAAATACAAAAAAATACGGTGTGAAGTCGGAATGCGTACCTATTCATCCTTGTCTACGGTAGCACATTTTTTATTGACATAAATATTAGAAACGCAGGAAAAGAGACCAGGAATCAACATAGAAGTGGATTATGGTACGATATATTTTCTGAAAAAAGTGCTTAGGACCAAAGTTATAGAGTTCAAAGTGATGCACTTGATGATCTTGAAGCACTTGACTCTCGTGATGCACTTGACTTTGAAGTTGACCTTGAGGTCAATTTCCAAAGTCATTTGAAAATCATTTAATATTTTTCAAAAGGAGTAGTTTACTTTTCATCCCTAAATGGTTCAAAGTATATTCGAACGAATTTCACATGCAAGATAGAAAATAAGTGATCAAGAAGTAATTTTGAAAAATACTTGCTCAATCGCAATCGGAAAAATAATAGTTAATCATATGTTGAATTTAATTCCTAATATGATAACTATAGAGTAGCAATAAAAATTTTAAAAAATTTTGAAATTTTCTAATATAACATAAAGTTAATGTTTAACTTACAATTGGAGTGATATTAAATCTTTTCTTAACTTCTAAAATTACTTACAAAAATGTTTTCTTCTAATTTTTTCTATAAATTTGCGCCTATTTTTTCATTTCGTCAGGTTTTTATTTTTTTTATTTTAGAAAAATAACGCAACAAATCAATTTTGAAGATAGATTGAGTCAATACATGAAATTACTGCTTATAGGTACAGGATATGGTCAAAGTTCGGCAATGGCTAATCATTTTCAACTGACCTTGAAAATCGATTTCAGGGTCACTATCAAGTGCATCGCTTTAAATTCTACAAATTTGGTACTCAGCCCTTTTTTCAAAAAATATGCCGTTTCAAAAATATTTAGCTATAACTGTTTTCATCTACAGAGGTTGAATGGTGTTTTCTACCCCTAAAAAGCGTATTTAGCCGAAATAAAAAAACACGTATTTAATATTTTTCGCTGTTTAATAAGTATGTTAAGTTTCATTCAAATTGGCAAGTATTAGTTGGGTAGTGTTATTTGTCAGAATGTTTTGCCGATCTAGTTTTTTCAATATTTCTTTGCTCGTTTTCAGAATTTGTATTTTAATTTCTACGGACAAATAACTCATTCTTTTCTTCGATTTTAGTAACTTTTATTTGCTGATGTTGACCATTAATTGATCGAAACATATCAAATATTTTTCAATGATTTTTTTAGCGAATGTCGAAAATTTTGAAAATTTTTTCACCGTTAGTAAGTTAAAGTATTTGAATTCATTAAGTAATTAAATGATGTCCACAAGAACCTTACGAACTACCATAAGTTATATGAGATCCCTAGGACCCGTTTTTTACTGTTAGGATAAACTTTTTACTAAAATTATTTTAGATGAATAAAGGTTATGTTGTATGATTTCCGCCAGGGTTTACTGTTCCCATTATTGTAAAAAATAAACTAACCGACCGATTTTGAAAATTTTTTCACTGTTAGAGAACTAAATTATTTTAGATGGATACAACTATGCTGCACAAAGTCCGTTCGGGTTCTTGGGTTCCAAAAATATCAAAACTAATTACCCAGCCGATTTTAAAAAATCTTTTACTCTTAGAAAGCTAAACTATTTTAAATAGGTACAGTTCTTAGATGAGATCCGCCAGTCCCCAAAATTTGGAAATTCGCTATGTTATGCAGATGCTGCGACAGGGGTATTTTTATATTATTTATTTCTTTTTCAAAATTTTCTTTCTACAAAGGTATATTAAACGCTCGGTGGATCATGGAATTATAGGCTGCGATTTTATGTTGATACGGACTTATTGAATCATTTGGAACTGTAATGCCAGAGTAAGGTGGTTTTCCATATATGTTGAAATCCATTTCAACATATATATATATATATATATATATATATATATATATATATATATATATATATATATATATATATATATATATGTTGAAAACATACAAGACCTTGTGGCGCGGGTCGTTTTATAACAATGACTGTATTACACATACATACCTATGCATATGGGTTTAGAACCAAAATATGAACACAACCCTTATTAACAAATTCGTTGATACAGCACAGAAATTTAAAAAAATAATATACGTCACTGAAATGTCAAGAATGTGATACCATTTCACAATATGAAAATATTCGATATACAGTAAGAGTAAATAAAACATTGTTTTTCATCATGTATCTTTTAGTACAGCTAACTATTTATTAAAATCAAATTTACACTATGTGTTACAAGCTATGTCTTCAGGACTAATTTTACCTATAATTATAGAAATTTTAAAAACGTTTTCTTTCAAACGACATTTTGACAACTGGCGGGAACTCTCACTCAAAAGTGAGTTGACCGATTTTCTCCAAATTTGTATCAAATATATATTATATATTATTTTACCTTCTATATGTGTACTAAAATATGTCAATATCCGTACAAAAATATTTTTTATAATTCAAAAATAGACGAAAATTTCATGAAATTTTAATTGTTTCTAAAAAAAACTATATTTTATTATATCAATTTTGTACATTTGGAAATTGTTTGGGTTTATCGACTTTCTATATATTATGTTAACAACATGGAACTTTTTTTGAAATTTTCTTAAATGATAATAATTCCAGCGCTGCCGCTAGAGCGCCCGCTATTTGGGAACTTGTGAAATGACACGCTTCAGTAAAAGGCTTCTGGAGTAACACTTTGAGGTCAATATCAAACTTCAAAAATATAGATCAGTATTTTTCCTTACTAAAGAAATTCCCGAAATTGTCTTTATTTTCGCCTATCTAAAGGTATTTCTCCCCTTAGACCATTAATGATGCAAGTTGGTTGTATTTGATTTGTAAAGTATATTGAAATTTTTCTTAGTCCATTTTCGCTCAAAGAGTTAGCTATTATGGCTCTTCTTCTCAATGAAGATTGTATCAAAAAAAAAGAAAACGTACCTACATCGAGAAGAAAAATGTGGTTGCAACTAAGTTTATTATAGAGGAAAAGGTAAGTGAATTATACACACTGTATAGATACTTGATATACATATGATAAAGAAAAATTTATACAATACTTGTGAATGGATTCAGGAACGTTTCAAATGATATTAAGGAAAATTAAACCAAAAATTTTACAGAGAAACACAAGACAATTTCTTCTACATATAAAATTTTTTAAAATTACAAAAATACTCGATTCAGCCGCTTAACGGACGAGGATTTAAAGGAGATACTAGACGAGAAGCTTTCAATTAGTAGTTAGTAGTAAAGATTTCACTATGTTAATTTCATATCAAAAATCTCCTAAGAATAGCTCGAGTAGGTGACCCCGCTAGTCCCTTAACACTACCTGAAATTGTAGTAAGTACTTATTTAACTAATTTATTATTAAAGTTTGTTTAGCGTCTTTGAAATATAGGTCATCAGTTTCCTTATCTATTTTTCATTTTCCTCTACTTTCTGAACATTTTCGCAATAATGACCCTTACATAAAAAAAACATAATATCTCGAGAGCTAAATATTTATATTCTTTTTTATATGACATCATAATCCCTACGTGTTTTTATTATCTACGACATACGTTTACGTAATTACCATGTAGTTAGTTGAAAAGAGATATCTAATATTTTTAATGAAGTAGCTAAGAAAAGTATTTATTAAAGTAAACGCCCAGTGTTTGTCCTAATACACTGTTAATGACACGTTCTTAAACAAATTCTAAAAAATCCAAGTATATTATTAATAATACCCCTGTCGCAGCATCTGCATAACATAGCGAATTTCCAAATCTTGGGCACTGGCGGATTTCATCTAAGACCTGTACATATTTAAAATAGTTTAGCTTTCTAAGAGTAAAAGAATTTTTAAAATCGGTTGGGTAATTAGTTTTGGTATTTTTGGGGACCCAAGAACCCGAACGAATTTTGTGCAGCATAGTTGTATCCATCTAAAATAATTTAGTTCTCTAGCAGTGAGAAATTTTTAAGCATCGGTTCGATAGCTTATTACTGGCGTTTTCGGATCTGCAAGATCCCGGTGGACCTCATTAAAAAATCAGCTTGACCGTATATTCTAGGCGGACTTTATGTAATATATATATATATATATATATATATATATATATATATATATATATATATATATATATATATATATTCAAAACCCGTTGTGTAGCATTCTACGCCGCATTTGCATCCGCAGGACAGTTGTGGATCTCAGATAACACAACCTGTACCTATCTAAAATAGTTTACCTCGGTAATAGTAAAAAAGTTTCAAAATCGGTCAGTTATTTTATTTTTGACACTTTTAGGTCCTACTGACACTTCAGACCTTACATAACGTAATCTATATGTATCGAAAATGGCTTAGCTCCCCAACAGTGAAAAAATTTTCAAAATCGGTCGGTTAGTTTATTTTTGACACTTTTGGATCCGATGGACCCTGGCAGACTTTACATAACGTAATCTATATTTATCTAAAATAGTTTAGCTCTGTAACAGTGAAAAAATTTACAAAATCGGTCGGTTAGTTTATTTTTACCACTTTTGGGTCCCATGGACCCTGGCGGACCCTAAATAACGTAATGTATGTCTATCTAAAATAGCTTAGTTCCGCAACAGTGAAAAAAATTTCAAAATCGGTCGGTTAGTTTATTTTTGACACTTTTGGATCCCATGGACCCTGGCAGACCTTACATAACGTAATCTATATTTATCTAAAATAGTTTAGCTCTGTAACAGTGAAAACATTTTCAAAATCGGTCGGTTAGTTTATTTTTGACACTTTTGGATCCCATGGACCCTGGCAGACCTTACATAACGTAATCTACATTTTTATCTAAAATAGTTTAGCTCTGTAACAGTGAAAAAATTTTCAAAATCGGTCAGTTAGTTTATTTTTGACACTTTTGGGTTCTATGGACCTTGGTGGACCTTACATAACGTAATTTATATTTATCTAAAATAGTTTAGCTCTGTAACAGTGACAAAATTTTCAAAATCGGTCAGTTAGTTTATTTTTGACACTTCTGGATCCTATGGACCCTGGCAGACCTTACATAACGGAATCTATATTTATCTAAAACAGTTTAGCTCTGTAACAGTGAAAAAATTTTCAAAATCGATCAGGCAGTTTATTTTTGACACTTTTGGGTCCTATGGACCCAGGCGGACCTTACATAACGTAATCGATATTTATCTAAAATAGTTTAGCTCTGTAACAGTGAAAAAATTTTCAAAATCGGTCAGTTAGTTTATTTTTGACACTTTTGGGTCCTGTGGACCCTGGCGGACCTTACATAATGTATTCTAAATCTATCTAAAATAGTTTAGCTCTGTAACAGTGAAGAAATTTTTAAAATTGGTCGTTTAGTTTATTTTTTACAATTATGGGATCAGTAAATCCTGGCGAAACTCATACAAGTCTAGTACTCTAACAGTAAGAAAAGGGTTCTAAGGATCTCATATAACTTATGGCAGTCCGTAAGCTTCTTGCGGACATCATTTAATTAATTAATTCAAATACTTTAACTTACTAACTGTGAAAAAATTTTTAAAATCGATTGGTTAATTAATTTCTGGCCTTTTTAGGTCCCGAAAACCTTGACCTCACATAAAATACCTTAAATCCATTTGAAATGGTTTAATTTTTTAACATTATTAATTATTAGTGAAAAAATTTTCAAAATCGATTCAAAATATTTTTCCGTACATACATATGTACATTGTACATATTTTGTTTTGTTTCATATATTTAATAATATTATATCATAACATAATCTTCAATTTCTTGTTTACTTAAAAATTCAAAAAAAAAAAAAAAATTCTTCTTTACATTAGCTTAGAAAATCTGTTTAATTTACATTTTTTAACATGAGATAGAACCATGCTAATTATAATGCAATAAATGAGAAACAAAACTCTATACATGTATGTGTGTTATAACACATATATGTGAACAGTTTTCACTTGTTCTCACAAAATTCTTTAATAAAAAAGTGAAATATTTTTATATTTCATAAAGAACTGAGATATAAATATAAATTACTTATTAGACTAACAAAGAAAGAATAAAAGTGAAAATTTACATTTTCTCGAAAACTACTTAACATAGAAAGAAAATTATAAGAACATTTTCTTCATAATTTTTTTTTTCCTTTTCAACGATGTAAAAATCGAACTGTCTTATGATAAGATCGAATGATAAAAAATGGCCAGAAAACCTACTTCTGGGCATCCGACGTGTCTGGCTAACGAACTTAGCCAAGCCAATTCAGAATCCAGTCCGCACACAAAATTTCATAAGCGTTAGACGTTTCGTTCGAGAGTTATCGTGGGAACACATAAATATATATATATATATATATATATATATATATATATATATATATATATATATATATATATATATATATATATAAATTTTAGTGAATATCATTTTCGTATTCTAGGGACCTCAAAACAGATTTCTGCCATAGTCCCGGACTCAGATTGCGTCATGACACCTACTGTAATAGCTGAATTTCGAGTTTTCGAAATTCGCTAAAAAATGATGTATCGATATAAATTTTCCTAAAGTGTAATAATGTTCTCTCTCTTTGTGAAATTATCGCAGAATACTTGCACATATTTATGTTATTTTTATATGTAATTTGATACCTACATATTAGTGGTGGAGAACTATCGATAACTATCGATAGTTTTGACTATCGAAAACTATCGATATTTTTTTTTTACTATCGATAGTTTTCAATACTTTTTTTCAGTCATTTTGTTTACTTATAAATACTAAAAATAATAAAAATTTCATAGAAATTATAGCCAGAGATATAAAAACAACCACTTTAAGGGAATTTCCGGGCAAAAAGGAATAATTCCGCCCCAGCGTAAAACCGGCGACCTTTTTTCTTTTTTTTTTTTGCTCGCCGGCTATCTAAATGCCGCCCAAATTGGGGTATCAAAAACTATCGATAAACTAACGATAACTATTGATAGTTTCGTGACTATCGTAACTGTCGATAGTCGGGACTATCGATAGTTCTCCATCACTACTACATATCAAAACGTTTAGGATGCTATTCAGTTTGTAAATCTTTAATATAAATTTATTGAGAATCAAAAGTAAAACCAACAATGTTTCAGATGTTTTATATGTAATTCATTTATACAATAATTGCATATTTATTACAGATTCTTGTATAAATACTTCTTAAAAGTAGTTACATTTATGTTTAAAAATAATGCAGCGTTAAGCCACAAAATTTGCTATGCAACATTTTGATCCTTTCCTTTGTTAGCTTGCATACTTAGCTTTTCATTTAACCCTTACATTAGTTACTAATTTTATTTGATACCCTTTATAATACTAATTTATACGTGGCGCTGTTTAAACATATTAGAAACTGAAATATAATACGAAGATTTTTAATGTTAGCCAACTTATTTACTATACGTATTTCAATTTACATATATTTTAAATAAAATAATAAAATTTAGTATGATATTACTTTATCAAAATAAAAAAATCCTAGTTGTGGACAAAATTAACATAAAATGAGACGTTCGAAAATTTGTGGTAATTCTTATTTCTATCTTATTATCAACAAATTGGTTACCAAGTAAAACAGTTAGCAACATTTTAAGTAGAAATAAACAGTCTTATTTGCCAAAGTATCCCTATCGCAGCATTTTGTATAACATAGCTTTCCTAAATTTTTCTCGGAAAACAGATTACATAAAATAATGATTCAAAAATTTATCGTATTTAATTTTTTCCGCTCGTTACGGTGATGTAGTAAAAATTTCAGAAAAATTTTAAAGCAAAAAATTCATTTCTTCTCGAAAACCAGTTCACTTAAAACAATTGTGCAAAAACTCATCTTATGTCATTTTTTTCAGCTCTTCCTGATAGTGTAAAAAAATTTGAAAACTCTTGAATTTTGGTAAATTTTATGAGTATGTTATGAGTACCAGGAAGCCATATGCCACGCCTTTTCACTGGGTATTATATTTTTCCTTTTATAGAAAGCCTTTTTTTCATTTAACGTCAGGTAACATAAAGTTAATTTAAAAGATAAATCATAAAATTGTTCTTTTTTATATTTAACGGATGGTCATTTCATCCAATTTTCTTGTCAAATATTATAATAATAATATAGGGAAGTTTTTATTTGCACTGCATTCGTAAAATAATATCATAATGACTAAAATAATTTATCGTTTTCTGAACTCAAGCTCCGTCTAATTTCGAAATAATTACGTAAATGAATTTAAAATCTTACTATTTTTTTTAACATAGTATTTTGTTATTCCAAGGTTTAAAAGTAGTATTCCAAAATTTTTCATATATATGTACAAGGGTAAGATGTAAAATGTTTAAGTAAATAATGAAAACTTCGCTTTTGATTGATAGATGGAGAAACTTTCTTAAAATTATACTACATAGTATGAAAAAAAAATGTAGGGTAAAAGCCCCCTTTGTGAAACGGTATCTAATTATGAACATTTACATATTAATGAAGTTATTTTTGAAAGAAACGTCTGATAACAAAATTATTATTAATAGAATGATTGTTTTTCAATTTAAATTCACCTCGCATTTAAAGTTTCCTTACTTAATTAACCCTAGAATCATACATACTCGTCAAAACAACGAACGAACTTCTCTACCTGCTCCAATAATGTGACTTGTCGGTACCTGCTCGTTGTCAAACTTCTGTTATCTAATTTATTTGTTATTATAACACATAACACATATAAATTTTATTTATAGCTATTGTCGTTTTTTTTATACTAAAATAGTGTGCGTCAAAAGGACGACGATGTATGATTAACCTATATTTTTTTTTAAAGATTTTGTACTCCACATATAAAAGTTTTCCTAATTTTTCTAAAATCTATAAAAGATATGGATGTTATAATTAATTTATTCAATGATTATGATAATGTGAAAGATGATTACAGCTGTTTGATTTATAGAGACGACATAATACTGAAGTTTGAATATATTGAATCGAAAACTAAAGAATGTGTTTCGAATGACTTAATAAAAGATTAGCAATTTATTTTGTGGAAAATATTTTAATTTTTATTATTTTTTGAGATCTTATTCGAAAAATTACTAACAAATTTTAGAAAATTTACAAATGTGCCTAATAGGGAAATAACTACATATCTATAGGAATATTTATGACTGAGAAATTTCACATTCTGTAAAGTCACACATGTCCACTGATTCATAATAGTTCATAAATTAATTATTACAATTGATGTATTTATATATTTTTTAATTTTTATAATGAAAATATGCTTTGATAAAAAGATTAAAAAAATTAATAAATATTTACATTAAGAAATTTTTCCAAATCCAATTTTTTTAAATATTTTGTTCGCTTTTGTAGTATTGTTATGTAAAAAAAATGTTTTTTGCAAATAAACTCTAAAACTCCCCGTAAAAAGTCCATTCGTCGAAACGACGCCGATGTATGATTAACTTGACTCGTAGACCAATGTATGATTCTAGGGTTAAAGAAATAAATATGTAAATGTCAAAACTGTTCCAGTATTAGATACCGTTCCACAAAGGGGGCTTTTGCCCTATAGTACAAAAGTTTTTATTTGTAAATTTAACTAATTTCAAAACTATGTGGCGTAGTAACGCTAATAATCCCTCCGGGGTTATTGGTGAGCGAAATTAGTTAGCACACACGCACCCAATACAGTGTTCCTTCTCAATAGTTCCGCAGAATGAAATGAGGGGAATAGCTTTTCCAGGAAATGTTGTTCTCCCACCAAAGGCCAATCGCTCGCTGGCAAGGTACAAGAATTTTTTTATGTCTAGATTTAAAATTTATAGTTCAATAATTTATGACCCTGTCAAAATTAAAAACTTTTCAGGAGCGTCAAAACAAGTAGGTGGGTCTGAATAATATAATTTAAAAATTCAATTTAAACTAATATTTTTTATACAACCATTCCATACGATAAAACTCTAGTGGTTTATATTTAATAAAAAGCATATACAATACATAATAGATACGCATAATTAGACTACATATTACCACATACATGTGTGTATAGTATAATGTACCTGTACATACACAGTATTGGATCTGGGTTATAATTAAAGCGAGGAATTGTAGTGTAGTATAAATCATTATGTCAAAAAATTGAATGCTTTTCCAGGAGCGCAAAAACAAGTATTGGGGGTCAAAAAATGACAATAAATTATAATTTTAAAATCTATAGTCGTTTAAAAATTTGAATTGTTATTATGTTTATACAAACGAAAATGTTACTTTCATTGAAATATAGCACACCTCATTCACATATTAATTTTCAACAAAACAGTAGTCAATACTGGCTAGATGCCTAGATGTTGGTTGCAATTAATAATAAAAATAAAAAACCAATGAAAAAAATATTTTTTTGCAACTAATGACTGAAAAATTCAACTATTAGTATTAAGTAATAAGTAATTTAGTTTTTAGTTGTAGTTGTTATCAAAAAATCACAACCATAAGTTTAAAAAAATTGGATACTATTTGCAATCTGTTTTCGATCGAAAGATTTTGCTAACGAAAAATAAGTATAATTTACAGTAGATGTTATATATTTGAAAGGAATCTTCCTTTCTTTATATCATCCATTTTGGAAATATCGTTATTTTCGATATCGATAATTTTCGATAGCGAAAAGTAGGTTTTGACAGTCGTAATACGTTCGGAATACCCACAACTTGCTTCGCTTAAGCCTTCAAAAATTTCGTTATTTTTGAGCTACGACGCACCGTTTAGGAGATATTTACGATTAAAATTTTCGATAGCGTAAGTTAACGAAAATTAGTTTTTAAAATAATTGTTCTGTTACTGACCAGATCAGTGGGACTAAAAGAGCCTAAATTAACTAGTTATAACCAATTTATGACAAGTTACGCGGTATCGATAATTTTCGATAGCGAAAAGTAGGTTTTGACAGTCGCAATATGTTCGGAATACCCACAACTTGCTTCGCTTAAGCCTTCAAAAATTTCGTTATTTTTGAGCTACGACGCACCGTTTAGGAGATATTTACGATTAAAGTTTTCGATAGCGAAAAGTAACGATTTGTCATTTTTTTTAAAAATACACTATCGTTGACGAAATCAATGGGACTAATGGAGCCTAAATTCAACAATTATAACCAGTTTATGATAAATAATTCTTTATCTTTGCTAGTTCTCGAACAGAACATTCTAAAACTTTTGTTAAATATCTTTATTTAGCTTCTATTTCAATAATTCTTCTAATAGTGATATTAGTTTTTCGACATCTTTATTAATTTTCGAATAGAAACTTTTGTCAAATGTTTTCACCTGTATTTAGCTTGTATTTCGATGACTAAACAAATGGTGAAGTAAATTTTTCGATATCTTTGTTGATATCCAGATAGAACATTCTCGAACTCTCGTTAAAGTTCGCTACATGGATCCTTTTTAACTAACTAATTCGATGGTGAAATCAAGTTTTGGATATCTTATCTGATTTTCGCATAGAATATTCTAGAGCTTTTACCGAATTTCATTTTTTGGTCACTTTTTTGATGAACAATCTAATGGTGATGCCAAATTTTCAATAATTGTTCTGATTTCCAAAAAGAATATTCTAGAACTTTTGACGAATTCTGCTATTTGGATACTTTTTTGATACCCAAACCAATGGCGAAGTCGGTTTTTGGATATATTTTCTATTTTCAGAATAGAATATTCTCGAATTTTTGCCGAATTCCGCTAATTGATCGCTTTTCGATGAAAAATTGGGTGGTGAAATCAGATATTCGATATTTTTTCTAATTTTCAAAAAGAATATTCTGGAACTTTTTCTAAATATCGGTACTTGGTTACTTTTTCGTCGGTCAATCCATTGATTAAGGATTTTTGATATCTTTTCTGATTATTGAAAGAATATTCTAGAACTTTTGCCAGATTTTGCTATTCAAGCATCTTTTCGATGACCAACCCAGTGGTGAAATCGAATTCTGTAATGGTTTTAATTTATCTATATCTTTGTAGAAGAAATATCTCCTCATAAAAATTTACAAGATTACGCTCCTCTCAGATATGTTTATTCAATTTGTGTATGGAATTCAATTTTTTGACAGGATAATTTATAGTTTTAGTGTATGGAAAAAAATTTTTTATTCAGTTAGATGTTTACATAACTCACATGCAGTTGATCAAATTAAACTGTGTTCGTTCGTCGAGCGACTATGTTATTTATATGAATTTAATTGTTTTCAAAACAAAATATGTTTGTAGAGTACCTCTTTAGTTCGTGTCACCCAAACTATAGAGCGCATTTAGAAAAAAATTATAAATGTACTTATGAAAAATAGATAAATTATGTGCCGCTTCTAACGAATGGTGAAACGTTTTTCCGGCAATTTTTGACAGGATAATTTATTACCTGCACTATGAATCCTCGCATTAGTTATAATCTAATGAGTATAGTCCGGATAAAATAATTTTTCACAGGACCGGCTTAACGATTTCAGTGTAATACTGTTAGACTGTTTTATGTATGAGTCTGCTAGAGCAAATGATGTTTCTTTAAATACATACTTACATAAACTGATTAAATTAAATCGAATTAACATAATATGTTAGACCAATCGAATTAACATAATATGTTTAGAAAATATTACTAATTTTTCCTTAAAAAATGTTCATACAAAACTAGTATATCTTGCCAACAAACTATACACAAATAAAAGTATACATATTAAGAAAAAAAGATGTAACGTTAATAATATGTTATCTAATAAAATATTATGTAGGTATTTATTTCATTTTTGCTAACTAATATTTCTTTTTGTATATACTTTTGAGCATTGAATAAATAGTGGGAATACACTTATATACACAATCTATATGAAAATGAAAAGTGACTGAAGTGTTGACGAATATGGATGGTTAAACAAGAGGGGATTTAAAATTTTTCTAGATTAACTGATGTTATATTTGTTAGTATAAATATTTTTAGAACATTTATTAATAAATACTCTCAAATTACAAAAAAAAATCACATAAAAATTAAAAAATATTCATTACCATCGATAGTTTGTACGTATTCTGTGTTTGTAGATTATAAAAGGTGTTAATCTATATGACGATTTTGCTTCAAAAAAGTAATATCTAAAAAACTTCTATTGTATGGTCCATGCAAATATTCTAATATCAATAGTATCTGTGGTTAAGCAGCTTCCACATTCTCGCCGAAGTTGGACGAAGTAGTTCCTCGCGAGGTTGGCCGAGGCATAAGAATAGCATTGAAATACCACCCGCGAAGCACAACAAAATGACCCTCTACATTCTCGATTCGTCCAACCTCGGCGAGAATGTGGAAGCTGCTTTAAATACAAATAATACATACGTACATATTTATACGTACAACACGTACGATGTCATCAAAATGATGTTTTGTTTATACGTTTGAATGAAATGGACAACTAGATTAAATATTGCTTGATTTACATTGCATGTGTATGTACCTATGAAGAAAACTAAAAATTTTAAAAAATTGTAAACAAGGTACACATATTAAATTTTAAAAAGTTAAAAAGAGATAAGGAGTTTGTTTATCAATTGATACTGAAAGACAGCCGCCTGTGGGAAAGAAGACAATAAATTTTGTTTTATATGTAACTGCCAGCTAGTTAGACAAATAAATATTGCAAAACTTTAATTCAACAAAATTTGGGGCCCCTTTTTATTTTTGATATAAATCTGACATAATAAAATTTTTCTAAAAAGTTTTTGCTTCTCTATGTTTAATTTCAGTAAATTTTCAGGATTCTGTTATTTCCGTTGTAGCAGACTCATACATAAATACAAACAGTCTAACAGTATTACACAGAAATCGTTAAGCCGGTCCTGTGAAAAATTATTTCATCCGGTCTATACTAATGAGTAATGATATCATTTTTATTGTAATTACCTATTTATGCATGTGTTAACAGAATTCAGTTTCTTTATTATTATTAAAAATCGAATTAAAAAGTATTGACTATTGTGTAACATTTTTCGTTTACTGATAAAATAAAATATGTATCTCCTCATTTTGTAAAACTATACGCTCGCTTCTCTAAATGTTTTTTCTTAATTTTTATTTTGTATAAACAAATCATTTTTTTATACCTGCTTAATATTTATGTTTTAATTGTTTACATAATGAGTGTATCAGTGAATTGAATACACTATCTATCAGTGTATGCAGTGGATCAATATAAGCAATGCTGACTAGTTAGTCGAATAATGATGTTACAAATTTAAGTTGTCTTACTATATTTATTTAATTTAGATAATTTTTCTTCCACTTAATATAAACAAAACAAACTTTTTAATTGTTAGCTTTGATGAAATAAACAAATAACAGGTGGTAGAGTGGTGGTAACGCTCGAGTCTCAAACTGGGGAAGCGGAGCTATTGAGAGCGGAAATATTCAGAATGTGCACTGTATTTCCGCTCCATCGACCAATAGTGGATCCTGATTTTACTAACAGAGTGATGGCATTTTGTGCTGGGCCCATAATTTTTATTTTTAGAGAGTTTTGGATACTAGGAATTCCACTAGTGGTTCAAAAGTTTTGTAAATTCAAAGTCAAATGAAATAGAGAAAGAAATTTTCTATTAAAAATATCACAAAATTTAAATTTACATAGATGTTAAAACTTTATGACATTTTATAACTCAAAAATTTACAACTGTTCAGAACGAAAATCGAATCTCTAAGTTAAAATTTATTTTATGATGTGTACTTGGGACGTTGGGACGGTCTGTTCCGTTCTGTATTCGATTCAAAAGAGATGTTTCCTCTCCAATGGTCGAATTAAAAGACAGCGATTAAGATAAATTGAACTTTTATTAACTTCCTATAGGAAGTTATTGTAATGGGTCCGATTTTACGAATCGCTAATTTTGATATATGTATCTCCACGTTTTAAGGTCACTAGAATCCGAATCCATCGTTTTTAGCGTGATGTCTGTGCGTGCGTTCGTTAGTTCGTTCGTTCGGTCGTTCGTTCGTTCGTTCGTGAATTTTCGTCTCGCATACCTCGAGAACAAATGATGATATCAACTCCGGACTAATTTCATTAGATGCGTAATCAAAAAATGAAGACCGGATAAAGTTTTCAGCAAATTCGGATTAGCGGTTTATTTTTTGTGGTAAAAGAACAGAATTAACTTTATTAAGATAACATAGATTCTCAGAGGCGTAGCAAGGGGGGGCAAGGGGGTCTATCATGCACCGGGCGCCACTCGCAGAGGAGCGCCAAATGGTTTCCAAAAGATAAACAAGATTTTTCGAAAAATTTCAATTGTTAATTTTATCGATTTCTAGGAAATATATTTTAAAATAATAATCATTGTAACATAACTAATTGTTTAAAAATATGTTTGTTTGATAAATAATGTTTGCAGTAAATCAATCAAATATCCCCGTTCTTCCTTTCTGAACACTTTATTTTTCTAAAATAGTGATTTATCTCTGTTTTTAAAAAATCCACGCAAATTTCTATTGCATAAGAAGTGGATGCCAAAAATTTTAAAATGCGTCAGTAAAGTCAGTTGAAAATACATGTAGGAGTCCAACTTTATATTGCATTTTTCTAACATTATCTCGACGCCTCTATTATTGAGTGAACAGTGTATTACTGAAATTATTAAAACAGTGTTTAATAAAATAATTGAAGAGATAGACAATATTTAGATTTTATTACTATATTGTTTGCAGTTTGCAATAAGGTAAGTTTTCCTTTTTATATTTTATTTATTGTTGTTGTGTTGTTCAAAAGTAATATTTTACTTAATATAATAAATATTTATTTTTTATTTAGACCATGTTAATGTCTGGAAAAAAACCTAGCGGTTCCCAGAATCGAAAAAGAAAGCTAAAGCAAGAAAAAGAAGCTCAGAAATGCAGAATAACAATGGAATCATATTTAGTAAATAAATCGCAAAAAGGAAAACCAGAAGATAAGAACGATGAAGAAGTAAAATCAGAGTCAGAATCAGATTTAGGTTGTACTCCTACTGCTGCTAAACTTTTATGCGATAACACATCACAACAAATACAAAACTTTGATAATGAACACGGGGGCCCAAGTACATCTGAAGTTTCAAATCCATGTCCATATCTAATAAAAAGTACAGAAAATGCAACAGAAAAACTCACCGTAATTCCAGACGTTCTGGAATTCAAAGACGTTGCTTATTTAAAATTTAATAATAATTTTCCGATAATATCGAACCAACTTCGCACCGAAATGATTATTCGTGGATCCCGCATATTTCAGAACGAATGCAGTCTAAATGAAGTAACATCAGCTAATCGTCTAATGCCAAAATCTTGGTTTTCTCGACGGATCGGTAATGAAGAAGAAGGAACTGAAATTAATCGATCTTGGTTATTATATTCACCAAAAAATAATGCAGCCTACTGCTTTTGTTGCTTACTGTTTATTACATCCAGTTCCACTACACAATCATCTTTCACAACTAAATCTGGTTTTAATAAATGGGGCAAAAAAAATAAATTGATTAGTCATGAAAACAGTCCAAATCATCGAAAATCGTTTACAACTTGGAAAGAAACCGAAAGAAGATTAATTAATAAAACGGGAATCGATGCATCATTAGAAACAAATATACAATCCGAAAAAGAACGGTGGCGAAATATATTGCAACGAATATTAGCTTGCATGAAATATCTGATTATACAAAATCTTCCTCTACGTGGCCATGTTGAAAATCTAGCGCTTCAAGATGATACAAATGTTGGAAACCTATTATCTTTACTTAAAATTGTAGCTCAGTTTGATCCACTGCTAGAAAATCATCTTAAAAATGTCATGGAAACGCCAAGAACTGTCTCATACTTTTCACCACAAATTCAAAATGAATTTATTCATTTTCTGGCATCAACAGTTCGAAATCAAGTAATAAGTGATATCAAAAGAATTATGGACTTTTATTTGATTCGACTCCTGATATCGCTCATCGGGAACAAATGTCGCAAATTTTAAGGTATGTAGATATTGATTTTACCAACAGAAAAGTAGCCATTAAAAAATCTTTTTTGGGATTTATTGAAATACATGCTAAAGATGCACATTCAATTGAAAATACTATTTTAGAAAAATTAAATTCTGATCAGATTTCTTTAACAAACTGTAGATCACAGTGTTATAATAATGCTGCCGTGATGTCAGGTCATATATCTGGCGTACAACAAAGAATTTTGGAAAAAAAATAATAAGGCAGTATTTGTAAATTGTGATAACCACTCCTTAAATTTAGTAGGAGTTACTGCAGCTAAGCAAGATCCAGTCGTTGTGACATGTTTTGGAATAATTGAAAACATATATCTCTCAGTGGCGACGCGTGAAATTATTACCTGGGGAGACAATCTTTTTTTACCATATTTTTAAATAGACTTATTTTCTATCTATTTTTATTTGGAAATCTGTAGTCTTTCTTAGCCTAGTTTTTTTCTATAGCAGACCTTCTGACCCAGCACTTTGATTGCAAAATAAAAATATTGAAATTTTTGACCAGCCATTTGTGTTTACTGCGCCAAGAGTAAAAGATATTGAAATTTTTATTTTGTTAATTGCGGTTAGTGTGAATTAAAGTTCTTCAAAAAATTTAAAATTTTAAAATAACTAGTTCTGAAATTAGTCAGTTTAGATATATTATAGTTTTTAAATTAGATTCACATTTTATTATTGCTAAAAAAAAGGAAAAAAATTAAAACTTTTGATGTAACAGCCTTAAACAGATAACAAAGAAAAACAAATTAGAAATAAATACAAATTTTATTAAAAGGTTCTATCTAATGTTTAAATAATAAACAATAAAATCTCACAAAATTTCCCGAAAAATACTGCTGGCAAGCAAAAAAAAACGAGAAAAATTATTTATTTCCCCAAAAATATTGTTGGCGAGCAAAAAGAATCATCAACACCCAAATTTTATTTGATTTTCAATTCCGCCTAAAAAGCGGAAAGTCGCAAACCAGAAATTTTCACCGCAAATTTTACTTCTAAACCGTCCAGTTTGCGGAAAACCGCCCAATCTGGCAGTCGTAATAATAAAATACTCTTCAGTTGGTATGTATATACATATATATATGTAAATACATATATACGTATACATCAGTAACCAAAGGCATACGTCGCATACGTATCAGTAGCGAAGGCAAAAATCTTTCTGTTTCCCCTGACACTGCATATGCTGCATATCGTGTTATTGTTTCAGTTTTTTTATTATTATTCAAAAAGTACTGAATATATTTTGATAATTTTTGTACTACTAAGAAGAATACTACATTTTACACAAAGATAAGAAAAAATTATTCTAAAATCTTTCTTAGTTTCTGAGTAATAATGATGTAAAAAAAATATTGGAGAATACTACATACATACATGCAGACTGTGTGTGTGAATGTGTAAATGGGTACTTGTCACACATGTATGCAAGCCAGGGTAAACAAAAATAAAAATGTCTTTTTTCGGGTTTTATATTATTGTTTCAGTTTTTTTTTATTATTATTCAAAAAGTATTGAATATATTTTGATAATTTTTGTACTATTAAGAAGAATACTACATTTTACACATAGATAAAAAAAAAATTATTCCAAAATCGTTCTTAGTTTTTGAGTAATAATGAATTAATGATGTAAAAAAAATGTTGAAGAATACTCTACATCATAGATTCCCAACGGGGGCAATACCGCCCCCCAGTGGGCGCTGGAGCCTTCAATGGGGGCGGTAGCGGATCCAGAGGCATATAAGGGACGTTGAGGCCAAGACGGGTGGTCAAATAATTAAATTAAATGAATATAATATATGAGGAGTAGTCGAACAGAAAGTAACATTTCCATCGTTGCTTTTTGTTCAGAAATCACTAAAATGTGATTAAACAGGAAGTATTTATTTTTAAAAATATTCTGTTTATGCAGAATTGTACATTGAAAAAAGTTACCTTACGTCACTGTTTTGTCAATTTAAAAACTTTCATATTACAGGAGATAACTGAGTTTGAATTTTGGAAATGTTACCTTTTGTCAGTAAAACCTGAAAATGTCACTTTGATAATCATTGAATGGAAAATGTTACCTTTTGTTACAGATAAGTGGTAATGAATGATGATAAAACAGTCGTTCAAAGAAACTTTGATTAACTTTCTCTAGTGTTTTCAGCTACTAAATTTAATAATCTAAATCTAATACAGTAGACTCTCGTTAATTCAAACCTGCGATAATTCGAAACTATCTATAATTCAAAGGTATCACGAGTTCCCTACAAAATCTCTTTATATTTCGAACTAAAACATTACATTTTTATACACTTGGTAATTCGAACGAAAAAATCATTGCTACGTAACAAAACGACGCGTTAATTCGAACTCATCGGCGTCAAACACTCGACAATTCAAAGTTTCAGAGAGAAAGAGACAGAAAGATTGTAAGTATATTTTGAGACAAGTTTAAGTTCATTCATCGCAAACGCTTAAAAAATTAAAATTGTTACCTGCGATAATTCGAACCTCTTTATAATTCGTAATATTTTAAGAGTCCCTCGAGTTTCGAATTAAAGAGAGTCGACCGTATTACATAAGAAAATGTCTCTTTTTGTTAGAACTAAAATAATACTTTTATAAAGAAATGGATATGTTCCTTTTTGTTCGAAAACCGAGATTGGGACTCGTTCTTAGGGGAGAATTATTGCTATTTAACACGCCAAATCCAACTAGGATGTGTAGTTGATAGATACAAGTACGATTCTGCAAAAAAAGCAAAAAGCCAAAAAGTGGAAATGTTACTTTTTGTTCGACTACTCCACATATTTAATATTTCTCTATAATTATTTATTTTGTTAAGGGGAGATTCGCTAAAAAAACATAAAAAATCGAGCCTTTTATATTTTTTTTTACACAAATAAATATTTTATTAAAAAACTAAATATACGACATTGTTTCTACATGATAACAAAAAATTTTTTTTTTAATTCAAAAATGAGCTGAGTATAAATGGCTTTGAAATCGACACTGCGAGATTTTTTCACCTTGATGGTTCCTCCCGTTTTAAAATCCCCAGTGAACCAAAATTAAAAATTTTTCTGAAAATATACAATTAGGGTACTAACTAAAATCTGAGAAAAAAATAAAATACCCCTGCCGCAGCATCCTGCATAACATAGCGAATTTCCGTTTATAAAAATTCGTTTTTCTCGGAAACTAGTTGACATAGAGTAATAGTTTAAAGACCTTTTTTTATGTGATTCTTTCTCCTCTTTTCAATGGTGTAAAAAAAATTCACAAAAATTTTTGAATAAGTGGAAATTTTGGTAAGAAACTAATTTTTTTAATGCAAATTCCCCAAAAAAACCATGTTCCTGGCATCGAACGTGTTTGGTTAATGAACTTTTCCAACCGTTCGACACTTCCAACATTTTCACCAAATTCGTAAAAGTAGGACATTTCGTTCCAGAGTTATCGTGCGGACACGTATATATATATATATATATATATATATATATATATATATATATATATATATATATGTATATATACAAAGTCGCGTCATGACAGTGTCTGTAATAGCTAAATTTCGTTCTGGAAATTCGCTAAAACCAGCGAAAAATCCAATTTTGAAAATAAATTTTCAAAAAGCACCCCTTTTTTTCGACTATAAACAGCCGCAATTTTGAAAATATATTACCGAACCAAAAGATCCTAGTTTTTGCCAAAATGACGGTATCGAGGAATAATATGCACTTTGATTTATGTCAATATCTCAAATACATGTTAATATATTAATGCATGAGAAACCATGTCGAAAAATGTACTTTCGAGAAAAAAGCATTTAAAGCTTTTTGTAATTTAAATTGAGTTATAGTGAAGCGTGTGCACTAAAATGCCCGTAACATTTTGATTTTTCATTTTTTTTAAATAAAATCTTAGGAAAATATTTCTAACACCTTAAGGAATATAATTATGAAGAAAAAAATAGATTTATTTTTTTTAATGGAACTCCTTAATATAATAAGTCTACATACATGCAGACGATTTGGAAAATATACCCGTATTCAGAGCTCAATGTATCTGAACTCGGGTATACATTCAATGTTTAATAAGCATAGTTCGATACTTGAAAATATACCCATTAAAAGCGCTGAGCTCGGGTATATTTTCAAATTCAATATTTAATAAGAATAGTATGAAAAACATACCCACTTTCAATTTATTGGTAAACAAATGGTTCAATCAAGTAGTTAAGGAAAAACAGCACTGTGATGCCGCAAAAAATTGACAATTTTAGCGAATTTTTTTTGCAAATGTGAGTGAATACCTATATGAGGGTCGAATTAAAAAGACTTTAATGAGTATCCATTTGTCCGTATAAAATTGTATAGAATAATATTAAATATTTGCAAACTTAATAATGCAAATGCACCTAAAAAAATTGCAAATTATACCAACGATATTGCAATGATGAATCATTTCAAATTAAAAGAAGAAAAAACATTATTAAAATACATAATTGTAGCTATAGATATGCATAGGTTTTTTTTATATTTTTTTCACAAAATAGCAACGCATTCAAAAATTTTTCGTTTTGTTTTGTTTTGTTGTCGTTGAATTTTGGTCTAAAATTTTCACAGTATATTCTCAATATGTTGTACTTTCAAATTAAACAAAAAAAAAATTTCGATTTTTTCAATCCAAGTTACCAGACTATACTATCTTAATTGCACCAAATATTTTTCAGCGGATTCGAATTCAAATAATATTGTCCGTATTCATACGCTTTTGTAAAAAACCCTTCTAAATCTGTTTTATTAATCATTATTTAATTATTTTAAACAAATTTTGCACGTTTAACTCACACGCTAACAATTAAGAATTAAGATAAGAAGAAGCTAAAAATTATTTCAAAAAATTGTAACGGTTTTTTTTATTTGCAACAAAGTAATATAAGTCTTGTTTTAAATCATATGTGTATATTTTTTTTATGAAGATCGAGTATAAATTACAGTTGAAATAAGTTTGAAAATATACCTTATTTGTAACTGTATAAGATTATACTAATTTATTGTCGGGTATATATTCAAATTCTCATAGTAGTATTCTTGTACTTGAAAATATACCCGATTTTGGCTCTGAAATGAGGTATATTTTAAAGAGTCATTTTGTCAGTTTCTGTTTTGTAAATTATACCCGATCCTGGATCGGTCAGTGACGTCACAAGCTCTGACTTCGGGTATATTTTCAAAATACGCGACGGTGTGTGTGTGTGAATATATAGGCAGTTGTTCACACATATATGTAGAGCCAGGATAAACAAATGTAAATATGTCTTTTGCCTTTAAATAGACTTGTAATGTGCTTGTAACTTACCTATTTTCATTCTGTATGACCACAGAGGCTCATATTTTTCAGGTTATATGTATATATTATTGTATATGGGTGTAAAGTGTAAACGTATATATATTATATATGCATATATTCGTACATACGTTTTATTTGAAAATGTGAATGTATTGAAAATGGCCAATATTATAAAACTTAGATAACAAATTATTTTAAATTTTCTAAAGGATCTTAAATTTTATTAAATTTAATTTTTTTGGGGAGACACTGTCTCCCTTGTCTACTCCCACGCGTCGCCACTGATATCTCTTTTTCTCACGTTCGACATTACGATGTGAATTACTAAAAAATGCTTTAAAGAAAACTGTTAAGCGTGAATCTGAAACACGATGGAGCGCTAGAGCACAAGCGGTTAGCGCTATCGTCGATGGACTGGAAGAGTTAGTGGAATTATTAGAAAAATTAGCAGAAGACAGTACTGCCACAAGTGACACCAGAAGTGAAGCTACAATTTTATTGCAAAATATACTGAATTTTAATTTTATAACTTTAGTTTATTTCTGGCATGAAATTTTGAGGACAATTGATCGAGTGCAGCTCAGATTACAAGATCCTAAAATGAATTTTAAAGAAGCATTCCATGACCTTGAATCATTAGCAACTGAACTTGCAGAAATTCTAAATAAGATCTGTGAAGAGGCAATTGAAAAGGCTAAGTCTCTTTGTGAAAAATGGAATGTTGACATAACAATCCGTGTTAGAAGACGCCGAAAAATGCCCGGAGAATTGGCTAGTGATGTTGGTCTTTCCGCAGAAAGTGAAATCTCTCGCGTTATGAAAAACGTTCTTGATCGTCTACAGCAAGAAATAAGTACACGATTTACCCGACTAAGCAATCTTAATTCCAAATTTGGATTTTTACTGGACGTCGAAAATTTGTTAAATAATAATAATGATGATAACGGCCTTGAAAGGAATTGCAAAAATTTGGGTGAATTTTATAATACAGATTTTAATGGAACGGAACACTATATTGAAATATGTACCTGCAAGATGTTACTCCGCAGTAGAAAAGAAACTGAACCTAAAACTCTATTAGAGCTTCTTTCCTTTATAATCTCGTACGGAGAAGATGTTTTTCCAAACCTGAGAGTCGCACTGCAAATACTCCTTACTATTTCAGTGTCAATTGCCAGCTGTGAACGATCGTTCAGCAAATTAAAATTAATTCTCACATATCTACGATCAACGATGGGACAAAATCGCTTAAGTGACCTGGCATTTTTAAGTGTAGAAAGAGAAAAATTTGAAACGATAAACTTTGATGAAGTAATTGATAAATTTGCTTCATCAAAAGCAAGAAAAGTGTATACATAGTTCTTATTCATATATGTATTAATGTATTATAATATTATTTATTATTATTATTAATAAATATACATAACTATTCATTTTTTGTTGTTTAAAAACTATATGTTTTTAAAATAATTATATAAATATGTAAAATTCTAAAATTCTTTTTAACTAATTCTAGATGGTATTATGTCCGATTTTCCCACTGACACAAGCGCATTTCCGAACCCAATCTTAGTCTTATTTTTTCAACTAGATTTTTTGTCTCGAATCTAAAGCCTAACCTGAGTCTGTGTCCCTATTTATCCTGAAACACACTATACTATTTTGTAGAAGCGTAGTTAAGTTGTGACTATTCTTAATATATTATAGATTTCTAAGGTAGATACTACATTCTATTGTTATTTGTATTATATAGTTATTATGAACAAATTCTATATATTATATATTACTATGTATTTTTTTTTGGGGGGGGGGGGGCTAATATAGTTTCGTGCACCGGGCGCCAGGTATGTTCGCTACGCCACTGTAGATTATATGGATTTTTTACCACAACATTATTATATAATGGCCTAAGAACCTTCCTTGATGTTAAAAACGCCAGTATATTATTATAAAATTTAAAAAAAAAAAAGAAACAAAATAAGAAACTGTTTTTGAAGTATATTTTGTCTCGCATATCTTCAGAACAAATGATGTTATCATTTGTTTGATAAGGGTGGAGCCCCCACCCTTAGGTACAGAAGGCGAAGTCCCCGGTATGGTGCAAGGGGCAAAGCCTCTATCGGGGGCCCAGGGGAGAAGTTGCCCGAAATGGAAAAAGAATTATTTATGTACAGTAGTCTCTAGTCTTTAAGGACACCCAATGGGAAGTTGACAGTGTGGGTAGACCTGTCCCCCAAATTTTTTTCATTCTTTTTTAATAAAATTATAGATGTTTTGTACAGATGTTATGTAACTGTAACATTTTTTTTTTTTTTTGTAAACAACAAATACAAGTTTTAATTAAGTAAATAATTAAAATTTAAAATATATAATTATTTATCCTATGTGAAAATCATTTCTTTCCTTTGTTTTAGAGTTCTCTAGAACAAGGCTGTTCTACTTTCAAATAAATGTCACTGTATGTTTAATTTTATTTGAAACCTGTAATTTCTGAATTAAGTAGAAGTGGCGTAGACGCCGTAGACAGACTATGCCACAACTATAATAACAGGATATTAAATAATAATATAAATTATAATAACTTGTTTTATTCGTCAAATTGTTTTGCCGTATTACATTCCAGTTTTATACTTTTCCTGGGTAGATTTGTGCTTTCTCCAACTCAAATTTGTTTATTAAAAGCAATTTAACTGGAAGAACTATTAACTAGCAAAAGCACGACAGTAAACACAACATTTTCATAAAACAAACAAATTTATTGTTTTTGAAAGACACTACCGTTAGTTTTGTGTTAACTAAATGTCCGATATCAAAATGGTAGACAAAGAAATATTTTTTTCCAAATTAGGTTTCCACTAATTGTAAGCTGGACTAAAATTTTATAACAGAAATTTACACTGACTGAAACGTAAAACTGTTCGTAAAAACGTAAAACGTTTAACGTCGTTAAAACAGAATATTTATCCGATCAAAAGCTAACCTGCTTGGACTGGAAATGAAATTTCCCTGAGTAAAACATTTCTGAGAACTCACTTTTGTCATAGTTCATATTATATTTTCTGAAACTTTCATTTACGAGAAAATTAGCTATATTTTTGTATTTGGTTCTTAGGCTATCAACTATTATTAGAATTGACTGATATGTAACAGACAATTAAAATAGGGTGTAGGGAAAAACGGAACCTGAGGTTCTATATTTACAAATATAATATAAGACAAATATAATTTCTTTTATTAACTTAGTATATTTATGCCCGGCTTTTCAGTGATGGTTTAAACCAAAGATTATAGTTAAACTCAAATTTATCTCATTTTTCAGTTTTACAGTGTGAATTTAAATATGGCCGCCGGTTTAAACTACGTTTAACTTAAACGGACGATATCCGTGGTTTAAACTACACATTTAGTTTAAGCCTAGGAAACGTCAAATATTGTGTTTAATTTTTGTTAAATAAAATATAAAAATAATGTATTTCGAATCCGATTTTGAAGAAGAGAGCGTTATAGAGATGAATTGTTTTAACTTTTTTGTAAATTAGCTGTTGATAACAGGCATCCCTTCTATTTTAGGTGATATAAATAACCCATGCCTATGTAAGATATAAACTTCTAGTCCATACATACAAAATTAATTTCCAAATTTCATAATTTGTAGATATGGGTACGTATTTATTTGAACAATGAGCCCGTAAATACTATGATAATAATTACGATATAGGCACCTATATGTAAAGTGTACTTATTATAAATACCAAGTTACTGATAATAACCACCCAAAACACACGAATTGTATTAATTCTCTTGCTAAGAAGTGATTATTTTAAGTCGAAGTCACGACTAATTAGTTGACTGCTTGAGAACAATAAGATGCGTTCATACATGTGCTCTCATAATCAATCATACAATAGCTATTGTTTGTTTGTACACACATGTACACCCCCTGCTACACCCTGCCACCTTCAAGTAGGTACCTGTGTTCACAATGTTGTACGTTCTGTTCAATTTATTGTCTTTGATTTGTAAACTTGTTTGTCTATGTATGCTTATATAAAATATGTATAATATATATATATATATATATATATATATATATATATATATATATATATATATATATATATATATATATATATATATATATATATATATATATATATATATATATGTATATATAATATTATCTATTTATTAAAGCTATGGAAGTATGTATGTTTTGATAATGTTAAAATAGATGTCAGTTGAAGACAATAAATTTCTAACAGTTCAAAATATCTCAATGAAATATAACGCCTACCAAATTCTGTAAATGATCATTAATAAAGTCTAGTATTAAAATTTGTTTTTGTAAGGAGTGAATAGTACTTAAATTAAAAATTATAAATCATTTCAATAAGTAGAAGCTACTATAATAATTATATAAAACGTTTCCTAACATTAATTTAGTATTTCCAACTGTTTTTTGGAAAAGTTTTAGGTTCCTGCCAAATAAAAAACGAATGATTTGAAAGTAGATTGGAATGACGTGTAAAAATTTTAACTATACCCGAAAGAAAATGAAGTGAAAGATGCGCAGAAACGCATTTTAAAATGGATCAGTCTAAGTCATTTTGATGGGTATTGTCGATATCTGAAGGTAAGGTTGATATCTGTCAAATATGTACATGTATCTTATGAACCACAGGCCAGTGAGTTGTTTATTTTACCCACTCCACCTGCGCAAACGAATACAGGTCTCTTACTTCAAAATCTTTTGACTATACTTAGGTATTTCATATACCACTTGTCGCAGTATCTGCATAACATAGCGAATTTCCTCCTATTAACTTATTTTAGTTCAAAAAATAATTTTTCAAAAGACTACAAGAGATAATTAAAATTAATAACAGTGAGATTCTACGTCCCTTTTTCAGACTTTTGTCTAATAAAGACGCCATCTAGCATTATTTTTTTATTTACAAAAACATCAGCCTACAGAATTCAATTTATTATTTAGGAAAATAATTCAAATATCACTAACAATAAATATCTTAAATCAGTTTTAAAAAATCAAAACGATACTGTTTATTAAATTGCGTAAGATCTGACACTGACTATTAAAAGTGCTCAAGTGGGGGTAAGCTAGTAAATGCAGACAAATATGATGAATTTATAAGGATTTTCTTGTACTACAAAATCTTAAAAATGTGGGTACACGCACTTTTTTTTAGCTAATTGTATTTTATTTTTTTTTTCACAAAATTTTAAAAATACTTTATTTTTTGATTAACAGATTAATTAACTACTTTTCCGCTACCTCAATCCAGTTATGACAAGGAATTGAAATATATCCAACGCGTAGCTGTCATTAATGGATATTCGTCCAGTTGGATCGACCAAATGTTAAGGAAGGCAAAATGGCGAAATTCGATTAAAGACAGTACAACGCTCAAAGTGAAGGAACCGGTTCTAAGAACGTTTTTAACTTTCTATGGCAAGAAATCGGTATCGGTTTCTAATGCGATAAAGAGCTTCAACACGAACTTACAGGTAGCTTATACGGTCAATAATAAATTAAGTTCATTGCTGGGTAACATCCGAATTCCGGATCTTCAAAAGTCTGGAATATACGTTATAAAATTAACTGTCAATATTGTGATAAACATTAGGTTGGACAAACACGACGGCCTCTGAATGTACGATACAAAGAACACGTTGCACATATTAGATATGGTCGTAGTGAAAAGTCAGCACTGGCTTCTCATGTACACAAAACGGGTCATCAGGTTGGTGAGACTGAGTTGTTGAAATTAGTATCCAATCCACTTAAACTGGATGCCTACAAAAGTGTGTATATCAGCAAGATGGGAAAGAACACTTTGAATAATGGTAAGGGTCCTGTTCCCTTCTTTGATCTATACAGTCTGTGTGCAGAGAAGGTTCACTCAATGGAACCCACACATCCCGTGACTGGTCCAAATACCAAAACCAACCAAAAATTTTATAAAACAGGCCCCCATTTCAGAATATTTGACATTTGTTTAAAACTCATTGCTATCATCGAAGTGACGTTTATGCAAATATTGTGTTTTTGAGGTTAAAATGTTTTTGGCGGTTTAAAATCAAGAGCAGATCTGGTTTGCTCTGGATGTGGTATTTTCATCTTATTTTTATTTTTACTTTTAACTATATTTATTTTTGTTTTTATTGTTGTTTTGCAAAACAAAATAAGGGCCACTCATGTTTTGCTGCATAAGTTTATTTTTATATAAGTTACAGTACAAAGTATGCTTACATTTAATTAAGGAACTTATTTTTCACTAAATAAAATTACATAAAAAATTAAACCATAATTACATTTTTTAGGATTTTATCATTTTTATAGTCATTTTTATACCCATCAACAAACGTTCACGCTTTGAGTAAAAGCACATATTATGCAAATTTTTGGTGATTTAATATCGAGTATGCCCTTCCCTTTTCAAAACATATTTTTGAAATCGCCTCGGCATGCTTTCAATGAGATGTCTAACGGTTTCATCAGGAATCTCCTCCGAAAATCTTCTCTAGAGATCAATCAGTTGCTGGATGTAAACATCCTTTCCGGCTGTTCTGAGTCGCCGTTTTAATTGATCCCAAAAATGTTCTATTGGGTTCAAGTCAGGGCTATTCGCAGGCCGCGGTAAAACCTGTATATAGCCTCCTCAAGGACAGTTGTCGTCGCTCGAGCCATATGCGCTCGGGCATTATCCTGCATCAGGATAAATCTCTGGACCGCTTGTTGTTGTAAGGGGGATCACATGGGGTCTGACAACCTGTTCGGTGTAATTTTGAGCCGCTACAGTACCCTCGTTCAAAAGAACAAGCTCAGTTTTGCCTTGCAAACTAATTCCACCCCAGACCATGACATTAGGACCGCCAAATCTGTTGCGTTCATGAATGTGACAATCAGGAAATCTTTTCCTATTTCTCCACACTCTTACACGTCGATCATCACTAAAAAAATTCACCTTTCACTCATCCGTGAAAGGTACGTTACGTCATTCCTCCATGCTCCATTCAAGGTGTTCACGTGCAAATCTTAAAAGGTTTGCACGATAAGCTCCGGTCAGTTTGGTACCGATTACTGGTCTTCTTGAACGTTGCTGATCTTCATGCAAACGATTTTGTATGGTCTGATTACTGACAACAGTACCAGTAGATCGACGTAAGCGATTTTGCAGAGTACGTGCAGTATTACCAACCACTTCCACTTATCACCTACTGACTCCAACCACTTCCTTTCTTAATAGAACAAAAACAATTATTTCCGACGGCATCTCTATTTTAGAATTGTGTAACGAGAGAAATATATATATATATATATATATATATATATATATATATATATATATATATATATATATATATATACATATATACATATATATATATATATATATATATATATATATATATGTATATATATATATATATATATATATATATATATATATATATATATATATATATATATATATATATATATATATATATATATATATATATATTATATCGTCGGTAGTTCTCTAGTCGGAAATAATTTTTTTGTTCGATTCCGAAAGGAAGTGGTTGGTGTCAGTTGCTGGTAAGAGGTCGATATATAAATATTTATGAATAATAGCCAAAAAAGCGCAATAAAAAAGACTGCTCCGCTCAGACGTTACAAAGGATCAAAATTCATTTTGCGGTTTTAGTGATCCTTAAACACTATGAACTTACTATCCAGTGGCCCATAATCACTGAAATCTTACTACCAGTGGTCCACAATGACTATAATCTTACTACCCAAGTTCCGTCTAGCTGTTTATTTTATTTAAGCTCTTTTTAAGTCTCTAATACTCTGACGGACAATTTTGATTAAGCTCTTTTTAAGTCTCTAATACTCTGACGGACAATTTTGATTAAGCTCTTTTTAAGTCTCTAATACTCTGACGGACAATCATTTAACTTCTCTCTTAATTTAAAAGTATTTGAGATGAAATTTCTCCAGAATCTTGGGAAACCCAATATAATATAGCCTATGTCTGACTGGAATTGTTTTGCTTACCAACAGTAACAAAATTTTCAAATCGGTTGGTAATTTTAAAGCTTTTGTGGTTTCCAGGATATTGGCGGATAATATAACATAGCCAATATCAATTTGGAACAGTTTAATCTTGTAGCAGTGAAAAAAATCAATTGAGTAACTTACTTTAGACCCTTTTTGGGTCCCTAGAGTCGAAGAGACCTTCATAATCTCATAAAACATAGTTACATAGCCTATGTCAGTCTGAAATAGTTCGACTTTTTATAGTATAGTTTGAATAGTTTCTTTCGAATGCTTTTTAAGTTCCCAGGACCTCGCGAGAACTCATAACTTTATATAACATATTCTGTGTTTATCTGGAATAGTTTAGCTGTTTAATAGTGAAAAAAAATTTAAAAACTGATTGGGTTGTTGATTTTAGGTGTTTTTGGGATGTCTAGGGTTTAGGGGACCCCATATAGCACATCCTATGTTAATTTGGAATAGTTTAGCTTTCCGAAAGTGAAAAAATTTTCAAAATCGATCCGGTACAACGGACATGCAAACAAATTTTTTCTCATTATTAGATTAGTATAGAATAGAGATATAGTATATTTTTTTAGTTTAGAAATAACGTCATTATCATCTCTTTTCAATTTATGATGCTAGCTGTCCTTTAAAAAAATTATAGGATATTGATCCTTAAAATAGTACATAAATTAAATTGATTTTCACTTTTTCTATTACTCTCTTATTCCAGTTGTCAAATTATATAAGATTTCACTTACGGATTTGTGTATACCGACTGAAAGTGAGAAAGAAATAACATACCATTTAGTTAGGTACTATTAAATAATTTTTCACAAGAAAACCAAAAAAAGGATGTATTATTTTTTATTTGACCCACCCATTTCAATTCATATTTTTATGATACCTCGGTAGTAAGGTACCACAGTAAGGATCTCATATAACTTATGGCAGTCCGTAAGCTTCTTGCGGACATCATTTAATTAATTAATTCAAATACTTTAACTTACCAACTGTGAAAAAATTTTTAAAATCGATTGGTTAATTAATTTCTGGCCTTTTTAGGTCCCGAAAACCTTGACCTCACATAAAATACCTTAAATCCATTTGAAATGGTTTAATTTTTTAACATTATTAATTATTAGTGAAAAAATTTTCAAAATCGATTCAAAATATTTTTCCGTGCATACATATGTACATTGTACATATTTTGTTTTGTTTCATATTTAGTAATATTATATCATAACATAATCTTCAATTTCTTGTTTACTTAAAAATTCAATAAAAAAAAAAAAAAATTCTTCATTACATTAGCTTAGAAAATCTGTTTAATTTACATTTTTAAACATGAGATAGAACCATGCTAATTATAATGCAATAAATGAGAAACAAAACTCTATACATGTATGTGTGTTATAACACATGTATGTGAATAGACTTCACTTGTTCTCACAAAATTCTTTAATAAAAAAGTGAAATATTTTTATACTTCATAAAGAACTGAGATATAAATATAAATTACTTATTAGACTAACAAAGAAAGAAAACTAATAATATAATGGTGAAAATTTACATTTTCTCGAAAAATACTTAAAATAGAAAGAAAATTATAAGAATATTTTCTTCATAATTTTTTTTTCCTTTTCAACGATGTAAAAATCGAACTGTCTTGTGATAGGATCGAATGATAAAAAATGGCCAGAAAACCTACTTCTGGGCATCCGACGTGTCTGGCTAACGAACTTAGCCGAGCCAATTCAGAATCCAGTCCGCACACAAAATTTCATAAGCATTAGACGTTTCGTTCGAGAGTTATCGTGGCGACATATATATATATATATATATATATATATATATATATATATATATATATATATATATATATATATATATATATATATATATATATAAATTTTAGTGAATATCATTTTCGTATTCTAGGGACCTCAAAACACATTTCTGTTATGATCCCGGGCTTAGGTCCCGTCATGACACCTACTGTAATAGCGTATTTCCAGTTTCACTTTTGGAAATTCGCTAAAAATGAACAATAACCATAAAAAATCAAACCAGATTTTACCGAGTCATGACATAAAACACTATCCTAGACTATCAAACGAGTCATCAGAGGAGTATTATACCGACCTAGCCAATACGAGGTGTGTGGCGGCAGCTATATTCTACGTATTTAAACTGTGACAAAAATGTGAAATTTGACCTCCTGGAGCTTCTAAAATTATAAAGCAATAACTTCCTACTTGTAATTTTTTTCAGATTTTTTAGATTTCAGATTTATTTTTGATTTTTGTAATTTTTAAAGTTACCGATCGAAATTACTGAAATAATATTAGTTGATTAATATTAGTAAGTCCTGGTAGTTTTTTGTAGTATGTTTTGCAAGCGAGGCTTCAAAATGAAAAAAACGCCGTGAGCAGCGGAGCCCCATCACGGAAGTCGAATTTTTCCTTTCATCTTCGGTATTGAGTGTCTACAAGCGAAATGTAATTGAAAGTCCACAAGCGATTTGTAATTTTGGTGGTTTCAAAACTGATGATGAGTGTCCGGTTGATCGGGGCTTTAAAAAAAGGTTTTAAGTTTTTAAGGGCTGAATCTCAGTAAATTTCAATTTTGTGCCGATAGCAGTTAACAGGGAAAAAGCCAACACAATTCGTACGAGGGCATTTCTATCCATGCTTATCCGCCAATTGCCTTTGTGTTTTACTTTTAAATATTAAAAAAGGAACTTAAATAGTAAACTGGAAGGCTTTTATGAAGATATTTTTTCTTTCCAAATAAATACAAAATTTCTATTTTATAAATAATAAAAATCCAAAATTCATAATTTATAAATAAACAGTGACTTTAATAACATTTTTAAATTACTTAATATGTATGAATTTCATTTGTTAAAAAATTATATTCATTTTTTTTAAATTTTTTAAAATTAGTATTCGCCTACTTGTATTTAGAATAAAAGTAATGCATTTAAAACACATTTAACAACAGCATTCAATTCCGATGTAAAAATGGGAGAAGTGGGGGGAAAAGTAATGTGGACTCCCTAAAAGGTACTAGCTGGATACTAACTGAATACACGTACAAAATTTCAGCCCTCTAGGTTTCCTTAGAGAGTCTCTAAACGTGTTAGAAAACAAGCAAAAAAATTAAGGAAATATTGGCGTAAATATCGTGGGGGTATGGCTTAAAAGTTGAAAGTAGTAGAAATATGGGGCTACGGGATCCACCATCCCACCATCCAACTTTTTGAGCGACCTCGGATGGTGGTAAAACTACCGAGGCGGTTCTAGAAGCCTCCGGCGGTGGGTGGAGCAAAATTTTTTTCTAGCCTAGCGGAACTTGATCCAACCTAACAGAACCTAAGGAAATTTGGTGTAACCTAACAGATTGTTTCTAACCTAAGAATTCCCTAATAGATGGCGCAGCCACCTTCGAGCCCTGTAAATTCCCTAATAGATGACGCAGTCACCTTTGATAGCGTTGCTGGTCTGGATTCCTGTGTGTAAGTTTGAAAAATTGTCAACAGGTGGCGCAGTCACCTTTGATAGCGTCGTTAGTCTGAACCACCGCGAATTCTGTACCTAGATTCAAAATTCCATGAAAAGGTGGCGTTGCTTTCATAATTTTATAATATTTTTATCTGAAAACGGGTTTAAACTTGTATAAATTGTCAGCTGACGTCATTAGAAGGAATGCTGATATTAATAGCGGAGATTTCTGTCTAATATGCAAAAATGAATTTTATCGTATGATTGTATATTTTTATCTGAAAACAGGTTTAAACTTGTATAAATTGTCAGCTGACGTCACTAAAGGTAAACTGTTATTAATAGCGAAGATTTCTGTCTAATATGCAAAAATGAATTTTATCATATGATTGTATATTTTTATCTGAAAACAGGCTTATACAGGTTTTCCTCTAAATAAAAACACATTTTTTTATTTTTAATTTTTAATTTTTATTTATTTTTTTTTTTTTATTAAATAAAAACTTTTTTTATTTTTAATTTTTTTAATTTTTTAATTTTTTTCTTATTTTAATAAATTTATTTTAAAAGAAATATTTTTTTTACAATAAAAATGTTTAAATGTTATTACAATAATATTTGTATATGGATATGGCATTTTCCATGGCGCAAGTTGCTCCGGAATGATGACCGCATCGAGGGCTAGTGTATGTTGATGTTATGATTCTCAACTTGGGGCAAATTGTTATTTCTTCAAAGTTCATTATGGGCGCTGACGGTAGTAGTCGTTTCAAATAGCGTACTTTTTCTTCTCCCTTCGCATAGATGATGCGAGCTCCGTGTAGATTGTTTATTAAAATGTATTGTAGTTCCTCGTATTCAATATGTCCATCCATCCAGGCGAACCCATGATGGTTTTTCCGTAACCAGCGAGCTGTGCGTTGATCTTTTTCACTTAATCCGCAAAACGGTATTGGTGATTTGAAAATATAGTGTTGTAGTATATAATCTTCACCACAATTTTCTTCGGAAGAATCGAATTTCAACAGAGCTAATTCCTTTATGTAGAATTTCCCATTTGTTGAATTTGGAAATCCTTGGAAGTCAACAATTGCTGCGTCGATCTTCATTGTGCGTTGTCTAGAGCGAAACTGACTGATTTATAGCTGGATTGCGATGTTTTTATACATATTTTGTAACAATATTTGTCAATGGATTATATTGAACCACACGATCATGTAGTAGAAGGCAAAATGCTGATGTATTCTCTGGCACTTCCTTCAACGTTTTAAATTCAATTCGAATATCCGCCGGTCAACTTTTCAATGATTCGTTATCGTGTTATTTTATTGTGTAAAATCAATTAGTTTGTCGACCCCGAGTTGGTGTAGTGGTTAGCAACTCCGCTATTATCTGGTAGATTGTGAGTTCGAAACCAACCGGGGGGGAGATTCGTCATCTGCATTACTACGCCGCTCATTAGTTTATCGTAGAATTGTTGGTATTTCAGAGTTTTCAACGAGTTGTTTAATAATTTCCTCTCGACGCTTCGCTTTACTTAGTTCTCTTAATTCTGCGTTAGAACATTGAAGAAGATTGATGTAATGATCCGTAAATTACATACAACAGAAATATTCCGATATTTCAATATTTCCAATATTTCGTCTATAATTGAACTTGAAAAGTCTACAAACCACCTCTATAAATTCAATGGTGTTTGTTGAATAATTTTTTACTATTTTAATACACAAGTCGGTCAATTGGTGATCTTTGATTCCTCACAGAGCACTTTCTTGCATATACACAAATTTTTAATATAATTATAAATTGTACAAGTTAAAAAAGTAATCATTGTGTACCTATTTTTGTTTAAAACTATACTTAATAAAATAAATTTAAAGAAAAAAAACCGATCTTTTGATTTACACCGATCCCCTAAAGAGAAATCAAACTAATTTTTGATATTATATCTTAAACTTGATGTATATATAAAAATTCCATTTACAATTATGGTACACCATATATACTCGTAAATTTTACAAAAATGTATCACTCTGTACATTTTTATTTTAAATCTGTGTGCATATTCTTTGATGTTATTTAATCAGCTAAATCTTTAATCAACTAAATCAGCTAAAATTGTTACATACTTACGTTATAAATATCTAAGTGTGTATTTTTCTTTTAAATAATATATAACTTAGAAATACTCATGATTACTTTATTATAACTGTAATCACGCGATATCATGTTATAAAATACATAAGAATTTACTCATTTAATGTAAAAATATTTGATATCAACAATTAAATAAAAACGAATTTTTTTAAAATATATATAGTAATATAATATTTCGCATATATACAGTACTCTGTTAAAAGTACGGGTTTCTACACCGTTAAAAAACATATATTTTACAATATCAATATATTGTAAAAAATCATATTTCTTAATATTTTTAAAACTGAATATGTAATATCAAGAATTTAAAACAGTTTTGAAACATTAATTTCTCCTCATAATATTTTTTTTGTCTTAAATTAATAGCACAATGTTCCATATATTTTAAGAAAATTTTTCTTTTAATATTTTATAACTTATCTAAAAAATTTATAGCTATTTTTATCAAAAAATTTATTACTTGCTATTGTTAAAAAATTAGTTAAATATATCTATAGGTATTAAGTGACCCCTAGTTTTTGTAAAAGACGGTGCTAATAGCAATTCATCTTAAATACGAAATTATTTTATCAATGCTAAATAAGCGGTTTTTTTTTCTCATATTATCATACTCCAATATATTGTATATTATTATAATTTATAAAAATGTGTTTTATTTATTAAAAAATTTAGCAAAATTTTAAATAATATCGCGTCAAAATAATATTCAGAAGTCAATAAAAGACAATAGCAATAAATTTATTAAGATAACTATAAATAAATATTAATCTAATGTTGAAATATTTATTAACAAATAGTACTGCTTAGTAGAAAATTAGGTACCTATTGTTTTGTTTTCAAATTTACCTTTTTGCAATTAAAGAAAATTTTAGTAACTATCAATACCTATATAAAACGATACCCATAAAAGACAAGCATGCTTTGATCTCAACAATTTTTTCCCATGTTAAATTCGTATGTTCTTACTTCGCTGAAACTTATTATGTTTATATATTCCCCCAATATTTTCTACCATAAACAATAGTTATAGCAAGCTAGGTAGGTATTGAATAAGTATTTTTGTTTGTTAATTTATTGATGATAGAGAAAAAAAAATTTATGTTTTTATAGACAGTGAAATACTTTTAAACTATTTTTTGCAGTTTAATTTTGTAAAAACACCTAAAAATTATCAGTCACAGACAAATATTTCTAAGCATACGAATTGAAAATGTAGTTTTATATCATAAGAATAAATGCGTATATATAGGGTGGACAGTAAATAACTCTCATAATTTTTAAAGAGCGGATGAAAACTTTAATTTTGGATTACGAAATTTTATTTTTTTCCGGAGTTAAGCTGCATTCAATTAATTAACCCTTTCCTGCACAGCAGTTTTAGATCATTACTGTTCAAACGATACTTCAAATTAGCAAATCATTAATAGCATGGGTAAATACTTATTAGTAAGAATTACATAGTTTACACATATGTTCTATCGCACCAGAACGTCAATGGAGCAATGCGATTTAATTGCCTATATTCAGGAGCAAGCAAAAACATTACCTATTTTAATAGCTTAGAAAATACACATTACATAGTTCGTTGTAAGAACAATCATTTCGGTGATCTTTTTTAACGAATTACTAGAATTAAGGGCTGTGGTATGTAAGAAATAACAACACTCACATAATTTTAAAATAATTAACATATAGCTATTGGAAAAGTTACAAAGATTTTTTTTAACAACTTATTAAATGCTGATAGCTTATTTTAATATCTCCTATAGGGCCTTAAGTATAACCCTTCACCCGAAATTTTTTCATCACCATCATTGGTGACTGTATTCTCGTCATCATCAGCTTCTCCTTCGCTCGCAGTATCTTCGCTATCGCTAGCAGATGTTTTTTCATCATCATTGGATACATATTTTAACACTGGTTTAATAATATCATGCTTTTCCAATTCCCTCGTTATTGAGATAATCCGCTTTCCAATGTCACTTTCCTTTAAATTATTAAAATGGCTTCGTTTTTTCTCGTTTTCGATATAATCCGCGAAGCTGGGATTTATAATATGACTCCTTTCCATTAAATTGCACACAGTATTAACCATTTCTTCTCCAATTTGCGTCTGAGTCGCTAAACTTCTTAGTTCATCAACTAAATAGTTCAGGTCATCAAAATATTCTTCTTCATCAACAGGTTTCGAATGGCCATTATGAAGGTTAGCATTTTCATCATCATATTTGAAACGTTTAGCTTCCCCATTTACTGAATTAGATGTCGAAGGTTGTTCCTTTTCTCCTGAATTTTTATCTTCTTGTTCTTCATCCTTTGCGCATGCGTTCTGAAGCTCTTTGACCATTAATATGTCTAGAGCAGTTTGTAAGAGACCAGCCATCTTTGGAGTAAAACTTGTTTCTTTGTAGTTATCAGGCGATGGTAAATGCTTTTGTTCATCAGATCGATTATCTTCATCATTCGCCGATTGTAGAATATTATTATGCGAGTTTTTTAAAGCGTGGAAATTTACGTCTGATTGCTTCTGCTGCAACCATCATACTTTCATTAAAAGTATTCAAGTTTCTTTTAGATAGATCTGTATCATTTTCGTGTTGATTTTGAAATACTGGTGCCTTAGCTTCCGTTTCTTCATTTTTTGCTTCAAAATGCACCGAAATGACACCAAACTGCATTAAAATAACACCAAATGCACCAAAGGTGCACCAAATGACACCAAAATGCACCAAAGGTGCGCCAAATGACACCAAAATGCACCAAAATGACACCAAAATGCACCAAAATCACACCAAACTGCACCAAATGACACCAAAATGCACCAAAATGACACCAAATGACACCAAACTGCACCAAATGACACCAAAATGACACCAAACTGCACCAAATGACACCAAACTGCACCAAAAGACACCAAAATGATACCAAACTGCACCAAATGACACCAAAATGCACCAAAATAACACCAAAATGATACCAAACTGCACCAAATGCACCAAATTGACACCAAACTGCACCAAACTGCACATCAAATTACACCGAAAACAAATTCTAAAATGCACCAGTTTCTGTGCTGCTTTACTGTTGGCGTTACTTTACGTCAATTCTGCTCTGGTTGTACTATATAAGATCATGTCGATATAAAAACTAATCAGTGTTATGTTATAAATCGAACTATTCACATCTATCAAAATGTTTAATTGTATACGTTGTGACAAGACATTTTCGCGGAGAAGTTCTCTTTTACGTCATATGAAAAGAAGAGTGCATGCTCAGGAACATCAAACAAACAATAATGACCAGATCGCAAATAATCAGTTTGAATATACCACGGTAAATAATGGGACACAAGTGAACAGCGCGGAGAACAGGAGACAAAGTGAATCGTCAAAATCTAATGATGAAAATGATGATAATGAAACCGAATATAGTTTTGAAGCAAAAAATGAAGAAACGGAAGCTAAAGCACCAGTATTTCAAAATCAACACGAAAATGATACAGATCTATCTAAAAGAAACTTGAATACTTTTAATGAAAGTATGATGGTTGCAGCAGAAGCAATCAGACGTAAATTTCCACGCTTTAAAAAACTCGCATAATAATATTCTACAATCGGCGAATGATGAAGATAAGCGATCTGATGAACAAAAGCATTTACCATCGCCTGATAACTACAAAGAAACAAGTTTTACTCCAAAGATGGCTGGTCTCTTACAAACTGCTCTAGACATATTAATGGTCAAAGAGCTTCAGAACGCATGCGCAAAGGATGAAGAACAAGAAGATAAAAATTCAGGAGAAAAGGAACAACCTTCGACATCTAATTCAATAAATGGGGAAGCTAAACGTTTCAAATATGATGATGAAAATGCTAACCTTCATAATGGCCATTCGAAACCTGTTGATGAAGAAGAATATTTTGATGACCTGAACTATTTAGTTGATGAACTAAGAAGTTTAGCGACTCAGACGCAAATTGGAGAAGAAATGGTTAATACTGTGTGCAATTTAATGGAAAGGAGTCATATTATAAATCCCAGCTTCGCGGATTATATCGAAAACGAGAAAAAACGAAGCCATTTTAATAATTTAAAGGAAAGTGACATTGGAAAGCGGATTATCTCAATAACGAGGGAATTGGAAAAGCATGATATTATTGAACCAGTGTTAAAATATGTATCCAATGATGATGAAAAAACATCTGCTAGCGATAGCGAAGATACTGCGAGCGAAGGAGAAGCTGATGATGACGAGAATACAGTCACCAATGATGGTGATGAAAAAATTTCGGGTGAAGGGTTATACTTAAGGCCCTATAGGAGATATTAAAATAAGCTATCAGCATTTAATAAGTTGTTAAAAAAAATCTTTGTAACTTTTCCAATAGCTATATGTTAATTATTTTAAAATTATGTGAGTGTTGTTATTTCTTACATACCACAGCCCTTAATTCTAGTAATTCGTTAAAAAAGATCACCGAAATGATTGTTCTTACAACGAACTATGTAATGTGTATTTTCTAAGCTATTAAAATAGGTAATGTTTTTGCTTGCTCCTGAATATAGGCAATTAAATCGGATTGCTCCATTGACGTTCTGGTGCGATAGAACATATGTGTAAACTATGTAATTCTTACTAATAAGTATTTACCCATGTTATTAATGATTTGCTAATTTGAAGTATCGTTTGAACAGTAATGATCTAAAACTGCTGTGCAGGAAAGGGTTAATTAATTGAATGCAGCTTAACTCCGGAAAAAAAATAAAATTTCGTAATCCAAAATTAAAGTTTTCATCCGCTCTTTAAAAATTATGAGAGTTATTTACTGTCCACCCTATATATACGCATTTATTCTTATGATATAAAACTACATTTTCAATTCGTATGCTTAGAAATATTTGTCTGTGACTGATAATTTTTAGGTGTTTTTACAAAATTAAACTGCAAAAAATAGTTTAAAAGTATTTCACTGTCTATAAAAACATAAATTTTTTTTTCTCTATCATCAATAAATTAACAAACAAAAATACTTATTCAATACCTACCTAGCTTGCTATAACTATTGTTTATGGTAGAAAATATTGGGGGAATATATAAACATAATAAGTTTCAGCGAAGTAAGAACATACGAATTTAACATGGGAAAAAATTGTTGAGATCAAAGCATGCTTGTCTTTTATGGGTATCGTTTTATATAGGTATTGATAGTTACTAAAATTTTCTTTAATTGCAAAAAGGTAAATTTGAAAACAAAACAATAGGTACCTAATTTTCTACTAAGCAGTACTATTTGTTAATAAATATTTCAACATTAGATTAATATTTATTTATAGTTATCTTAATAAATTTATTGCTATTGTCTTTTATTGACTTCTGAATATTATTTTGACGCGATATTATTTAAAATTTTGCTAAATTTTTTAATAAATAAAACACATTTTTATAAATTATAATAATATACAATATATTGGAGTATGATAATATGAGAAAAAAAAACCGCTTATTTAGCATTGATAATATAATTTCGTATTTAAGATGAATTGCTATTAGCACCGTCTTTTACAAAAACTAGGGGTCACTTAATACCTATAGATATATTTAACTAATTTTTTAACAATAGCAAGTAATAAATTTTTTGATAAAAATAGCTATAAATTTTTTAGATAAGTTATAAAATATTAAAAGAAAAATTTTCTTAAAATATATGGAACATTGTGCTATTAATTTAAGACAAAAAAAATATTATGAGGAGAAATTAATGTTTCAAAACTGTTTTAAATTCTTGATATTACATATTCAGTTTTAAAAATATTAAGAAATATGATTTTTTACAATATATTGATATTGTAAAGATTTAGCTGATTAAATAACATCAAAGAATATGCACACAGATTTAAAATAAAAATGTACAGAGTGATACATTTTTGTAAAATTTACGAGTATATATGGTGTACCATAATTGTAAATGGAATTTTTATATATACATCAAGTTTAAGATATAATATCAAAAATTAGTTTGATTTCTCTTTAGGGGATCGGTGTAAATCAAAAGATCGGTTTTTTTTTCTTTAAATTTATTTTATTAAGTATAGTTTTAAACAAAAATAGGTACACAATGATTACTTTTTTAACTTGTACAATTTATAATTATATTAAAAATTTGTGTATATGCAAGAAAGTGCTCTGTGAGGAATCAAAGATCACCAATTGACCGACTTGTGTATTAAAATAGTAAAAAATTATTCAACAAACACCATTGAATTTATAGAGGTGGTTTGTAGACTTTTCAAGTTCAATTATAGACGAAATATTGGAAATATTGAAATATCGGAATATTTCTGTTGTATGTAATTTACGGATCATTACATCAATCTTCTTCAATGTTCTAACGCAGAATTAAGAGAACTAAGTAAAGCGAAGCGTCGAGAGGAAATTATTAAACAACTCGTTGAAAACTCTGAAATACCAACAATTCTACGATAAACTAATGAGCGGCGTAGTAATGCAGATGACGAATCTCCCCCCCGGTTGGTTTCGAACTCACAATCTACCAGATAATAGCGGAGTTGCTAACCACTACACCAACTCGGGGTCGACAAACTAATTGATTTTACACAATAAAATAACACGATAACGAATCATTGAAAAGTTGACCGGCGGATATTCGAATTGAATTTAAAACGTTGAAGGAAGTGCCAGAGAATACATCAGCATTTTGCCTTCTACTACATGATCGTGTGGTTCAATATAATCCATTGACAAATATTGTTACAAAATATGTATAAAAACATCGCAATCCAGCTATAAATCAGTCAGTTTCGCTCTAGACAACGCACAATGAAGATCGACGCAGCAATTGTTGACTTCCAAGGATTTCCAAATTCAACAAATGGGAAATTCTACATAAAGGAATTAGCTCTGTTGAAATTCGATTCTTCCGAAGAAAATTGTGGTGAAGATTATATACTACAACACTATATTTTCAAATCACCAATACCGTTTTGCGGATTAAGTGAAAAAGATCAACGCACAGCTCGCTGGTTACGGAAAAACCATCATGGGTTCGCCTGGATGGATGGACATATTGAATACGAGGAACTACAATACATTTTAATAAACAATCTACACGGAGCTCGCATCATCTATGCGAAGGGAGAAGAAAAAGTACGCTATTTGAAACGACTACTACCGTCAGCGCCCATAATGAACTTTGAAGAAATAACAATTTGCCCCAAGTTGAGAATCATAACATCAACATACACTAGCCCTCGATGCGGTCATCATTCCGGAGCAACTTGCGCCATGGAAAATGCCATATCCATATACAAATATTATTGTAATAACATTTAAACATTTTTATTGTAAAAAAAATATTTCTTTTAAAATAAATTTATTAAAATAAGAAAAAAATTAAAAAATTAAAAAAATTAAAAATAAAAAAAGTTTTTATTTAATAAAAAAAAAAAAAAATAAATAAAAATTAAAAATTAAAAATAAAAAAATGTGTTTTTATTTAGAGGAAAACCTGTATAAGCCTGTTTTCAGATAAAAATATACAATCATATGATAAAATTCATTTTTGCATATTAGACAGAAATCTCCGCTATTAATATCAGCATTCCTTCTAATGACGTCAGCTGACAATTTATACAAGTTTAAACCCGTTTTCAGATAAAAATATTATAAAATTATGAAAGCAACGCCACCTTTTCATGGAATTTTGAATCTAGGTACAGAATTCGCGGTGGTTCAGACTAACGACGCTATCAAAGATGACTGCGCCACCTGTTGACAATTTTTCAAACTTACACACAGGAATCCAGACCAGCAACGCTATCAAAGGTGACTGCGTCATCTATTAGGGAATTTACAGGGCTCGAAGGTGGCTGCGCCATCTATTAGGGAATTCTTAGGTTAGAAACAATCTGTTAGGTTACACCAAATTTCCTTAGGTTCTGTTAGGTTGGATCAAGTTCCGCTAGGCTAGAAAAAAATTTTGCTCCACCCACCGCCGGAGGCTTCTAGAACCGCCTCGGTAGTTTTACCACCATCCGAGGTCGCTCAAAAAGTTGGATGGTGGGATGGTGGATCCCGTAGCCCCATATTTCTACTACTGTTGAAACCCCAAAGAACAGTGTCTGGCTATTAGCTTAACCTGTACACAAAATTTCAGCTCTCTAGGTTTATTTGGGGAGATTTTGACCTGAACGAAACTGTTAAAAAACAAGAAAATTCATGTTCTTTTGGGTATAAAAATGGTGGGGGGATTAAAAGTTGAGACCCCCAAAAGGCCCCCCTTGATACTAACTAAATTCTAATACAAAATTTCAGCCCTCTAGGTTTATTTGGGTGACCTGTGCGAGTGGTACAAACTTCGAAAACGTCGAAAATGCATGAAATTGTAGCTTAAAAATGAGGGGGGTGGGGGTAAAATATTAAAACCTCCAAAAAGCACAACCTAGCTACGAACTTTATCAACACACCAAATTTTAACCTTCTACGTTAGTTCTGGGGGCTGGGGGCGTGTTAGATCCAGCGAAAATCGTTTTCCCCCCCTCCACTCCCACCAAATCATCCTAGGAAGCTGAATTTTGGATACGTTGTAGATAATTGACCGAAACATTATTTCCAACTGGTTTGGAAAAGTTTTATTGCTTTTCCGCCCCCCACCACCCCCTTGAAAGTTGGGTCGGATCAAAAATTTTCCCACAATTTGACCCCACTTTGATAGTATGAGGTGGCTCGAAAATGAGCCCCATTTACCAAATTTCATCTCTTAACTTCCATAGAGGGGCTCTACACAAATTAAAAGGTGGCGGGAATATATATATATATATATATATATATATATATATATATATATATATATATATATATATATATACACATATATATATATATATATATATATATATATATATATATATATATATATATCAGACATTTTTTTTTCTACATATTCGTGTTCTACGGGTCCGAAAACGGATAGCGCCCCTACTCTCGCCTCTCACTGTTCTTGTCGTATAGACTGTATAAGTCTAATTTTTTCAAGGAAAAATTCGATTAAAAATGGTTGAAGGAATTTGTTCAAAGAAGGTGTTCAACTTCTTAAAATTTAATAGGCCTACTTTGCTTATATATTCTAAAATTTTTGATTATTGTACACACACATAACTCAGCTGTGCGTAGCACTCAAATACATAAACAAAAGTTTCTTAATAATAAAAATGACGACACCGTATATAATATTAACAATTTATTACACCAGTCAAATTAAAACAATATTACATACTTCCGTAAAGTTAGCCGCCCCCAAAATAAAAATCTTCAAAATTCCCAAAACAACTAGATGAAAAATAGGTGTATTTTCGGTGTTATTTAGGTATGCCAATAAAAAAAAAACGCCGTAAGCAACGGGGCCGCACCACGGGAGTCGAATTTTTCCTTTCATCTTCGGTAAGGTTACAAGCGAATTGTCATTTTGGTGGTTTCAAAATTGACGATGAGTGGTTGGCCGATTGAGGAATTTAATAAGACTTGAATCTACTATTTTCTTTTTTTCGAAAACTACGCAGTTACAAACGTCTTTATGAACATATTTTAAATTCGCAAACGATTTCCGATCGACTGAGTACCCGAAAGTGTATACCTGTCTCTAAAAAAATCTTTTCAAATATTTAATTTTTTTAACTATGACGCACCCGGAAATTAATTTTGAAAAATTTATGTTGCATAGATCATAATAAGAAGACGGCAAAAGAATTTTGATAATTATACCATAGCTACAAGTTGATAAAAAAAATATTAATACGTTAAACAATTTTTTTTTTTTTGGGGGGGGGGGGGAACGTAGGTTATATTTTTAGAAGCTGACAATTTTTTCTGAGGCATACCATAGAGGTATCTGGAACATAAAACTTCAGCCAAATCCGTCAGGCCATTAAAAAGATTTTTCGACTTTCAAATTCTTACTTCCTAGGGGTAAGTTTTTAAGGAATGAAATTCAGTAAATTTCAATTTTATGTCGGTATCAGTTAGCAGCAAAAAGATTACATAATTCAAATTCAATAGAAACACATAAATACGTACAAGGGCATTCCTACCCATGCTTATCTGCTTTTTTTTAAGTATTAAAATACCTCTGTCGCAGCATCCTGCATAACATAGCGAATTTCCGTTTATAAAGATTAGTTTTTCTCGGAAACTAGTTGAGATAGAAAAAAAGTTTGAAGACCTTTTTTATATAATTTTTTCTTCTCTTTTAAATGATGTCCTGGCATCCGACGTGTCTGGCTGAAGAACTTTAGACTTTCAACATTTTCACCAAATTTTGTAATAGTAGGATATTTCGTTCGAGAGTTATCGTGCGGACACATATATATATATATATATATATATATATATATATATATATATATATATATAAATTTGAGTGAATATTATTCTCGATTCCTAGGGACCTCAAAACAAATTTCTGCCATGGTCCCGGGTTCAAGTCGCGTCATGACAGTGGCTGTAATAGCTGAATTCCATTCTGGAAATTCGCTAAAATTCCATTCTGGAAATTCGCTAAAAGGACCTTAAACAGTGAATTGGAAGGCGTTGTTGAAGATATTTTTTTTCTAAAAAACCCAAATTCCTACTTTATAAATAATACCCCTGTCGCAGCATCTGCATAACATAGCGAATTTCCAAATCTTGGACACTGGCGGATCTCATCTAAGACCTGTACCTATTTAAAATAGTTTAGCTTTCTAAGAGTAAAAGAATTTTTAAAATAGGCTGGGTAATTAGTTTTAGTATTTTTACGGACCCAAGAACCCGAACGAATTTTGTGCAGCATAGTTGTATCCATCTAAAATAATTTAGTTCTCTAGCAGTGAGAAATTTTTTAGCATCGGTTCGATAGCTTATTACTGGCGTTTTCGGATCTCAAGATCCCGGTGGACCTCATTAAAAAATCAGCTCAGCTTATGTAATATATATATTCTAGGCGGACTTTATGTAATATATATATATATATATATATATATATATATATATATATATATATATATATATATATATATATATTCAAAACCCGTTGTGTAGCATTCTACGCCGCATTTGCATCCGCAGGACAGTTGTGGATCTCAGATAACACAACCTGTACCTATCTAAAATAGTTTACCTCGGTAATAGTAAAAAAGTTACAAAATCGGTCAGTTATTTTATTTTTGACACTTTTAGGTCCTACTAACACTGTCAGACCTTACATAACGTAATCTATATGTATCTAAAATAGTTTAGCTCCCCAACAGTGAAAAAATTTTCAAAATCGGTCGGTTAGTTTATTTTTGACACTTTTGGATCCGATGGACCCTGGCAGACTTTACATAACGTAATCTATATTTATCTAAAATAGTTTAGCTCTGTAACAGTGAAAAAATTTTCAAAATCGGTCGGTTAGTTTATTTTTACCACTTTTGGGTCCCATGGACCCTGGCGGACCCTAAATAACGTAATGTATGTCTATCTAAAATAGCTTAGTTCCGCAACAGTGAAAAAATTTTCAAAATCGGTCGGTTAGTTTATTTTTGACACTTTTGGATCCCATGGACCCTGGCAGACCTTACATAACGTAATCTATATTTATCTAAAATAGTTTAGCTCTGTAACAGTGAAAAAATTTTCAAAATCGGTCGGTTAGTTTATTTTTGACACTTTTGGATCCCATGGACCCTGGCAGACCTTACATAACGTAATCTATATTTTTATCTAAAATAGTTTAGCTCTGTAACAGTGAAAAAATTTTCAAAATCGGTCAGTTAGTTTATTTTTGATACTTTTGGGTTCTATGGACCTTGGTGGACCTTACATAACGTAATTTATATTTATCTAAAATAGTTTAGCTCTGTAACAGTGAAAAAATTTTCAAAATCGGTCAGTTAGTTTATTTTTGACACTTCTGGATCCTATGGACCCTGGCAGACCTTACATAACGGAATCTATATTTATCTAAAACAGTTTAGCTCTGTAACAGTGAAAAAATTTTCAAAATCGATCAGGCAGTTTATTTTTGACACTTTTGGGTCCTATGGACCCAGGCGGACCTTACATAACGTAATCGATATTTATCTAAAATAGTTTAGCTCTGTAACAGTGAAAAAATTTTCAAAATCGGTCAGTTAGTTTATTTTTGACACCTTTGGGTCCTGTGGACCCTGGCGGACCTTACATAATGTATTCTAAATCTATCTAAAATAGTTTAGCTCTGTAACAGTGAAAAAATTTTTAAAATTGGTCGTTTAGTTTATTTTTTACAATTATGGGATCAGTAAATCCTGGCGAAACTCATACAAGTCTAGTACTCTAACAGTAAGAAAAGGGTTCTAAGGATCTCATATAACTTATGGCAGTCCGTAAGCTTCTTGCGGACATCATTTAATTAATGAATTCAAATACTTTGACTTACTAACTGTGAAAAAATTTTTAAAATCGATTGGTTAATTAATTTCTGGCCTTTTTAGGTCCCGAAAACCTTGACCTCACATAAAATACCTTGAATCCATTTGAAATGGTTTAATTTTTTAACATTATTAATTATTAGTGAAAAAATTTTCAAAATCGATTCAAAATATTTTTCCGTGCATACATATGTACATTGTACATATTTTGTTTTGTTTCATATTTAATAATATTATATCATAACATAATCTTCAATTTCTTGTTTACTTAAAAATTCAATAAAAAAAAAAAAAAAATTCTTCATTACATTAGCTTAGAAAATCTGTTTAATTTACATTTTTCAACATGAGATAGAACCATGCTAATTATAATGCAATAAATGAGAAACAAAACTCTATACATGTATGTGTGTTATAACACATGTATGTGAATAGGCTTCACTTGTTCTCACAAAATTCTTTAATAAAAAAGTGTAAATATTTTTATACTTCATAAAGAACTGAGATATAAATATAAATTACTTATTAGACTAACAAAGAAAGAAAACTAATAATATAATGGTGAAAATTTAGATTTTCTCGAAAAATACTTAAAATAGAATGAAAATTATAATAATATTTTCTTCATAATTTTTTTTTCCTTTTCAACGATGTAAAAATCGAACTGTCTTATGATAGGATCGAATGATAAAAAATGGCCAGAAAACCTACTTCTGGGCATCCGACGTGTCTGGCCAACGAACTTAGCCGAGCCAATTCAGAATCCAGTCCGCACACAAAATTTCATAAGCATTAGACGTTTCGTTCGAGAGTTATCGTGGCGACACACACATATATATATAAATTTTAGTGAATATCATTTTCGTATTCTAGGGACCTCAAAACACATTTCTGTTATGATTCCGGGCTTAGGTCCCGTCATGACACCTACTGTAATAGCGTATTTCCAGTTTCACTTTTGGAAATTCGCAAAAAAGTGACTTTAATAACATTTTTAAATTACTTAATATTTATTACATTTGTTATAAGAGTAAGTTCTTTTTTTTTTAATTTACTATGCGCCTGCTTGTATTATTATGAAAATTTTGACCAGGTATAACAATACCATTGAATTCCGATGTAAAAACGGGAGAAGTGGGGAAAAAAGTAATGTGGAATCCCTAAAAGGCACTAACTGGATACGAACTCAATATTCATCTACTATTATACTATTTTTTTTGGATTTGACGGTGAAAAAATTTACGTTAAATATGAACTCTGAAAAAATTCATTTACGCCATTCTATACTTTATGAGTTCCAACTGGGCATCATGTTACGGAAGCTCATAAAAATTTGTGTGCTGTTTCTGGGTCATCTAAGATAGACGTTCGTAGTGTCCAAAGATGGTTCGCAAAGTTTAGGTCAGGTGACATGTCTCTTCAAGATGAACGTCGCTCCGGAAGACCTAAAAAACTTGATGACGATGTTTTGAAGACACTATAGTGTGTAACGAACCGTTGTTGACCACTAGAGAGATCGCAAAGAAGTTTCACACTCCGCATACAACGATCGAGAACCACTTAAAGAAACTTGGCTTTCTTTACTCTGTGAACTTCGTCCAGCATTACATAATCACAAAGGTGTTTCTCTTCTAGTATGACAACGCTAGGCCACATACAGCTTTAAGGACGACGTAGCGACTCCAGGAGCTTGGATATGAGGTTCTACCCCATGCTCCTTACTCACCTGATCTAGCTCCATCTGATTATTATTTGTTCCTCTCCATGCAAAATTTTCTTGATGGTAAAAGTTTCCAAAAAAAATATTCATGATGTTCAAATGGCAGTAACGAACTTTCTCAGCTCAAAGGACAACGCTTTCTTCAAATCGGGAATAGACAAGCTTGTTGATCGATTGAGGAGGGTTGTAGAAAGCGGTAGACAATATCTCATTAATTGATGTTCATTTAAACATAAACTATAAAAAATTGAATTTTAGGTAAAAAAACGACAAAACTTTCTTGCCAACCAATATATATATATATATAATATATATATATATATATATATATATATATATATATATATATATATATATATATATATATATATATATATATATGTATATATATATATATGTATATATATATATATATATATATATATATATATATATATATATATATATATATATATATATATATTCCCGCTACCTTTTGACATGTGTAGGGCTTCCCCAATGGAAGTTAAGACCTTTGGTAAATGGGGCTCAATTCCGATGCACCTTATACTATCAAAGTGGGGTCAAATTTTGATTCCGACCCAACATTTAGGGGGATAGTGGGGGCAAAAAAACAATAAAACTTTTCCAAACCAGCTGGAAATAATGTTTCGGTAGATTGTCTACAAATATCCAAAATTCAGCTTCCTAGGATGATTTGGAGGGAGTAGAGGGAGAAAAAATGATTTTGGGTGGATCTAACACGCCCACAGCCCCCCAGAATTAACGTAGATAGTTGAAATTTGGTATGTTGATACAGTTCGTATCAAGAGTCTGCTTTTTGGAGGTTTTAATATTTTACCCCCACCCCACTTTTTTTTAAGCTACAATTTCATGCTACTTTGACGTTTTCGGAGTTTTTGGTTACCAGTCGCACAGATCACCCGAATAAACCTAGAGTGCTGAAATTTTGTATTCGAATTGAGCTAATATCAAGGGGGTGCCTTTTGGGGGTCTCAACTTTTAACCCTTACCCCCACCATTCCATTTTTATACCAAAAAGAACATGATTTTTCGTGTTTTTTAACAGTTTCGTTCAGGTCAAAATCTCCGCAAATAAACCTAGAGGACTGCAATTTTGTGTACAGGTTAATAGCCAGCCACTGCTTTTTGGAGGTATCAACTTTTACCCCTTACCCCCACGATTTTTATGCCAATATTTCCTTGATTTTTTTGCCTTTTTTCTAACACGCCTAGAGACTCTCTGAGTAAACGTAGAGGGCTGAAATTTTGTACATGTATTGAGTTGGTATCCAGTTACTGCCTTTTAGGGATTCCACATTACTTTTTCCCCCACTTCTCCCATTTTTACATCGGAATTCAATGGTATTGTTGACTGTGTTTAAAATGCTTTATAAATTATACTATAAGACAAGCAAGCGAATAGTAAATTTAACAATTTAAAAAAAAATGAATTTACTTTTATAACAATTACTATTTAAGGTCCTTTTTTAATATTTAAAAATAAAGCACAAAGACAATTGGCGGATAAGCATGGGTAGGAATGCCCTCGTACGAATTGTGTTGGCTTTTTTCCTGCTAACTGCTATCGGCACCGAACTGAAATTTACTGGGAATCAGCCCTTAAAAACTTAAAACCTTTTTTTAAAGCCTGATCAGCCGGACACTCATCATCAGTTTTGAAACCACCAAAATGACAAATCGCTTTCAATCACATTTCGCTTGTAGACATTCAATACCGAAGATGAAGGGAGAAATTCAACTTCCGTGATGGGGCCCCGCTGCTCACGGCGTTTTTTTTTTAAATTAACTTTTTTATTTATAAATTTTTTTCTTTCTTTATATTTTCATCATCTTGTTTCCAACGTTTTAGTTTGCTTTTTACGCAGTCAGGTTTTTTTATTTTTAATTTTAGTTTTAGTAAAGTCTTGTTAGCGTTGTTTAATTATTTAAAAGAAAAAATATATAGGTACGCATATGAGATTACTGCGGCCGGCAGCCTAAATTACTACGAATTTGATATTAAAATTTTTTTTCATGCTAGCACTAATATACTAGCTTTTGTCTACGACTTCGTCCGCTTATAGTCATTGAAGGTTGATTAAATGATTTAGTACACTTACTATGTTCTCATCGACTTCACACGGATGAGTTCATCGACAAAAACTAGTTTCCATATAAATTTTCAACCCTTCTTATACCGTTTTAAGGTATGAAATTTTAAAAAGCTATACTTGGTACTCGCCTACCTTACTAAAACACCCCTGTGCAGTATGTCACGTTTCTAGACTCAATGGTTTTCTATATAAATTTTCATCCCCTATTTTATATCGCTACGGAATTAAATTCCAAAAATCACTTTTTACAGCTCACCTACGCTGCATAAGGAAATCCTGTACAAAATTTCACGTTTCTGAGCCCAGCAGGTTTTTTAAATAAATCTTGACCGCCTATTTTACCCCCTTAGAGGATGAATTACCAAAACCCCTTCTTGGTGTTCGCCTACATTATATAAAGATCCGCCTTATAGAATTTCATGTTTCGAGACTCAACGGTTTTTTATATAAATTTTCATCCCCTATTTTAACCCCTTAGGAAGCAAAATTCTAAAAATCCACTCTTGTGCTTGCTTGCGTTACTAAAGGAACCTATGTACAAAATTTTACGTTTCTAAACCCAGCGGTTTCCTATATAAATTTTCATCTCTATTTTACAAAACTTAAATTATTTTATAGAAATAAATTTTTACAAAAATTCTCCCACTTAATACTCATCAACATTACTAAAAGACCCCTGTGGCTCTGTGCAAAATTTTACTTTTCATAAATTTTCATCCCTTACTTTATACCCCTAGGGGATGGATTTTTAAAAATCTTTTCTTGGTGCCCCCCTGCGGTACATAATGAACTCGTCTGCAAAATTTCACGTTTCTAGACCCCATTGGTTTGCTATATAAATTTTTCATCCCGTATTTAGAGGATGAATTTTGAAATTTCATGTAGCCTGTAACACTCCCGAGATTAAGACAAATCCAGCGACACCTTCTTTACCAAAATTCGTTAAGCCGTTTAGGGTGCAGGCTGCACCATAGAAACAGACATAGTCAGAGGATACATACATACTTCTTAAATACATTACCCTTCTTCTGATGCAGTCGGATAAAAAAATTTACGCATAATTCTCTATATTTTAAATTACCAAAAAGGCTTCTTTATATGGTTCATTTCAGTTAAATTTAACCATGCATCATCACTTTGAATTTAAATAATTTCCTTTTTCTTGGCTTTATCTCTTTTATTATTGTATTTATGTAAATTTTAAATTTGCAGTTTATTTTTAGAAAATAATAGAAGATTAATTTGTTTCGAATATAAGAATTATTTAATTTTTTAACGAAAACTCATGATCAATTGTATCTGAAATGAGGTATACCTATAGACCGGCTAGGTTTACGTAAACCTAGCCGACCCTTTTGTTTTTCATGTTTTCTCCAGTGAAACACCTAATTTTATATTGGCACACCTAAATAACACCCAAAATACATCTACTTTTCATCTAGTTGCTTTTTGGGATTTTTAAAATTTTTATTTTGGTGACGGCTAGCTTTATACAGGTAACAATATTACAGAATGCATTATCATACAGATTGCTAAATAATAACAAATGCCTTACTAATCAAGTGCTTTAGACCGCTATTACACTGTCATAGATATATGTCAAATTTTATTTAATCAAAGAAATATAGTGTAATGAGTCAACTTTTATAATATAAATTTCTGTAACCATACACGGAGAGAAAATTCCTATAAAAATTACTGAGCTCAGTACTACAATCGACGTGTGACGCGAAGATATTCAATTTTGTACGGTAAAATTATAAAAATTACAATAATATAACTATAATTTTTATAATTTTACCGTACAAAATTGAATATGTAAGCCTGTTACACGTCGATTGTAGTATGGGCACAGTAATTTTTATAGGAATTTTCTCTCCGTGTAGTTACAGATACTTCTTAATATTTGATCATAGATTTGATCAAAGATATTTGACATATATCTATGATAATGTAATAGCGGCCTTATAGGCAATTCATACTGGAATCACTTACAAGCATAATTTTTTTTTTTTAAATTTTCAACATAACTATAGATTATGTACAGTTAATGAAAAATGCTTCCTGAAAACTTTTAAGAGATGTTCTTAAAAAATTAAATTGAAAATTATTTAAGGGAAAATTCACTAAAAAAAAGATAAATCGATTTTTTTCTTCATATTTATGTTCCTTAAGGTGTTAAAAATGTTCTCCTAAAAATTTGTTTTAAAAAAAAATGAAAAATTAAAAAGTTATGGGCATTTTAGTGCACGCACTTTACTATAATTCAATTTAAATAAAAAACTTTATAAATATTCTTTTCTCGAAAGTACGTTTTTCGACATGGTTCCTCATGTATCTCAAAAAGTATTTGAGATATCGAGATAAGTCAAAGTGCATATTATTCCTCGATACTGTCATTTTGGCAGGAACTAGTATCTTTTGTTTCAATAGTATATTTTCAGAATGGCGGTTGTTTATAGTCGAGAAAAAGCGATGGCTTTTAAAAATTTATATTTAAAATGCGATTTCCAGCTGGCTTTTTATTTTTTTAGATGCTAGTTAATGCCATAACTGTATGTGTATCTTTTCAGAAAATTCTTGATTTTTTGATTTTGGTTCACTGAGGATTTCACAACGCGAGGAACCATCAAGGTGGAAAAATCTCGAAGTGGGGACATCCAAAGCTATTTATACTCAGTTCATTTTTTAATTTCTTTTTTTGTTTTTTGTATAATTTCTAGACGTGTATAAAGAATGTTGTATATTTAGTTTTTACCCGACTCCATCAGAAGTAGTGATGAGCAAATGCAAGACCAAGACCAAGACTTAGCAGCCTTGGTCTTGTTCTTGCATTAAGAATATTGGTCTTGGTCTTGCTAGAGCAGTTTGAGTCTTGGTCTTGGTCTTGCAAAATGCAGTCTTGGTCTTGGTATTGCTAAAAGATCTTGCAATTTCTTGCATTTTTTTACTAGCGAATTTTTTCCTTCTAAAATGAGAATTTTCTCTCTTTACGGTGTTAATTATACTTTCAAACTATTTAAATAGTTTAGCAAGAGTCTTGCTTTTTTCTTGCTTTTGTCTTGGTCTTGCTCACTTGAGTCTTGGTATTGGTCTTGCAGCCATACTTACAGTCTTGGTCTTCCTCTTGGTATACATAGTCTTGGTCTTGGTCTTGTAAAAAATGCAAGACCAAGACTAATTTTGCTCATCACTAATCAGAAGGAGTGTAATGTTTTTGGGACGTATGTATGTACTCTCTGACTATGTCTGTTGCTGTGGTGCAGCCTGCACCCTAAACGGCTTGATGGATTTTGGTAAAGAAGGTGTCACTGAATTCGTCTTAATCTCGGGAGTGCTATAGGGTACATGAAATTTCAAAATCCATCTCCTAAATAGGGAATGAAAATTTTATATAACAAACTATTGGGTCTAGAAACGTGAAATTGTGCAGACGAGTTCTTTATGTAACGTAGGGGAGCACCAAGACAACATTTTTTGAAAATTCATTCCCTAAGGGTATAAAGTAGGGGATGGAAATTTATGAAAGGTAAAATTTTGCACAGGACCACAGGGGTCCTTTAGTAATGTAGATGAGTATTATGAGGGAGAACTTTTTTAAAAATTTATCCATTAAGTGTGTAAAAGAGGGGATGAAAATTTATATAGGTAATCGCTGAATTTAGAAACGTAAAATTTTATACAAAGGTTTCTTTAGTAACGCAAGTAAGCACCAAGAGTGGCTTTTTAGAATTTCGCTTCTTAAGGGGTTAAAAGAGGGGATGAGAATTTATATAGAAAACCGTTGAGTCTAGAAACGTGAAAGTCTACAAAGAGGTTCTCTATATAATGTAGGCGAGCACCAAAAATGGGTTTTGGAAATTCATCCCCTAAGGGAGTAAAATAGGCGGTCAAGATTTATTTAAAAAACCTGCTGGGCCCAGAAACGTGAAATTTTGTACAGAATTTCCTTATGCAGCGTAGGTGAGCTGTAAAAAGGGATTTTTATCGATGAATTCATCCGTATGGAATCGATGACGATATAGTTAGTTTACGAAATCGTTTAATCAACCTTCAATGCCTCTACGCGGACGAAGTTTTAGACAAAAGCTAATATATTAGCGTTAGTATAAAAAAATTTTTTTTAGTATCAAATTCGTGGTAATTTAGGCTGCCAGCCGTACTAATATCATATGCGTACCTATATATTTTTCCTTCTAAGTAACTAATCAACACTAAAAAGACCTAAATAAAAAATTAATAAAAATCAAAAATCAAAAAATCCGACTACGTAAAAAGCAAACTAAAACGGTGGAAACAAGCTGAAAATATAGAGCAAGAGAAAAATTTATAAACGAAAAAGTTAATTAAAAAAATCAAAAAATCCGACTGCGTTTAAACTAAAACTGGAAACACGAGGAAATAGAGAAAAATAAGAATGACTAACAGGTAAAACAGTCGGAGGCATAAATGTTGTATCAAGTTAAACAGAAAATTTTAATGTCTCCGACTGGTTTACTTTTTTCTCTATTTTCTCCTTTTTCTCTATTTCATCTTGTTTCCACCGTTTTAGTTTAGTTTAAACGCAATCGGACGTTTTGATTTTTTTAATTAACTTTTTTATTTAATAAAATATTTATTAGTATAAAAAAATAATAATAAAAAGGTTGATTTTTCATGTTTTCTGCCGAATCTCCCCGTGATAATAATTAACTTTATTATAAATTTATAAAATAATAAACAAAAACAATAGTAATATGCTAAATAAATTTGGATTGAATCATGGATATTAACTGAGATTATTTTGCTAATTAACTAATGACTTCTAGTAATTAAAAAATAACGTTTACGAAAAAGTCACAAACTACGTAATACGCCTACCGCAAAATCCCCTAACTTTAACTATTGAACCTAATATTACCATACCACTCTCTGTGTTAAAAAAATTAAAATTCCATAGCTTATAAAACCTAAATATATAATTCTTTTTTTTAGTGACACAACTATTTCTAACAAACTACTATAAATTTTTCTTCTATAAATTCTTCTGACATTGCCAACTACCATTTCTTTAAATCATTAACTTAAGTAGGTAGGTAATTTCATCATATAAAAAATTTCATAATCTCATAAGTATTTAGAAATTACTTTCACTTATTATTACACGAGAGGTTTGTATTTTTTCGAATAAATTTGTGTTTATTATATAACGAAAATTGCGTTTAGGCAAGAAATTGAAGTTGTAAAAACAAAATTCAGAAAAATATAAAACTCAAGTGTAATACGGTAAGACAATTTAACGAATAAAATAAATTAATATAATTCACATTATTATTTAATATATTGTTCTGAAGCCATTAAAACTTTTTTATCATGTTTACCCACAATGAAATGACCAATGAAATGTTCTATAACATTTTTATCGCTATAAAAATCTGTCCTAACTTTTTTTTTCATGGTAAAAGTGAAAAACTATAATATTCTTATCCAGCTGCGGCGATAGCGGGCCCCGGACATATTAGGGGCCCCAAGACAGCAGGAAAATTTAATTTTTTTTATTTTAACTGTACTGATTTTATAGATTTTAATTTTATTGTATTCTAACTGTACCAACTCAATCTTTTTTAACCGACCCATATTATTTTTTTTATTTTTCATGGACACTCTTATATAGACAACCAATAACTTTCCAGTTCTCCGAACTGACGTTAACAGAAAAAGTTGTCATTTAGAGACGTCCAGCAGTGTTTGTGATGTTTTGATTATTTCTTCATTAAGTGGATATTCTCCATTGTAATACCCCACATGTATATATACAGTCTCAGTTAACAGTTGCATATGAAAATAATGCATTTATGCTACAACGGGATGTACCAGTTGAAATTTTACAGTTTTGAAGACGAAAACACATGACAAGCATATGGGCTAATTTCAAAGGATTATTATATCCTTGAATAAAAATTTCAGATCTTTTTGATTTTATTATTTATATCTATAATAGATACTAAAAAAGCTTTTTCAACACGTTTTTGGTAAAATGTGATAACTACCCCCGTTAGCTTCTCCCACGTCTTATCTAACGATCCATTGCCTTTTGACCCTTCTGTTACCGCCTCCCATTCCTCCCGACTCATTCTGTTGATTACAAACCTTTTCCACCTCTAAAAAAGGGCCCCTACAAAAATCTTGCGGGAGGACCCCGAAGGCCTTAGCGCCGCTACTGTTCTTATGGGACTTGCTATACATGAGTTAAATTGTCGCATTTAAGTATTTGCGTATTATCGAATAATTCGTTTAAGTAATGGTTACTATAAGTCTGGTAAAATTAGGTTACTGTAACAATTCCTAACTTTACCAACGACCCCGATTACAAACGGTAAAAACTTTTACATTTTAACATTAATATACAGTGATTGCAACAGCTATCAAAAATTTGAAATCTGTTACTTTTCGTTGTTGGATATTACTTGAAATTAACAAGACCGGCGGAGTGGTCGAGCGTGCTTAAGCACTCGCATTTGCCGACTGGTAGGTTTTCTGTAGTTTTCCTTCACAGTTCCAGATGAATATCGGCATAGTTCCTTAAGTAAACGGCTGCAAACGTACACCTACCAAATCCTAGCCCACACACCACTTTCCTTATCCTCCACCCACATCATAAATGTATAGATAATGTAAAAAGATATTGTAAAAACTATAAAAATAATAGATAAAGATACATATAATGATGTGGATGGCGTCTGTTATAGACTAAAATGACCTTAAAAACGGACGTTTTAACACATTGTTATTATTATTATTATTATTATTATTATTATTATCGTGAAAAAATTAACGAAAAAACGCGACTGCACTTCAAAAACCCCCAGGCGGAGGGAAAAGTGTCCATGCAGCGTACCAGGTCAGGTACTTCTAGGTCAGGTACGTAATGTCCGTCATACAGCATCCCCTTCCTGGTCTTCCCTACCTAATAAATCCCCGAACCTCGCTGCAAAACCATGGCAGTGGGAGATTCGAGGGCAGGTCCAATGGATGTTCGAGGACCCGCTCTAAACGGGGCATGGGCGTTCAAAGGTGTTCATGAACTCCCGGAGAAAGTCGTCTCGTGCGACCGGAGCGTGCGGAGCGTCCCGATAATAACTGCTTTTTGCATTGACGCCGCTAACATGTTGGCATGAGATCTACAAGCCGGAATGATGTTAAGATTGCGCACAAAGGAGTTATGCATACCCCCCAGACATCCGATTATAAGTACGACCAAGCGGATAGTATAGCCCGGGTACAGTTGTCGCAGTTCATGTATTAGATCTTGATATTTAATCCTTTTTTGCTCCTCCTTTTCGACTATGTTAGTTTCCGCCGGAGCAGAGAACTCGATAACATACATAGTCTGAGATGTTAAATCTTGGAGCACAACATCAGGCTTATTGGCGTTCAATTGCCTGGTAGTTGCAACCGGCATATTCCAAAAGATCTTGCACTTTTGGTTGGCAACAAAGGATTCTACTTCCGCAGGATCGTAGGGCAAGACTGGTGTTTTGTCAACTTCGTAATGATGACGAAGATAAAAGTAGAGCACACGCAACGCTGCATTATGGCGATGGATATAGGTGGATTTAGCATAATAAGAACAACCTGAAGTCAGGTGCATTAAGGTTTCCGGGTATGCTTTGCATGCCCGACACGAGGTACTCGAAACCCCTTTATTACCCATCACATATTTTTGGTGTGTTAAAGTGTTCCACACTCCATCTTGAGCTGCCATGATAAAGCCCTCCGTTTCCGATTTAAGTCCATTAGCTCTCAAGAAAGCCCAAGTGAGTTCGCTCGAAAGGCCAAGGTTGTCAAGATGACGGTAGAACATACCCTGGTGAACTTTGTCGCGATGTTTATTGAGCAGATGTTGTTGCTCGGCTCTCTTGATTGCCGACTTTTGGCGCGACTGTGATAGTGAAAGAATGTTATCATCACCGTCGCGATTACGCGGATCGAAGGCTAAGCCCAAGATATCGGCGGCACGTTGCGCTGCTGTGAATAAAAATGCGCCTACGCCAGCAAGCTCGTGATCCCTGACGAGTTGCAATAGCGGGTCTGAACTGTTAAGTACACGACAAGCTGTACCCAAGACTATACGATCATGTAAACGTTCGACTGACAGGAGCCCCCTCCCCCCCTGGTCTCGTGGGAGGTAAAGTCGTTGTGTCGATGCGCGTGGGTGCAAACTACGGTTGATATTCATTATTTTCCGCGTGTCTCGGTCTAGTTCCTCCAATTCATTCACATTCCACTTAATTGAGCCAAAAGTATATAAAAGGATGGGTATGGCTAACATATTTGTAGCGCTGGTCTTGTTTTTCGACGACAATTCGGAACTCCAAATTTGTCGGAGAAGGCGCTTATATCTATTATTATTATTATTATTATTATTATTATTATTATTATTATTATTATTATACGCTTTACGCCAACCTGGCGCTGACTACTCAGTAGGACAGTACTGGGTAACTTTCACCTATACCGGCATTATGTAAGGTATTAGCCTCTGTGGCAGGGTAATGTGCCAAACCAACCCGTAAAAGCACCGTAGTACATTCACGGAAGAGTTCGTCACATCACTTCTTATATTATTATTTTTGCTTGAAACGAGGTGTTATGCGACTATTTTCGTGTACACTGGGTCGTACGACGAGATTTTAGTGGGAGCAGGGCCCGCTCCAAGGGCGGGCAACCCGGGCATTTGCCCGGGGCGGCAAATTTTAAGAGAGGTAATTTTGTAAATTTTTGTAAGAAAGGGTGGCAATTTTACAAGAAGAAGAGATTTGCCCGGCGCAGAAAATTTAAAGGGCGGTAATTTTGTAAAAAAGGGGCGGCATTTTATAGCTGACGAGCAAAAGAAAGATCGCCGGTATAAAAAAGAGAAAAGAGGGCGCAATTTTCATACGCAGCAAACAAAAAAAAAATCACTCATTTTGTGAAGGAGTGGAATTATTATCTTTTGCGCGGGGCGGCGTAAACGCTAGAGCGCTGGTGGGAGCGTAGATGTTGGCTCAATGACAGACGGCTGTGATAGCCTAGTTCATTTTCGCGTCCTCAGAGGATAGGTAGGAGTCGGGGCAGAGGAAAGGGAAAGGACTGTTTGTGTTTGTGTGTGTGTTCGTGTATGTGTGTGGATGTATCGTTGTATTTTACATTTCTTGGTGTAAATGTGTTCTGGTTCATCAAATTGCTCACTAAGATTGGATGTTCCTGGAATTGCGCGTTTAGATGGTACAACGGTTGACGGATTTTGTGTGTTATTGGGTTGGGGAGGATTGTGCACCAGATTATTATTATTATTATTTTAAGTTTAACGAAATAAACGCGACTGCACTTCAAAAATCCCCAGGCGGAGGAAAAAGTGTTCGTGCAGCGTACCAAGTCAGGTACTTCAAAGTCAGGTACGTAATGTCCGTCATACAGCATCCCCTTCCTGGTCTTCCCTACCTAATAAATCCCCGAACCTCGCTGCAAAACCATGACACTGGGAGATTCGAGGGCAGGTCCAATGGATGTTCGAGGACCCGCTCTAAACGGGGCATGGGGTTCAAAGGTGTTCATGAACTCTCGGAAAAAGTCGTCTCGTGCGACCGAAGCGTGCGGAGCGTCCCGATAATAACTGCCGTTTGCATTGACGCCGCTAACATGTTGGCGTGAGATCTACAAGCCGGAATGATGTTAAGATTGCGCACAAAGGAGTTATGCATACCCCCCAAACATCCGATTATAAGTACGACCAAGTGAACAGTATAGCCCGGGTACAGTTGTCGCAGTTCATGTATTAGATCTTGATATTTAATCCTTTTTTGCTCCTCCTTTTCGACTATGTTAGTTTCCGCCGGACCAGAGAACTCGATAACATACATAGTCTGAGATGTTAAATCTTGGAGCACAACATCAGGTTTATTAGCGTTTAATTGCCTGGTAGTTGCAACCGGCATATTCCAAAAGATCTTGCACTTTTGGTTGGCAACAAAGGATTCTACTTCCGCAGGATCGTAGGGCAAGACTGGTGTTTTGTCAACTTCGTAATGATGACGAATATAAAAGTAGAGCACACGCAACGCTGCATTATGGCGATGGATATAGGTGGATTATAAGAACAACCTGAAGTCAGGTGCATTAAGGTTTCCGGGTATGCTTTGCATGCCCGACACGAGGTACTCGAAACCCCTTTATCACCCATCACATATTTTTTGTGTTAAGGTGTTCCACACTCCATCTTGAGCTGCAGTGATAAAGCCCTCCGTTTCCGATTTAAGTCCATTAGCTTTCAAGAAAGCCCAAGTGAGTTCGCTCGAAAGGCCAAGGTTGTCAAGGTGTCGGTAGAACATACCTTGGTGAACTTTGTCGCGATGTTTATTGAGCAGATGTTGTTGCTCGGCTCTCTTGATTGCCGACTTTTGGCGCGACTGTGATAGTGAAAGAATGTTATCATCACCGTCGCAACTACGCGGATCGAAAGCTAAGCCCAAGATAGCGGCGGCACGTTGCGCTGCTGTGAATAAAAATGCGCCTACGCCAGCAAGCTCGTGATCCCTGATGAGTTTCAATAGCGGGTCTGAACTGTTAAGTACACGACAAGCTGTACCTAAGACTATACGATCATGTAAACGTTCGACTGACAGAAGCCCCCCCCCCGGTCTCGTGGGAGGTAAAGTCGTTGTGTCGATGCGCGTGGCTGCAAACTACGGTTGATATTCATTATTTTTCGCGTGTCTCGGTCTAGTTCCTCCAATTCATTCACATTCCACTTAATTGAGCCAAAAGTTTATTATTATTATTATTATTATTATTATTATTTTAAGATTTAACGAAAGAAACGCGACTGCACTTCAAAAACCCCCAGGCGGAGGGAAAAGTGTCCGTACAGCGTACCAGGTCAGATACTTCTAGGTCAGGTACGTAATGTCCGTCATACAGCATCCCCTTCCTGGTCTTCCCTACCTAATAAATCCCCGAATCTCGCTGCAAAACCATAACAGTGGGAGATTCGAGGGCAGGTCCAATGGATGTTCGAGGACCCGCTCTAAACGGGGCATGGAGTTCAAAGGTGTTCATGAACTCCCGGAAAAAAGTCACTGACATCTTAACCTATTACTGTTTCTTTTTTTTTTTTACTTGTAATATAAGTTTCTGGAAAATTGATTTATGAGTGAAATCAAAGATTTTTATCAGTTGATTTTATTAAGTCAGTTAAATAAAATTAAATTAATTTCGTCTTCATTTTATTCAAATTTAAAATTCAGTTTATTCAAAGTTACGTGGGTCTACGGGGTACTAGTATAATATTTTAATTGTAATATTATGAACATAAGTTCGGTGAAATTTTAGCGAATTTCCAGAAAGAATTCTGGAAATTCAGCTATTATGGTGTTAGCCATAGTGGAAGTTCAGCACGAAAATATGGCAGAAATTTGTTTTGAGGTCCCTAGACCCCAGAAATAACATTCACTAAAATTTATATATATATATATATATATATATATATATATATATATATATATATTATATATATATATTTTTTTCGGTTTCTAGGGACCTCAAAAAAATTTCTGCCATAGTCCCGGGCTCAAGTCGCGTCATGACAGTGGCTGTAATAGCTGAATTCCATTCGCTAAAACTGTCAACAGTTATGTACTTATTTGAAAAATATGTATATTAGAGGTACAAATACATTCACACACATAGATATACGTATATATACATTTTGTACTATATACGTCGTTAAATTGGTTCCATATCAATATACCTATCATCAATGACACAAATAATGCATTTAAACAAAATATCTAGTAGTGTTTCCTAGCCCATGGGGTAGACGTACCCAAACTGGATCTATATTTTTTCTTTAAATAATAATAAATTTATAAACTTTATATTAACTTTTTACCGAAGTTCTCAATTTTTATGGACTAGTTTCCAAAGGATATTAGTCCATAAAAATTGAGAACTTCGGTTTAAAAGAACTTATAAATAAGAAATTTATTTTCTATAAATGTGTACATGTTTGAAAGCAGATGATTTTATTAAAAAAATCCTCAATTTGATACATTATAAGCACTAACTGGTTTATTTCGGCTTTTTCAGATTATGTTGAATAATTTTGTAGATTTATATTATTAACATTAAATACGTCTAGAAAGTATTTTTCGTCTCCAGATCAATATTTTATTTGAGGATTGTTCACTTTTTACGGCAAAAATTAAACCAATTCTATCAAAGAAATTAAATTATTCTTTATTGATTGCCATCAATTAGTAGTACTCATGTTAGTATTCATATTATGCAACTAATAAACGTTAACTTTTTTTTAGCGTAGATCAATCTTAAGGTCAAGAATATCCAAAACTAGCAACATGACACATGTAACCGATTTAGGGAAAAAGTAAACAGGTTTATTAATCAGTCTTATAATTTAATTACTTATTTCAAGATTTCACTTGAATTGAACTACCTGTAAACGATTCTACAATAAAATTGATAAGTAATCCGCAAATCCTCTATTAATTGAAATATATAGTTGTTTATATAATTGATTTTGTATTTTAAAAGTACCAAAAGGCTTTACTGACCAACTTTTGGTACATTCATCCTATAAAGATTTTGTTTCACGAATACATTCAGATGCAGCCATCTTTTGACCAATATAAGTAGGTATGTATGTATATCCACATACGTATATCTCACTATTGCAGTTATATACATACATACACATTATATGATTATACACATACAACATAGTTGTAAACACACTAAAATTATAGAAAATAAATAGACTTTTTTTTTCTTATTTTCTCAAAAACTAGCAAACGTAGAATAAAAGTTTAAAAACCTTTTTTATGTGATTTTTCCCGTCTTCGCAATGATGTAAAAAAATGTGGCAAAAATTTTTAAATTATAGCAAATTTTGGCCAAAAACTCATTTTCACGAAAAATGCTCAAAAAACCATGTTCCTCAGCTCCGATGTTTTTGGCTGAAGAACTCATCCAAGATTTTTGGACTTCCAACGTTGTCACCAAATTTCGTAAAACTAGCAGTTTTTCCTGAAGAGCTACCGTGCTGATACATAAATACATATATATATATATATATATATATATATATATATATATATATATAGATATGTGTGTGTGTGTGTGTGTGTGTGTGTGTGTGTCCGCGCGATAATTCTCGAACGAAATGTCTTACGTTTATGAAATTTGGTGAAAATATTGGAAGTCCCAAACCGTTGGACGAGTTCGTTAACCAGACACGTCCGATGCCTGGAACATGTCTTTTTTAGCAATTTTCGTGAAAAAAATTAACTTTTTGCCAAAATTTCCTCTTATTCATAAATTTTTGTAAAAATTTTTTACACTATTGGAAAGAGGAGAAAAAATCACATAAGAAAGGTCTTCAAACTATTATGCTATGTCAACTAGTTTCCAAGAAAAACTAACTTTTATAAACGGAAATTCGCTATGCTATGCAGGATGCTGCGACAGGGGTATTATTCAATTCTAGCCATTAAGAAATACTTTACTTTTATGGAAATTTTTTAAATCAAACTATGAAAAATATCGAGGCTATCTGTCATTATTTGTGTCAATTTTGGAATTAGAAAATTTATATAGGTACCAATGTTTTAGTACTTATATTAAAAGATATTCATTACTTACCTATTACATTAGGTATTCTTTAGAAGAAGTCTCATAATAATGTAAACGTGCATGGAGAAAATAAAAATAAAACACTAATTTTCTAATTTTAAAATATTTATTTACTTATATATAAACTGCAGCTTACAATAAGTAAAAATACCTACTAATGAAAACAACTTTTGTGTGCAATACCTACTACACATTCAATTTAAAAAAATATATATATAATTGCTATTGAAAATTTAAACAGATATATAATTATTTTTAACAGAAAAAATTTTTAATTTTTAATTGTTTTTATTCTTGTCTGTCTAATCCTAAATTAATTTAACTTTGTATTAATTAGGTTTGCATATAGCCTATAGGCTAGTAATAGTATAGTTCTATTATGGTCGTGGGCTGTCCACTGACCGTTTGTAGAGGGGAGAGCAAAACAAACGTGGTCATTTGATTGGTCAATCAAAGCAAGGCACTCTTATGTACAAAAACACAATATCACAACTAAACACTAGTAGACACCAAATGTTATGTACCCCGACACACACTTATGCATAGGTGGGTTCGTTCCTTTCCTTTTGTTATCAAAACTATATTCTACACATATTTGTGTTTGACCCTTCCATTCGCCACTCATAATAATTACATCATATAAAACACCCTTTTGGTATACATATAAACAGTAACAATGATCTTTAATCCTTATTGATTTACACACTATTTCATGCATTCATTCCGGTCGTAGATATTTAGACACTTTTTCTTATCGCGCACTGGCTCGTTGTCTGTCTAAATTAAAACTGAACTTATTATTCTTATAAAATTTCTTAAAACTGCACAGCTTTTTCTCTTACCACTCACACCTCTCCATTATTAGCATAGTACCCCTACATCCCGTTTTATAGAGAAAGCTACGTACATATAATAAACAGTGCGTCCATTTGAAAGCTACACATAAGAGATGCAGGAGCAGGGGTGTATTTCCCATAAGGCGGACGAAGCGCGCGCCTAGAGCGGCAAATTTTGGGGAAAAAAAGGTTACAGTCTCTTATCTGGCTTCACATTTCACACTTCAATAAAAAAAAAAAAAAAATTGACCTTTTTCGAGACCGTAATAAATTTTATGACTTTTTTTGGTAAAAATATTTTATCCTTTTAAATTTTTCATAATTTTTAAATTAAGTTAAAAAAAAGTTTAAGTTCAATATGGATTTATATGTGACGAAGCAAAAAATCATAGATCCTTGATATTGCTTGCATTAAAGTTGGGAATTTCAAAATGCCAATTAGATTGTGAATTTTATTTTATCGGCTGATTTTTCTGACATAGCAGTAATTTTATTAGGTAAATTTAATAATTTTAATAAATAATTTTTTCTTATTTGAAATTGAATTAACTATGATAAGCAAACTAAGTAAATAATTTATGATAATTTTTATAGCGTAATGATTTCCATAACAGTTAATAATTTAAAATAATTTTCTTTTTCATAACATACTTTGATGTTACATATGTTACGTCACACGAAAATGGATATACAGACATTGACAGACAAAGGACTAGTAGACAGACAGATGGGACCGACTGACAAACAGACAAGACCGATTAACAGACAGACAGGACTGGTAGACGGACAGACAGGACTATTATACAAGACAGACAGGATAAACAGGCAGACAGGATTTGACGGGCAGACAAAAAAGACAGCCAGACAGACAGGATAAAATTAAAATACGACAGACGAACAAGCAAACAGGAATGACTGACAGACAGACTGTAGACTAAACGGACAGACAGACACAGAACATACAGCCAGTTAATAGGACAGGACTGACATACAGACAAGACACACGGTAAGACATGACAGACGGGGCAAACAAACAGACAGACAGACGAGGAAATTTTATTGTGGAAAAAAGTATTTTATTGCTTCTATTATAAAACAATTCTTCTGAGTTAGGAATCATGCTTCTCCTCTTCAGTGAGGACAAATGTACCCTGTGACCGCGGAATGCAATTCATATGTTTTTTTTACGTCCGAAATTTTCAAGTCCACACTGTAGGTAATTATTACAGACAATTGCAAATCCCTAAAAACTAAGTATATATGTATAGTTTCAGGTAATATTTTTCTGAGAATTTGAATATAGCGGAAAAATCCAATTTTAATCCAGTTATAGGACAGTAAATAATTACTACATTCATTCTTTGGGAATTAACTTAACTATATAATTACGAAAATATCGAATATTATTAATTAAATTCTGCCCCACCCCCGTTTTGAAAATATGGCTATGTAAATTGTTCAAAAATGGTTTAAAATCGCACTACAAGTTTTTCAAATTTTCAAAGGATCAAAGCATCTCTGATTTTTTGCTGTTATTATAATTAAATAATATTGAATCCCACAGGAACATTTAATCGGGATAAGATTACACCATGTGTTAGATCAGGGTAAATAGTGTCTCTGTGTGTACTATAAATTTCATCGACTTCGATTTAGTTAGTTGGATGTGATTTAGCAGTTGATTTTGTTTCCACCGGGAACCTTCAATTGGGATAAAACTATCCTATGTATTATTATTGCTATTGCATTCACTATGAATTTCCATAATCATTTCAACACATTTTTATAATATAACTAAGTCTGACCCGCGGCTTCACCCGCATTGAATTAAGCCCCCCCCCCTTGTGTCTCCGCTTCTTCCCCCGGAAACCTTCAATCGGGATTAAACTATCCCGACTAAAACTATTTCAAAATTATTACTATATATGTGTTCATAGTAAATAACGTTTGTATATTAAATTTTATCAAATTCGATTCAGTCATCCTACAGGAACCTTTAATCAGGATAAGATTAGCCTATGCGTTAATTCAGGATTAATCATGTCTGTGTACAAAATTTTATCAAATTCTGTTTAATTATTTGGACATGATTTTGGAATTTCTTTCCCCTGGGAACATTCAATCGGGATAAAACTATTCTACGTGTTATTAAAATTCTAGCTACATGTGCTCATAGTAAATAGTGTCTCTATATTTTATTTAATCGAATTCGGTTCAGTCATCCTACAGGAACCTTTAGTCGGGATAACATTATCCTATTTGTTAACTCAGGATAAATAATGTCAGTGTACCAAATTTCATCGAATTGAGTTTTGTTTTTTGGGGTGTGTTTGAATAATTGTTTTTGTATTCCTCAAGGGCTTGCAACCGGGATAAAATTTAAACATCGAACAAATTTAAACATCTAAACATCCAAACTTTCACATTTATAATATTATTTAGATATTAATTTTTGTTAAGTTACATATAAACCGATATAGAACTTAAACTTTTTTTTTAACGCAATTTAAAAATACTGAAAATTTAAAAGGATAAAATATTTTTACCAAAAAAAGTCATAAAATTTATTACGGTCTCGAAAAAGGTCAATTTTTTTTTTTTTTTTATTGAAGTGTGAAATGTGAAGCCAGATAAGAGATACAAGCCGAAAAAAATGTAATTTTTCGCAAGTCTTTTTTGTTTTTGCTCGTCACTTATTTCTTGATAGGAAAATAAGAAATGTTACGATTTTTTGCAAATACTTTTATCCCCCCAATCGTCTAAAGGATATAGGTTGATTGACGGAACAACAATCTTTGTAAAATTATTTAATTCCAGTATTACAATTTCACCTTGTATAAAATGCTGTGTACTTCTACGGTTTACATAAAAAATTGTTTCATGCACCTTTTGAACCTAAAAACAAAAAAAGAAATTGTATTAATTTATTGTAAATCTGAATTAAACTAAAATGAGAAAATTTCAATACAAATACTAGTGTAGTTAAAATTACACAAACAGGGAAAAAAGTGACAACTATAAATTAGGTTACAAATTTGACGTTTATATGTAAACAAACCAAGTAACATTTAAGTAGAGATTGCCAGTACTGACGGAAAATCGGTCACTTAAAAACTACGCATGCGCGGAAACATCGAACGATCTAGAAAGAAATCGCCGAAGTGAAATGGGTATGAAACTGGAAGGATCAGCTCTTTTTCGTCGGTTGGAGGAGAGGAAGATGTGACAAGAGGTGTTATACCTCCAACAATCGTGAAGGGCACGCCATGTGGCGAGTCGTTTTGTTAATAGTAATGGGATTTGAGAGCTACTAATTAAATTTGTGCTGAAGTTATTGTATGTAACAAGCTATTTAAGTGAAAAAGTATTAAAACCATATCTCAAAATTACTGCTCCAAATTTTTTTCATACAATTATTATTATTATTAGATACCACTTTTACTAGGTATATGTACACGGCATATTGGCACACGGCAAAATTTAAAGGTTGTTTAGGGATAGGGTGTTTAAAGAAAAAACAATATTTTCATATATATAATTTTTTTATTATTCACCCCGGTCTAAATTTTGGTATACAATTTGCAAACACAAAAAATAATTTTTTTAATATAAAAAATACAATAATTTTTATATAAATAAAATACCTAATAAATATGTCGTATAGTTTTCCTTATATTCGGGCGGCTTTCGATTCTAAACATAAAAACAAAAAACAGAATAATAAGGTAAAAAAATTATAAATATTTTTTTATATTACTTACAGGGTTTTCCTCTACAAATGCTTTTTTACATTTGATATAGTGTCGCCATGACCGCTCCTTCAAGACCCGCTGACCCTTATTAAACGGACAATACCACTAATTTCCGACCTGCTTATAGTCACTTGTTTGACTGCTATTTTTTGAATGGCTGAATTTTTAGACAGCTATTTTATGAATGAGTGAATTTTTATTAATCAAACGCAAGCGACACATGATTTTAGACCTTATCTTTTAACGATGGTTAAACTAATCAGTTTATCTCCTTTGATGTTATAAATATTTAAAATTAACTAAAATTCACATAGTGTTTGAAAAACTATCAAAATTGGATCGGCTGGGACTCGAACCTGGATCTCTTGGTTGCTAGCAAAGCGCCTTACCAATTAAACCACCGACCGTTCGTTCGAGTGCACTCCAATCTTGATAATCAACCAAACACATCCTCTCTTTAATGCGAGACGTAAATATGTCTCTTAGTACATAAGATTGTTTAAAAATGTAAGTATAGATCCGTCTTGAGAACAGAATATTAGATTTCTTAATAGTGTTTTTTTCACCCTGTACACTTTTCGTATGTAGAATGAGTAAATGATTTTTTTAATCTTCGCTAAATATTGGCGGGGGGCACAGTGATTATAAGTGTAATAAGCAACATTTCAAAACGACCACGAAAATCCGTTGAACGAAATGGGGATCATTTTGAATAACTTTTATAAATCGTGTATTAATTTTTTTAATAAGTGGTATTGTCCAAATTAGTTGTAATTCAGAAAACTGTGTTATCATTTATTCTTTGAATAAATTCATGTATTTATTTTATGCTATTTACACGATATTTTTTTATCAACTATTTATTAGTTGATTAGTTCATAAAACTTTTAAATATTTTGTTATACAAGGTGTTAAAAATACCATTAGGAAATCTAATATTTTGTTCTAAAGACGGACCTGTACCTACATTTTTTAACAATCTTATGTACTAACAGACACATTTTGCAAATTCTAATAGACTCAAGTAAATTTTTTGCTTAATTCAACAATAACAATAAAAATTTTGCAATGTGATATAACACGTTTTTTCTACAATGTGAATTCGGCTTTAAAATGCCAACCGTAGAATTAAATACGAAACTACAAAAAGTATGCTGTTTAGATCAATTTTTTGTGCTCTTTTCAAATATCTAAACAGATTTTGAAAATTCTGATATAAAGGATGTTGTTTTGAGAACATAACAATTTATTACTTTTTTGTTAATACGGACCTTTATTTTCCCTCCGACTATTATGTCAATTGTTTAAGCAATGGAGGGAAAACATGTGCACCAAATATCAAAAAAATATATTGGATGGTTCGTTAATTATGATCTTGAAATCGATGAAATAGCCTGGATCTCGGTTATAAAGATCGTTAGACCCATTAACCTTAGGCTTTTTAAAACGACCTAAATGACCCCTATGCACAGTTAACTTTTGTCCGTTTACCAATGAAACACCCTGTATGTTTTGTGCGACTTTTTTATGCGGTGAATTGGAACCGCAAAAAGATTCAACTGTGCTTCAAATGGGAGGAAAATCAGAAACGAATGTGCAATATTTTGGAGGAAGCGAAGTGTCGACTCCTTTTGATGTCAAATATCTCCACAGACTACATTTATTCATTGATTTTTGTTTGTCAAATAAATTATTCGATAGACTTGACTATGAAATAATTAAGTTATAATTTTCAACTTTTCGCCAATAGTTTTATTAAAATATTAACTGAATTTCTATAATAACACCGTAAATTACCAATGAAACTTTCTCTACCTGTAATTTTGAAGTAAACATGTTATATTTTACATGTGTAATCTTGAAATGAACGCACTGTATGTAGCGGAGCTTGATACCCCCTCCGCCCTGGCGGTACATTACTGTCAGCACGCTACTGTGCTATTACATCTCTCTCCACCAACCCTGAATATTTAATAGTACCTAGCGCAACGAACGTTTCTTCATTAGGATTTAAAGAGTGTGTTTCCCTTAAATAAAAAGTATTAACTTTTTTTAAATATAAGAATGAAGTCTTACTTTGTTTGTTGTGATGATAGATATGACACAGTTGTAGGAAGCTAAATAATAGATCTATGGGTTTGTATCTCTTATCTGGCTTCACATTTCACACTTCAATAAAAAAAAAAAAAATTGACCTTTTTCGAGACCGTAATAAATTTTATGACTTTTTTTGGTAAAAATATTTTATCCTTTTAAATTTTCAGTATTTTTAAATTGCGTTAAAAAAAAGTTTAAGTTCTATATCGGTTTATATGTAACTTAACTAAAAATTAATATCTAAATAATATTATAAATGTGAAAGTTTGGATGTTTAGATGTTTAAATTTGTTCGATGTTTAAATTTTATCCCGGTTCCAAGTTCTTGAGGGATACAAAAACAATTGTTCAAACACACCCCAAAAACAAAACTCAATTCGATGAAATTTGGTACACTGACATTATTTATCCTGAGCTAACAAATAGGATAATCTTATCCCGACTAAATAGAGACACTATTTACTATGAGCACATGTAGCTAGAATTTTAATAACACGTAGAATAGTTTTGTACCGATTGAATGTTCCCAGGGGATGCAAAAGAAATTCAAAAATCATGTCCAAATAATTAAACAGAATTTGATAAAATTTTGTACACAGACATGATTAATCCTGAATTAACGCATAGGATGACTGAATCGAATTTGATAAAATTTAATATACAAACGTTATTTACTATGAACACATATATAGTAATAATTTTGAAATAGTTTTAGTCGGGATAGTTTAGTCCCGATTGAAGGTTTCCGGGGGAAGAAGGGGAGACACAAGGGGGGGGCTTAATTCAATGTGGGTGAAGCCGCGGGTCAGACTTAGTTATATTATAAAAATGCGTTGAAATGATTATGGAAATTCATAGTGAATGCAATAGCAATAATAATACATAGGATAGTTTTATCCCAATTGAAGGTTCCCGGTGGAAACAAAATCAACTGCTAAATCACATCCAACTAGCTAAATCGAAGTCGATGAAATTTATAGTACACACAGAGACACTATTAACCCTGATCTAACACATGGTGTAATCTTATCCCGATTAAATGTTCCTGTGGGATTCAATATTATTTAATTATAATAACAGCAAAAAATCAGAGATCCTTTGATCCTTTGAAAATTTGAAAAACTTGTAGTGCGATTTTAAAGCATTTTTGAACAATTTACATAGCCATATTTTCAAAACGGGGATGGGGCAGAATTTAATTAATAATATTTGATATTTTCGTAATTATATAGTTAATTTAATTCCCAAAGAATGAATGTAGTAATTATTTACTGTCCTATAACTGGATTAAAATTGGATTTTTCCGCTATATTCAAATTCTCAGAAAAATATTACCTGAAACTATACATATATACTTAGTTTTTAGGGATTTGCAATTGTCTGTAATAATTACCTACAGTGTGGACTTAAAAATTTCGGACGTAAAAAAAACATATGAATTGCATCCCGCGGTCACAGGGTACATTTGTCCTCACTGAAGAGGAGAAGCATGATTTCTAACTCAGAAGAATTGTTTTATAATTATATAGAAGCAATAAAATACTTTTTTCCACAATAAAATTTCCTCGTCTGTCTGTCTGTTTGTTTGCCCCGTCTGTCTGTCATGTCTTACCGTGTGTCTTGTCTGTTCGTCAGTCCTGTCCTATTAACTGGCTGTATGTTCTGTGTCTGTCTGTCCGTTTAGTCCTACAGTCTGTCTGTCAGTCATTCCTGTTTGCTTGTTCGTCTGTCTGTATTTTAATTTTATCCTGTCTGTCTAGCTGTCTTTTTTGTCTGCCCGTCAAATCCTGTGTGCCTGTTTATACTGTCTGTCTTGTATAATAGTCCTGTCTGTCCGTCTACCAGTCCTGTCTGTCTGTTAATCGGTCTTGTCTGTTTGTCAGTCGGTCCCATCTGTCTGTCTACTAGTCCTTTGTCTGTCAATGTCTGTATATCCATTTTCTCTTATTTGTATGTTTGTGTTTTCTGTCTTTTTGTCCGTTTGTCCATTAGTCTACCCAGTCTGTCTGTCTGTTTGTATTCCTCCCTGCTTATTTGTTTGCCTCCTGTCATCTGTCCTCTATAAATTAACACACGTGGCGGATTTTCATACCTGACAAGATCTTTTAAAGGCCGCTTTTGGTAAGTGGAATAATTATTCTGTGTAATAATTTTCAGTAATTTTTTCATTTACCTTTAGTGGCTTTTAAAAATAATAACATTCTGTATGAAAATTAGGTCCCGTGCATGCACACAAAGTTATATGTATAATTAACCCTTAACTACTGACGTGTAATTTTGTCACGTTGCTACAGACGTACGTATTGTGACGTAACATATGTAACATCAAAGTATGTTATGAAAAAGAAAATTATTTTAAATTATTAACTGTTATGGAAATCATTACGCATTAAAAATTATCATAAATTATTTACTTAGTTTACTTATCATAGTTAATTCAATTTCAAATAAGAAAAAATTATTTATTAAAATTATTTAGAAAAATCAGCCGATAAAATAAAGTTCACAATCTAATTGGCATTTTGAAATTCCCAACTTTAATGCAAACAATATCAAGGATCTATGATTTTTTGCTTCGTCACATATAAATCCATATTGGACTTAAACTTTTTCTTAACTTAAAAATATTGAAAAATTTAAAAGGATAAAATATTTTTACCAAAAAAAGTCATAAAATTTATTACGGTCTCGAAAAAGGTCAATTTTTTTTTTTTTATTGAAGTGTGAAATGTGAAGCCAGATAAGAGACTGAAACCGATCTATGTAATAGATGGGTGTAATATATACAGGTGGAAACATATTTATCGAACATAAGGTAAATATAATAGGAAACTTTTCTTAAGATCAATGTCATCTTTAATCCCTTTGACCAATTATATTTCGTTTTTAAATCGTATTATTACAGATACAAAATATTTTGATATTTGTCAAATTAATTAAAATCACCAAATAACAAATGCCAAGCTGATTTTGTCTACGGTAAAATGATAATGATCTGTAATAATTAATTTATAACTATGAAAATACTGTATACCCATGGTAACATGACCTAAAAACGAAATATTATGTTAAAAATGTATCAGAAACTGCACTGATCTTACGAAAAATTTTCCATTGTATTTGACTTATGTTCGATAAATCTGTTTCCAGCCTGTATACTTAGTAGGTATCTAGATATAATTTACCTCAGATTTTACAATATATACGTCAAAATATTAATATTTAATCGTAATAAAACTGCTACTATTATGTTGGGAATATCATGTGTAAATTTTATTCAATTCCTTATCTATGTAGATATTAAGGGGATATTCTAGTCTAGAGGTTCGATTTTGAGTTAATTTTGTGGGCGAAATAAAAAACAGTAAACATTTTTAGTATAAATTTTGTTAACAGTTTTTTTTATTGATATTTGAAAAGTATAAAAATGTAAAAAAAAATTCAAAATTGAAATCGATACAGGCCGGCAAAGTGGGGACTCACAAAAAAGGTGTCTCCTGGTTCACGTTATTCCAGCCCTCCTGGTGATCTGAAACATAAAATTTTGGTTAATCTTTAATAAACAGGGATGTAGAATTAGTTGGACGTAGCCGATTTAAAAAAATAATTTTTTTCACAAAATAGCGTCCATTTAAAAAGAAATTTTTCGCCTCCTTTTGTCAACTTGGAAATTTTTTAAAAATAGTAAAAAAAAAAATTCCAAAAACCCCCACGTCGCACAGTGGTCCCAATCTCCGAAAAGCTGGCAAAAATATGAAGACATTGTTTGATTGTAGGAAAATTCGGTATTTGGAAGTTTTTGGAGTCGCTGATTACGAATATGAACTCCACTTTAAAAAAAAAAAAAAATAGCGGACCCAAAATGGCGGGTCAATTACAAGGAAATGCACCCAGAGTGAAATTCAGGATTTTGATGAAACTTCGCTGGTGTGTAGAATAAGCAAAGATAAGGGACCCGTATTTTTTTTATCGGCCATCTTTCACGTTTACGGCGCGAAACCAGCCCCTAAAGTTGGGGGTTCAAATCGTATTTCTTCAGATATCTCAAAAACTATAAGGCATAAAGGAAAACTTTAAATTGACGAAATATTACTCTTGAAAAGACCTATGCACCTGTATAGGTTAAATCAGGGCCGGGTTCATAAGAGTGGCTGGAGGGGTGAAAATGCGGGTAAATTTTCTTGTACAGCCTGAATGGTTCAATGTATCAAATTTTTGCGATCATAAATAGAAAAAGCACCAAAAATTAGGGGACACGTGTTCTTGCGTTTTTTCGAAATATGTGTGATATTCAAGCCATATAAGGAAGAAATAGGGTAGATTATATTGCATTATTATTGATTGCAAATACGTTTTATATTTTTTTTATTTTTATGTTGATTTTCATCATGAAAATGTAAATTTTTACTTTCCGATAATGTTTCATATATTTTTCAGTACTAACTTAATTGGTAATTTAGCCATGTGTTCATTTGGTTACTCATATTCGATATTTTTTATACTTATGTGTATTTCTGCGAAAGTTAAAGTTCTTTGGTGTGCTTGTGTTAATGAACGCTCAACAACAACACCAACAAAATATCAAGGGTTGCCACTCCTGATTTGGCCGCAACCCTTGTCTGCCATCGCTTTTTCAAGATTTCAATAAAACGACATTTGAATTGAAGAATATAGTACACATATATACTTATTGAACTGCTTAAATATCTATACATCTCAATTACGTTTTCTAGTCCGAGATGAAACAAAAATATGTCAAAAGTGATAAGACTTAGCGCTTTGACACAAAGTCCACTACCAAGTTAATTAACATTCTAACACACAATGAAAATTCAGAAAATTTCCCATATATTAAGTATGGAAAAATGAAAGGTAAATTACAAAAATTACTAGATATTACAAAATTTATGTATCTGTTATTATTAATAAAAACGAAAATTAGACAAAAGTTAGAGAGTACGTATTTCTGGCTATCACAGCAAATGCTACCCATTTACTAGTTGATAATTTATATGAATTTTTTAAAATATTTCTCGGTAATTTTTAAAAATTAATTTGCAAAAACTTTATTCTGGGTATCGGACGTGTCTGCCTGACGAACTGACCCAAGATTTTTTTTTCATGCGGTCCCTAACCATTGCATAAAAATTGGTTCTGCTATACTTCAAATATACGATAGCTGTCTAAATTAAAAATGAATAGAACCTTTATGAAAACATAGTTTTGACACCTACAAACAAAGTCAAGAAAATCGGTCGAATTTCGGCAAGTACTTTGGAAGAAAAAACAAAAAAATAAAAATAAATCGATGTCATATCATACCTACCGACCGACATTCTATATCCCCATTAGATTTCAGATCTGACGTCACTGTTATATGCTTTTCCGAAAATACTTCGAAACATAGGATAAAATCGGAAAATTTATTCAGAAATATGCTTAGTTACCTTATATAATCGGTATTAACTCCCCTTTTCTATTTCAAAAGTCTTTTCGTATGTGAAATCTCAAAAAGTAGAGAACGCATCGTATATATTCCACACAGCTTAAGTTTAGTTTAACTTCTAGATAAGTATGATTTACTAATAATAATTTCGCTTTGTAATCTTATAGACATTCAAATATGAGTTTTACGATCAGCCTTTATTCTACTGATGAGTGTAGAAATAGTGATATGATAACTGTGACTCATGTCTAAGACGAGTTTGTAAAAAATAATTCGTTTCGGGGTAGTAGAAGGGTAATTTCACTTAAAGTACGTTTAAATTGGAAACTTTGTATTTGTACAAATTTGAAGGGATAATTCAACAAAATTGTTAATTGCGCAAGTTCATAAAGTAGGATTATCCGCGTCACTTTACAACGCACCTCGCCAATATTCGTGAGACACGAAATCAGTCGAAAGGGTCGAAAGTGAAAAATGTACATACTTATGGTTAATTCAGTGTATAGCGTGTATAGTGTTCTTATGGGTGTATATCCTGTATATCACTGGTACAAACCGTTGAAACGTATTGTCTTCAGACGCTTCAGACTACATACATATCTATGTAAATATTATATTATTTGCAATTGTTGATGAAACAATCAACAATGACCCCATATAAGTATACATAAAATAAATGTTATATAGATAATGAATTCTTGCCCTTAAAAAAATAAATGAGCATTACATGTGTTACATAAAATAAACATCCGTACACTTAAAAAATATTTTGTGCAATTAAAAGTTTACAAATGCACTTTTATAACCTTACTATCATTATCTTATTCAAAGTGATCTTTAAAAAAAGCCATTTGCCCCATAAAATTACTAAAATGAGCAATAGGTTTAAAAAAACGCCGTGAGCAGCGGGGCCCCATCACGGAAGTCGAATTTTTCCCTTCATCATCGGTACTGAATGTCTACAAGCGAAATGTGATTGAAAGTCTACAAGCGATTTGTCATTTTGGTGGTTTCAAAACTGATGATGAGTTTCCGGCTGATCGGAGTTTAAAACAAGGTTTCAAGTTTTTAAGGGCTGAATCTCAGTCAATTTCAATTTTGTGTCGATAGCAATTAGCAGGAAAAAAGCCAACACAATTCGTACGTGGGCATTCCTACCCATGCTTATCCGCCAATTGCCTTTGTGTTTTATTTTTAAATATTAAAATACTGTCGCAGCATCTGCATAAAATAGCGAATTTCCAAATATTGGGCCTGGCGGATCTCCTCTAAAACCTATACCCATTTAAAATAGCTTAGCTTTCTAAGAGTAAAATAATTTTTAAAATCGGCTGGGTAATTTATTATTGGACGGACTTTGTGCAGCAGAGTTGTATGCATCTAAAATAATTTAACAGTGAGAAAATTTTCAGAATCGGTTCGGTAGCTTATTTCTGGCGTTTTTGGATCTGCAAGATCCAGGTGGACCTCATTAAGAAATCAGCTCGACCGTATATTTTAGGCGGACCTTATCTAATATAATCTATATATATATATATATATATATATATATATATATGTATATATATATATATATATATATATAATATATATATATATATATATATATATATATATATATATATATATATATATATATATATATATTATATATAATATAATCTATATATATATATATTTATATATATAATATATATATATATATATATATATATATATATATATATATATATATATATATATATATATATATATACAGGGTGTAAATAACTCTCCGCCTTTTGACAGATGGTTTATCTCGATGTATAATTGCCGAAGACATGAATTTTTTTTCGGAATTCGCTATCTGAAAAAATCGCATCCCAGCCCGCTCGTCGTTTAATATAAATTTTCCTGAATACGCCTCTGACCAAACTAAAATTATTCGCACCCTGTATAATAAAAAAAATTTTTTTTAATAAAAAAAAAAATTTTTTTATGTTACTATATATGTAAACACACGTAAACATGTGTTGATTATCAAACTCATATGTACTGTATTGCACAAAGAAAAACGAACACGTTTTTAATAAATTCTGATTAAAATAAGTTTATGAAATATTTTTTTTAGTTTTTAAAATTTTGTAGTTTTTTATATCACAGTACATTCTAAATATTGCAAAAACCATAACTCTGATATTAGTATCTGCATTACACATTATTAATTTAGTAACAAATTACATTAAAAACTACATTTATGAATTACCAAACAAACCAAAAAAAGAACACAACAAAACAACGAAAAGTTACACAAAAAAAAACTTCCATTAGTTTCAAAAATTAAAAAAAATCTTTTAACTGTCATAAAACACGAATTTTTAATTGTTGGTAATTTGATACTTGGGTACACAATTTTATTTTAGTACTATCTATAAAAAGTAAATATGTATCTGTTTTAGTGGTATCCAAATTCTGTGCAGTGTTTTCCATATTCAATAGTTTTGCAAGTAAAGTACATGAGACAATAAACACAAATTAATAACAATGTCTAATAACGCTTTAGTTTTCTCTCTCATTTTCTCAGTAAGATCAAAAAAAAATTTTTCAATGATTTTCAAAAGTTAAAAGCACAGCTAGTATTATCAGAAGGAACGCAACTATCTCTTTCCTGTACCCACCAGTGTGCATTTCTAGGCTAACTTTCAAATAACTTTATACTTTCTAACTTTCAATTGGCATAAGTACGAAAATCGTATCAAATTCCCTTTTTCTATGCAAGTTTACGCAAGAAACTTAATTTTCGATATAAAAGTCACGCGAGCGGAACTCAAATGTATCCTTAAATTTTTTAAAATTTTCATATCTTTCAGTACTCCCCGAGGCATAAGCGCGAAAATCGGGGAAGGTTTTCTGTTATTATCTCCCGGTCTACAATTATAATAGCTTATTACACGGTACACGAGTGTTTGGCCGCTGAAATATTATAAAATTTGTATCATTATACACATATTTATGGACGAACTCAAAAATTTTGTAAAATTTGTGGAGGAAATATATTATTATTATTATGTATTTTATCTGCAAATTCAGAAGAAGTATAATGTCTTGTATGTGTATAATGATAGGTATAATAAATCAATAATGTGGAGCTTATTTTCAAAAAGCAATTTCTAAGAAAATAATTTTGAGATTAATATAGAATTGTAAACTTTATTTAGAAAGCCATTATTCTAAACGGAAATCTTTTTCCAAAACTGACTACGAAGTACCTAAAAAGGGCATCATATTTTAAGTTTATTTTAAAAAAGAAATATCTGATTAAAAATTTGTTTCCAAAACGCAATTTCTGAAATTTTATTTTTAAACTGAAATATCTTTAATTTTTTGAATTAAATAATGACCGTTATTTTGAAATTTTTATTGTGCATAAAGGTACCTCAGTAAAGGAAAAATACAACTGGAACGGAAAACCCAACAGAAAATATTACGCTTTAGACCTTTTAACTCATTTTTTGTTGCACGGTCACAATAGCATCAGTTATCACAGGATAGTATGAATAGCGTGTTACTACCATTAGTGTCAGAAAAAAATACCGGAAGCAAAAAGAAGAAAGTGCTACAAGCCGAAGGCAAAGAGAAAAATAGATAAGTCAAAATTACTTTATGCTATCCTATATTTTTATAAAATAAAACAAATATTTTACTTAGCAAAAAATCGCGTTTATTTTTTAATTGTGGCAATTGTTTCAAACTTAAAAGCCCATTTTCAAACAAAGTAAGATGACTTTATTTATATGAAGGTAGAAAAAATTTTTAAAATTTAATTTTTACAGACAATTTTTAGACATAACAAAAAAAAAAGAAATACGAAAATCAAGTTGAAGATAAAAAAAAACGGCAGAATGTGACTGCATTGGGCAAGACTGTGGTGTTAAAATTTAACGTAATACTAATTGCGTGGGAAAAATATGGAATTATTCATTTTTATTTTCATTTTAGGCAATGAATTTCTTACTTTCTTGTAATTTTGTTTTCAAAATGAAATATCATAAAGTTTTATTTTCAAAACGAATTTTCTTTTTTTTGAGGACACATTTTTAAGGGGATTAATTTGAATTAGATTTTTATACTGACTTTCTTCTAGATTTTTATACTGACTTTTTATACCGAGGTTCTTCTCTGTAGCATCCCAACTTTGTTATTCACTGGTAAAAAATCCGTAAAAATTTTACTGGCGTTAGATATAGAAAATCTCATTTTACTCGACAATTACATTTTGTTAGAAATTGCTTTTTGAAAATAAGCTCCACATTATTATAAATGTATGCGTGTGTATGTGTTTTAAGTAAATAAATAATACATAGTATGTAGTTTTTATTAAGATCCAAGGTACGTATAAGACACAAGTAGGAACTTGTAAATACAGTCAGAGGATGATAGGACGATGTACATTTTAGTATGTATGTATATGTATGTTTAATAACTGCAAGGTGTCAATTTAAAAACATACCCAGGTCTCCTATAATGATAAATTGATAATCATATCTTTAAAACTGTAAAAGATAATAAAATTTCTCAAAACCGTTTTTTAACATCGATTGGGAACCATTATAATCCACATTGGTATCCTCTACAACTAGCTCCTAACATTCTAGCCGCCTTTTATCCTTAAATTTCTTAAAATTTTCATATCTTTCAAAACTCCCCGAGGCGTAAGTGTGAAAATCGTGAAAGGTCTTCTGTTATTACCTCCCGGTCTGTAATGTTCGTTTGTACATTTTGATTTTGTAATTTGTAAAAATAAACTGATTTAGAAAATAGGTAATTTGATATTTATAACATTAAATTTGAATAAATTGATTCAAAATAATATTATTTTTTATAATTTTCCAAAAATAATGGAAAAATTAATAATAAGTATTTTGTATCTTTCGATTTTAAGATTATAATTTCTTAGGATTTTATTTCAAATAGGCATGGGATTTGATACTTGTAAATTTGAATAAGGGAAAATAGATCTCAACTTACTGAAATTTATTTTTCGTATCCTTCAAATAATAATCGATAAATTAAAATTATATTCGGTATTAACGAATACCATTTTTAAAGAGCTTTTCAATGCTGTACCATAAGTGAGGTCTTATAACTAAAAAAAATAGGTTCGGAGACGCTGGAGCTTACTGGATTGGTTGCAAAAGATCCTCATGTTGGTCATATTGGTTCCCCCTCCATGTCCTAGAAACGGTTTTGAGAAATTTTAATTATCCTTTACAGTGCTACAGATATAAGGTCGGTTTGTATTTAAATTGACACCTTGTACAAATTTTTTATTTGTAAATGTTTTGAAATATGTATCAGCTGGTTTTATAAACAGACTTTTGAGAACACACTACTGACCTAATTATAAATAAGCTGTTCGTATCATCAGCCACCACAAGTTAATAAATAAGGTTTCATGTACAATGACGAAAATAAAAATTTTAATTAATAAATTTTTAGAATTTTTTTTTTTAATAAAAGCTTTTATAATCAACATCTTTAATATGGAGTATGCTAAAATTTAACTACTATTGTAGCAATACTAATTTGAAATGAAAGTTTTAACAAGAAAAAATAATGTTAATTTATCTTATTTTTGGAAGAAAGAACTTTTGTACGTGTTAACAAAAAGAACATAGATTCTATCTACTTAACGAAAAATATAATGTTTTGTATAATTTTGAATTTGAAATGGTTAATTATTGTTAATTGACTATGATAATTATTTTCTGATAGTATTAAATATGTGAGAGAACTGTATTAACACTTTCAGTCCCATGGCTTCGGCATCCGAAACCAAACAAAACATCCTCAGAGGCCGACCGCGATCAATATTTAGAATAATAAACAAAACACTTAAAAATACATACTTATAAAAAGGATTTTATGTTATTCTAATAAAAATAATTTATTACTACGTACGGGACACTTTCCATTTTTTGTACATATTATGTATTAAATATACATAACAATATGTTTTATTATCAAAATATCTAGGCTGCATCTTTTATTTACAAATAATATTTGTATCCACATACGTATGAATGTGTGTATTGTATGTTTGTATGTATATGTGTATTTTATCAAAAATAATAACTATGTATGTACTCATTTTCTGACCTGCCTAACACGTACATGTTGAAGCATTTAGTGTTCTGTGGAATCATTTTATGTACTTGTTTGCATAAATTTGTTTAAAAATATTGTCGGCTTCCGGGGAAGTTTACTGTGAAAGTGCTCGGGCCTCATAGTGTTATAGTTGATGTAAATCAGTTGAAATAGGTTACAAATGTTTGCTAAATTTAAAATTATGAAATATGACGTAAAATTTGTTTTATTACAAAATATGTTAAAATTTTTTTTATATGCTACTGTACAGTTAATTTCAAAAGATTCCGTAAATAAGTACATAAACATATTTTGTTGACAAAAAGTTCAACATTCAAAAAACCAAAAACAAAAATATGTTAGGCAGTCAGAGCCTGATTAAGGTTTTTTTTTCTAGGGGCCATTTTTTAACAAGTTTTTGGCAATCAAATATTTCTGAACTGAAACAGAGTCAGAACAAATTAACTAGCAAAACTCAATTAGTAAACTGAGACCTTTCTCCCCTATTTTTTCGGAGAGTTATATATTTTACACCCTGTATATATATATATATATATATATATATATATATATATATATATATATATATATATATATATATATATATATATATATATATAGATTATATTACATAAGGTCCGCCTAAAATATACGGTCGAGCTGATTTTTTAATGAGGTCCACCTGAATCTTGTAGATCCAAAAGCGCCAGAAATAAGCTACCGAACCGATTCCGAAAATTTCAAACGTTCTCTACGTCAGACATTTTTCTTCAGAATCGTGTTCTATGGGTCCGAAAACGGATAGCGCCCCTACTCTCGCCTCTTGCCGTTCTTATCGTATAGGCTGTATAAGTTTAATTTTTTCAAGGAAAAATTCGACTAAAAAAGAAATTATAAACAAATCTAAGAAAAAAAAAACAAAAAAAATAGCAGAAGAATAAAAGAGGTTTAGAATCAGTTACCTAACTATCTCCTTTTAATACAGTAATTTATTGATTAAAATTAAAAACTATTCTAAATACTGTGTTTTTCGTATTAATAAAGAAGTTTTTTCTTTTTTTTTTTTAAATATATAATAATTTTCATAAGGTATCCGTTTGTTAAAAATGAGCGTGAAAAACGGCTCATTGTTGAGGTGATCATTTGAAAACAATTTGATTGTAGGTATTCATAATATGTCAAAATAAAAAACGAATATTAGCTAAATTATGATCGTTTATTATTACTATGTTTTAAGGGTAGCGTAAATATTGAAAATAAAAAATTTCCCTTTGCAAATGAAAATTATCAGAGTTGATATCTTTGTTTACAAATTGTAACGTCGTTTTTTAAAGTAAGAGCACAATTTCAATCATTTGAATCATTGTTGAAATACAGTTACCTACTGTTCAAATTGAATTACTTTTCAAATTTTAATTTCAAATATTATCGAGTGCTTGTGAGACACTACTGCGTATGACAAACTTTTGTTTGTATTTCAACACACGCAGTATTAATATGTTCACTTATCGTTCAACTAAACTGAAACTTTAAGCACTCGACTTCCTTGGTTAACATGACCAAAAACCACATGTAAATTAAAAATCACAAAGTACCTGGAAAAATTATCCGGATCGGCCGGGAATCGACCCAGAATCTCCTGGTAACTAGCCAGGCGTGCCAACCACTACACCAACGATCCTATACGCTCGACAGGCGCCCGAGCCGGACACCATTCAATCACCTATGTGTATTAGTACTCTCTCTGATTCAAGAAGCAGTTACAATTTTAATTTCAAATATTATCGAGGGCTTGTGAGACATTACTGCGTATGACAAACTTTTGTTTGTATTTCAACACACCCAGTATTAATATGTTCACTTATCGTTCAGCTAAACTGAAACTTAGTATTAAAAATTTATAAGAAAAAAATAACTTCTATTTAAAATAAATAAATAAATAAATAAATAAATAAAGTAAATATTGAATAAAAAATTCCTATGAATTTGTTAAAAAAAATTAATAATGTTAAGCTACCAATAGATTACAATTTGTTTTCATTAGATGTAAAGGCCCTGTTTACCTCAATTCCAAACAATTTAATAATTGAAGAGCTTATTCCAAAAACAACACATGTCAATTTTTTAAAAAAATCTAACAATGACGCCATCCTATAGATTTTTTAACTATCTATGTAATAGTTTAAATGGTTTCACCAAAAATGTTATTTCTCATGAGATATAAGCAAACAAAATATTGACAAAATATTGTTAGTTCTACAAAAAAAACATTTGTCAAACATTTGCCAATTGTAGTAATATTGTCAGTTCTACAAAAAAAACTTTTGTCAATTATAGTTCTTACAATAATTTCTTTATACTGAAAAATTTGAATTTTTGACAAGTGCTGTTTTTGGAATAAGCTCTTCAATTGCTATCATAAAAAAGAAATGGAATAGAATTAAAAACTTTACTAATTTGAATAAAGATTTGTTTATTGAAGAGATTGAGTTAATTTTACATAATAATTATTTCAAATTTCAAGACAAATTTTTCTTACAAAAATTTGGTGCACCAATGGAGGGAAGCCTGTCACCGATTATGGCATCCTACGTAATGGATTATCTTTGTAAAGTAAGCCTTAATAAACTAAAAATTTGGAAACCTTCTTTTTTTCTACCGCTATGTTGACAATATCGTCACTTGTGCACCGCTTAATTTTTTGGACAAAATTGTAAATACATTTAATAATTATCACCCATCACTACAGTTTACTGTAGAAGTAGAAAATAAAAACCAAATTTGTTTTTTAGACACGTTAATAACGAGAAATGAAAATAATCTACGTACTGAATACTATATGGCATAGAAAAGATAATTATTCTGATCGAATTATTAACTTTCATACATACCATCCGAAACATATTAAAATTAACATTATACATAATACTTTATATAGAGCCGTGAATTTGAGCAGTGTGACCAATCGTAAATTAGCAATTAAAGAGGTTGTTAAGATACTTAAAAAAAGTAATTATCCCGTACATTTTATTGACACCATAAAAAAGAAAGTTGTACATACAGCATATAATACCTTAGAAGAAAAGAAAGTCAATACCTCTTTTGATCCTAAAAGACTCATCACTTTACCTTATAATGAAATCACGGAAAAAATGTAACATGTAATAGAACCTTATAACGGCAAAGTTGCCTTCTCATACAATAATAAATTAGAAAAATTATATACTAAAAAAAGAATGAATGTTGATTTGAGAGACCAATCAGATGTTGTTTATGGCGTGAATTGCAAATCTTGTAACGGTTTTTATGTGGGTCAGACTACATAAAAACTATCTGCCAGAATGTATCAACATAATTATGACATTAAAAGAGAAAAAAATAGTACTTGTCTTTCGGGTCATGTAATAGAGCACAATCATAGGTTTGATTTCGAAAACATACGTATTCTTGATAAAGAAAGTAATTTTCGTAAACGAATTATTAGTGAAAATTATCACATAAATTTAAATAAAAATATTAGTTGCAATAGACAGACAGACTGAAAGTATTGACCCGGTATACAATATCTTATTTAACAAACTGTCCGAATAACTTAAACAAAAGTCGTTTTACTATGTTGCCATGAATTATATATAATCTAAATCTGCCCGATCTTTTCTACATACATGTGATTAGTCTCTCATACATAAATATGTATGTCACGGAGTATAATTCAAATTAAGTGTAGTTACACATCGGTTCTTTATCATTACATAAATGTATTGACTTCAACCTAAATGTATTCGCAATAATGAAGTACAAATTCAATTATTTTTGGTTCAAAATTATGAATAAAAAATTATTTTTAAAAATTTTTTAACTAGTTTAACTACTTTATAATGAATAAATTTTGACTAATGGATTACTGAATATTCCATGTTATTTTTAATATAAGTAATATGAAATGTGTTATTGACGTTTATACTTTCAATTGATTTTTATTAAAAATTTTTTGAAAATTTGTTTGTATCTCCAAAATTTAATTTTAAACTGTAGATGATGTGTAATTTACTTTTTCCTTTTACATTAATAGTGTATTCTTTGTTTGGTGAATACATTCTAAAATTGAATCTCTTAATTTTTTGACATATGTCATTTGGATGACATAAAAATTTTATATAAATTAAAAAATTTTATACAAAATAAAAACTTTTTTATTTGACATATTGATTTTCAATGTTTAATGTGATATGTTTATCACTAAACATGGATATCAATTACAATTTGACCTTAATTTTATTACTATATGACATAGAATGTTTAGTTGGCCCCTTTTATTTGGAGGTGACAAACATGTTACGGTTTTTCTAATTCTATTAAAAATTTTTTTTATTAAACTATGTAAAATTTTTTAGATAGATTCATAAACTTGCCGATGAAGCTTTATAACTAAAGCGAAATATTTAAGATATTACACGATGGTTGAATACATAAATTTTTCAATAAAATTGTGGACCATTCAATCTGTTCTTGTTTTCTTCAATGTTTTCCTGAAATTGGCTGTTTTTTCAACGGTTTTAGAAGACTGAAGTTGACTTCGTTTTTTAAAAGGGTAAAATTGGTCTAAATTCTCGTATTAAAAATTGTTCTGTTACTGACCAGATTAATGGGACTAACAGAGCCTAAATTAACTAGTTATAACCAATTTATGACAAGTTACGCGGTATCGATAATTTTTGATAACGAAAAGTAGAATTTGACAGTCGCAGTCCGTTCGGAATACCCACAACTTGTTTCGCTTAAGCCTTCAAAAATTTCGTTATTTTTGAGCTACGACGCACCATTTAGGAGATATTTACGATTAAAGTTTACGATTGCGAAAAATAACGATTTGTCATTTTTAAAAAAATACACTATCGTTAACCAAATCCATGGGACTAATGGAGCCTAAATTCATCAATTATAATTAGTTTATGATAAATAATTCGTTATCTTTGCTAGTTCTCGAACAGAACATTCTAAAACTTTTGTTAAATATCATTATTTAACTTTTATTTCAATAATTCTTCTCATAGTGATATTGGTTTTTCGACATCTTTATTAATTTTCGAATAGAAACTTTTGTCAAATCTTTTCACCTGTATTTAACTTGTTTTTCGATGACTAAACAAATGGTGAAGTAAAATTTTTGTAATCTTTGCTGATTGCCAGATAGAACATTCTCGAACTTTCGTTAAATTTCGCTACATGGATCCATTTTAACTAACTAATTCGATGGTGAAATCAAGTTTTGGTTATCTTATCTGATTTTCACATAGAATATTCTAGAACTTTTACCGAATTTCATTTTTTGGTCACGCTTTTGATGAACAATCTGATGGTGATGCCAAATTTTCAATAATTTTTCAGATTTCCAAAAAGAATATTCTAGAACTTTTGACGAATTCTGCTATTTGGACACTTTTTTGATGCCCAAACCAATGGTGAAGTTGGTTTTTGGATATATTTTCTATTTTCAGAATAGAATACTCTCGAACTTTTACTGAATTCCGTTAATTGATTGCTTTTCGATGAAAAATTTGGTGGTGAAATCAAATATTCGATATTTTCTCTAATTTCCAAAAAGAATATTCTAGAACTTATTCTAAATATCGGTACTTGGTTACTTTTTCGTTAGTCAATTCATTGATTAAGGAGTTTTTGTATCTTTTCTGATTATTGAAAAAATATTTTAGAACCTTTGCCAGATTTCGCTATTCAAGCATCTATTCGATGACCAATCCAGTGGTGAAATCGAATTATGTAATAGTTTTAATTTATCTGTATCTTTGTACAAGAAATATCTCCTCATAAAAATTTACAAGAGTACGCTCCTCTCAGATATGTTTTTTTAACAATTCAATTTTTTGACAGGATGATTTATAGTTTCAGTGTATGGAAAAAAATTTTTATTCAGGTAGTTGTTTACACAACTCACATGCAGTTGATCAAATTAAACTGTGTCCGTTCGTCGCGCGAGTTATATTACCAGAGATGGGAAGAAAAGGTCTCTAACAGAGTCGCCATATAAAATATTTTGTACTGGGGGTCCACAAATAGAACTGGAGGGCTGTCATAAAACGTAAAAATATTATCAATCTTTTTAAAAATCAATTTTTCGACGTTTTACTATAAATACCACATCGTTAATGTTATTTTGTGTCTGTTTGTGTTTTTTAATTGCCAATATTATGAATCATTTTGCTTGTTATATGTACATACATATCTTTATATTTTTCTATTGCAAAAACAAAACCATGTTCAATCTTGTGAGCGACCTACTAGAGTGATACAATCTACTAATACAATCAATTTTGTTTACATTAAAGCAGGTATAAAGAAGGTGACATATACATATTATTTAAATAATCACAAAGGAAATAGAGATATTGTTTACATTATAAATGTTTTGAATTCGTCTAAATTAATTTCGATTACAGTCGACCACTTATTTATTCAACATTAATTATTTTAAATTATTTTTAAAATTAAAATTATATATTAAATTACGAAAAATGGGTAATTTTTGATTTTTACTGATTTGTTCTTTAAAGCTTCCTTAGACTAGTCATCAAATCCAGGGGAAAATCCTCAGCCTTGTAATGAAATTTATAGCCCCCCAATTCAAAATATTTTATATAGCGATTCTGTTAGGGACCACTGTTCTCCCAAGTCTAGATATTACAAACTTAAATTGAGCGACTATGTTGTTCATATGATATTTTATTGTTTTCAAAACAAAATATATTTGTACAAAATATATGTGTTGATACCTCTTTAGTTCGTGTCACACAAACTACAGAGCGCATTTAGAAATAAATTATAAATGTATTTATGAAAAATAGATAAATTATATGCCGCTTCTAACGAATGGTGATACGTTTTTCCGGCAATTTTTGACAGGATAATTTATGACCTGCACTATAAGTCCGCGCTATAATTATTACAATATTCTTTATGGGAGTTGATATATTCAAGACAAAAGTTGATATATCAAAAATACTAATTTAACAATAAACGGAAACAAAAGAAAGAAAAACAAAACATTACCTAGGTTACGATAAAAATAATATATAAAAATTTAAATGTTAACTTCAAAACTTTTTTACTAAAATTTCACTTTAGAAAAGGATAGCTAAGGAGGAACTGAACATAATTTTAAAAAGTCCACCAGGGTTGTCGGATCCTGAAAAGGATCTAAAATTGAATTAATTTTAAAACCATCAATATGGGAATCTAGGGAAAGATCTCAAATTGTGAAAATTAGATATATTAATATGGTTACTTTTGAGTCGTTTGGCAAGCGAAGCGAAGCATTATATGGAATTAATCTTTTATAGAATTTTAAACTGGTTGGCGAGCACAGTGAAGCACTTTAAAGAATTGATTTGAAATTAAATTTACCCGATTTGTTTCGGAATAACTGATTTAAAGTAGCTTTACTCACGGTTAGAATAATTTTATACGAAAAAAACTGGAGGGCATAGTCAAAGGAGGTCAAAAATAAATTAATGAATACATGTTTCAACACTTTTTGAAAATTAATCCTGTAAAGAGTAAAATAGGGAATAAACGCAAAAAAATGGGGAGAGGTTAAAGTTTACATTTTCAACGCCTACTATTCTAGCATCTCCAACAATGAGTCAGTTACTTTAGGAAATGTTCAAATATAATACAAACAGACTTATAGGGAATATAGGCGTAGGGATTTAAATTTTCCAATAGGAATAGGGACGGTACTTATTTAAAATCTATAAAATATTAGGTATTTTAAAAATATATAAAATCTGAGTATTTTAAATCAACATACTTATTTTACATCTATACCAAATTCGTTGACACCGTCTAAATAGGCTTACTTTAGATTTTTAGTTTATGTTTGAAGAAGAAATGAAGATTGCTTGAAGAAATGATCAGTTAGTTTTCGAAAATTTTCAATTTTTCTTAGATAACTAGCCAAAGGGAGAAATTAAAAATAAAGAGGCTTGATGAGAGCTCACCAATAAAAAAAGCCTATTATTTCAGCTTAGGATAACAAAATACGGACAAAATATTCTAGCAAACTAAACAAAAGGAATTACATTCACTAAATTATGAAATTCACGCTTGCGAAGCCGCGGGTAACAGCTAGTATACATATATTAATGAGGTCTACCGGAAACACCAGAAATAAGCTACCGAACTGATTCTAAAAAATTTTCTCATTGCACGAAAACTAAGTTATTTTAGGTGGATAGCACTATGCTGTACAAAGTCCGTTCGGGGTCTTGGGTCCCAAAAATATCAAAATTAAATTACCCAACTGATTTTGAAAATTCTTTTTCTCTTGGAAAGCTAAACTATTTCAGATGGCAATTAAAAATTACAAAGTGATTGAAAAAATTATCCGGATCGGCCGAGAATCGAACTCAGGATCTCCCAGTAATTTGCCAGGTGTGCTCGTCAAAACACCCTCGATCCTGTGCTCGACAGGCGCCCGATACAGACAATCATTCAACCACCTATGTGTATTGGTACTCTCTATAATGCGAGAAGCAGTTACAATTTTTCAATTTCCAATATTATCGAGTGCTTGTGAAACACTACTACGTATGACAGATTTTTTTTGTCTGCGTGTGTTTAAATGCAGACAAAAGTCTGTATACGTAGTAGTGTTTCACAAGCACTCGATAATATTTGAAATTGAAAAAAAAAATTCTTTTTAGGTGGCTATAAAAATGGAGTAGGTACCCAATTGATTTTAAAAATTTTTTCACCATCAGAAAGTTAAACTATTTTAAATGGATATATGCACCAAGGGCCTTATACGAAAAAGCGCCAAAAATTAACTACTCAACTGATTTTGAAAACCTTTTCACTCTTAGAAAGCTGAATTATTTTAAATGGGTACAGGTCTTAGATGAGATCCGCCAGTGCTCAATATTTGGAAATTCGCTATGTTATGTAGATGCTGCGACAGGGGTATTATTAATAATAACAGATACATGAATTTTATAATATCTAGTAATTTTTGTTATTTACCTTTCATTTTTCCATAGTTAATATCTCGGAAATTTTCTGAATTTTCATTGTGTGTTTTCAAAGCGCTGTCTTATCACTTTTGAAATATTTATGTTTCATTTCGGACTAGAAAACGTAATTGAGATGTATAGATATTGAAGCAGTTCAATAAGTATATATGTGTACTATATTCTTCAATTCAAATATCGTTTTATTGAAATCTTGAAAAAGCGATGGCAGACAAGGGTTGCGGCCAAATCAAGAGTGGCAACTCTTGACATTTTGTTACTGGAAGGGTTCATCTTTACTCTGACAAATTTCGTCATTGTATCTTATGACGTAGAATAACAGCCGAAATCCGGTTTTTCAAAAATTTGTTTATCAACTTTGCGGCCAAATTAAAGGAGGCAGTCCTTTGATATTTTATTATAGATATACTTCATCTATACTTTAACCAAATTTCATCCGTGTACCTCATGACGTAGGATAACAGCCGAAAATACACATGGAAGCGGTCATATTTTTCAAATTTCCGGCCATATTTCGGGTATATGCACAGATAAATTACGTTTCGTATTAACGTAAACTATTCAATAAAGGTAAATTCATTTGTGTAGTCTATGACGTGGACAAAACTACGGTCAGCTCTTCGGCTAATATTATTTTATTAAAATTGTGAGGTAAAATAAATGAATATTTAATTAAAGCCAGCCTTAAAGTGATACAATTAATTTAAAGTCTTAAAGTACCTCTAGCTTTTATTGTGAAAACGACTCTATATCTGGTTAAATTACAATTTACATCGTCAGCAGCCACTGTAATGCATGACAATTCATCAGTAAGGTAAATGCTACAATTTTTATCACATTGAACTCTGACTTGAACAGTGTTAAAATAATATAAATCAGCAAAATATGTAAATGCAATTTTGTAAATTGTACAGTATCGGTATAATTTTTAAAAAATATTCCATGTACAGACACGGTCTCGTTACAGTTTTATTACAATATACATATTATGTATAAATTTATTGTATGTATGCATGTAATATATATATATATATATATATATATATATATATATATATATATATATATATATATATATATATACATATGTGTGTATGTATGTATGTAATAATAAAATGATGTGAATGAAGAAGTGTATAGTAAATTGTTGTAAAGAAGGACGGCCGCAACGTTCATTGCAACTACAGCTAACAACAAACAAGAAATTGTGTAACAAGAAAATTGTGCAGTGAATCGAGACGCTTTGATACCATTACTTCTTCCACACATCCTACATACCTACCTTGCTATTTCTACATGAGTACACTTGTGATTTTATCAGCGCACCCAACGCTGGGTTACTACTGTATTGTATTGTACTGTACTGTACTGTAGTACTGTACAGTACTTTAGATACTTTCGCTGTATTTACGTATATTTACGTGGAAATTTATTTACATAATATATACAGTAGAGCTTCAGTAAAGTTTACATCAGTTTTGTTAAGTGACGTCACTTTTTTCTCACTTAAGAGGATTTTATAGAAATAGAAAGAAACAATATTATTACATTATACATTTTTAAGACAAAGATATTATAAATTCCATAAATGGTATGGTCTATTTCAGTTAAATTTAACCATGCTTCGTAACTTTGAATTTAAATAATTTCCGTTTTCTTGGCTTTATCTCTTTTATTATTGCATTTATGTTAATTTTAAATTTGCAGTTTATTTTTAGAAAATAATGGAAGATCGATTTGTTTCGAATATAAGAATTATTTAATTTTTTAACGAAAACTCATGATCAGTTTTATCTGAAAAGAGGTATATATGCGTATTAAGAAAAACAAGTACATATAGTATGATTTAAATAAATTGGTTTGGATGTTTTAAGAGAATACAATTTTAAACTTTTCTCTGTTGAATTTTAGAACGTCGTTTGTAAATAAAAGTTCATAAATGTTACTAATTATGTTTATTGAAAGTGAGAAATCGAACAATATTAGAAAAACAAAGGGAAATAATATTAGTTATACACTTTTCATGACATAACTAAGATTGGTTATGAGCTGAACTATAAAGCCATAAATTATATAGCCTTAAAACATAAAAACGTAAACAAATCAGAGGTGTTTTTTAATAAAAATATTTTTCTATACAAAAAGAATTCTAGAATGTTGAATTCTAGAATTTTTAAAATTTTTTTCGGATACATACAAACCGAGTGATCTGATTGAAAGCTACTTACTCAATTCAGTTATTCACTTAATATAATAAATAAATTTAAATAATAAATACCAAAATACTTGAATACCAGGTACTTAACAACCAATTCGGAGAATTTGGTGAACCCAAGCCAAATCGTAGCTGCTTATATAGATTGAAAAATAGCTGCGATACTTGTCAATTGTTCGTTCAAGGAACAAAAAAACAATTTCTATAGCAGATATATCTATAATGAAGAACTTTCTAACAGCAATATTTTTAATGAAAATACATTAGTATAAAATCCAATTAATCCACTGGAATCCAAATTATTAAATAGTTTGCTCTTATACCTATGACCTAAATTATTATTAAGTCACCTATGACTTAAATTATTATTTAGTCCCGATCATGTATTAAATGACCGCCACTGACCTAAATCTGCTTCACTAATGTTAAGTTTCATTAAAGTTTACCAAATTCTTCTTAACTTTAGTGAAGCTCCACTGTATATAAATTAATATACAATAATATACACTATATACAATAATAACTATGCTCATACCGGTGTTTCAAACAGCTAAGAACATATAAATTTTAACACAGGGAAAATTTGTTATGATCAAGGGGTGCTTTCTTTTATTACTATTAAATATTTAGCAAAACTTTAAATAATATCGCGTCAAAATAATGTTTAAAAGTAATTAAAAGACAATAGCAGTAAATTTACTGCGATAACTATAAATAAATATTAATCTAATATTGAAATGTTTATTAGCAAATAATACTGCTTAGTAGAAAATTGGACATCTATTGTTTTGTTTTCAGATTTACTTTTTTGCAATGAAAGAAAATTTTAATAACTATAGATACCTATATAAAAGTGATACATACCCATAAAAAACAAGGCTACTCTGATCCCAACAATTTCTTCCCATGTTAAATTTTGTATGTTCTTACTTCGCTGAAACAGACTGTATATTGATGTAATATAAATTGGTATTTTAGATGAAAATTACTGCCACTAAATGCTTCAAGTTGTACATTTGAAAATTTTAATATCATTCTCCTATAATGTAGGTACAGCTGTGACAAAAACTGTGGCAATGTGTGTTAACGGAAAATTTTATAAAGGAGAAAATAAGGAGAATCGCCTATTCCCCTATTCGCCGATTCGCACTTTTTTTCGCAGTCGAAAAATGCATGGAAATACCATAGTCAGTCATCCAAATCATGACCTTGATTTTTTTTGTAGGGGTGTCTTATTGTTTACTTAACCTGAATTTATATTTTTTTTTTAAGATACCTTTCACCAATCTGACCTTGCTGTTACACACGATAACTATGTTAGAGCCAAATAATATATATTTTTTTGGTAGGTGTCACTCAAGAGGTTGGTCTAAAACAGTGTTTTTCAACCTTTTTCATGGCGCGAACGCCCCTAGTATGGAAAAATATTTCGCGACCCCCCTAGTATAGAAAAATATTTTGCGACTCCTACCCTCGGCTATTTCTAACTTTTATTTTATTTTATGTCATAAATATCGAATCCGTTCATCATTATTGATTATTTTCAGTTAGGTGCCAACTAAATTCGTAACAAAGGACTTTAAACAGGCATATTGTTATATCGACATCGAAGTTGACGACTTATAGTAGCTTCTGAACGCGCCTATGACTTGTGTGAACGAGACATAGCATATTTTCTGTATTAAATATTACATATTGAATTAGAGTGGTTTTATTGTTAAAGTAACTGCGACCTCCTTAAATAGGCTTGGGGACCCCTCAGGGGGGCGCAACCCACAGGTTGAAAAACACTGGTCTAAAACACGCACCCTCAAAAATTCAATTATTATTTTAATGTAGTAAATGACGTCATCCGAATGTAAAAAAAATTATACAATATAAAGGTACTTTACGTCAACACTCTCTGTTAATTTCATCTAATTATCTTCAATAATTTTTAAGAAAAAAATTTTTTTCAAAGTTAAGGGTTTTTACCCCCATATCTCTGACAATATAGGGGGTAGAGGTCTAATGCCTATATTTTCGAACATTACTCACCATAAGCAACATTCATGAAAAAGAATAGCCGAAAAAGTCGCTGGGCCGAAATCACATATGTTTACCCGGCGAGACCCTTTCAATAATAAATTGAAAATCACAGAATGATAACAACATTTTTGGGACGACATGACTACTACACAAAGATTTTCACTCGTGCCTCTGGTGGTAAAATTAGAAGTTATGTCAAGTAAAAATATACGTATATGTTTAATTAGCGATATAAAATCTAAAGACCTACTACCAATTTACGAATACCAAAAACCAAATTAATAACATCCGAAATTCAAGACTGATCATTTTAATGCGACGTTTTTATTGAACTAGAAACATTAAGTTACTAAATATTTAATGTCAGTAGATAAAAACACTTTACAAAATACCACTTTTATTGAATATAAAACTCTTATTAAGTTTCGGTCAATATGACCATTCTCAAACGTGTAAAGATTACATTCAGATACATGCCCATTTATTCTAAATTTTTAACTTACCAATTGTAGCAATGGATGATGGGAAATTAGTAGGGATACAAGTAGTGGACGGAGTCAAAAACAAGGAAAACAAGTTTAGGTGAGTTAGAGACATGTGACATATAAACAAATAAACTATAAAATACAGTCGTGTACAAAAATTATAAAACAGAAAATAAATTGGAATTGTAAATATCGGTATAATCATTTAAAAGTAATTCAGAATTGTGTTTGTAAATTTCTATTGCTTCTAAAATATTTAGTCTGGGTCCTTTATTTGCTTCGTGTAAAACTGTAACGTTTCTCTCCGGTATGTGTCCTGTGTCGACTAAATGTCTGGCAAAAGCGCAGTCAGATTTCTTGTTTCTGTAGCATCTGAAGTGTTCGGCTCTGCGGATTTCAAAACTTCTACCAGTTTGGCCAATGTAAAAACTATCACATTCCTGACAATTTAGTTTGTAGATATCCGATTTGTCTATTTTTTAGCTGCTAATTTATCAATTAATTTTGAGTTATATCTATTATTATTTGCTATTGTTTTAATGTTATTTATTTCTGTTTTAAAATTTTCTTTTGATAATGGAAATTTAAAAGCGCGATGGATCATAGAATTATAGGTTGCGATTTTATGTTGAAATGGACTTATTGAATTGTTAGGTATTGTAATTCTGGAATATGATGGTTTTTTTATAAATATTGATCAAGGTTATTGTTAATTTTCGGTATGGTTAAATCCAGGAAATTGATTCTATTTTGCTAATTCTAAATCAAATTGTATTTTTGGGTCTGTTAAATTTAGTGAATCTATGAATTTTTCTAATTGGCGAATTGATCCATCGAACCCTACAATTATATCACCCACGTATCTGTACCATAATTTTACATGCTGTTTTGTTAAAGTGTTGTTCATTATTATTTCCTCTAAACTTGACATATAAATCTCTACCAATGCCAACAGAGGACTCACAAGGAAAGGTTTTAAACTGTCAATTCGCAAATTTGATGAAACATGGTAAATTTTAAAATAGGGTGGATATGCTTTAGTATATTAAAATTTGAATAACATATATGAAAACTACATGAAAAATACTAGTTTGCCTGTTTTTGCTCAAAGTTGTAATTTAAAGTCTAAAATCTCAAAACTGGACAGCTAATTTGAGGTGCTAATCGTAATTTTACTGACAATCACCAAAATAAATATATTTCTATAAGGTTTTCAGCAAGCGAATTGTCTTGTAATTAATAACTAGCTAAAATATATCAAATTATACTTGTTGATGTCTGACTAAAACTTTAAATTTTATACAAGTAATATTAAAATTTGATTTTGTTAAGTCCCCATCAATCTCAACCAAATTTTAATATGATCTTCCAAATGATTATGTACAGGATGATTCAAAAAGAATCTCCATTAAAAGTTTATGGTCTTCTAAATAAAGTAGATTTTTGAAAATCTGGTTTTAGAAATTTCCAAATATGAAGATTTTAATTAAAAAATTTCTAACTTGCTGCCACTTCCGGTTATACCGGAAGTTGACACCAACTTTGCTATTTTAAGTGTTTTTAACAACAAATTTGAATTCGCCGGGAATTGTTATTAATATTCTATCTGACAGTGGCATTTCAGCTTCCTAGACATGATACAGGCTGGTCACATAAAGCATTTTTTGAATATTTTTTTGTTTATTGTGAAAAATTTTTTTTTTAAATGAACCACCTATATTTTTTATTATAACTATGTAAAAAAATTTAAACTCTATCTATTAATATCAGATATTCTTACACCTAAAACTGTTATTTTGGAAGTTACATCGAATTTATATAATAAAAGGATAAGTTAGATTTTCCATGGGCTCGGTTGACACAAAAACCACTGGACAGATTTTAGTGCAATATTGTAAATTTATTCCTTAGATGTTTCATCATCTCAACATCTCCAGTCAGAATCTTCACGATATTCTTTATGGAGGTTGATATGTTCACGACAAAAGTTAATATCCCTATCAAAAATACTCATTTAATAATAAACGGAAACAAAAGAAAGAAAAACAATAGATTACCTAGGTTGCGATGAAAATATTATTCAAAAATTTAAACATTAACTTCAGAACTTTTTTTGTTAAAATTTCACTTTAGAAAAGGATTGTAGTAAAGCCTAATTACGAAGGAACTGAACGTAATTTTGAAAAATCCACCAGCGTTTTCGGATCTCGAAAAGAATCTAAAATTCAGTTAATTCTAAAACCATAAATATGGGAATGTATGAAAGGATTTCAAAGTCTGAAAATTAAATATATTAATATGGTTGTTTTCGAGTCGGTTGCCGAGCGGAGCGAAGCACTACATGAAATTAACCTTTTATAGAATTTTAAACTGTTTGGCGAGCGAAGCGAAGCACTTTAAAGAACTAATTTTGAATTAAATTTGTCTGGTTTGTCTCGGAATAACTAATTTAAAGTAGCTTATTACTCACAGTTAACATAATTTTACACGAATGAAACTGGAGGGCATAGTTATAAATTAATTATAGTTTTAAATTAGTTATAAGTTAGTCAGAAATAAATTAATGAATACATGTTTCAACACTTTTTGAAAATCAATCCTGTAAAGAGTAAAATAGGGAATAAACGCAAAAAAAAGGAAGGAGGTCAAAGTTTACATTTTTAACGTCTACTGTTCTTGCGTCTCCAACAATGAGTGAGTTATTTTAGGAAATATTCAAGCATTATGCAAGCAGACTTAGGGGGATTTAAATTTTCCAATAGGATAAGGGAGGAGTTATTTAGAGTAAAGTGTACAAATATTAGCTATTTTAAAAAAAATATATAATATTTGAGTATTTTAAGTCAACATACTTTTTTTACTTCTATACCAAATTCGTTGACATCTCCTTGATAGGCTTAATTTAGATTTTTAGTCTATTATGTTATATCTATGTTTGAAGAAATAACAAATTAGTTTTTGAAAATTTCCAGTTGTTCCTAGATAACTAGCCAAAGGTAATTCTCAATAAATAAAGCTTATCAAAGCTTATGACAAGAAAATAGGGGCAAAAATTTTAGTGAACTATCCACTAGGAATTACCTTTACTAAATTACGAAATTCACGCCAGCGAAGCCGCGGGTAACAGCTAGTTTTGTTTTAAGACTGTATTAAATGTATTAATTAATTAATAGGGCACTTGACTGCAATTGAGAAATGATTCTAAATGCTTTGTTCTTATGTATAAGTTAGTTAGTTTTTGTTAAATTTTTAAAAATCTTCAAAAAAAACCATTGTTCAATTTAGATGAACAAATTGGCGGGAAAACGACTTGGCGTAGTGACGTATGCAATGACGTCACGATTTAACTCAAACAGATGTCGCTTTCATTCATGTCACCACTTGTCAACACGGTTTCAAATTTGTACACAATATTCAGCAGTCATCATGCTCAGTTTTAGTGGTATTTACAACTTTCTACTTTGATATCTTCTTCATTTATCATCACTGTAAGATTTTCATGAAGCCCTCCAAGTATTAAATGCACTTTAAGAAAACAGTTTTACGTAACTTTAAAATTGTAGCAAAAAATAAAAGCATTTTTAACATAATATTTAAAATAAGTTGATAAGGATATTTTACCTATTAAGTGACGTTGTATTCCTTCCATCAGTCTTTTTTGAGTGGAAAATTAATTGCAAACCAAAAAGTTCAAAATAAATTACAAAGAAAACAACTTCTCTTGGTCAATTAGAATTATAAAAATGTCACAATGAAAATGCAATTTGTCATAGACAATACGTAACTACAGTAATAAGATCTGCTATAAAAAATGATGAAGTCATTTTCAAATATCACTGCGTTTTTAATCATTTAAATGAAGGCTAAAAATTTATAATTTTCAAAATCGAATTTTTAAATAATTAAAGAATATTTTTATTTGTCACTACTAAAATTGAATATATTTAAGGATAATACATAAAATTATTCAACATTTAAAACAAATTTTGAATACAGTCAAGTACCGTATTCCGATTGTTTTAAAGGATTTTTTATCTTGTTATTTTTTACTTTACTTATTAAGTTTAGACATTCTTTGGTTGAAATATTAGTAAACATGCTGCGCACATCTAGGGAGGCCAACTTGTATCGATTTGCGAAAGGAGTACTTTTGAATTTATCTGTTAGTTCGAACAAATTTTTAACACTATGTGTAGAGCTGAACTGAGTTTCGGTTTAGATAAAATGTCTAAATGTTTTGCTAATTTGTGTGACGGACAACAGACATGGGAAACTACAGGCCTTATTGGATTATCAGGTTTGTGTGTCTTTACGAGTCTGTATATTCTAAGAGCTCTTGGATTCATTTCTACTAAATAATGTCTATCTCTGTCAGAAAAGATGCTTTTATTATCGTTAACTAGTTTTTTTAATTTCTTCATTATATTTATTAGTTGGATCGGTTTTTCATTTTTAATAAAATCGCTTATTTTATTAGAATTATCTTGCTTAATTAAAACTACAGTTGAATTACTTTTTTCAGCTTTGGTTAATATTAGATTATTGTCATTAATTTTCTTTTTTAACGAATTTATGGTGGATTTATTATTTGTATGAATTTCTATGTCGGTTTTTAATATTTAATATATTTCTTATTGATTCTTTTGCTAAGTTATCATTAGAGTTTTTCAACACGGGTTCAATAGGTATCTACTATTAAGGTTTCTTTTAGGTTTTTGCGGTTGAGGTTAACTACCCACTTAGGTCTTTTATTTAAAAGATTTATTCCTGTTTTACTGAGTTCTATATTGGAGAGATTTATTACGCGCTGAATAAAGTTAGTTGAGTTTATTTCTATGTTTTTACTTTTTGGGGGACTTTTTGGTTTAGTTTGTTTTGTTAGGTTATTAAGTTTACGTAGTTGTGTTAAATAGGTATTTTTTATGTATGTTTTCACTTACTTTTTGGCGAACTTGGTCATCAAACTGGCAGAATTGTTGTTATGTAGTGGAGTTTATATAACAACTATAGTTATAACTAGGAAACTACAGATTTATGAAACGAATATATTAAGGTAGTGTGCGTATGCCGTACATGTATAATAGGTTTATAAAATGAAACTGATCTAAATTTAGCTTTGAAACTGGTGTTATATTACGTAAATAAAATTTGCTTAATTATAAAGCAGTATTTAAGTCGTAATTATTATTTTATACCTGAGATGAAACATTCAGTACTTACAATTAATTTTATAAATTTTCAATAACCTTTCGTCGGTTATGAGTTTCAAGTTTGAAAACTACATTTATACCTATATTAGAGATAATAGTGTATAATAGATAGCACACATAGGTAATGCTAACCCAGGTAATTTATAGATAATGATGATAATTTTCCAAATAAATTAATTTTGTACCTTGCTATAGATATAAGCATATAGGATAGCAGCAGTACAAATACACATACATATATTTGATCAGCATCGGATACATTAACTTCTGCTCATATATATATATATATATATATATATATATATATATATATATATATATATATATATATATATATATATATATATATATATATATATATATATAGTAAAATATATATATATATATATATATATATATATACATATATATATATATATATATATATATATATATATATATAAAGTAATTATATCCATAGCTCCACAGCGTATGTGTCTGTGTATAGGCATACATATATAATATATATGTACATATATATATATATATATATATATATATATATATACATATATATATATATGTATATATACATATATATATATATATATATATATATATATATATATATATATATATATATATCATTCAAAAAAACTGGAGAAAGCTAATTTGATTTTGATTTTTAAAAAGGGCGATGAAGGTGACCCATCCAATTACCGACCTATTTCATTATTAAATACTTGCTTAAAAATTTTTACTCAAATCTTACACGAATTAGCTCATGGTCTGAAGAATCGAAAGTTATTCCCGAATGTTAGAGCGGATTTAGAACACAAAGAGGTTGTATAGATACTGCTTTACACTGATTTCCGTTATACAGTTCCAACTACGCTTACCAAAAAAAAAGTGTTTGCCCTTTTTGTGGATTTTAAATCCGCATTCGACAGTGTTCTGCACGATAAGTTATGGTTTCATTTATTTAAGTGCGGCCTCAGTTGTAAAATCATATGCATAATAAGAAACATCTGTTCAAGTTACGGTTAATAGAGAATATTCTAGCCCCGTTGAAGTTTCAAAGGGAGTCTTTCAGGGGGAATCATTAAGTCCGGTTCTGTTTTCGTTGTATTTGAATGATATTGAAACCTTTTTGAGAGATAGGAATTGTCGCGGTCTTAACTGCAATGGGACTAACGACATAATTACACTCCTAACTTACTTTTTCCATAAAAATTTTTTAAGCAAAAATGCCTAAAAATCCATCTCGGGCATCGAACGTGTCTGACTTTTTGAACTTCCAATATTTTTACCAAATTTCGTAAAAACAGGATTTTTCGTTCGAAAGTTATATAAATTTTAGTGAATGTCATTTTTAGCTTCTAGAGACTTCAAAATAAATTATTTCTATCATAGTTCCGGGTTCAAGTAGCATCAAGACAGTGTCTCTAATAGCTGAATTTTCGATTCGAAAATTCGTTAAAAAAACTTACTTAAGCCACATACTACATTGCAAAATATTTGACTGTGCGGCCCGCTAAATAAATTATTTTTTTTTTAAATGGCCCGCCATCCCAAAAAGGTTGCGCGACCCCTGATCTACAACGTATCGATAGTATTGAATATTTTTTAATTTGTATGTGATTTTTATTGTAATTTGATACTATTGATTAATATTGTAACAATATTTATATCAACAAATTATATGTTTTTGATATTAGTAAATATAGAAAAATTTTAAATCCAATCTTGTTTAACCACCCATATTCGTTAACACTAGTCATTTTTTTAGCTTCAGTTTCATACATACATTTTTCGTGTATATAAGTATTTCCTTTATTTATTCAATGTTCAAAGATAGGGTAAAAGCCCTTCTACCCGAAAACGACAATACTGGAACAGTTTTGATATTTTATATAATAATGAAGTAATTTCTGAAAAAAAACGATAAATATTAAAACTGTTCGAGTATTGCACGCGTTCCGGTGTAGGGTAAAGTGACCACACGTCCCGACTTTGACGGGACAGTTCCGCTTTTTGGAGGACTGTCCCGCATCCCACCCATTTTTACTCGAATTTTTCAACTGAAAAAATTAGACTTATACAGCCTATACGATAAGAAAGGCGAGAGGCGAGAGTAGGGGCGCTAACCGTTTTCGGACCCTTAGGACACGATTATGTAGAAAAAAGTCTGATACATATATATATATATATATATATATATATATATATATATATATATATATATATATATATATATATATATATATATATATATATATATATATTGATCCAAAATTTTACCCCACTTTGATATTTGATAGTATTGTTGTGCATCGGAATGAGCCCCACTTACCAAATTTAAGTTCTTAACTTCCATAGGAGGGCCCTGTACGGGCACATAATTACATAGTTTGCCGTGCATAAAATTAATTATAAATTAAAAATATTAGTATGCTGGGAGAATAATCTTGGTAACAGATAACAGAGAAAAATACATGATTTTGGACTGACAATCGAATTATTATTTCTCTTAATAAATATCGATAAATACGGAATTAAGCACACGCAACATAATTATATAATTGGCGTACCGTATGTACCGGGCACAAGATTGCCGTGAAAATGTAAATTTCTTAATTTTGTAAATTCATACAAGATTGCCGTGTGAAATATGAAAGTTGAAATTATAACTATTGGATTAGTTTTCCTAGCAACTAAAATAATAAAAATAAAACGGTCTATTTCGGACATTTGAAGCAGATATTTGTAATTTTATTTTTGAAGAAATAATTGGAGTCATTTGCGTTACAGTGGTGACCAACCGACGTTTGCTTTGGTGAGTCGTTAACCACTTATTTTTTTATATTTATTATATATATTGCTTGCTTTTGAAAATATTTGTTTTCAAAGCAAAACAAAAATGACTCGGCCAAGTCAAAATATTCAATTTTAAACTACATCAGAACGGGTATTGGCGGATTCTGTAAATGAAAAGCCACCGTTCGATGAAAATGATGTAGAAATTTATTATTTGTAATAAAAAAACATTTCAAATGATGAGAACAAATATTTTTAAATAATGTGCCAGCAAACGTTTTGCCTTTTTTTGTGTGCATTAAATGAACTACCTGTTGACGACTTTGGTGGAACAGCTGATGACATGTTGGATTTTTTAAAAAATTTAATCAAATTTTACAAAATATAAATGTCATTTAAAAGAAAATTTGGAAAATCAAATGAAAATCATAATTTCCGTAGTAACAAAGTTAATAAAGGAAATTATGAAATACTGAAAAAATTTTCAATTCAAAAAGTCATCAGAAAGTTTGTTCATACCATTTAAAGTATGGAATGCACGCAGAAAAGTGCATTAAGCCATGCTGCTGACAAACACTGGCTAGAGAGATTTAATATGGAGTTTTTTACTGTGCCAAAATGATCAATCGTGTTGTTGAATCATGTGATAAATGTTGAAAAAACATATGTATTGGACATGATTTGGTACAGTTAAAACCCATAATTGAACCAGATGATAGATTTTCATCAATCCATCTGGACATAATTTGACTTCTACCAATTTTGACCCCTACTAATTTGCGACGATTATACCTTTATTCTATCAATCGTTGGTAGATTTTCAAGGTGGGTTGAAGCTATTCCTTTAAAGGATAGTTACGCTTCAACTATAATTACTTATTCTTCACAAATTTTATACGGTAATCCATTAAGGTTACCATACCAATTAATATCATATTGTAACTCAAATGATAGTAAATTGAGTCAATATGATTTTGCGAATGCTTTATCAAATAGCATTCAAAATACAAAATATTTTTTTACGAAATTTTATAAAAATAAAAGTTTCGTAGATGCGAATCTATCGTCTGCCAAATTTGTATATATTAGGGACGATAGAGTTAAATCTTCACTGGCTCCTAATTATTTGGGACCCTTTGAAGTAATTGAAAGGGGAGATAAATATTTTAAGCTTAAAATAAATAATAGATTGGATAATGTATCGATCGATCGATTAAAAACGGCATATGTGATTTAATTTTATGTAATGTTTAATTACATAAAAGCTTGTAAATATTTATCTGTATATATAAAATAAGTCAGGTTCGGATATCTACTTTCTGGAAGAATTTCTGGAAAAAGAGAAAACATCCGAATCATGGAGCATGCATATCTATACTTTAATTCTATATATGTACATATATATATTTTTTTCATATTTAATTCAATATTTGCATGAATTGTAATTATTTAACATTGTATTTTGGGGAGTTTTTATGTATTCAGGATACAGTTAAAATTGTTTCCTGGAAACTTTTCTCCTCAAAAGGAAATTTTTTTTTTTTTTAATTGTTGCTCGGAAAATTTATTTTTTTTTGCGATGGGGGGCGTATGTACCGGGCACAAGATTGCCGTGAAAATGTAAATTTCTTAATTTTGTAAATTCATACAAGATTGCCGTGTGAAATATGAAAGTTGAAATTATAACTATTGGATTAGTTTTCCTAGCAACTAAAATAATAAAAATAAAACGGTCTATTTCGGACATTTGAAGCAGATATTTGTAGTTTTATTTTTGAAGAAATAATTGGAGTCATTTGCGTTACAGGCCCTACCCATATTAAAAGGTAGCGGGAATATATATATATATATATATATATATATATATATATATATATATATATATATATATATATATACCGGGTGGGCCATTTTAATCTTTGCATCTAAATATTTCGCCAAAGGCGCCACCTATCAAAAAATGACCTTTACAAAAGTTGTTAGGTACGAAGGGGGACGTTAAATGATGACCTTAAAATTGACCTTGAATTTCATTTTCAAGGTCATTTTGAGGTCAAGTCGTATTTTTCAAATGGAACGACATACTTTTTATTTCGGATTCTGAAAGAGCTTGAAATTTCACGTCGAAAATGCTATAAACCAATTTTGTCTATAATTGACCTTAAGAGGTGTAAAGACCACCGAAGAACAATCAAAAATTAGATTTTAAAAGAAAAACCTAACTTTAAAGTGTCGGTATCTTTTGGAGACGTAAAATAAGAACTTCTGTTCGTTTTTAATGACCTGTGAAGGTCATTCTAAAGTCAAAATCCTAAAGAACAAAATGACACTAAAAATTTATAAAAAATTTATTTTTCATAACTAATAAATTTCATAGCTAAAAAATGAAAAATTAAAGGTCAATAAAAAAATTCGTTCATAGCATTTTCGACGTGAAATTTCACGCTCTTTCAGAATCCGAAATAAAAAGTAGGTCGCTCCATTTGAAAAATAAGACTTGACCTCAAAATGACCTTGAAAATGAAATTCAAGGTCAAATTTAAGGTCCCCCTTCGTACCTAACAACTTTTATAAAGGTCATTTTTTGATAGGTGGTACCTCTGGCGAGAGATTTCGATGCAAAGATTAAAATATCCCACCCTGTATATATATATATATATATATATATATATATATATATATATATATATATATATATATATATATATAAAGGTTTCAATATCATTCAAATACAACGAAAACAGAACCGGACTTAATGATTCCCCCTGAAGGACCCCCTTTGAAACTTCAATGGGGCTCGAACATTCTCCATTAACAGTAACTTGAACAGATGTTTCTTATTATGCATGTGATTTTAGAACTGAGGCCGCACTTAAATAAATGAAACCATAACTTATCGTGGGGAACACTGTCGAATGCGGATTTAAAATCCACAAAAAGGGCAAACACTTTTTTTTTTTTTGGTAAGCGTAGTTGGAACTGTATAACGGAAATCAGTGTAAAGCAGTATCTATACAACCTCTTTGTGTTCTAAATCCGCTCTAACATTGGGGAATAGCTTTCGTTTCTTCAGACCATGAGCTAATTCGTGTAAGATTTGAGTAAAAATTTTTAAGCAAGTATTTAATAATGAAATAGGTCGGTAATTGGCTGGGTCACCTTCATCGCCCTTTTTAAAAATCAAAATCAAATTAGCTTTCTACAGTTTTTTTGAATGATTTCCGTGTTTAGAATGCTGTTAAAAAAACATGTTAAATACAAAATCCAATTCATGGGTAAATATTTATAAAATTCGTTTAATATTAGGTCCGACCCTTGTGTTTATTTGTTTTGATTTTGTTTAAAACTTTTCTCGGAACTACCGAAGACAGATAAGTAAAATCCATATTTCATTTTTAATATCAGGATGACCGAGCCCGACTCAATGGAAATTTCATCTGTATGGAATTTGTTGAGAATAGCAGACGCACGTGCCAATTGATGATAACTGGACAGTCCAGTTGTTTATTTTCTTTAAAGGATAAAAATAGTATTTTGTACAGTAAATTAGTAATTTCATAGTAGTCATAGGTAAAAACATTATTGGTGGTATCTATAGAAATATTTACTATACCGTGTTTGCGGGTTACTTGAGCCCAGATTTGCAAATCATCTGATAATTTCAAAAATTGAGCGTAACTGTTATACTTATTTGGGATAGGAAATTCAGTATATTAATCTATATATGACTACGGTTAGTTTATTATATAATATGGATCTTTTTCTTATGGCTCATAAATTTTATAGCTTTTTAGATTTTGGGCTCAAGTTAACCTCAAGATCGGGTTACTTGAGCCCAAACCTAAATTTCCAGGTGATTTTGATTTGAAAACAGTTTGAGACCATGTAGGATGTTGGTTACTAATTAACACATTGTACAAACATATAAGGAACTTTACTTATTCAATACTCTTATCGCAGCATCCTGCATAACGTAGCGAATTTCCGTTTACAAAAATTAGTTTTTCTCGGAAACTAGTTGACATAGAATAATAGTTTAAAGACCTTTTTGTGTGATTTTTTCTCCTCGTTCCAACAGTGTAAAAATTTTTGAATAAGGAGAAATTTTGGAAAAAAGTTAATTTTTTTCATGAAAATTTCCCAAAATAACATGTTTTGGGCATCGGACGTGCCTGGTTAACGAACTTGTCCGACGGTTTAGGACTTTTAGGAATTTCTGCTATAGTCTTGCACCATTTTATACCAAAGTTATAATGGGCTCAAGTTACTCTAATTTTAAGGTTATTTTACTGATTTGTCAAAACCTTAATTTAAAAAATTAACGGAATGGTTGGCAGATGAACATATCTGAATTTAGTTTAGTAATGAACAAAGTAATAAAATTATACACGTACCTTCGTTTGTAGACTACCACAATTACTTTTACAGTCAAAAGTTAGCAACGTAACAAAACATCAATTTCAAACAGAGAGTAAACAACACGTGCCTCACCTCTAGTGTCAATTTTCAGAATTACCTAAACTAAATATCTAACTAACTTCTACCTACTAGTTCTACTTCTACCTACTAGCTAAACATCTAACTTACTTCTACTACTGGCTAATATAAGCACAAAACAGAAAATAATACTTTTTCCATTTTGGGCTCAAGTTACACCACAGGGCTCAAGTAATCCGCAATTACGGTACTTATAAAAACTCCAAAATTATTTTTTTTCAAATACTTAGAAAGTATTTAAAATTTGTATGAGTTTTTAAATAAATTCATAGACTGCTGTATGCAGTAATAAAAATTGATATTTTACGGTTTTTCGTAAATTTATACGGTTAGCCAAAAAATTTTGCAAAACCCTTTCTTAGTGAGCGCCTACGATCCAATAGAGACCTACATGCCAAATTTCAAGTTTGTAAGTATTATAGTTCTAGAGATTTCGTGATAGATGAGTGAGTGAGTGAATGAGTGGTATATCGCTTATATATATATATATATATATATATATATATATATATATATATATATATATATATATATATATATATATATATATATATATATATATATACTATATAACTAATATTAATACTAATCTATATAATAATAATATAATACATAATATATATTAAACAAATAATAATTTGTTTAAAATTATTGCAAAATTGTTTAATAATTAAAAATTTAATAATAAAAATTGTTTAATAATAAAAATTAATAAATTGTTAACCTAAATTTAATAATAAAAATTAATATAAGAAATTCTCTTGTGTTAATTTTAGTTCTTTACTCATTTTTTCACTTTCCTAGATGTATCTCTTTTTAATGGCCATAAAATTTATAATTTTTAATTTTTTGATTGGCCACTTTCAAATAGTGTGAAAAATGTCATCCACTTGAAATAAAATTACTTGCCAAAGCTTATGCATGAAAAAAATGTCGTGCCGGAATTAAGTCCACTTTCTGCCTTCGTGTGTATAACTACCCATATATTAATATAATTACACTCAAGTCGTTTGGCAAGCGGAGCGAAACATTTTAAAGAACTGATTTGAAGCTAAAGTCCGATCTGCTTGAAATTAACTAATTTAACCCCTTTAGTACCGCCATATATTGCAATATTTTAGAAAAAAATTTAATATCTCTATAAGTATAAAATTTAATATCTCTTGCAAGTTTGGTACATTTTGCTTAATTTATTTGCAATATCACAGCTCTTTTCTTTACTATACAGCCTTCAGTTACCGATATAAGATAATGTAAACTCGTCAATTGAATTTTTTTTTAAAATTAGTATGACGAGCTGAGCTTGTCATTAGTTTTAAAGGCCTTAAAGTACTTCACATTTAAGATAATTTTACACGAATGAGATTAGAGGGCATAGTTATCAAAAATAAATTAATGAATACATGTTTCAACACTTTTTGAAAATTAATTCTGTAAAGAGTAAAATAGGGAGTAAATGCAAAAAAATTGGGGAGAGATTAAATTTTACATTTTCAACGCCTACTGTTTTAGCGTCTCCAACAATGAGTCTATTACTTTAGGAAATGTTCAAATATAATGCAAACAGACTTATAGGGGATGTAAGGATTTAAATTTTCTAGTAGGAATAGGAAGGACACTTATTTAAAGTCTACAAAACTTTAGATATTTTAAAAATATATAATATTTGAATATTTTAAGTCAACATACTTTTTTTACTTTTATACCAAATTCATTGACACCTTCTTAATAGGCTTACTTTAGATATTTAGTCTATGTTATATGCCTGAAGAAACGTCCAAGTAGTTTTTGAAAATTTTCAATTGTTCCTAGATAATTAGCCAAAGGGAGAAATTTAAAAAAAAAATAAAGAGGATTGATGAGTGAGCTTATCAATAAATAAAACTTATCATTTTAGCTTATGATAAGAAAATAGCGGCAAAATAGTTTAGCAAACTACCTAAAAGGAATTATCTTTACTAAATTACGAAATTCACGCTAGCGAAGCCGCGGATAAAAGCTAGTTAATAATAAAGTTATTTTAGTTAAAGTCTTAAAGTCAATTTGACCGATAATCCTGTATACTTATGTAAATTTGAATTGCACAATTTAATTTTTATAATAGTTAATTTTTTACATTGATATGCACATATCCTGTATGAATGCAGATGCAAAATTTCGTCAACTTTGATTTTTATTGACCGCGACGTTTTTACGAATTCCCTAACTGGGTATAGTCGTCTTGCCAAAATAAATTTTTCGAAAATAAAGTGTAGAAAGTGAAATTATTGTATGTGTTATGATGTTGTGTTGATAGAAAATATTTTTCAGGGTAAAAATAAATTTTTACGTAAAATTTAAAATATTTCTATTTTTATGTATTAAATATTTCGCTCATACAGAAGAATGCCAATAGCTCTCATTTGGTGGCAAAAGGAAGAACGATACTTTTTTGATGTATTATATGTATTATTTACAAAATATTTAATATCATGGCTGTTGTCTCGGAGAAATGCCAATAATGTAATAATAATATAAAAGTAGCTATTCAACAACAACAGAAATATGACAGCGTTTGTCTTACGTTTCAGTTTAACAGTTTTTTACGTAATATGCATTTTATATATGATTTTTAATGAAATTATCTTGTGAGACAGGTAAATGATATTAATGTTTTGTTCCATTGGCATTTTTAGTTAAACTTTCCACAAAGTTTTACATATATTGTCAATGAATAAAAAATTAGTGATTTAAAATGAATAATTTTTAAAAAATCAAAAATTTCTAGTTTAAATTTTAAAAACACCAAAGTGAGTTACATAATGGAGAACCTTAATAAAGTAAAGCAAACTAACATTGCATGACAAAATAATACTATCGAATATTCTTGAATTCAGAAAAGCCGAGACTATTGAATCAGTGTAGTGCAGTGTTAAACAATTGAACATATGCGTTAATAGTATATTGTGCAATAAGTGCGGGAAATTGTCGATTGTCCACGAAAGCGAAGTTGAGCGCACGAACGTAGTGAGTGCATTCATTCGCTTGAGTGGGCAATCGACAATTTCCCGCACTTATTGCACATAATATTTTTTATTACGAATTTGACATACTTTTTTCTATTATTATTACTATTTTTGACATTTTTATTACTTTTTAAAATAATATTTTAGAGTGTTCGTCTTTTTTTTTTGAATTAATTATTGTTTAAATTACTTTGTTGGTGGTTTCTATAGAAATAATTATGAAATATTTATTAAATGAAAAATTAAGAAGCGGCTTTGCGTGTTTTGATTAAATTTTGCGTATTTTATTGTCAATTTGCGTGTGGAATAGTTATTTGTGTATTAAGAGCGCAAAATAGTGCTTTGCCGCTCGATTGAGAATGTTGACGCGCGACGCCGCCAGGTGGAGCGCGTTAATTTCATGAGAGCGGCAAGTCATTTTGTGCTCGAATTACACACAAAATTTTTTCTACAATCTTATAATTTTTTTTTTTATTTAAAAGATACTTGAAAAAATAATAATGGACGTTAATATTTACTTTAATATTATAATTTTTGCAGCTTCAGAAATATCTGGAGGTGTACTTGAGAAATTACTGTCACTATTACATATTTCCGTCATATATATATATACATATTTTTTTAAATATTTTATTCTTATTATTTATGCATTATAGTTATTTATTATTTTTCATTAATATTTTGCAGTTATTTTGAAATTTACTAAAATTAATATTTCACTTGATTACGGTAAACATAATAATTTTAGAATCTGTTTATTTATTTGTTACCATAGAAAATATAAACAACGCCTACCCGATTTGTAATTAAATATACGTTGAGCGAGCGACAAAGTATTACTTTGCCGCTTTAAAGCGCAAAGTAGTACTTCGTTGCTCGGCAACGACAGTCTTCGGCAAACACACATTTTGTGCTCTCTTCACAGAGCGCAAAAGCCTACTTTCCACTAAGATTGTAGAAAAAGTTACTTCCCACACGCAAAAAAGTATGCGGGAAGAGTACAGTGGGCAAACAGCTATTTTGCGCACAGAAATGTGTGCGCCAAGTTAGTAGCATGAGTAATAAAAAATACTTTTCCTACTCATCATGCTTATTTTTCTTAAGGCACGAGTACGATATCGAAGGCGACAAAATTTGATAAGCGGATCTGATAAATTTTGGAATTCGAAGCAAAAAATAAAGAGTAAAAAATTTTCAAATTTGCCTTAGTTTTCGCGATATCAATCGTTAAACGTGTCTTAAATTGTCATGAAATTGGGATATATTATATGTGGGTATGGTGTAATATCTTGGTGAAATATGCATTTTAAATTTACATTTACTAACCTTTATACTATATAAATAGTTTTTGGCATAAAAAGTACGTAAATAGTGTCCCAAAAAGTAGAAAAACTTTATAAAATTACATTATTTATGCATATAAATTATGTACATCGATACAAAGATACAAAACAAAGATACACTTTTTTTCCCATTTCTTATATCGCGCGTACTCTTTCTATACCTCGAAATTGAAAAGTCCCAATTTTTGGAGACACAAAAAAAACGTATTTAACTCTGTGTTTTCATCATTATGAACTTAAGATTTATGCTAATTACACCCTTTGATGTTGGATACCTACATATATAAATATACATAGATAAGTATATATATAAATACAATATTTAATGTTTTTTGTGTGTCCTAAAACATGCAGTTTTTGATATATGAGGTATAGAAAGAGTTCGCGCGATATGCAATCTGTTTTTTTCTATGGACTATACGTATTTCCCGGTGTATAACGTGCACCTTGAACGCCAATAATATTGTCCAAAGGGTCTAGCAAGTTAAGATAGTGTTTGCAGCCCCAGAGAGGCCTACTAGAAATAAGTTATGTTGCGATATCGGTGAGTAATAAATATACCATTGGCACCTATTTTAGCCTCTGATCTTTCTGCTTTCTTGAGATAACTGACCATATATATGCTAGAGCGGGTATTTTTGGAAATTTTTTTATTCCGAAACTATTACATCCAGACTGATAAAACCAAGACTGTTTATTAGGTAGTACGTTGTGGTATATTCTATATTTTTTACAGAATTTTCTAACAATTTCTACCACCTAAAAAAATTAAAAATAAAAAATTCTTTTTTTTATCCATAGTTCTCGGAGAGGTACAATCACAGAAAAATATATAATGTAGCTTAATGTCTACTATTATCACTAAAAAGTGCAATCAGATCAGATAGGTGCAACACTTCGAAAAAAAATAAAATATCGTTATGACCGCTCTAGAGTACTCACCACTTCATATCTCTCTTTCATATAAACTTGCTTATAATTATATAATCAAGTAATAGTTACAGTTGATTTCCATCTAAAACGAAACAATTTTTATGAGTGACGAATGTATGAGGTAATGGGGGTATATGTATATACAATACTATATGCACGATTGATATATAAATTATATAGAGTACCTATATGTACGGTGTGGGTTAATATGAATGATTACTCTATTACATAAACAACCGTAGCCCACTTTTTGTCTAAGCACAGTAGATACTACAGGTACCACAGGTCTGCTGCAGAATACATAAAGTATTGGATAGCATATCGCACCCTTCTGATATCTATGGTGCCTAAACAGAGATCGAGCTATGTTTATATAACTTATTGGTATACTATACACTGTATACGAACTTGTTAACGTGCTATAGCATCGTGTTGCAGTTAATGAAGTTTTACTTGAGGCTGCACAGCACTATAACCGTCTACGTGTTAAGAGTGCAGCAGATGCTCCGAATTACAGTGAATATTTAAAAAAAAATTAATTAAGTTCAAATACTTGTTATTTATCCATTATTATATGGAATATTAATTGATTAATTGTTGTAATATGGTTATGATTAGTCTCGGTAACTATTCTAACTGATAACTATATGAATAATTTCTGTTGTGAATATATTAGATAATTGCTAATCCGTAGACTGGCGGCATTCAACGCATTGTCACTTTAGTCATGTCTATGTGAATTTTAATATCTAGAGTAAGATAGATGGGTTATAAACAATATTTTTTTTTGGCTCTTGTGGTATCCATGTTAGTGATTCCTTTTATAGCTCCCATTAATTGGCGTGCAAGCAACAATGATAAACATAATCGTTCCTGCTCTTACTGTACAGCCGATACATTCTTATTTTGACCATCCAACAATTCCACTTATTTATATAATTTTATATCACTCATATAAATAAACAACAATAGTGTTGCTTACACTATTAAAATTTATTTTTTCCCGTATATTCGTTGCTTATTAATCTACACATGACAAATATACTGATACATGTATAGGTGATAAGTTTTGTTTTAGTATTGATATACCTTGATCTTACTTCCAGTTTTAATATGTTGCCCGCTGTTATGACAAAATGCTACTTGAGATTACATTGTGCAACCACCTTACTCGTATAGTACGTCCAGCACAAGTATTATTTAGTATATTCATAATAGGAAACAATACCTTTTCTTCTAAATAGAATCGATGATCGGGATATCCCTTCCTATTTCCCTTAATCGTTCGTATTAGTCCACACCGTACATATACTCTATATAATCTATATATCAATCGTGCATATGGTATTGTACATATAACCCCCTTACCTCATACACTCGTCACTCATAAAAATCGCTTCGATTTAAATGGAAATCAACTGTAACTACTACTTGATTATATAACTATAAGCAAGTTTATATGAAAGAGAGATATGAAGTGGTGAGTACTCTAGAGCGGTCACAAGGATATTTTATTTTTTTTCGAAGTGTTGCACCCATCTGATCTGGATGCACTTTTTAGTGATAATAGTAGACATACTAGGCTACATTATATATTTTTTCTATGACTGTAACTCTCCGAGAACTATGGAAAAAAATAGGAATTTTTTATTTTTAATTTTTTTAGGTGGTAGAAATTGTTAGAAAATTCTGTAAAAAATACAGAATATAGCACAACGTACTACCTAATAAACAGTCTTGGTTTTATCAGTCTGGATGTAATAGTTTCGGAATAAAAAAATTTCCAAAAATACCCACTCTAGCATATATATGGTCAATTATCTCAAGAACGCAGAGAGATCAGAGGCTAAAATAGGTGCCAATGGTATATTTATTTCTCACCATAACTTACTTTTAATAGGCCTCTCTGGGGCTGCAAACCCTATCTTAACCTGCTAGACCCTTTCGTGGTGCGCGTTATACGCCGGATATAAAACTAACAAGGAAAGGTTCAGGTATAGTTGCCACCGATTTCGATCAAATTTCGTCTGCTAGTAGAGCATAATTTCAATATTAGAAATTTACTAAATTTAGGTCCACCTTTCAAAAACACAGGAAATATTTTTATGTAAAAGGGCGAAATTATAGGTAAGATATAATCAAGTTATTTAGTGCGTTTTATCGAAATAGGTGTAGCTCAGCGGTAGAGCGCCGAAGTGCAGATGGTGGGATACCGGGGTCAAATCCCGGTACAAATGATTATTTAATTTTTTTTTAATAACAGTTAATTTATTAATTGAATTGGATACCGAAAGGCACTAAGACATTTTTTGCAGTTTTTCAGGAAATGTAAAATACTATCTAGGTAGGCAAAAATGTAGTAACCTGTTTAAATTGTTTTAAAGATTTTAGATAATTATTGATGTTAATTATTTCTTCTTATTTATACATAAAATTTTCAATGAATAACATTGAAAATATTTTTCAAATACCCCTGTCGCAGCACCTGCATAACATAGCGAATTTTCAAAGATAGGACACTGACGGATCTCATATAACAACTTGTATCCATCTAAAATAGTTTAACTCTATAACAGTGATAAGATTTTCGAAATTGGTTGAGTAGTTAATTTTTTACTTTTGAGTCCCCAGGACCCTGGCGGATCACATATAGTATAGCACATATGCATTTAAATAAGTTTAACCAAAAAATCACTAAAAATGGTGAAAAATGGCTTCTAAAAATCGGACATATCAGCTAACGAACTCGTCCCAGCTTTTGAGACTTTTGAGCTTCTAACAAAATTTCGTAAAGATTGAATGCTTCATTCGAGAGTTATCGCGCAGACACACACACAAATATATATATATATATATATATATATATATATATATATATATATATATATATATATATATATATATATATATATATAAACAAATAACTCTCGTCCTTTTGTGGGTGACTCTTTGCACCCTGTAGACACTAAAACCGCAGGAATTTTTTCGGAATTAACAGTCGCGTCACCCCTCTATATAGGAAATAAGAATTATTTCCTTTACACCTGTATATAATATATATACACACCTACATATATATATATATATATATATATATATATATATATATATATATATATATATATATATATATGTATATATGTATGTGTGTATATATTATATACAGGTGTAAAGGAAATAATTCTTATTTCCTATATAGAGGGGTGACGCGACTGTTAATTCCGAAAAAATTCCTGCGGTTTTAGTGTCTACAGGGTGCAAAGAGTCACCCACAAAAGGACGAGAGTTATTTGTTTATATATATATATATATATATATATATATATATATATATATATATATATATATATATATTTGTGTTTGTGTCTGCGCGATAACTCTCGAATGAAGCATTCAATCTTTACGAAATTTTGTTAGAAGCTCAAAAGTCTCAAAAGCTGGGACGAGTTCGTTAGCTGATATGTCCGATTTTTAGAAGCCATTTTTCACCATTTTTAGTGATTTTTTGGTTAAACTTATTTAAATGCATATGTGCTATACTATATGTGATCCGCCAGGGTCCTGGGGACTCAAAAGTAAAAATATATATATATATTTATATAAATATATATTTATATTTTTTGTATATAATATATATATATATAATATATATTATATACAGGATGTAAAGGAACTGACTCTTATCCGTTTGAGGGGTGACGCGACTGTTAATTTCGAAAAAATTCCTGCGGTTTTAGTGTCTACAGTTTGCTAGGTGTCGCCCTCCACAAAAAAGGACGAGAGTTATTTGTTTTACACCCTGTATATACATATATATATATATATATATATATATATATATATATATATATATATATATATATATATATATATATATATATATATATATGTTTTTAAACAAATTTCTGCCGTATAGTCCCGAACTCGGATCTTTCCATGACATTCTCCGTCATAAATTAAGTTCCAAAATGGAAAGTCGCTTAAAATAATAATTTAATAGTTAAATGAATTTTTACTTAAGTAACAGAAAAATTTATAATTTTTTTCTGCTTTCCGTCCTGCAGCTTCACTCAGGTGTCTGTTTTGTTTTATTTTTGTTTTAATTTTAATTTATATAATTTCGTGCAATGGAATACATTTTTGTATTTTGTACCTTTAGTTTGAGACCTTTGCTCTGATATCCGTAATAATAGTTTTAGATATTCTTCAGTTTTAGACCCTTCTTGGAGAATAACAATTTTAATGCTACTTTCATCTTTTTCTGGAATTCCAATAGTGTTTGAAGGGTAACTTGGAGATCGATTTAATTGTCCGCACCATTCAGCTATTTAATGTGATCCCTATTAGAAGGTTCTATAGAACAATCTTAACCTTACTTCACTTTTTAATTCGCTATTCTGAAATTCTGTACAAAAACAGTTACTTAAATAATTACTATAAAAGCAAGTAATATTCATATTTCAGTAGCATATCTAATTTTCGCAACATCTTCTTGAGATCCGCCCAGCTGTTTAGTATGAAGAAGTTTTTTGGGGTCCCAAGGTCCTGGGTGTTAATTTTGCCCTCACTTATACTAACAAAATCATCTTATTTTAATTTAAATAATAATAGTACTGTTACCTGAGATCCGTTTATCCATTTCTATAAGAGAAATGAATAACCAATTTATTTTACTTTACGTGTGTAATTGCTTTGGAAAAAAAATTAAAATTTGTGGCTCCGTAACTAACGATAACAACTAATAATAAAACCAAATTTGAAAATTCAGGCTCTCTTGTGCCACCCCTGATATGATGCTCTATTCATAGACACTTCACTAGTCGAAATCCGTTAAGTAACCTTGGCTGTGTGCTTTTCACAAAATTTTATAACATTATTTCTAATTGTATTATATATCTATATATTGATTATTTAATAATAAATCATTGTTAAAAGGATTTAGATTTTAGTAATCAAAATTATTACTTCAATAAATTATAAATTAACACTTATTTAACTGACTAATTATTTTCTTAAATAGACTAAACAAAACATTATAATTATTTATTTGTTATTTAAATTTGCCGCTTTGAGGAATTTGCTTTGTTGTTTGTAACTTGTTGCCCTCTGTTGGGTTGTCTACACAATTAATATTTAATCTCTAATGGACACTTTAATGTCTATTCCTTAGTTCAGAAAATGGGCTATTACTTTTTTAGTTAGTGTGTAGAAATCATTTTCATTTGTAAACATTTTATCTAGTCGATATTGAATTACAAATTTAAAATTTGAAATAGGATTATTGTTCAACATTTTGAAAGGTTGTAACATATTTTGGAACTTATAACCCCATTCAGGTAAAATGTTAAATATTTCAAAAAATTTAATAATTAATTAATGTATTTTTTTATTTTTTAGATTGTTTTATGAGTATTTCAATTAAATTGTAGACAAACAATCTACTTGACAAAAGAAGAAATTTCCAATCTTTTGTGATGAATGTTTTCAACAACGAATTAACACTTAATCACAAATGTAAAAATGTTTGAATAGCTAACTGTCGTGTGTAAAGAGGTTAAAATTCATTAACAATTATTAATGGAAATTAAATTATATGTGTAACAATGTAAAATATTTTAGGAAAGATTAAAATTTATTTTTAATTAAATGATACATAATTTTATTGGTGTTTTTACAAGTCCTTTTTTTGTGCAGCTTTTTACACCAAACAATCCGTTTGCATATATTTTCATACTTTACTATTTTAGCAAAAAGGCAATTCTGTCAAAAATGTCACTTATGTAGATTTGATTTAGCATTCAAATGTAAGTTGAGCCAAAACTCGTTTTCTTTTCTATTTTTTTTTGTTAAATCACTCATGTTGTATGAATTTGTATTGTTTTTTTGGACACAAGCGCGAGGCTCGTAACTGCTGGCTCCTGCTACATGGCTAATTTAGTTGTTCCGGCACTGTTTAGTTACTCCAAAACTTTATTTTCTGTTAAAAACACTATATTGTACCCATTCACTTTGTTTTTAATTCCAAAGTATACCAATTATATGTCATCAAAATCTTGTCAAATATATACTTTTTTTTATAAAATTTCCTTACCATCAATCAGTTTTTTCTAATTTAGTTCATCTTATTTAAAATTAAATAAGAAAATTTTCAAAATAATAAATATAATGTGTTAAAACAAAAATATTTATAATTAGGTTATATACATGCATGCATATTATATGCATATATTTAAAAATGATTCCATTTGACAGATTGTTATAAAAAAACAAAACAAAAAACTAACATTATCAAAATTTGTACTTCGTTTACAAATAGCTAAGGGCCATTCAACACCACAAAAAAAAAATATGTCAAAAGTTTATTTAATCAAATAAATAGTACAGTTTAATTGATTAACATTTATAATATAACTTTATAAATTTATTAAGACATTATTCATAATATTTAATTAAAGAAATCTGACATATATTTAGGTAATAGAAATAACTAGTGACGAAACACCCTTAGACACATTTATAAACACAATATATATTAAATAGAAAAATCAAACGAGGTAGAGTGAAATAACAAATAAAAAGAGACTTTTAAAACGGGATTATTTTTGATTTTTCTTAAGAACGACATTATATAGAAGAAAAGTATAAAAAGCTCTCTGACATAACTTCTTACGATATTTTTGATAATGTAATAAAATTTTTGAAAAAGTTTTAAATTCTGATCAAAAACACAAAAGAAAGACTTTAAAGCCCAAAATATCCGGTCTGTGGCATCGGATGTGTCTGGCTAACGAACTTATCCAAGCTTTTTGAACAATTAACGATTTTACCAAATTTCGTAACAATTAAATGCTTCGTTCGACAGCTATCGCGTACACACATAAATACATATATATATATCTATATATATATAAATTTTAGTGAAGTAGATTTTCGAGTTCTAGAGGCTCCAAAACAAATTTCTGCCATAGTCCCGGGCTTAGGTCTTACCATAAGAGCTGCTGTAATAGCTGAATTTTCATTCTGAAAATTCGCTAAAATGCACTAAATCATCTGACTTACAAGGAAAGAGCAAGAAGTCGAAAATTCAAAAAAATCTGAAACTTTGTCAGTATGTAGAGAGTGGCTACCTAATAACATCAAAAATATCAGTTGCTGCTAAAAAACGTTTTTAAGGGGTGAAACACCCCCTCCAAGTTGGAACTCAAAAATTTAAAAATCGACGAAATTTTGTTTATACGTACTTTAAAAAGTCTTAGTAACAAATATAACATTATTTTTTGCATTTACACATTTTTAAGGGTTGAAATCACCCCTCAACTGTGTACTTAAAAATTTAAAAATTGATGATATATTGTTTATATATACTATAGAGAGCTCTATTAATAAATATAACATTATTTTTTGCATATACAAATTTTTAGGGGTTGAAACCACCCCTCATATGTGTACTTAAAAATTTAAAAATTGATGATATTTTGTTTATATATACTATATAGAGCTCTAGTAGTAAATATAACATTATTTTTTGCATCTACAAATCCTTAGGGGTTGAAACCACCCCTTCATGTGTGTACTTAAAAATTTATAAATTTATAATATTTTGTTTACATATATACTATACAGAGCTTTAGTAATAAATATAGATTTATTTTTTACATTCACAAATTTTCAAACCACCCCTAGAAGTGCTTACCTAAAAATTTAAAAATTGGAGATATTGTGTTTACATAGAGACCTAACGATAAATATATTATAAATATATTCTTTCACACAGTTCTAGGGAGTGAAATACCTCCTCCAAGTAAAATTAGCAATACAAATAGCTTTTAAATAGTGTACTAGACTACTGTGTAGTAGGTACATGTAAACAAAATTTCGTCAATTTTTGTTTCTAATTTCTAATTTTGAAAGGATATTTTACCCCTATAAATGTATGGAAGAATATGTAAGTATAAAAAATAATATTATATTTATTACTAAAATTCTTAATAGTAGGTATATATAAATACAATTTCGTCAATTTTAAATTTTCCAAGCACACACTTGAAGGGGTGGTTTCACCCCTTAAAAACGTGTGGACGCAAAAAATAATGTTATATTTATTATTAGAATTTCGTATAATGTGTAAAAACAAAATATCATAAATTTATAAATTTTTAAGTACACACATGAAGGGGTCTATATAGTATATATAAACAAAATATCATCAATTTTTAAATTTTTAAGTACCCCAATGAAGGGGTGGCTTCAACCCCTAAAAATTTGTAGATGCAAAAAATACTGTCATATTTATTATTAGAGCTCTGTATAGTGTACATAAACAATATATCATCAATTTTTAAATTTTTAAGCACACAGTTGACGGGTGGTCTCAACCCTTAAAAATGTGTAAATGCAAAAAATAATGTTATATTTTTTACTAGGACTTTTTAAGGTAGGTATAAACAAAATTTCATCGATTTTTAAATTTTTGAGTTCCAACTTTGAGGGGGTGGTTCACCCCTTAAAAACGTTTTTTAGCAGCAACTGATATTTTTTATGTTATTAAGTAGCCACTCTCTACATACTGACAAATTTTCAGATTTTTTTGAATTTTCGACTTCTTGCCCTTTCCTTGTCAGCGGTTAAAGTAGAGATTATGTTTATTGCATGTTTAATTCTAGTTTTTATGTTACTCATCCTGATGTATTCAGATTTGGTGATGTGCTTAAAAATGTGCAATTGAATACATGTATATTAAGTACATAGTATCAATATTTCTGTAAAATGTAAAAATTTAAATTACATGGAACGTCAAAAACATATTAATAATTTGATTTGTTTACACAAAAACAAAGTTATAAGTAGATTTGATTTTGTAAAAAGTCTTAGTTGTCAGTATACAGAGAAATGAATGATTTTATTAAAATTTGATGCGTTTTAATTTTCAGTATGAAGGTACACTGAGAAAAAATTACAGTAAAAATTACGGAGCTGCCTCCGGTAAACCAGGCTCAAGTGACCAGTCGGTAGGAAATTATCAAGCAAAAATATAAAAAATGCCTTTCAAACATTATTTTTTACGATTCATTTGAAAATTTTTCCTGTACAGCTTAAGAATTTTTCCTATACAGCTCCGTAAAATTCGATGGGCTTAGAAAATTTCAAGTGGATACCCGGAAAATTTACTTAATTTTTGTTTAAACGGTATTTGTTATCTCTATTTTCTCCTTGAAACGTGTCTTTCAGCATCTCTCTCACATAAGCATCACTTGAAACATCACACAAGATCATTTTGAATAACTCACTAGTAGTCGGACCGGCGACCGGTGTGCTCAGTAGCTATGATACCAACGACATCGGTACCCTGTGGCCTGAGCACCAGAGACCGCACCATTTGATCAGTTGTACACAAGATATAGAACTAGTCGGTCGCAACAGTGCAATAATCCCGCTAAGTCAACGGTACATTGGTTATACAACACAACAGCATACATTCATTTTTTCATATTAATACATGTGCTTTTTGTACTTTCATAATTACAAACATTATAATTTTTACTTCAAATAAACAATTTATTTTGTTATTAAATAATAAATACATCATTGTGTTTTTCCTACATTCATTTCAAATATTGAAAAAATGTTCTGGGGTTTTTTATTATTTTATTTTAAGATCAATCACAGTAGTGAAACCGACAAAATCACAATATAATTTTGATGACCAGAACGTAATTGAACATAATTTTGGTGACCAGGACGTGATTCAACAATGTTTTTCCACAAGTAATAAGAAACCACAGAACATTTTTTCAATATTAATAATTTGATTTTAATCCTTAGCCTTCTATCAATATCTTTTTAAACTATTTTAATTCAATTATCTATTAATAAATAAAAAAAAAAATCATAAATAATACGGTAAGAGAGTAGAATTTTTCCTGTACAGCGCCGAAATTTTTACGGAACTATAGGGTAATTTTTACTATACACATCGTACTTTTTGCTTTGCCTGTCACTTATGCCCGCATTACCAGAGAGCTCCGTAATTTTTTACTAGAAATTTTCGTAAAAGTTACCGTATTTTTTTCTCAGTGTAGGTACTTATCTGAATGAAAATAATTATAGTACAATGACCGACAGACGGGCATATTATATTTCTTGAGTTGTCCCATGAAATTACGGCTATCTGAATATTTTTTGACCGCAGCGTGCAGATAATCCGTTCCCTTCGTCGTTCTTACTGTTTGAAATTACTAATAATTTTCACTTTTACTATGTTCGAATATTTATGTATTTTCTAGTTTTCAAAAATTTTCACGTTCTGAAGCGGGTATCAAAACTATTAAACAATACATTTTTAATAGACGCTTTATTTTTTATCCTTTTTAACGTCAATTAATTAAGTACATACATAGTATCAATTAATTAAAACTTCACTCCCTAAAATTCTCAACAAAAAATTTGTTTCGATTAACTATTAATACTAAAATAGTTTACACCACGTTAATATTCCAGAATACAAATTGTTACGTGCCCTACAATTGTTTGGTGATGGTTAAAATAAAATTCCTTAATTTCAAAAAAAAAAATTTATTAAACACCGTATAGATTTATAACTTTTAAATACACAGTACATTGTATTACAACGGTTATTTTTATATTCGACTATATTCCTTGTGATCAACAGCGTAGTGGTTATACATGTTTTGGCGGGCATTGATGTATGTTTGACAGTTTGAGCTGTCAGTTGAGAAGCCTTTTTGTTGCAAGTTTTTATCTGGCAACTTCTATGTAATTGGCAAAGGTAAGGAATTAAAAATTAATTAAAGATTGATATTTCTATTTTCTATTGTTGTTAAAAAAAATAACGTTTTTGTAAAATTTTGTCTAAAACTTGTTTTGTGTGTATCAGTAAAGATAGTGGTTAAGGCTAATATTAAATTCTTAAAGAAACTCTTTGATAATTGTCGTGCTACATTTTGTTGTTTGTGTTGAGTGATATCTAATTGAATTTTTTTAATTGGCAAAGGGAACTTTCCAAGGATGATGTATTTTTCGACAAGTTAAGTCGTATTGATAAAATGGACTGATTAAATGGATGTTTTCTGGAAAATTACATCTGATTCAACATGCAATGATGGTAATTTGTGTGGCTATTTAGAAGCAAGCTTTCATGAACATTGGGAACCGTATAACAGTCAAATTTTCATAAGAATTAGTGCCGATCACATCATCAAACATCAATTTTTCACAACAATAACTCAGATAAGTGACATCTGATCTTGCCAATTTCTTTTGTCTGTGATAAATTTCATACAAGTAATAACTGGACTAACTTGGTCGACTTGTGCTAACCAATTCTAATCGTGTTGAAATCTTAGTTGTATCACTCCGTTTTTATAACTTACTAAATGATCAATTTTTAACCAGAAACCATTTTTAATTAAATCTAAAACTAATTTTATTTTGTAAATTAATTTAATACTGACCTTTTTTTATACTGGCTTATTTTTTATACTTACTTTCTTTTTTATTTGGCTAATATTTTCTACAAAATACTTGCTATATTTTCTCTGTAAATTTACTATTTTCTGTATTTTCTAAACCTCGGTTAATTCTTTTTACGTTTGTACAAGGCTATCTAATTATCTTTTTACTTTTTATTGGTTTTTCATAAAATTAACTTATGTGCTAACTGTCTGTCAGGTTTAACCGACCATGAATGTAAATTAACTACTTACAAAACTTTCTTTAAATTCTTTTTGTAGTGATTTATCTTGTACGTTACATAAAATTAGTTAATTCCGCATGTGCTTATCTTTTCTGTTTTTTATTTTTTTTCTCTTACGTTACGTTACACTGCGATTTAACTAGTTTTGTGTCACACAGTAGATTTCATGATTGTTAACTATTTAATTTTTTATTACTTTCTCTAGTCAAACAACAAAATTGTAAAGTTAGAATTATTGTTAACTGTTTTAAAAGTTAAAAAACAATTTTTATATTAGGGCTATTAAACTGACTGATAATTGTTAAATATATGAATTTTTAATGTAACATGTTAAGTCTGGACTTCGTGTTTCTCGAACCCTAAATCCTCTGACAAAACAAAGATTTAAATAAAATTTCATGCTCATGCTTTAAATAACTCAAAGAATTTTATTTTTACCTTAACTTACCTTTCTCTATTTCAGATATTTCAGATTTTATTTCAAATACTTACATAATTTATATTTTATTTATTTTTTTGCAATAAATTCTAATAATATGGTGCCGTCTTTTGTACTTATGACGTATTCATCACTTTACTTGAAATAAACTAGCACATCGTTAAATATTTCTATATTGTTACATTAGGCTGACTGGTTACCTTGCAGATATGGTGGTAACAAAAAATATGAAGAACTAATAAATAGTTTGTTGAATACGTCGTATCCGCACATCGTAATATAGTATACGTATAATATGTATCGTACGTACGTACATATACATATCTATTTGAGATATGTATATACGTACATAATATGTAGGTGTATTGTGTGTGTAGGTCTAGGTACCTATGTACATATCTATTATATTTTTCTAGTGTTTTGTTTGACTTTTTAAATAAAAAGCAGTGATCCAGTCAAGTAACAACAAATTTCTAAATAATATATCATTTGTAATACTTGTACTGCATCATTGTAACTTTATCAAAAACAGCGGAGAATCTTTAGACAAGACAGTAGTAATTCAAGATTGGTATCTTGGCAACGATTATATCCTTTACACATGTCACCTAGGTTACTGTTTAACAACAGTGAGGAACCTTCACGCTGTAGTAGCTGCCAACGTAATAAGAATGTGCTTTAGATACAGAATTGGATGATAACAACATTCCATATTGTAGTACTATAATAATATGGGCTATAAGCACCACGAGTGAGCCGGTAGCTAACAGAATGGATAAATTTAACTATAAATTGTGTTTTGTATGTTTCTTTTCGATATGTTTCTGTATTTGCTTTATATCAGCGTGGGTTCGTCTTTAATGTATACTTCATTTCGATTGAAAATAAATATTCGCTCTAGGTTGACCATACACCTAATAATAACAACTTCTTCAGGTAACATCCGAATTAAATTCTCTTGAATATTTTCAAACTATATTTTGATTGAAATTAATATCTTGTGGTCAGATATAATTGACCAAAGACTAATAGAAAATAAGAATCAGTGCTTGAAGATTGAGATGGGACAATCTAATTAATCAGTAAACAGGAGTAGACCTTTTTTGTAGAAGATTGTTAATTTACAAATTTTGTTGTGGAAACTAATTGTTAACCGACCATTAGAAAACAAGATTCAACAAAAAAAAAGCAACGAGAAAAACAATTTCTATGGGGCGTTGTATTTATTTTGGTTCCAAATTCACATGCCTATGTATGCGTAACTACCCTCTCGGTAGGGGGTCTCCAACTTTTTTCTTTTGAAATATTTTATTTTAATTTATTTTTGAGTTCTATAGAGAGCTAAATGCATCTTTATTGAATATAGTGTATATAATTTTATCGTCAAATATTTAAAAAAAAAAAGTAAATTGTTTTAATCTCACAAAATTAATTAAATGGTATATTTAGTAAACTAAATGTATCCTAATTGAAAATAGTACGTATATACAATATAGGTTTTAATTTTAATTGTGTTGTTTTAAAAAAAAACTACTTATCAAAGTGCATAATGAGAATGATATATAATAAAAAAAAAGAAATTTGTACATTAATTTGCGGTAATGTTGGTTATTGATTGTTTCTAAGCCATTTGTTATCACCATACAGAATTATATAAATCAGTGGTTCCCAAACTTTTTGGTTCGCCACTTCCCTTTGCACTTAAAGAATATAAAAACCCCCCGAAATATGTAGAAGTTGGTAGAAAATGTGTAGAAAATGAATATGTGATCTATCATCAATTGTTTTTGTGACTCCTTAAATAATTTTTATCAAAGTTGTAAACCAGAATTCCCAAATCGATCTTTCCCGAATTTTTTCGCTTCTTGAATGCATCTTAAAATCATTGTGACATAATCAGTGTCACTTGTTGCTTCGACAATACAAACAAATCAATATTAGTTCATATTTAATTAAGTTTACTTCATCTGCCAAATTTAAACCTGTTTCACAGAGACGGATTTAGGCTTTTGTCAGTTTCCTTTTAGAAACATTTGCCGCCCCTTAAACTTACCACTTTGAGCTGTAGCTAGGATTGCCAAATCTTCCAATAAATATTTCGGAATTTAATGAAAAAAAAACTCGGGACGAAAAATATAAAATCTATATATATATATATATATATATATATATATATATATATATATATATATATATATAAATATATATATATATATATATATATATATATATATATATATATATATATATATATATATATATATATATATATATATATATATATATATATAAAGGTGTCAGTTTAAGAACAAGCCGGCCTCATATCTTTCAATCGCTGAGGCGGCAGCCAACGCAGCCCTATTTTACTATTTTATTAAAGTTGCAAGACCCCCCTTGTGGTACCTTATTGGAAAGCTCTTTAAAAATGCTCTTCATTTACCAAACATAATGTTAATTTATCGGTTATTACTTGAATAATACGAAAAATAAATTTCAGTAAGTTGAGAATATGTTCTATTATTCAAAGTTACAATTATCAAATTAAATCCCAATTTCAAATAAAATGGTAAGAAATTACTATTTTAAGTCGGAAGATACTAAATATTATTAATTTTTTGATTATTTTTGGAAAATTGTAAAAAATAACACAGGCCAACAACTAAAAAACTTTAACCATATTTTTATGGATTTTAGTGTGCTGAATCTGAAAATAACAATAAAATTGCTGTATCACCCACCATTTCCCTACATTTTACATCATAAACCTTTATATTCAAAAAATAGTTCAGAAAATTAATGCAATCAATATAATACTAAATATGCGAAAGCCAGCGATCCAATATCTTATAATGAATATAATATCTTATAATTCCAATATCTTTGCTCAAAGTTCCCGCATTTATCAGAAGCAAAGTTACAAGAGGGCGTCTTCATTGGCCCTGATATAAGAAAAATGATGTTTGACTCTGAGTTTGAATTACATATAACAGTGAAAGAGAAAGAGGCTTGGATTGCTTTCAAGGAAGTTGTTAACAAGTTTTTGGGTAACAAAAAAGACCCAGACTATAATATAACCATTGTATCTAATATACTTAATCGCTTCAAGAATTTGGAATGTTTAACGAGCTTAAAGGTTCATTTTTTAAACAGCCAGCTAGACTACTTTCTGGACAATTTAGGAGCTGTCAGTGAGGAATAAGGAGAACGTTTCCACCAGGATATCAAGATAATGGAAAAACGCTATCAGGGGCGTTGGAACACCAGGATGTTGGGAGATTACTGTTGGTCCTTTCACCGAGAAAGTCAGTAAGCGGCACACAGAAAAAAGCCACATCCGAAGCTTCAAAGAAAAGAGAGAAAGAAAATATAAGCCCATGGACTCTTAAAACCTTCATAAAACTTAGTATTAGGAATAAAAATATATTTTATGTGTTAAAATAAAGCTCTGTTTGTCTTGTACAAGTTATTTTTTTTCACTCTTATAGAATATTAGCATATTTCATTAAATCTGACATAGCCAAAATGTGACAAAACTGTGGGTGATACAAAATAATGAAATTCAAATTTGGATTTAACACCCAAAAAAATATAAAGATCACCTATTAACATTAAAAAAGTTTTTTATGACCTTAATTTTGCAGGCCTGTGTAATATTTAATCAATTTATTCAAATTTAATGTTATAAATGTCAAATTATGTATTACTTTCCAAATCAGTTTATTTTTACAAATTATAAAGTCAAAATGCACAGACGAACATTAAAATAACTAATAATATATTTTACTTAAAAGTAACGGAAACTAATCTGGGTCAGATCCCAAATGACTATTCTCTAATAGCTAGGGAGCTGGTGGGAATTTCGGTATATGATTTCATTGTCATTGATACTAATATGTTATATAGTGCGAATAAGGAAAAATTAGCGCAGACTTAAGATGGAGCTGACTTTTCTTGAAAATGAATTTTGAAAATTAGAAGGATAAGAAAGCTCCCTTAAATTATACCATCGTGTCTGACATTGATATAATAATATGGTGTTAAGGGCGGTAAGTATATAATAAATTTGTGGAAGGCAGACGTCTAAATTGCTGTATTTTTCTTTAAGATATTTTTTTTAAAATAAACTTGTCATTATTTATTTTTTTTTTTAATGCAGCAATGCATACAGACACGATGAAGGATGGGAGGGAGCTTTCTTATTCTTCTAATTTTCAAAATTCATTTTCAAAAAAACTCAGCACTATCTTAACTCTGCTCTAATTTTTACCCGACTGCATCAGAAGGAGGGTAATGTGTTTCGAAAGTATGTATGTCTCCTCTATGTCTGTTTCTGTGGCGCAGCCTCCAGCCTAACGGGTTGACGGATTTTGGTAAAGGAGGTGTCGCTGGATTCGTCTTAATCTCGGGATTGCTACAGGCTAGATAAAACTTCAAAATTCATCCCCTAAATAGGGGATGAAAAATTTATATAGCACACCATTGGGTCTAAAAACGTGAAATTTTTTTGACGAGTTCTTTATGTACCGCAGGGGAGTACCAAGAAAATATTTTTGAAAATCAATCTCCTAAGCATATAAAGTAGGGGATAAAAATTTGTGAAAGGTAAAATTTTGCACAGGGCATCGGGATCCTTTAGTAATCAGGGTTGGCATGTTTAAAACAAAGTGTTTTAAATCATATGTTTTAAACACCGTTTAAAACACAATCTAAATAAAACATGTTTGAAATTAAAGTGTTTTAAACGATGTTTTAAACTATGTTTAAAACAAATAAAAAACATCACATATTAAACTAGGTTCTGAAAATCTTTAATTAAATTCTTTCGGTTAAGTTGTAAATAAAATGTATTGAAATAAAAAAAAAAATAGCTTAATTATATCTTTAGTAACTAATAATTAGGCAGTTCTATTCCAATATGCATCAGTAATAAAATAATAAAATCAAAATTAAATTTTTAATTAGGTTAAACCAAATTTATTTAAGTATGTATTTTGTTGTTTTTTTTTTCTTTCTTTTATGTTAAATACTAATTTGTATTAAGTATTTCCATTTAAATCTTGAAAAACAGCGACTAGCATTGCAGCTCTTTCTACTAAGGCTACAGTTGAATGCAACTGTGTTACTAAATCAAATGTTTTGGGGTCGATTTGTGACTTTAGTGATAGCATTAAGATAACAAGATAACAATAAGATTTTGAACTTCTTTGTACCGTAATTTAAACTCTTTTATTTCAGTATGTATAAATTCAGTGTTGCCAGATTGACTCATCATTAGTCAAAAAACCCTCTAAAAAATGCATTTTAGGGAAGAAAACCTCCAAAAAATAAAAAAATTATTTAACGCACACGAAATACGTAAGCAACGTCCGAGTAGCCCAAAAAATAACCAATATTTAAAGTGGCCAACTTTTTGAAAAATGTCTTTTCAAAAATAATACAGTTGACAAGCAAAAAAAAAAAAAAAAAATAATAATAATAATAAAATAAAATAAAATAATTTATAGCAAAATATAATTCTACTATTATTTCCAAGAAATTGTTTACTATATTTTTTTAAACAATAAAATTAGGATTGATTGTTGACTTTTGGCGTTGTCTTAAAATACACTTAAATTTTAGTGCTTGATTTGAAACTGGTTTTTGAATTTGAGTATTTTTAAGCAGGATGGCAAATATATGTTTGAAATTTAATTAAACCTCCAAATTCCCCCTAGTTTGAAAATTTCCAGTCAAAAATCCCTCCAGAGAAATTATCCCCCCAAAATTCCCTCCAGCAATTTAAAAATTCTTTCTTAAATTTTGGAGAGAAAACCCCCCAATCTGACAACACTAATCAAATTTTATAAAACAAACAAAATATTCAAATGTTTCCATTTAATGCCACCTATTATAAATTAATAGTACATTATTTTATGCCCACGATTTATGCCAGTGTCTGACAGCAAAAAGTCAGAAATTTCGAAACAAGAAGTTTTTTCCATATTGTTTAATTAAAGGAATTAAACCTGTTTAAAACAAGTTTAAAATGTTTAAAACATATGTTTAAATTAAACTAATAAAAACATGCTTTTAAACATAGGAACACTTGTTTAAAACATTTTGAACTGTTTGTTTTATAACTTTTAAAAAAAACTGTTTTTTTCCATCCCTGTTAGTAATGTAGATGAGTATTAAGAGGAAGAATTTTTGTAAAAATTTATCCATTAAGCATTATTAGGAAACCACTTAGTTTATATAGGAAACCACTTAGTTTATATAGGACACCATTAAGTTTATATAGGAAACCACTAGGTTTAGAAACGTAAGATCTTGTACAAAAGTTCTTTTAGTAACGCAAGCAAGCACTAAGAGTGGATTTCTAGAATTTTGCTTCCTAAAGGGTTAAAATAGGGGATGAAAATTTATATAGAAAACCGTTGAGTTTAGAAATGTAAAACTCTATAAAGTGGTTCTTTATATAATATAGGCGAGCACCAAGAAGGACTTTTGCAAATTCATCCCCTAAAGGGGAAAAATAGGCGGTCAAATTTATTTAAAAGACCTACTGGGCTCAGAAACGTGAAATTTTGCACAGAATTTCCTTATGTAGCGTAGGTGAGCTCCAAGAAGGAATTTTTGGAATTTAATTCCGTAAGGATATAAAATAGGGGATGAAAATTTATATAGAAAACCATTGTGTCTAGAAACGTGAAATCCTGCACAGGGTTTATTTTAGTAACGTAAGCGAGTATCAAGTGCATATTTTAAAATTTCATACCCTAAGGCAGTAGAACAAAAGTTGAAAATTTATTTGGAAATTAGTATTTGTCGATGAATTCATCCGTGTGGAGTCGATGACGGCATAGTAAGTGTACGAAATCATTTAATCAACCTTCAATTACTCTACGCAGACGAAGTCGTGGACAAAAGCTAGTATATTAGCGCTAGTATAAAAACATTTTTAATATCAAATTCGTGGTAATTTAAGCTGTCGGCCGCAGTAATCTCAAATGCGTACCTATATATATTTCTTCTAAATAATTAAACAACGCTAAAAAGACTTAAATAAAAAAGTTAATTAAAATAAAAAACCAAAAACCTAACTGCGTAAAAAGCAAACTAAAACGGCGGAAACAAGATGAAAATATAGAGAAGGAAGAAAGTTTATAAATAAAAAAAGTTAATTTAAAAATCAAAAAACCCGACTGCCTTTAAAGTAAACTAAAACGGTGTAAACGAGATGAAATAGAGAAAAAGAAGAATGAATAAAAAGTAAAGCAATCAGATTCTCCTTTTTCTCTATTTCATCTTGTTTACACCGTTTTAGTTTACTTTAAAAGAAGTCGGATTTTTTGATTTTTTAAATTAACTTTTTTTTTTCCTTATTCGCACAGTAGTAAACTATATAACAATTATAACATATTAGTATCAATAACGTTAAAATCATATACTGAAATTCCCACCGGCTCCCTAGCTATAACTTCATTATTTTCTAGCCTACTGAAACTTTTTTTCCGTATTTTTCAAATAATAGTCGATCATTTAACATTATGTTTGGTATTAATGAACGGCATTTTTGAAGAGCTTTCCGAGGATGTACCACAAGTTGGGTCTTACAATTTAAAAAAATAGGGTTGGGGTGGCTGGAGCCTTAGGAGTTGATTAGGAATCCCATGTAGGACATAATGGTTCCCCCTCGATGTTATAGAAACGGTTTTGAGAAATAACTATACACCACAAATCCAATTTTACGTAGTGGTTGGTGGAAATTTAAGGGGAAGTACGTAAAATCGGAAGATCAGGGGCGTCGGTAAACTTTTGTTTTGGGGGGTTGGTAAATATTATTTATCTGAATTTATTTAAAATAATATTATCTTAAGAGATAATTTACAGCTAAAATTCGGTTGTGTAGACAAAGGAAATCGAATGTTATACTAATGAATATGAGTGACGACTTTTAGAAAACTGTCGAAAAATCAACTTCACTATCGCATTCATCAGCGTAAAAGACACCAAATAGCGGAAGCTGACAAAAATTCTAGAATATTCTACTCGTAAACTGGCAAAGATACCAAAAAACAAACTTCACTATTGAATTGCGCACCAAAAATTAGATTAAGCAGCGCATTTTGACAAAAATTCTAGAATGTTCTATTCGTCAACTAACAAAGATATCGAAAAATCGATTGCACCATTTAATTGGTCATCGAATAAAAGACGGAATAGCATATTTTCATAAATGTTCTAGAATAATCTATTCGTCAGATAGCAAAAATTGTTTGTCAAAATCGGACATTTGGTTTTTTACATTAGTTTAATTTCGGTTGGAAAATTAAGTGGTGCAGTAGATTTTCCAATATCTTTGTTAGTTGACAAATAGAATATTCTAGAACATTTCTCAAAATATGTTATTTGGTCTCTTTTTTGGTATCCAATTCAATGGCGACGTTTGTTTTTGAATATCTTTGCTAGTTGACGAATAGAATATTCCAGAACATTTGTCAAAATGTGTAACTTGACCTCTTTTTCAATGGGCAATTAAATGGTACAATTGATTTTTCAATATCTTTGCTAGTTGACAAATAGAACATTCTAGATTTTTTGTCAAACTATACTGTTTAATCTCATTTTTAATGACCAATTCAACGGTGAAGTTTGTTTTTTGATATCTCTGCTAGTTGATGATTAGAATATTCCAGAATTTTACGTTACTCATTTTGCATTTGCATTTTGCATATTACGTAAACAGAATATGTGCATATATGTATGCAATAAAATTTCAAAATTTTTAGAGACTAAAAGACCCTCAGACAATATTACCTACGGACCTGACTCTGGCTTGGTACATAAATTTTCACCAACACAGACAAACAACCACATATCTGTGAGAGGAGAACCCCACTAAATCGCTGACGTCACTACGTAAAATCGGAGTACGTACCATTGGATGGCCACTGTATTTTAGAGTTGCAAAGATATGAGGCCTGGCTTGTTTTTAAATTGACATCTCGTTCCCGTATATATAATCTCGTAGATTCGTGCATTTATACTATACGTATCATTTATTTAAAATCTAACATATCTGCATACATTATTACTATAAAGATGCATACATTATTTTATATTTAAATAAAAGTTTATTAGACGAGTTTATAAGTAAGTGTATTGTAGATCAAATGTTAAAGGTGACAATTTAAAATAGATATTTCAATATAGTAGGTACCTGTTACTGACTACTATGTATAGCATATCACCATAGCACATCATCCACTTTTTGTGAGATTAATGGTCAAAATCAAATTTTCTAAAAGGGTAGACGTAGTAAATAAACCTGCTTCGAATGAAACGGTGTATTCAAGAATTTATTTTGTTATTTAATAATACATAGGTACTACCAACCTTTGATCTTCCACTTTATTTCGTTCAGTTGAACCCAGCCAGCATCGGTATCGTCCCATTCAACAGCATCCCTAAGGGTCATCTATTCACATTTACATTTAAAAGTTATGCAGATTTCATACAAACTGAATATTCATTTACAGGTTTGTTAAGTTGTTGTATGTATGAACAGGCAGTAAAACTTGTTTGCGTGTGTCAGTATTATTTTGTATTCTTTATGAAATTAATTAACCCCGTTCTTTGATCTATTGTTATTTGATTGCTCACCTTTCTATCTACATTTGAATATATCATAGTTACAAAATAAATATAAAAAAAATATTTACACTTAAATAATTAATATTTAGTCCAAAGAGATAAGCCGGAAAGTGGCGGAAAAGCACCGATTTGAAAAATTTCTTTTTTCACATGTTTTCTAGATCTTCAGGAATATTCATCGGCATTGACCTCTGCATTAACCTCCGAAAATGAGAAAGTTAGGGGGGGGTTCTCTAGACTCTTAGGAACATTCATCAGCACTGACCCCTGCATTACATCCGAAAATGAGAAAGTGAGGGGATTTGACCCCCCCCCCCCCAAATGCTTCAAAAAGTACCTGTTATAAAAAAAACTATGAAATTAATATTTCGCCATGGAAATGGGCTCTAGGGAGCTTTTTGGGTCGCGGATCACGGATCCTACAACCAACTTGGCGAATTCCGTATTCCTGTGTGGAATTTATGTCATTTTTGGATGAGAATTTCACTTTTGAAGACGAAAATTTAAATATAAAGATTTTGTTGCGAAAATGTGCCCTAGGGTTTTTTTAGGGTCGCCGATCATGATTTTGAAGTCCAAATATAAGAATTCTATATTCTGTACTGAAATTTGTGCCAATTTTGTGTCGAATTTCACTTAAAAAAAAAATAATATGTAAAAATATTCTTATTTATCCTAGGGAGCTACGGATATGTCAGATCCCCTCAAAACACTTTTAACCTCTCTACTCCCTCCAAATCGTCTAAGGAAGCAGAATTTTGGATATATTGTAGATAACTGATTTAGATATTATATCCAATTAAATTATAATTTTAACCACAAACCCCAGGGTAAAATTTACATAAGAACATTCATTGTTGAGTAAATTTCTCATTTATTTTTCATCATGAACCATATACATTTTGACACTTCTTGATGTCTCCTCCAGTGGTTTATTTATTTACATCTGTTGTTACAAAAATTATAATTATTAATTACAATTAATTATAATCAAACTCATAAATTAAACTACAGTCGAGAGTTGAAGGGACCGCGATCTATTTTTCTCTTATAGAGGTTTCTCACTAACTCGAGTTTCTAACTTACAGAGGTCCGGGAGAGATTTATCTCACTTATAGAGGTCTAGAAAAAATACAACCAATATGTATTGAGAAACATGCATGTATTGTATGGATACTACTTATTAGAATAATATACATTTACAATTTTTTTACATTTACATTCTTTTTTGTAAGCTTATCTATGTCCAAATATGTAAATTTTACATATTTGGACATAGATAAGCTTACAAAAAAAAAATGCATTTTGGGTATTTGAATAGAAAAGTTCCTCGAATTATAAGAAAACAAGAACATAAGTACATTCAGGCATTCTAATAAAATATGTACAAGTTCTTTGAAATTTAAGAATGAGTCATAAATAGCAAATGTTAAATACGTTTAACTGTCGCTTATACACAGAGAAAAAATTCCAGTAAAAATTACTGAGCTGCCTCCGGTAAACGAGTCTTAAGTGACTAGTCCGTAGGAAATTATTAAGCAAAAATATAAAAAATGCGTTTCAAACATTATTTTTTACGATTCATTTGAAAATTTTTCCTGTACACCTTAAGAATTTTTCCTATACACCTTAAGAATTTTTCCTATACAGCTGCGTAAAATTCGATGGGCTAGTAAAATTTCAAGTGGACACCGGGAAAATTTACTTAATTTTTTGTAAATTATACTGGACATATGAATAATTTTTACTGAGTCGTTGTGCATTTGTTATTTGTCACACACCACTGCATAGCCAAGCATCACATAAACTGAGAATAAATAAAACAGGCATGCGCAATAGCACCGAGCATGCGCAATAACACGACCAACACGACTTCAGACTGCAACTAACCAGGACTGGTTCATTTAGTTGTTCAATAACCAACGTGACTGGATGTTTATATAGTGTTTTTTTTTTTTTTATAATAAATTTTTAAAACAAAAAATTGTTGTTTCATGAATTTTTGTATAGTTTTGATATGTTAATTGAAATATGTTTTTATACAAATTATTGTAATGTGTTTATTGTTAAAAATTTTTATCATGTAATATGTCAAATAAAGAATTTATATTTTTTTTTTGCACAAATAATAAAAAACCACAAAAATTTTTTTCTATATTAATAATTTGATTTTAATGCTTACCCTTCTATCAATATCCTTTTAAACTATTTTAATTCAATTATTTATTAATAAATAAAAAAAAGCCTTATTTATAAATAATACGGTAATTTTTACTGAGCTATAGGATAATTTAAAATTTTTACTATAAATTATCGTATTTTTTGCTTAGCCTGTCACTTATGTCCGCATTACCAGAGAGCTCAGTAATTTTTTACCAGAAATTTCAGTAAAAATTACTGTATTTTTTTCTCAGTGTAGAGGTACAGACAATTAGCAGTCTCTGTTATAGAGGTCCACGAGCGAAAAACGACTCTCACTTATACAGGTTTTTGTTTCTCACTCATAGAGGTTTTAGAGTGGTAAAGTTACGGGATCTGGCAATTACTCTCACTTACAGAGTTTTCTCACTTACCCTAATCTCCCTTATCCAGGTTTGACTGTATATAATTTCAGTCATACAGAAACACATACTGTTATGATATTTCTAATTATCCTAAAATTTTTAAGTTTCAAATTTTGTGTCAATTCAGAATAAATCATATTGTAAAATGGAAAGTAACTCTACAAATTAAGATTTAAAGAAATAAAACAGATTGTAATCCATATATCTATTAGAATACAATTTTTTGTTTCTGTTATAAATTGTAAGAAGCCAGAATCTTAAAAGGGGGTGAAGCCACTATTTGAATAGTTAAATAATAAGTATGGTGTTAGTCTGGACAGACAAAACAACTGTTAAATAAAACCAAAACATAAGTGTTAATTTGTAAATATGATACAGTTCTTACATTGACTTATTTAGTCGCAATTATTAACTTTAGTTATAAAATAATATTAGTATAATTTGTTAAGCATTTCATAATGAAAGGGTAAAGACGAGGAAATTTCATTGTGGAAAAAAGTATTTTATTGCCTCTATATAATTATAAAACAATTCGTCTGACTTAGGAGTTATGCTTCTCTAGATATATTCGACTCCTATACTAGTATACTAGTTTGCAATTTGAAATTCCCAACTTAATGCAAGCAATATCAAGGATCTATGATTTTTTGCTGTTATTAATTAACTGATATTGAATCCCACAGGACTATTTAATCGGGATAAGATTACACTATATATTAACTCAGGGTAAATAGTGTCTCTCTGTGTACTAAATTTCATCGACTTCGTTGGTTGGATGTGATTTAACACTTGAGTTTGTTTCCACCGGGAACCTTCAATCGGGATAAGACTATCATATTATTAAAATTATTGCTATTGCATTCACTATAAATTTTCATAACCATTTCAACACATTTTTATAATATAATATTAACTTTTAGTTAAATTACATATAAATCCATATAGAACTTATACTATTTTTAAAACACAATTTAAAAATATTGAAAAATTTAAAAGCATAAAAGAATTTTTACCAAAATAAGTCATAAATAAGTCTAAAAAGGTGAATCTTTTTTTTATGAGACTTTTATAATCTAAAGCCACTAGAAACTTTCAAACCTATATATATATATATATATATATATATATATATATATATATATATATATATATATATATATATATATATATACTTTTAAATCGGACATGCACCGGTGGATGTTAACATACACCAAGACGAGTCTGTGAATCTTAGATATGAAGCTTTAAAAATTACGTAAATGTTAAAACACGTCATTGTTTGTTTAAAAAGAAGTTATGTTGTAACGGACAGATTATGTTTGTTTAAAAATAATTCTGATTATGTTTGTCTAAAAATAGCTTAATTTTCAGAACAGCATTCGATAGAGAGTCGTTTGTACCACTTTTATTTTCGTTTGTGTCTCAAAGGGTTCGGAAAGACACGGTACACGGTATTTAGGTAGAATGAATTTGGTTGTTTTTAGAAATATTCAAAATTTGTAAACGGCATTCGATAAAGATTCGTTTGTATTCGTTCTTTTCAAGTTTACCTTCTTTTTCAAGATACACGATATTCGAAATTCTAGGTAGAATGAATTTGTTTTTTTTTTTAGAGACATTCAGAATTTGTACACGAAATTCGATAAAGATTTGTTTGTACCCCTTTGTAGTTCTTTTCTTTTCGTTTGTACGTCAAAAAGTTGGGAGACACATGGTGCTCGAAATTCTAGGTAGAACAAAATTTACTGTTTTTGTAGATATTGAAATTTTTGAAATTCGCATGATTTGTACCCGCTTTAGATCTTTTAATTTTGTTTGTATCAGTCTTTCAATTTTCAATCCATCCAGATATACTCAGTACTGGATATTCTAGGTAGAATGAATTCTGTAGTTTCTAGGGATACTCAAAACTTGAAAACAGCATTGAAAAAACTATAGTTTGCAGTCGTTTGTACAAGTAATTTTAAACTTTTAAAAATCGCCAGGTTGTCATATTACCGTTAAGTCGAAAATTAGAAAACTGTACTTTCAAAATGCTTGAGGTACAAACGAAAAGAAGAGTAGTACAAACAAGTATAAATGAATCCTTGTCGAATGCTGTTTTCAAAATTTTATTAAAATATCTCAAAGAACAACTGAGTTTTTTCTACCTAGAATTTCGAATACTGTGTTCAGACTATACACCACAAATCCAATTTTACGTAGTGGTCAGTGCAAATTTAAGGGGAAGTACGTAAAATCGGAAGATCAGGGGCGTCGGTAAACTTTTGTTTTGGGGGGTTGGTAAATATTATTTATCTGAATTTATTTAAAACAATATTATCTTAAGAGACAATTTACACCTAAAATTCGTTTGTGTAGATAAAGGAAATCGAATGTTATACTAATGAATATGAGTGACGACTTCTAGAAAACTGTCGAAAAATCAACTTCACTATCGCATTTATCAGCGTAAAAGACGCCAAATAGCGGAAGCTGACAAAAATTCTAGAATATTCTACTTTTGAACTGGCAAAGATACCAAAAAACAAACTTCAGTATTGAATTGCGCATTAAAAATTAGATTAAGCAGCGCATTTTGAAAAAATTCTAGAATGTTCTATTCGTCAACTAACAAAGATATTGAAAAATCGATTGCACCATTTAATTGGTCATCGAATAAAAGACGGAATAGCACATTTTCATAAATGTTCTAGAATATTCTATTCGTCAGATAGCAGCGGTTGTTTGTCAAAATCGGACATTTGGTTTGCATTAGTATAATTTCGGTTGGAAAATTAAGTGGTGCAGTAGATTTTCCATCAATGACACAAATAATGCATTTAAACAAAATATCTAGTAGTGTTTCTTAGCCTATGGGGTAGACGTACCTAAACTGGATCTATATTTTTTCTTTAAATAATAAATTTATAAACTTTATATTAAGTTTCTTAGGACAATACAATTACGTATATGTTTTTTAAACCGAAGTTCCCTATTTTTATGGACTAGTTTCCAAAGGATATTAGTCAATAAAAATTGAGAACTTCGGTTTAAAAGAACTTATAAATAAGAAATTTATTTTCTATAAATGTGTACATGTTTGAAAGCCGATGATTTTATTAAAAGAATCCTCAGTTTGATACATTATAAGCACTAACTGGTTTATTTCGGCTTTTTCAGATTATTTTGAATAATTTTGTAGATTTATATTATTAACATTAAATACGTCCAGAAAGTATTTTTCGTCTCCAGATCAATATTTTATTTGAGGATTGTTCACTTTTTACGGCAAAAATTAAACCAATTCTTTCAAAGAAATTAAATTATTTTTTATTGATTGCCATCAATTAGTAGTACTCATGTTAGTATTCATATTATGCAACTAATAAACGTTAACTTTTTTTAGCGTAGGTCAATCTTAAGGTCAAGAATATCCAAAACTAGCAACATGACACATGTGATCGATTTAGGGAAAAAGTAAACAGGTTTATTAATCAGCCTTATAATTTAATTACTTATTTCAAGATTTCACTTGAATTGAACTACCTGGAACCGATTCTACAATAAAATTGATAAGTAATCCGTAGATCCTCTATTAATTGAAATATATAGTTGTTTATATAATTGATTTTGTATTTTAAAAGTACCAAAAGGCTTTACTGACCAACTTTTGGTGCATTCATCCTATAAAGATTTTGTTTCACGAATACATTCAGATGCAGACATCTTTTGGCCAATATAAGTAGGTATGTATATCCACATACATATATCTCACTATTGCAGTTATATACATACGTACATACACATTATATGATTATACACATACAACATAGTTGTAAACACACTAAAATTTTAGAAAATAAATTGACTTTTTTTTCTTATTTTCTCAAAAACTAGCAAACGTAGAATAAAAGTTTAAAAACCTTTTTTATGTGATTTTTTCCCGTCTTCGCAATGATGTAAAAAATTGTGGCAAAAACTTTTAAATTATAGCAAATTTTGGCCAAAAACTCATTTTCACGAAAAATGCTCAAAAAACCATGTTCCTGAGCTCCGACGTTTTTGGCTGAAGAACTCATCCAAGATTTTTGGACTTCCAACGTTGTCACCAAATTTCGTAAAACTACCAGTTTTTCCTGAAGAGCTATCGTGCTGATACTTAAATACATAAATAGGTACATATATACATATATATATATATATATATATATATATATATACATATATATATATATATATATATATATATATATATATATATATATATATATATATAAATTTTAGTGAATGTTATTTTTGGGCTCTAGGGACCTCAAAACAAATTTCTGCCATATTTTCGGGCTGAACTTCGACTATGACTTACACCATAATAGCTGAATTTCCAGAATTCTTTCTGGAAATTCGCTAAAACTGTGTACAACTTGTAGTGTTTTCGGGGTAGGTTTATTAAAATTAAAAATCAACTTGTATATCTTTTGCAAAACCCTTAATTTTTATTATTGACGCAACGGAAAAAATAAGAGGTCTGTAAAGGACTTATATACTTATGAGTTTTTTAAACTATTTACGACAAACGTTGGAAAGGGGGTGCAACTATCCAATTTCTGCCCCGGTTCTAAAAAAGCGTAGATCCGGGGCTGGACTGACTATGGTATTTCTATGCATTTTTCGACGCTGAGTGTGAATCTGGGGTCAGAAAAGTTCCTGTACCCCTTAAATTTTTGTATAAAGCCACAAATATCCCTTAAATAGGTATAAATAAATGAATATCAATAATATTACAGAAAGGAATATGAATAGGCATTTTAAAATCTTGGTGCCTTTATACTATTTCCAAAGGCTTCACCCTATATTTCGTACATTACTCACCATAACCAACATTCACGAAAAAGAATAGCCGAAAATGCCGCTGGGCCGGAATCCCATATGCTTACCCGGCGAGACTTTGTGAAACTTTTCTTACAAGCTGGTTCTTCAATAAGTTAACCTGCTGTAATTTCCAGTTAAGGTACCAATCTCTTAAAGAAGTTTCACTTTAATTAGAAGGACGATTATCTATGTTAGTTCCAATAATTTCTGCTAATTAGTATTCACAATTTTGAATAACAAATTTTCGAAACGATACGATTGTAGCTACGTTTAAGTCGCTACGTCAATTGATAATATCCTAGAAACGTAAGCACACATTGTTATTTTTGATTATTACAATATTTTACTGATATCTTTGCATTCTTGCTGCCAATTTACAGTAGATTCAAATAACACTAAATGTAGATTTATGTTGTCTGATAGTTGCTTGCTTCTGCGACTGATACCAATGTTATTTTGATTTATTTCAGTCTGTGCTCCATATAAAAGTTGAGTACCGTATTTTCCGGCGTATAACAAGCACCGGCGTATAACGGCCACCCCAAAATTTTAAACAATTTTTTAGTTTCTTTGTAGGTTCGCCGTATAACGCGCACCCCACCTTCGATAATAAAATAATGAATCATATACTGAACAACTTATTAATTAAATAATCATATATTTTATATATTATTTTTATGTTTTCATATATTTTATTTTCTTACTCTTATCTTATTAAATTTGTATTACTGTTAAATTTTCTTTTATTTTTATTTATTTGTTTATTTATTTTTTTATTTATTTGATAACCCACTTACTATTGACAGAAGAATATATAATATTAAAATAAAAACCGTTATAATTTTTACGGAACTCAGTTTTATATCCGGCATATAACGCGCACCACGAAATTAGAACAATATTTTTGGTGTTCAAGATGCGCATTATACGCCGAAAAATACTGTATTTTTTTAAATGGTAAATATGATAACCATTGGGATTTCCCAATCCATTGTAGAAAAGGTAATTGATAAGAAAGTTAGTTAAAGGGGAAGAAACTGTAGCTTTAGAAGTTCAAATTAATGCCATTTTTGTTTTGAAATAAAAGTTGATAAGTTGTTAATTATTTATGAAAAACTTTCTGCACGATGATCGTGTGTTTTCATGTATATTCTTACTGATGATGCTGGCAATACTGGTAAGTTACGTCTTCCGAACATCAAGAAAGAAGGTAATTTTTCGCCCAAGAATATTAAAAATTTGCTTTAAAGTTAGCGAAAACAATCTAAACGAACAGAAAAATAACTTATTTCTATATCCCAATCAAATCTTGATTTGTACCATCCCCGCATACGTGCCATAAGGTCGATTGGAGAATAGACTTTAAATAATATGTCTTTAAAGAAATTAGTTACTCTAAATTTTAAATTCCACTCATAATATATTTATAAAGATTTTTCTGTGTTAAAATCTTAACTGGGGAGAAAATGTCCCATCAGTTTTTCATATTTTACTATTTCTGTTCTTAAATATCAATATCTAAAACTAGTAAAAGTTTCTGTTTTTATGTATAAAAATATGACGATTTCTTCACACACTACATATTTTTAGATCTAGGTCTTTCTTAGACAGAATTAAAACATAGATTTTGAATATGAAACCTATCTGTCATTCTTGTTTACGTTTCAAAAGTTACATATTCATTTTTAAAATTTAAATTTGTGTAAGGAAAAGAGCACGGTTTGTCAACATTATTAGCGTGTATTTAACATCAAGAAGAGTGGCGCCAAGAATATTTTGAATTTGGTAGTCACAGATAAAAATGTTTTACTATACACTTGACGATTTTTAATCTTGTATTATTATCGAACATATAACTATTTTAATGTAAAAATTGTTTATTTCGGCATTGCTGACATCATATACGCGTCTAATGGCGATTGTTAATGCTTAATTACATTATTCTAGTCATATAATATTCTAATATTCCCGTGTCTGTCTCTTTGAAATGTTTATATCACATTTTAATGAATTATGTACCGCTAAATAAAAAACGATATTTTGTCTGGGAAATTTGCACAAATTATTATTGGATAATATATTAAATACCTAGGTCCCGAACTGCTTTTTTCAGAAACTTAAGATCCTAATTCCTAAGTTCTAATTTTTTAAATTTTTTTATTTATTTGACAATCCGAGCACAGTCTCATCACTCATCATAATTGTCTAGGTGTGAACGAGAGGACAAACACACACATAGTTTTAAACTGTTACCAATGGGCAATGGCAAATAACGTAAATTCTCAGAATGTTTGGGAAGGGGTGAAGGCAGGGCTTTGACATATAAGTATGTACATATATGTAGCTGACAAAATAAACTAAGCTGCATTGCATTACCCATAAAAAAATATCAAAAACAGAGCATTAACTTTCATTTACATACTTAATAAATCTCTAACACTGACTGAGAATTTAAACCGTTGGGTTTAGAAGCACGAAATTTTGCATAAGAGTTCCTTATATAACATAGGTGAGCACTAAGGAAGGATTTTTGAAAATTCGTTCCCTAATTTGGGTAAATAGGAGTGAAAATTTGTATGAAAATTCGGCATTTTTGAAGTTAGAGACATATAAAAATACTGGAAGCTTGTTGTCGCACTTCTTCATTTGCGCATTTGACCGGCAACCTTATATTAGTTGGGCTGTAGGTGTGGTTAAGAAATAAAGATAAATAGCCTACAATAAATAATTGCGTAACTATTTGTGTAATATAGTCTTTGCTACTAATCACTTAAGCACTTAAGGGGTAACAGTGGCGGATTTAACCTAAGTGCCGCTCTAGGCTTAGTAAAAAATACCGCCCCTGAAAAGTTAAAAAAAAATTTTACCGCCCTTTTTGCCAAATTCGCCGTTTCGAAAATCTGCTGCCCTAAGAAAACGTAAGTGACGAACAAAAAAAAAAAAAACAAAAAAAAAATTCTACATTTTGCCGCCCTAGGCTCCAGCCTACTCAGTCTGCTGGTAAATCCACCACTGAGGGGTAATATATCACCTAGTGTTCACGTGATTTTCTGAGACGTACCACGAACGATAGGAAAAAGATAGAGAGAGACATGAGGTTTTGTGCGTATGAAAGTACTAGTCTTTAACTACCAAAAATATGTTTTGTTTTAATTTTAAAATGGCAGCACAGTAGCGCACGCAAGGAAAAAAATCTCGGACGGTCAACATGGACGTATCGCTACAGGTCAAAATTTTTAATTTGGAACAAGAAACCAAAAGGTTTCTTAAAATATAGTCCAAAATCTAGCGAATATCGTAGGCTTTCTTTGATAAATTGATTTTTTTATAGATTTTATAAGCGATTTTTGGTCAATTTTTTTCGAAAAAACAAAAACATAAGTTCAAATTAACGCCCTTTTTTAAAAAAACAATTTTTAAAAAAAATCCTACGACGTTCACTAGATTCTGGACTATATTTTAAGAAACTTTTTGATTTTTTGTTCCAAATTAAAAATTGTGACCTGCAGCGGTACACCCATGTTTACCATCCGAGATTTTTTTGCTTGCCTGCGCTGCTGTGCCGCCATTTTAAAATAAAATATATTTTTTGTAGTTAAAGACTAGTACTTTCATATACACAAAACCTTATATCTCTATCTCTGTCCTATCGTTCGTAGTACGTCTCAAAAAATCACATGAAATTTAGTGAACACTATAGGTGACATTACCCCCTAACACTAAACATTTAACAGTTGGTCTGAACATGGTCTTGTCAGTGAAAAAAAAAATTTAGAGGTAACGACAAAAAAACATTATGTTTTAAAAATTACAGGTAACACTCAAAAACCTCATGATTTCCTTAAAAGTTGCTTTTCTAAACAAGATAAACCATTAATTTACACATGAGAACATTTTATTTTATTTTTATAATATTAGGAAAATTGTGGAAATACATCTGTAAAAAAACTTAATGATAGTTAATGTCTAAGTTTCTTACTGTCTCTTGATTTTGATTCACATTATGCATTTTAATAGTCACTTTTTTTAAAAGCCGTATAAAAAATCGCATTAAAAAGTCGCCCAAAAAAGACTGCATAAAAAAAGGTTTAGGTGTACTATATCCACCAGATACGAACTCATTGTGAGTAGTCATAAACTACTGAAATATAGGTATTAAGGACCAGTTAGACTGGTGTGGGCGCACAGAACACTGTTCATAGTTCAAAAATATGTGAAATCCGACAAAAACAGATCTTGAGCCAAGTACAACAAATTTCAAGTGTCGCCACGTAGAATTATAATTAGTAAAGGCCAAAGGACATATTTTATTTTATTCTATAGATTGACTGTAAACTGTATCAATGGATAAATGAAGCACTCATATACAATGAAAATACGACCAGATCACAGACCAATGAACTATTATATTATACTACCAGACAAAGCGCAAAGCCAGTTTCTAGGCATTTTTCTTGAAGCAGGTAACAGGGTGACACGGGTGAAATTTAATGAAATAATATAACGTCAATCTTTGCGCAAATGCGACTATAATAAATTATTGCCGGACATAATTTATATACGTACGTATTTTGAAAATAGACCGAATACCATTTTTTTTCTTTCAAAATTTTGCCGTTTCTTCTGAAAAAAGTAAAATTTTATTATCAATATTATATTTTAACACTAATTTTATTTGAAAACAGTTACTATGGATACAATACATTACTATATTACAGAATACTATTAAGGTCGGAACTTGGTCATAACTGGTTGCTTCAATTACATATTTTTATAATTAGTCTATATAATATATAATATGTTCACTGGTCTGTGGACTAGATACTATTTTGTAATATTGCAGTCAATGCAATAACCGTGGTATCCTTAGTAACGTTTTCAAATAATTATTGTCAAAATATAATATGAACTAACTTTAGGCTTTGTCTAGTAGTATAATATAATAGTGTTCGTTGATCTATGGCAATTAGTTACTATAAATTTTTTTTTCTACTTCTGTTGAAGAACACACTCATTGCATATCCGTTAATTGTTGAGAAAGTTAGGCGTTATTTAAAGGTGTGGAGGAATGATCATGTGGAGGAATGATCAATACCTTTCGACCCATGAAATCACCGTATTAAACATTATTCAATAGATTTGCAATTATTTTGTGAATAAGTTTTAATTTCATATATGTATGTTGCGTAGTAACGTCTAAGTAAACAAAGTAGTTTGTATTTTGTTTTCATCGTTTGTACATATATAAAAATTTAACGAAATTAGAGATAGATTGAAAATTGCATTCTTTTGATTTAAAATTTATATTCAATTTTATTTAAATCAAGAAGGAAAAAAGTCGTAGAAAAAATATCGTATTCTACTCGCTTGCAATGGCTATTACTCACTCAGATGCACTACGACACTCGCCTCGTAAGCTCGGCTCGTGTCACAATTTTATCTTCGTGAGTAATAGCTATTGTTACCAGCTTGTTGAATAATATACTAATAATATAACAATTTTACGAATTTTATATGAATTTTAATTAAGTATTTATTTATTTATTTTTGAAATAGGGTGAATGCGGGAGAGATGCCACACATTTTGAAAACACTTGATAATTCTTAAAGTATGCATTTAATTGATTTGAAATTTGGTACACAATAAACGTAAACATTGTTCTTTAAAATTATTTATAAATAATTTTAAATTTTGAGTCATAAAGGATTCATAATTAACATTTTTGTAGAGCCTGGAAAAGCGACATCTCTCCTACACCCATGGGAGAGATGCCGCATCAAAGAAGGTGAGACGCCGCATAGTTCATATTAAAAATTTTATATTTTACACACATCTCCATATATGATGCATGCCATTGTAGCCATTTTTGACACTTTATACATCTTAACCAGTTAACTTTTTTTTTTTTGTTTCTAATTACTTTTCAAAACATTCAATATACTCGCAATCATCATTATTTTCTTTATCTTTACTAATATAAGAGCTCTTCCTAATCCAATTAATGCATATATTATAATTACGGGGCATAATTTACAGTCCAAAAAAATAGCATAATTAAGGTATAAGTCTATGTTTTTAACATGTAATATGATGCGGCATCTATACCAACTTAAATGTGGCATCTCTCCTTTTTGTTGGGATAGATGCCGCATGTTGCTATAGCAAGCATAGTGCGGAATTCTAACCTAAAATTTTATACAGTACTTTTAAAATATACCTAAATTAATAACAAAACTCATTTTCATTAAAACAATGAAATATACATTCTTAAATTCTAATGAATTAAATGCTTGATAAAATATTATGTTAAAAAACTTACTTCTCAATAATAAAAAGTTGAATAATTACTAAACTGATGGACTAATCATAAATGTTGCCATATACATCTTAAATAAGTAACTTATTTTAAACATATAATTCATTAATAGCGCTATCTATCAATCAACGGACGAACTATGACTCTGCGGCATCTCTCCCGCACTTACCCTATTTATTTAGTCTTTAATTTTTTTTTAAATTGATCGTACAAAAATATTATATTATACAATACACGGGTTGTTAATTGCCCTTACTAATCAAGTGTTGGAGAAACGAGGAACGAAGAGTTGAGTTTTGACAAAAGAAAAAAAAAATTGTGAAATAATTTGTCAACAAACATTAACAAAAATATACTATGGAAATCGTGGCAAAGTTTAATTTTTTTATAATGAAATTATTAAGTATGTAGTACCTATTTTGATAAAATAGTATATTGACTGTTTGTTGAAGCCTGTGCAAAATCAGCATTACAGCAGTGAGGCTGAAGTTGTCTACACTATTGACTCGATAGATGTAAGATCAGCAGAACATGTGGAGACATATCAACGAGGAAAACGTTACTACAAATTGCTATCTTCTTTAAAGATTCTTTAAAATAGAATTATTGTTTGTTAGGTATTTTAAATAAACCTACATTACAATCAACTCTACTAACAGTGGATAAGTATATGTTCTGCTAAACAAACACCCCTACTATAAGTTATTAGTCTCACTGTTATTAAATTAAGTACAGTCTTACCCTTTATTAGGGCCCGATCTAACTATTTCGCCTCTCCGGACAAAAATAATATTTGCCGCCCTTTACAATGACATTTTAATATGTCATAAGTGTGTTATTCTAGAAATAGTGCAATTTTTAACCGACTTAACAAAAGGAGGTTTTCAATTCGACCCGTATGTATGTAAAATTGTTGAAATTGTATAATATTCACTTACGTTAGTCTGCTAGGGTTTCTAAACGAATACCATAAAGTGGACTGAATCGGAGCGGACGAATAGAGTAAAAAAAAAAATGATTTTCATGAAATTAGTTTAAAAAAACTAGACATAAAGGCGAACGAACATATATACCTATCGTTTTAGCGAATTTCCAGAAAGAATTCTGGAAATTCAGCTATTACAGTAGGTCTCATGACGCGACTTGAGCCCGGCACTATGGCAGAAATTTGTTTTGAGGCCCCTAAAACCCAAAAATAATATTCACTAAAATTTATATATATATATATATATATATATATATATATATATATATATATGTATGTATGTATGTATGTATGTATGTATGTATGTATATATGTATCAGCACGATAGCTCTTCAGGAAAAACCGCTAGCTTTACGAAATTTGGTGACAACGTTGGAAACCCAAAAATCTTGGATGAGTTCTTCAGCCAGACATGTCGGATGCCAGGAACATGGTTTTTGCTCTTACAAAAAATTAGTTTTTTGCCAAAATTTGCTATAATTTAAAAGTTTTCGCCACAGTTTTTTACACCATTGCAAAGACGGAAAAAAATCACATAAAAAAGGTTTTTGAACTATTATTCTAGGCTAGCTAGTTTTTGAGAAAATAAGAAAACAAGTTCTGGACCCACCATCCACTACCGGGGCGGTTCTAGAAACCTCCGGCGGTGGGTGGAGACTCATATTTGTTTAAAATATTTCTTTTAAATAAAATGATTTTTTGAGTTTGTTGGTGCCAAATTGATTTATTCTGAAACTAAAACAAATCTTCAATTTATATACGTTAATGACTTATTCTTTTCAAGCCTGAATACCTCAAAAAACGGCAATTTTGTGATTGACTTTCCACTTATCATCAAAACTATAAAGCACTTCTGACAATCTTAGGTTGATGAAATTCGACAGAGTTGTAGAATTTGAAGCATAAATAAAGAGAAATATCCCTGTCGCAGCATCTTGCATAACATAGCGAATTTCCATTCACAAAAGTACGTTTTTCTCGGAAACTAGTTGATATAGAGTAATTGTAAATAAAAAAAACCTTCTTTATGTGATTTTTCCGCCTCATTCCGCCAAATTTTTTTCACGAAAAATGTCCAAAACACCGTAAACGTTTTCATGAAATTTCTTAAAAATAAGATGTTTCGTTCTTGAGGTATCGTGCGGACCCTTAGTAAACATATATATAAATGTGCCGCACGATAACTCAAGAACGAAACATCTTATTTTTAAGAAATTTCGTGAAAATGTTTATGGTTTTTGGGTATTTTTCGTGAAAAAAATTTGGCGGAATGAGGCGGAAAAATCACATAAAAAAAGTTTTTTATTTACAATTACTCTATATCAACTAGTTTCCGAGAAAAACTTACTTTTGTAAATGGAAATTCGCTATGTTATGCAGGATGCTGCGACAGGGGTATTTTAAATTATAGTAGAAATAGTGACTAACAAGTAAAGGGCCCGAGGCCGGACCTATCGATTTTGATGAAACTTAGATATATTGTAGAACACTAAAAAATAAGCGACACGTAATTTTTTTTATCGGCGGAAAAACGGTTTGAAGGGGTGAAATCGCCCTCGAAAAATTGGGGTGAAAATTAAATTTTTTAAATATCTCGTAAACGGTAAGAGACAGAGCAACAGTTTAAATTGGCGATATTGCTCTTTTTTCAAGAGCTATCTATTGGTATACAATTCGTTCAAATTGGGTTAACAGGGGTGGCTGGGAGTTAATTTTGCAAAAAGGGGATGAAAATTAAACAATATAAAAATTCTGTTTACAGATTTGAAATCTACGTCAGAAAATCTAATTGACCTGCTTTTGCTCAATGTCCTAATATTAAGTCTAGGGGTAGTTAACTAGAGGGTGACTGTGTCGAATAGTCGTACTACTTGGGTAGTTCAAGAAGTTTTTCTTCATGGAAAATAGTTTAAGACATTTAGAATATCGTAGAAATGAAATTTTCGTTTTCAAAATTCAGTTTGAGCAACATTGGAGAGGGGGTGAGTCACCCTCTTAAATTACATACTAAACATACACTCATTTTTAATATTAGCACACTGACAGTGGGTAATAATGTCACAATAAGTGGTTCTGAAGTTGAACTATCGTATGTAAGGTTTTTATTAGGTTTCCATTCATTTTGAAAATATCGTTATTTTCGGTAGGTATCGATAATTTTTGATAACGAAAACTATAACATCCATGAAAAAACAAACCTTACAAAAACCTTACATACGACAGTCCAACTTTAGAACCACTTATTGTGACATTATTACCCACTGTCAGTGTGTTAATATTAAAAATGTGTGTATGTTAACTAGTATGTAATTTAAGAGGGTGACTCACCCCCTCTCCAATGTTGCTCAAACTGAATTTTGAAAACGAATATTTCATTTCTACGATATTCTAAATGTCTTAAACTATTTTCCATGAAGAAAAACTTCTTGAACTACCCAAGTAGTACGACTATTCGACATAGTCACCCTCTAGTTAACTACCTCTAGACTTAATATTAGGACATTGAGCAAAAACAGGTCAATTAGATTTTCTGACGTAGATTTCAAATCTGTAAACAGAATTTTTATATTGTTTAACTTTCATCCCCTTTTTGCAAAATTAACCCCCAGCCACCCCTGTTGACCCAATTTGAACGAATTGCATACCAATAGATAGCTCTTTAAAAAAGAGCAATATCGCTAATTTAAACTTTTGCTCTATCTCTTACCGTTTTTGAGATATTTAAAAAATTTAATTTTTATCCCAATTTTTGGAGGGCGATTTCACCCCTTCAAACCGTTTTTCCGCCGATAAAAAAATACGTGTCGCTTATGGTGGTGAACAGATATAGTACATGGGATAATAGAGACCCATTATCAGATATAAACGAAAAAATGTGGAAGAATTAAAGATGGACAAAGAAGTTATTGCGAGAGAACAGAGCATTTTTAAGATTATCAAGTCATTCTAGATTTATATAAACTCATTAGGCATGACATTTTTATACTTTATAAACTTCACTTTAGGTTCGACATTTATTTTCACATAAAATCATGAAGTAATATCCCTTTTTTGGATATAAATACAGAAAATTCGACACATAATATTTTAATTTTGATCGGTCCTACGGATCGTCCCCATTAACCCATTTATCGTCTCTTTTGATCCCAATTTACCATAGAGTAGAAATTACATATTTTTTATTATTTTTTCAAAAACCATTTTTAAAAAAATTTTGATTTATATAATAAAGTGACCATCCTCCTGTAAATTTTTTTTTAATGTATTGAAGAATAGGTACTTGTTCGTAAAAGAAATACAAAAAAATAGGATCTGAAGTCTGAATTTGTGTCTATTCACCCCAGTTTACAATATACAAAATTTCATGGATGTATGTATGTATGTTCGTATATGTTTGATCCAAACGTCGCGTTATAGGATAAGAGAGTATTTCCCAAAGAATATTATATTACAAACTGTGGCAAATAACTACTTCTCTAAATCTCCCATCAAATATAAACGAAACGGAAAGGTTTGCTGTTCAGAAATGTAAAATCGGTAAAAAAAAATTTGGGAGAATTCCCTCGTATTCTTAAAAATCGTGGGAAGATCTTTACATTTCGGATTTTCGATAGGAAATCCTCATATCGGTAGAAATACCGAAAAATCGGTAAGTTCGAGAGTACTGTTGATGTTCATGAATGGTGGATGTCACTTTGATTGTCCCCTTTCGTAATGATATAAAATTCGAGGACTGGAATGGGGAATGTTATTTTACAATCGCAAAACAGGTGCAAAGCTAGATACAGTCAACATAAAATTGACAAAAACAATGATAATTTCATTGACAATATTTGCTAACAAAATTATACTTTTATAGACTAGTTATCACTCACTGACATTCATACGGTTTTTTCTTGTGAACGCTACCAACGGAAACTATTATTTTTGATTTGTATATTGGTAAATCCCCATTTCTGACTTGGATTCAGTGTTGTAGTAATGACATGAAACACCCTAGTGTTGCTGTATTATCGAATTCGTTTAAAATGAGTTTTATAAATTTGGTCTTTTATTCGTCAGATTCATGAGCACTATGAGCAGTTTGTCAATGGATTATATATGCCTTCATTAACTACAAAATTCATAAAATTGCTTTTTTAGTTGTTGGCAACCTCAATTTTGCCGCCCTTTATTTTTGCCGCTCTGAGCATTTGCCCGGCTTGCTCTACCCCCCCCCCCCCCCCCTTGATCGGGGTCTGCCCATTATCGTTCATTATTCTTGAATAGTCTTCTGAAAATACATACAAAAATAATTAAATAAACATAAAAATAAGTTAGTTCATATCAATTATGGTGCCGTCACCTTTACTGTCACACAATCTATAAATCTTTTTGACGTTAAATAATTTTTTATAAAACTGTACATGTTTTGTTAACAAATTGTTGTCATTGTTATTCTTATTCAGTTTGTTTGTTGGCAAATTATTAATTCATATTAAAACTAGATTAATACAAATAACTAAAACTCGAAAAATATGATCGTACACCGCAGTGTACATTTTTATAGCTTTCTCCTTTTTTTGTCTTTTTTTAGTGAAGCTTTATGTAGGAAAAAAACAATTCAAATTTACATTATAAATTATATTGAAGCGGAATGCACAACGAAGTGATAAAATAGGAGAACGTATGGTATGTCAAATGTAAAATAAATTGTCCCTCTCGTTTCGCAAGTAGAACGTTATAACAGTTACATTGTACATCTTTAGTAAAAGACAAAATAATGTAGTTAATATCACTTTTATATCACTGCTCTTTGTTTAACATACGTGTATAATATGTTGAAAAAATATAGGGTAAAAAGTGGTAATTCTCGTTTGGTTAGTATTTTTTTTTTCAACTTGAAATTATTATTGAAGACCCGTGTACATGCGAAGGTCGCGAGGTTATGTCGGGAGTGAGGCCTAAAGCATACCACAATATACGTAATATAAGGCTTCAATGTGTTGTCAACATTATACAAATGTTATTTAAATTAATCATCTGCTTGGGATATCAAAATATGTAATTTTTTTTCTTCTTTGTATGCATACATAATCTAAATATATCAGTTTGGCTGTTTGTAATTTATAAACTTTATGTATGCATACATGCATATAAATATTATAAAATATAACAGCCATAGATAAAATTTATTAAATATTGTCTAACATATTTTGCTATTTTAAAAAAAAATACCTATTAGGAAGAATTAATTAAAAATAGTTGTCATTTAAATAGTGAATTCTGTATTTAACGGGATATTCAGGGTTGCAGAAAAAAAAAAATAGTGATTTTTTCCCTGATATTTTTGTTCCTTTATATCTCAAGAATTATCAGTTAAAGTTTGGAAACGGAGTATGAAACGGTCGCCGAATTATACGTATTTGTATGCAGTAAAGTTATTGAATTGTCCTCTTGGATATGCGCGTGTGTTTTTAATGAAAGATCAAACGCCTTATTAAAACTTTCCGATGTACTGGGCTTGAACATTGGACAGCACGCATACAATTACATTAATAAAAGAGACAACGAACGTATTAAATTTTGGTAAAAACGCTGCACTGTAAAATCCAAGAAGGCGAGGACTGCTAAAAGAAACAAATGATTGATGAACGGGAAGAACTGTATGAGAGCGTGCATACTAGTTCGCTCCCGCGGTCAGATTTTAATCTTATCTTGAAAAAGGCTCGTAGGTTAGTTCGGGTTGCATACTGGTTCGCTCCCGCGGTCAGATTTTAATTTTTATCTTGAAAAATGGTCGTAGGTTAATTCGCTCCCAACTATTATCTACTGACAGGTAAAATTAATTACTTAAATGATGGTAGGGATATTCCATATAGTAAGATGAAAAGCAAATATTCGCACATTAGTTATTATTTGTGGTCAATCAGTTGAAGATAAAACTAGTTTAACAACCAATCTGTATAATTTTGTCATCGATATGGAAGTATGCGAAATGGTAAGTGAAAAAGTCAAACCCATGTTAACTGTAAATAATTATAAATATAATTTTCATAAGAATATAAAAAGGTTTAAATAAAGGTACAAAAAATGTTTCGCAAGGTAATTAATTTGCGTAAGAAATTTGTAGAAGGAAAAATATTGAAACAAAATGTAATAAGTAGATTCGACTTTGTAAAATTTATGTGATATAAATTTACACTAAATTTGTAATGTACCTAATATTAATTTGCGCAAGGAATTTGTAGAAGGAAAAATATCATTATTGAAACAAAATGTAATAAGTAAATTCGACTTTGAAAATTTATGTAATATAAGTTTACACCAAATTTATAATGTATTTAATATTAAGTTATAAAACACAAATAAAAACATTCTTATTTTGCTGTTCAATTTGTGTAATTTCTTTTTCTTTGGGTTCTTAGAATGAACCTTAATCGCATTAGCATATATAGTTACGGGAGCGAACTAGTACACGGTCACGGGAGCGAACTAGTATACGAACCTTGAGGGTTATCTGACTGCGGGAGCGAACTAGTGTGCGCCGGTATGAGGAAACTTCCGGACATCGGTATGATCTTGAGATAACGGACTAAATAAATGAAAACAGTTTCTTTGAATTTAATCGATTTAAATACAACAAAATTAGAAAAAAAATCTTTAAACGCGTTTTACACAAAATTACATTTTCAAATCGGCGCACAGGTTGCAGCCCGTAGCTCCCTATAATAACGTATAGGAGCTCGCTGGAAGCGTAACAATTCATTTTAGTCCCTAAACATAAAAAATGCACCCCTTTTTACAAACAAAAATAACAAAAAATCGCGATTTTCCCTTTTTTTCTTCAAAAGCTTACAATTACTGATTTTTTTCCTAAACCGATGTAATTTTAGGTTTAGGAACTCAGAAAATTTTGTTTTCTTCAAAACCCCGTTTTATTTTCTAATTTCTGGCCACCCGTTAAAGCTGCGTGCTGTGTGCTGCAAAATTTGTATTTTTATTTTTTTTATTTTTTCTTTAAGCGTCGGCGTTGACACCACTTATAAAATGTATCGTTATCGGGAAAAAGAAAAATAAATATTTTTTGATATTTGAATAAATGCCTGATATTGTGTGTGTAAGAAATTTCAGATCCATTGCATTATAAGGTTACTTTAGGAAAAATTATTGAATGTGTGTGTTTTTTTAGCTTCTAACCCTGAATAACCCCTTAAGTTACTCACAAATTTGATTAATTTACACATTGTGTTGACACGTACATTTTTTTCTTAACAGCTGAAAGAATATTTAGTTCCTAAATTTGTTGTTAATGGATAAGTCTTGTAGTATGGATAATGTAATATATAATTACATTTAACTAGAGTATAGATCAAAACTAATAAACTGGTGAAGAAATTTTTGAAATCTGTTAACAAATAATCGCTGATATTAGAATATGTGTGTGCTATACAACAGATGGAGTCGACATTATTATTATTTTTTTTTTCTTTTGAAGCAAAATCGCCATATTTGTTAACACCATTTATAATCTACAAAGTGTCGGTGGTAATAAATATGTATGTGATTTTTGTTGTAATTTGAGACTATTAATTAATATGCATTCTAACAATATTTATAACAACAAATATAACATCAACAAATATAGAAGAATTTTAAATTCAATCTTATTTAACCGCCATATTTGTCAAAACGTGCCACTTTTTTGGCTTTATTTTCATATTCATTGTATATACATACTTGTATATCTCTGTACTCCCTCTGTTTATTCAATACTCAGAGCGAGTAACCGAGAAATAGAAGGTCAAAATTTAAGGCGGAATGATTGATTTCCATCCAATTCACTTGTGACGTCAAATATCCACACAGTTGGACACCGAATGTCTTTTATACAATATTTTTTTAATTTAATTATGTTAAATTGCCATTGATTTAATACTTTTTAAAAATTATTTTTTTATTATATACTTACGAAGTTCCAAAAGTTTAGAAAATGACATTTTAAAACGTCAAAATATTGACCTTGTAAAAGGTAAAAAATTCAAAATTGTCGTATTCGTATTAATTATCGTATTTACCAGCTTTTTAAAAGGTCAATAGAAAAAGCTCTCCGTTCTATTTGCAATGCCATAGCAAAGATAACGTCACACATTTGTGTTATTAGTTGAAATATAACTATCTCGGTAAAATACAATTTTAAAGTCCCATAAATTGGTTAGTTGTTGAAAAACCTTATCTTTTACATTTTAGTCGAATTTTTCAACTGAAAAAATTAGACTTATACAGCCTATACGAAACAACGGCAAGAGGCGAGAGTACGGGCGCTATCCGTTTTCGGACCCGTAGAACACGATTATGTAGCAAAAAAAATGTCTGATATATATATATATATATATATATATATATATATATATATATATATATATATATATATATATATATATATATATATGTATATGTATTCCCGCTACCTTTTAATACGTGTAGGGGGCCCCTATGGAAGTTAAGAGCTGAAATTTGGTAAGTGGGGCTCATTCTGATGCACAACAATACTATCAAAGTGGGGTCAAATTTTAGGAAAATTTTGGATCCGACCAAAACTTTAAGGGGGTGGTAGGGGGCAACAAAACAATAAAACTTTTCCAAACAGTTGGAAATAATGTTTCGGTCAATTACATATCCAAAATTCAGCTTACTAGGATGATTTAGAGCGAGTAGAGGGCGAAAAACGATTTTGGCTGGATCTAACACGCCCCCAGCCCCGCAGAATTAACGTAGAGGGTTGAAATTTGGTATGTTGATAGAGTTCATACCTAGGCTGTGCTTTTTGGAGTTTTTAATATTTTACCTCCACCCCCCTCATTTTTAAGCTACAATTTCATGCTCTTTCGACGTTTTCGTACCACTCGCACAGGTCACCTAAATAAACCTAGAGGGCTGAAATTTTGTATTCGGATTGAGCTAGTATCGAGGGGGTGCCCTTTGCGGGTCTCAACTCTTAACCCTTACCCCCACCATTTTTTACCAAAAAGAACATGACTTTTCGTGTTTTTTAACAGTTTCGTTCGGGTCAAAATCTCCCTAAATTAACTTAGACGGCTGAAATTTTGTGTACAGGTTAAGTTAATAGCCAGCCACTGCTTTTTGGAGGTTTCAACTTTTAACCCTTACCCCCACGATTTTTACGCGAATATCTCCTTGATTTTTTTGCTTTTTTTCTAACATGGCTAGAGACTCTTTGAGGAAACCTAGAGGGCTGAAATTTTGTACGTGTATTAGGTTAGTATCCAGCTAGTGCTAAAAATTTTGGATTTTTTTTAAAGAAAAAATATCTTCATAAAGGCCTTCCAGTTTACTATTCGACTGAAATACTTTACTTCGAAATTTGACTGATGTATTTTTAGTCAAACCTAGAAGTACCTAATTTTTTAATCAGACGTCGGAAGTAAAATAATCTGTTTTGGGCTTTTCTTAGTCTATCCTAGAAGCGACTAAGACACATTCGGTCAAACGTCGATTTGTACTACACTTGTTGTATGCTTAAACAGGTTTTTGCATGCGAGCCTAACTCTTTACGGTATTCTAATAAATTTATTTGTCATTCCGTATTTGTGCATTGAATGTGCGGGAGTGTAAGCTTAAAGATGTGTGAATCAACTGTGCTGTGAATGAAGACGTGGATAAAGAAGCTTTGAAAGCTAAGTTTATGCAGAAAATATCTAATTTGAATAAGTGTTCAGTGTATCAGAGTAGGGACAAACAGGGCCGGATATAGAGGGGGCAGCGGGGGCACCTGTCTCCTGCAAGCTTTTAGGGGCGCCAAAAACGTAAGTTGAGGGGCGCCAGTACTGTGAAAATTTTTTTAGCGCAGTGATATTTTAAAAATTTTTATCTGGAAAAGGAAGCGATGACTAAAAAAAATGGTCAACAGTGTCCATTTCTAACAGGGGCAAATTTATTGTTGACCTTTTTTTTCCTTTTTTTGGTCATCACACAAAAATTTTTGCCGCGTAGGGTCCCAACAGCAAAATTTGCCTTCCCTTCCTAATAACTCTAGGTCCGGCTCTGGGACGCGTTCCCCCCCGCGAGGACGCGAAAACACGTTCAATACGTTGGCTCACAGCCTAATCATTAAACGGCTGATGGAAACAGGGGTGTCGGTATACCTAGTAAGGGTGATCAGCGACTATCTGAAAGATAGGAAGCTTATCATAGATAAAGATATTGAAATGGAGGTGGCGGCAGGAGTACCTCAAAGGTCTGTACTTGGGACTCTGCTCTGGAACATTGCATATAATGCGGTACTGGAGCGGTAATTGCACAAAATACGGAATAATAAACACACTTTTTGCTAGGAATCAGATACAAAAATGCAAAGAGAAAATTCTTAATTTGGAAGATGTGCCCGACTTTCAGTTTTCTCTGAGGGAGATTAGTACATAAGATTCTAAATTTGGAGGCCAAGGTTTTATAAAATGCCACTTTAATAAAATATGCTCATCAAAACTGTGTAAATGTAAAAGATCGAACGTATTGTGCAACTAAAAATGCCACAGCGCATCACCTTGTCAAAATAAAGAGTAATTTTTTTCATTTTCTCATTAATTATATACCTATTGTCATAATATAAAATAAGAATAACCAGTTTTATTCCTTGTTGTGATTATTTGTTAATTCATTTCTAAAATATAGAAACAATAAACATTAACATTACAAATATTCTTTTATTATACCTAATAATCAAATAATTTAGGTCTGGCTGGTCAAACCCCGATTTCATCAAATTGAGTTTCGGGTTTGACTGTCCAAATTAGTCTCTCCTAGGATTAACCAAAAATTCGTTAGTCAAAGGTAGAAAAGCGCTATTCGTTTGGACTTTGACTGACACGTTATGTCAGACCTAATCATTTAACACAAAACAGACCAATACAGCACACGTATTGCTCATATCTCATATACAATGTATTGTAAGTCTGTATAATATACAGACTTACAATACATTGTATATGAGATATGAGCAATACATGTCTTGTATTGGTCTGTTTCGTTTTAGTTAAGTCTGTATAATATACAGACTTACAATACATTGTCTATGAGATATGATGATGAAGTGAAACAGACCAATACATGTGTTGTATTGGTCTGTTTCGCTTTAAATGTTCTGTTAACTAAACGAAAGTAGCTGTTCTGAAATTCTGATGTCCTGGTGATCTGGTGTCCTGATATTCTGATGTTCTGTTGTTCTACTGTTCCGGAACGAATCAAATGAATGACCAAAGCAAACAAGGAAGTGAAAGAGTGAACGAAATGTTCTGTTATTTTAGAAACAAGTGTCATGTGATCTGCATTTTACTGAAGTAATTCGTTCAGTTCGATTCATTCATTCATTCACTACACAACTCTAGTGCAAACGTAAAACAAATTTGTATGTAAGTACAGGAAAATGTATACCTTTTCCAACAATTTTTGGGATGACTTTTCGAGAGGGTGTTATTAGTGACCATAAACTTTCAAGATGTTAAATTATTTTATTGTTTACAACAAATACCACCCTATGTTCACTCCAATTGTATTTAAATTTGTTACCTGTTTATATATATATATATATATATATATATATATATATATATATATATATATATATATATATATATATATATATATATATATATATAAGTAGGTAACATACTGCGAACAATACTGCTGATTATTGCCGTACTTGAAAAGTCATCTCATTTAAATATTGAAAAACTATACATACTAAATGAATACGTAATAAATATTTTACCTTGCAAATTACTGTTATGCTGTAAATGCTCTACATTATCTATTTACTTACCAAATTGTATCCTTTTCGATAATACAGACAGCCTACCTTCTATAGCAGGATTGGACCCTTAAATAAAATTAAATCAGGACAATCCAAGGAAAAAAGTATTTCTTGATACGTATACGTTATCAGGGGGTTATAACTGTTGCAGTGGCCGAAATGACGATATTTCCTCGATTTTATTCAACAGAATGATAAATATTTATTTAAAAACATCGAAGTACATGTTTTGAGATACTCGTTAAATTTTTTCATAGAAAAATATTTGAAAACAGCCGAACTACAGCTGTATTCCGTGAGCGCCTTTTTTTTGATGTCATCTGTGGTGAACATAATAACTCGAAAACGGTTCATTCGAAATAAGAATTTCAAAAATATTTCAAATGACTGAAGAATTTGTCAAAATTTAAATTTTTAAAAATGGCCATAATTTTAATAATAAATTTACTTTTTCAAGGTGTTAAATTTTTGATTTCTGTGATTAAAAAAAAAATTATATATATATATATATATATATATATATATATATATATATATATATATATATATATATATATGTATATATATATATATATATATATATATATATATATATATATATATTTTTACAAAAACTAGCTATTATTATAATAAATAAGCAGTATAAATTTAGTGTTGATCCGACATATCCAGCGGCAGCTGCCCAGGAGCAGCCGCCGGTGCTACTCGAGGAAGTGCATTATAAACAGCTATAACTTCGGGTCTAATAATGCTCCGAACGTTGCGAAATTTGATGCGGGTATTCCTGAGTTAATGTACTTAAAGAATATGCAATGAAAAATAAACTTTTTCGACGATATAAACTGTATATAACCCCTTAAATACAAATATACAAATCACTTGAGACGTTATTCGGGGTTGCAGAAAAAAAATTCTAATTTTTTTCTCCGATGTTTTTGTTCCTTTCATCAGTCAAAAACCATCAGTTAAAATTTGGGAACGAAAGATGAAACTGTCGCCGAACTGTCTTCTTGGATTTGCGTGTGCATTTTTAATGAAGGATCAAAATCCTTATTAGAACTTTCCGATATGCTGGAGTTTAACATTGGATCGCACGTAGGGGAGATACCGTACAGCGAGGCTAAACCGTACACCCATTTTTCCTGTCTAGATTTCAAGCTAGACGAGTTCAATCGGTGTCACAACCTAGCGTTTGACCGCGGAAAATCACAGGATTGAGTTCGTTCCGCTGTGCATATAAATGCCAATATGACGGTGAAAAGACTTGTTTTTATTATTTCTGTTGTAATTTTGGGGCATTGCCAAATAAGAGTTGGGTGAAGAAGCTTTACTTATAAGCTAGTAGCTATAAGATCATAAGAAACTACTTTTCTTAAGCTCTCTCTTGATCACTAGTGATGAGTAGTAAGGCGACGGAATTTGAGGTTAGGTTATGAAACTCCCACGAGGTACAGGATGGGGCTAAACCTTACAGAAGTGTACGACTTAGTCTCAAACGGTTTAATATGGCAACATTACTAGATTTTAGTTGATGCAGGAAATACCATAAACATTATGTATAGTTTTAGTGCTGTCGAGTCTGCAGATAACTTTATTTGTGATTTATCCTTAAATATATAAACTTTAAATAAAATACTTTCGTTCTATAAACTTTATCACTTTTTTTTTTGATTAAAGCTAACCTAACACTTTTTATACTTTTGTAATTTTAATTTCATTATTATCGAGTGCTTGTGAGACATTACTACGTATGACAAACTTTTGTTTAGATTTCAACACACGCAGTATTGATATGTTCACTTATCGTTCAGCTAAACTGAAACTTTAAGTGCCACTCGATTTCCTTGGTATAGTATGACCAAAAACCACATGTAAATTAAAAATCACAAAGTGATTGAAAAAATTATCCGGATCGACCGGGAATCGAACCCAGGATCTCCTGGTAACTAGCCAGGCGTGACTTTGTGATTTTTTAATTTATACTTTTGTAAGTTGAACTAAATATACCGATAATACAAGTTACGTTATGATGTTTTTTAGTTGAGTTGACAATAAGTAATAAAATGTGTTTTGTACAATAATTTATTGCATTACTGTTATTTACTTTCTTAATAAGATGATTTTTTTACTGTACGGTATAGCCCCTCATACCGTACGGAATAGCCCCGACCCTCGAGGCTATTTCGTACAGAGACATTTTTTTGTAATTTAATTTAAATATGTAAACAGTGGAATAATTCAAATTCTTTGTGTGAAATCAATAGCCAATGGCCCAAATTATCTATTGCTTATTTTCTTATAATTTTGTACTCGATATTAGCTGAGCAATAACAGCTCTTCCTTAAGTGTTCGGTATAGCCCCACACTCCCATACACTACTTTATTAATAAAAAAAAAACAACGAACGTATTAAAATTTCGAAAGAAATTCTGCACTGTAAAATTCAAGAAGGCGAGGACTGCTAAAAAAAAAAATGATTGCGGAGCGCGAAAAACTGTATGAGGAAGCTTTCCACCTCTGTATAATCCTAAGATAGCGAACTAAATAAATGTAAACTGTTTCTTTAAATATAATCGATTAAATCTTTAAACGCCTTTAGTCAAAACTGCATTTTTAAATCGGCGTACAGGCTGCAACCCCTACCTCTCTATCAATTATAACGTAGGTATAAGTGGGTATTGGCAGTGTAACATTTTTTTTAGTCCCCAAACTTAAAAAATTCACCCGCTTTAAATTTCAACTCCTTTTTACAGAAAAAAATAACAAAAAAACAAGATTTTTCGTTTTTTTTTTTTTAAGCTTACAATTTTTTATTTTTGCTGAACCGATGTGATTTTTGGGTTTAGGGATTCAGAAATTTATTTTCTTCAAAACTCCGTCTGATTCTGTAATTTCTGACTACCCGCTAGAGGTGTGTGTTGGGCGCTACAAAAGGTGTTTTTTTTTTTAACGTCAACTTTGACACTACGTACAAAATGCATCGTCATCGGGAAAAAGGGAAGAATTTTTTTTAATACTTATGTAAAAGTAAGTACTTGTAAAAGATAAGGAATAACTGATAATATGTAAAAGATTTCTGATTGATTGCATATAAGGTATACCTAGAAAAAATTATTGAAAATGTGTCTTTTTTAGCCTCTAATCCTGAATAACCTCTTATATAAATGAGCGAAAATTACAAACTAAACGTCTGCATAGCCGCCTAAATATTAAAAACAAAAGTCTAGTAAATCGTAAGAGGTATCCAAATTTTAAAACTTGTATTCTGGATGGACAACCATTTTTCCCTTTTCACTGAATTTTTTTTCCAGTTAAAGGTTGTGTTTCATGAATCATAATTATAGGTACCATTCCAGATAAATTTTTCCGTCGATATTCTTTTAAGGAAAGAGAAATTTTGATTCCTAGCATTTACCATTACTAAGTAAAAGATTATTTTCAAATTTGATTTGAAATTAACTATCTAATAGTATTGGTGCGTTTGGAAATTAATATTTTTTTAAAATTTTTTTCTTGTCTGTTTAGTCGGTAAAAAAGTTTCGTTATTTTATATAATATTTTGAAATATGAGAACAATTATTACTGATAATAATACATTATTGTACTATTAAAGAAAATCGCTTAGTGGGTAGATACTTACTGATCACTAATGAAGAGTATTGAAAATAAGACACAATGTACATAATTATGTATCTGCGATGTTCCGCTGTGTAGTAGGTACAAACTGCAAACTATATATGTGTGTGTATGTATGTAAAATATGTATTTTATGTATTTAAATGTATCTGTAGGTGGGTTTCCTTGAATAGATGTTGGCCAAAACTTTTAGAAATAAGGAACCAAAACTTTGCATAGAACTTATCACCATCATCTAAAACTCTGTACTTGTTAGCGTCCACACTATTCTTATCTCTGTTCCTCTTGTTATCCTCTTTTAGTTTTCATAACAAATGTATAACAATTCATAATTCAGAACTAGCACGTTAAAAATATAATTTTTTAAACCACATAAATCGTAAATTGGCGTTTTTAATTAAAAAGAGACCCCGAGCTGGTCTATAGCAACTCCGCCGTCTATGGTTAGCAACTCCACCGTCTATGGTTAGCAACTCCGCTCTTGTCTAATAAGATCGTGAGTTCGGTACCGACGGGGGGAGATACATCATCACCAAACTACCATACTGCACCAATCATCAATAACGACATCAACACCGAAAAGCAATAGTACGACATATACCAAACGATGCATATCACCTTAGTTGTGGCGCATCTAAACAATAGAAAAATAAATTAAAAAAGATAAGTCAAAAAAGTTTAATTACGTTTGTAGCAACGTAAATTATTGCTTACCGTTCCGTCAATTAATAAATACATTTCTTTATTACAGGAATCGGCAAGCTATTTTGGGAAGGATCAGATCGTAAGAATTTTAAGTTTGACGGGCTAGAGATAGCAAATTACAAAGTATTTAATACTACTTGTAGAAGACGTGCGCAAATTTTTATAAAAAAATAATGTTTAACATCAATATAAATCTACTAGAACGTAAAATCCCCTATACCGGAACGCGGTCATATGTCCGAACAGTTTTGGCATTTATATATTAATGAAGTTATTTCTGAAAAAGAAACCGCTGATAACAAAAATTATTATTAATAGAATCATTATTTTTCAATTTAAATTCACCTCGCATTTAATGCTTCCATACCTAATCAAAGAAATACGTAATATATATATTAAACAATTTTTATTGAATACAGTATTTTGATCCTTTATTTACGTCTGATACTTAAACCATTCTGTTTCCTACTTTGACGTGTAGATGTCACTCTATGTGTCATATTACTCATATTACACGCCTGTTTGTATATCGGTTCCAAACTTCTAGTGTCAATAATATTTCTTTGTTTGAGTATAGATGTCGATATTTTGTAAAAGAAAAACATTAATAAATAAAAATTTTTGGGTTGTATTTTTTTAAATACATATTCATTGGATAAAAAAGAAAACTTTCTTTGATGCTTATGAAGAAAAAAAAAAATGGGTGTCTAATTTATTTGTCAATTTTTAAAAGCCAGTTTAATTACACACCTAAAAATAGTGTTCCGGTATAGGGGCTTTTATGTTACAGAACAAATTAAATTTTATACTAATACAATGAACACAGTTGCTTTTTTGAGACAATACGATTACCTACTTCATGACACCAGAAATCGAATAATTCCTACCACTAAATCTATTCCGAAATTGGCATTGCTGTTGATTTTAATTTTATATTTTAATATCATATTACAGATATAAATTTTTGTAACAAGATGAATGTTACGAATATCCCCATAGTTTGCCGACACCTGCTTCATACAAAATAACTACTTACAGGCGCCTATTATTCATTTTTGTTCAAATTAGATTTTCAGTAAATTTTATTATTTTTTATTCATTAACAAAAAAAAAAATATTCAAGTAACTTACTCGTACCCGTCCTATAAATTTATGGATGATTATGGATGCTTCAGTCTCCGATTTTCAAACAGCATTCAAGACCACAAATAATGTTGTAGCTCACTAAATAATCTACCTACTATTTTATTCTAGGTAGACGTATATATTGAGTTATATACAGTGGAAAGGGCATAGCCGAGTAAGATAGGGAAAACGGCCCTTGACGCAAAATTGATTGTTCTTATAGGAAATAATACTTCTTAGCCCCAGATCCATTCCTGCCAAATTTCAACCCTCTGAGGCTAACATTTTATGAATACACAAACAGACAAAAATTTTCAAAAAAAAATTTTTCTTACGAAATTACTGAGCCGATTTATTTGAGTTTAATATATATTGTGTAGCCACGTTAAAGAAAGTAATAAAAAAAATTAACGTTATATCCCTTTATTATACTAATTTTTTTAAATTTTTATTTTTAAGTAAATTTTTTTTGGCACTTACGCGTTAGCGACACCCACCATTTTTTGTTCAATAATATGTCTCTTAGTACTCTATAACATATATTTTTATGGAAAAATTTTAGTTGGTAGAACATAGTAATATTTCAATACAAATGCATACCATGTTAGGTACTACATATATTACTTATGTATAAAAAGGGCTATAAAGTAAAATATCTACCCTATTTCTAAAATAATACAATTACATACGTTCATAACTACGATAAACTAGTTTAAATTTACTCAAGTCCAACATTACCTGCCGTTTGTCTTTTTTTATTAATAAAACAAAATAGATATTGATTTCTCTTTTGTTAGAGTTGTTTTCTTTGTAAGACGTCAAGTGAAACCATATTAGCTCATACGCCACATATTACGACGTCAACAATTTCATACAAAGTTTATTAGCTGTCAAAATAGTATATCATTTCGTTATAATTCCCCATAACCCGTCATCGTGTTAACAAAAGAAGAGAAACAACAGATAAAGCTAGACGTTTGTCTAAGCTCCTTTCTCGTTGTTATGAACGTATGTAATTTTATTACAGAAAAAATCCACTTTCTGCACCTCCTTAAGAAGTGCAACAAAAACATCAAGTGAGAGGGTCTGTTCAAGTTAGTTATAAGTACCTACATGTAATTTACCTACATATTTTTATAACTACAACAAATTTTAGCCGAACTGTTGTTATTACTATACATAGTTAAAGTTTTTTGTTCCAATCTATTAAGTTAATGTTTATTATTATTAAAACAATATAACATTTAAGACGTATTATTGTTATTATTATTATCTTTATTTAAATAGTTTCTAAAACTTATAATTTTTGTTGAGTTAGATGTAATTTTAATTAGTAAGTATGCTGAGATAATTTTATTGATTTCATTCAAATATTCAGATTCATGGTAAAACTAACCTTGAAAATTATTTTTTAACACGTTAAAACATTTTTTTATAATAAATCAAAATATAAATTTTTTTAGACCGTCACAGAAACTCCAAGAACTGCAACTCAGGGGGGAAGAGAACCTTTTTTTGCACTCCTCAGAGTTCTACTGTGTTTTACAAATCAGGCAGATGTTTTACTTTATGGTCGGTTTTATACATAAGTAATATATGTAGTACCGAACATGGCATGCATTTGTACTGAAATATTACTATGTTCTACCAACTAAAATTTTTCCGTAAAAATATATGTTATAGAGTACTAAGAGACATATTATTGAACAAAAAATGGTGGGTGTCGCTAACGCGTAAGTGCCAAAAAAAAATTTACTTAAAAATAAAAATTTAAAAAAATTAGTATAATAAAGGGATATAACGTTGATTTTTTTTTATTACTTTGTTTAACGTGGCTACACAATATATATTAAACTGAAATAAATCGGCTCAGTAATTTCGTAAAAAAAATTTTTTTTGAAAATTTTTGTCTGTTTGTGTATTCATAAACTATTAATTAGCCTCAGAGGGTTAAAATTTGGCAGGAATGTATCTGGGGCTAAGAAGTATTATTTCCTATAAAAATAATCAATTTTGCGTCAAGGGCCGTTTTCCCTATCTTACCCGGCTATGCCCTTTGTTTTGTAAAAGCTAATTCTGAACAAATGTTATGCGAGGTTAGTAAGTGTAGTATAACGGATTAATTTTGACTCATCAAAATCTATAGGGGAAAGTAGTCGAATATCGATTACTTAAGAAAAATGTTCTAGTATAGACTGGTTTTCAAATATTTTTATTGAAAAGTACAAAAATAAATAACTTGACGTCTTAGGTACCTTGAGTTGCCATTTTATTAATAAAGAAAGGAGGACAGCTTGTCAAAATTGTACTACCATATACTGTAGGCAGGGCCGGTCAATGGTAGGCGCGCTTCCGAAGGCCCTGCACCGCTGATTTATAGTGACGCCTAACCATGACGATATTATCAACGAATTTGCTGTAAAATATGTAAAGAAATCCGTTTGATCAAAATCCGGATATTGACTAATATTTGACCTCAAGTATTTTATAGGGTTCTCTCGGGTCTCTATAGACCCTCAAGAGTCCTATTTTAGTCTCCTGGTGTATAAATATACTAATGGTACGTATTTTTTACAAAATTAAAAAAAATTCACATCGATTATCTACTTAATTATTTAATAGCTTAGGATTTGGAAAGATATCAATTCAGCTTTTAGTATTTGAAGTAATTCTTCATTATTTATTAATGCTTGTGTTCGTGAGGAAATTTTGTTAACAAACGTTTTGCAACGGAACTTGCGTTGTTACCAACCAAAGGCCCTTGATTTTAAAAAAATAATAAGTGTTAGATATTAAAACTATGGATTTCTAACTTACGTGTTAGTGACTTGGTTTTTATTCCATAATTTTTGAATTCAAATGGACTTCGGAAATTAAAACTTCAAAATTAGAGAAAACCCATAAAAAAATTTAACACCCGTTATTTTTTTTTTTGGATCAGAGCTCTCTAGTTCGTAACGGTGCAAGCTCCGTTACAGAACGTTTTGTGAAAAAAATTTCTTACGAACGTAAGCATTGATTTTTTGTGTGAAATGTTAATTTTATTTAAATATAGTTTTAATTATTTTATCTGCTATTTACTATACCAATTTGTACAATGTTAAAAATAGCAAAATACAACTAAGTACTTATTACTTTGTTGTACTAAAGGCCAGGTCTAACGAGAAGGAGGGGGGCAGCTAGGGTTGTAGCTCTGAGACCCGGGTCGAGAAATGAAGCCCGGAGCCATTAGTGAGGGATTCTGGGTAATGTGTAAAAGTTTCTTTTTCTCATCGGGATTTTTGGGATCGTATTTTTGGGAGAAAAATTTAGAAAAATTTTTTGACCCAGAAGTCCGTTATTTTTCTTGAAGACCCTATTTATGGCGTCGCAATTCAATTTCGCACCAGGCCCCGCGTCTGTTTGGACCGGCCTCTGACTGTATGTGTAATACCGATCACTAATACGGGTAAAATCGATCATACCAAATAAATTTTTCTACTGGTCTAATTCTGGCAGAAATCGGAAACGTAATCTCCGTTCTTATTAATTATGGTGTATACAGTGTATTGAAGATGGCATTTAGCAGAAAAATTTGCAAGAGATTAATTAGTTCTATTTATTTTTGAAGGAAACAAGCATAATAATAAAAACTCAAATAAAGTTTTTTTTTTTTATATGTATAATAGATATAATAATAGATAATTTTTTAAACACTATATGAGTTTTAATCAAATAAAGTTATTAAACAGAAAATCAATTCTCAGAGATCATATCTGTGCAATACAAATGAAAAATGTCCAATGTGTCAAGATTATAGAAAAAAGAATAATTTGATTTCAGTGTATTAAATGGAGTTCAAATGCTCGTTTTCTGTGTATATTTCTAAGCTAAGTCGTCGTGCACTATATATGGAGTTAGGTCATGAAATATTTTGGATATAGCAAATAGATGTTCTGTTAGTTCTTTTTCTTCTAGGCTCTTAAATACACGTTTCCAATTTTGTTTTAATTGCACACCTTGAACTCTGTCCTGTAAAGTACCTACCATATGATAAACGATTTTGCAACACGCCTTATTCCTACTGGTGTCGTTGCGTTTCGTCCGAGACCCAAATTCTTGGAAAAAAGTTGCGTTTCGTCCGCAACGATTTTATAGTATAAGTAAACATACAAATAAGTTGCGATTCGTCCGAGCCGGAGATATCCCTTTTGCGCCCCACGGTTGAAAAAAATCAGTTGGTGGTCTAAAGGTTGATGTCACCATCTAGTTTTTATATCAAAGTCGAAGTACATTGTAAAAACTAACTGAACTAACCTAACCTTAACTAACCTCACCATCTAGTTTTTATATCAAAGTCGAAGTATATTGTTAAAAACTAACTAAACTAACCTAACCTTAAATAACCTCACCACCTAGTTTTTATATCAAAGTAGAAGTATATTGTCAAACCTAACTAAATTAACCTAACCTAACCTTAACTAACCTCACCACCTAGTTTTATATCAAGTCGAAGTATATTGTAAAAACTAACTAAACTAACCTAACCTTAACTAACCACACCATCTAGTTTTTATATCAAAGTCGAAGTATATTGTAAAAACTAACTAAACTAACCTAACCTTAACTAGCCTCACCATCTAGTTTTTATATCAAAGTCGAAGTATATTGTTAAAACTAACTAAACTAACTTGACCTTAGCTAACCTCACCACCTAGTTTTTATATCATCTACTATTTGATCGTCAAAAAGAATATGTCAAGCTTAATTTTTTAAATAGTTTAAAAATTACGTTCTATACGCTATAAATATTACAAAACAATAGAAGCATTTTTAGCATGTAGGTAGATACTATTTAAAAAAAAAAAATAATGTATGGTTTTTAATGTCAAATTTTCTCATTTTGGGTTACACTTTCAGAATGAGGTGTTCGATATAAGCATTAAAAAAAAAAATACATTTAATTAATTATAAGAAGTACCATTGTGAGCATAGCATACAAGTAGAACGTAATTATAAAATTGTATTCTTCAAAATTTAACCAAAATTATTAAACATATTGAACTATAATATATAAATGTTATTTAATGTATATAATTGTAGAGAAGGATGAAAATTTTATTTTTATTCAGTTTAAAACTGAATTTTGTATAGATTTCTCACATCATAAAACTTTTATTATGGTCAAACAGCAAGATATTTTTTGACCAGGGGCGCAAAAGGGATACACGTCCGAGCCATGGATATTTCAAAAGGATGGGAAGGGATCGAACACAGGTATATATGTCAATATATACGTAATATACGTATTCTTACTTTTATTTTTAACTTTTATTTTTATTTTTATATATGTATATATATATACCTATATATATACATATATATATACATATATATATATATATATATATATATATATATGTGTATATATATATATATGTATATATACATATATATACATATATATATATATATATATATATATATATATATATATATATATGTATATATATATATAGATATGTATATATATATATAGGTATATATATATATATATATATATATATATATATATATATATACATATATACGGGTCCGAAAACGGGTAGCGCCCCTACTCTGGCCTCTCGCTCTTCTTATCGTATAGGTTGTATAAGTCTAATTTTTTTCAGTTGAAAAATTCGACTAAAAAGTACCAATATTATAGATTATGTACTACTGCAGTGTAAATTTTTTTTTATACATTCAGAAAAAATAATTATAGTTTACAGTAATAGTTTACAGTTTCCATCTAAAAAAAAATGTATTTTTCAACATATTAATATACAAAATCTTAAGTTATCAATTCATGGAATTCGGACGAAACGCAACTTGGACGAAATGGAACCGAATCTGTCCTACTTTATCTTTAATGACTATAGCTCGTAACATAAATACTTCATCCCGCATATATTATTACGACTACTTTTTCTTACATATTTCGGCGACACCCTTTAAAGAAAAGGAAATAATTTTAACGACTAAAACTGTCAACCACTAATCAGCATACAGCTAATATCGGTTTTACTCTACTGGTCAGTAGTCGACTACTTTCCCCTAATTAAGTTTTTTATAGGTATTGTAATAAAAACATAACTTTGAAATTTTAAAATAAAGACTGAAAATAATTTCGACTTCTACAAAATTCATTTAAGAATTTAATCAGTTGAAATGTCTAAGCTTACCTTACGATAAATTTTTACGTTTAGATACAGCAAAATTGTCATAACTGTCATTACATACCTTTTCTAGAGGCTTCGTTCTTACACATGTGCACATACATTAAAAACTCTGCTTATTAAACTTGATTCCATAAATTTTTCTGTTTTGTGGAAAATATATACATCTGTTCTGACCTAGATATACATAAAGTTATAAAATAAAATGTAAATAACAGCAAAATTAGCTTTTAAAACAAAATTAAAAATATTTTTTTCGTTCATGACAAAAGTAGAAAACTTTATGGCCCCCCAGTTCAAAATGAACATACGACAAAACATACCAGCGACAAAACGTACCACTTGGGTCAATATTTACCTGTGATATTTCTTTAGACATCTAACTATGAAAATAATCCTTATTGAAGATACATAGCTATCATTTGATCATGTACCTACATGAAACGAAATCGTCTTCGTCTGTATAAAATTATGTATACAAATTTAGTATTACAAAAAACAAAAGTGAAAAGATAGCGTTAAATATAAAAACAGCTATATATATGTTTGTATTATGTATAGAAACAAAGAAATGAAATAGACGCATATTTTCAAAAGGAAAGTTCACCGTGTATAAACAAATTCAAGAAATTTTTAAAAGGAAAATATAAAATAATTAGTAACGTTAAATGACAATTTTGAAAATACAAGAAATTATTAAAGCATTACAAAAGATACATCAAAATGATATATCCGGCGTTATTAATTTTACTGAAAAAACCGGCCTAAAAAGTAAATCGCACCGTAGGGTATTATATTAATTAAATACAAAAATAACCACTAAGTTACGGAAAAATCCGAAAAGTAACAAAAATAATGTAACGAAAACAAGTTAAATACAATGGAGACAACCATTAAGTTAAGGAAAAACTCGAAATCATAAAATTGTGTATTCGTCGTTAAATTGAAAAGATCGGTGTGAAAGGCCCTAATAAGATCCTATACCGCGTGATTTACTTTATAGACCGGGTTTTTTAGTGAAATTAATATCTAACGCCGGATATATTTTTTTGATGTATCTTTTATAACGGTTTAATCATTTTTTGCATTTTCAAAATTGTCAATATACCTTATTAATTATTTGATATTTTCCTTTTGAAAATTTTTTGAATTTGTATACATAATACCTACATATAGCCGTTTTTATAAAATTTAACGCTATTTTTTCACTTTTGTTTTTTGTAATACGTAATTAAATTAAGTTTGTATACATAATTTTATACAGACGAAGACGATTTCGTTTCATGTAGTTACATGATAAAATGATAGCTATGTATCTTCAATAAGGATTATTTTGATAGTTAGATGTCTAAAGAAATATCAAATGGTACGTTTTGTCGCGGTACTATTAAACAATAAAACCCTTCACAGGTAAATATTGACCCAAGTGGTACGTTTTGCCGCTGGTACGTTTTGTCGCGATACTGTTCAAAATATCTCCCAATCTCTGCTAAGGATCGTTTTGTCCAATGTCTAGTAAGTATATTATATTTTTTATGAAAATATTTTTTCGTAATTATGATGTGTGTTTAATGAAAAATTTGTTAATAAAGCTTTAAACTTGTTTTCCTAGAAACAATATTTTTCAAACTAGTGAGCAGTAGGGACAAAATTCTAATCAACCGATCGGGCTATAATTTTAACACGTTGTTCTAAACATTAGTGGTTATCGTTCGAACTAGAATCATTTATTTTTAATAATAATTTCATATTTTTTTCTCGATTTTAAATGAAAAAAATTACGATTTTTGAATTTTTTTTAAGTCCGCCATTTTGTTATTTATTAACATAAATGTTTAATCCTAGTTCGGACGATAGGGACAACTTTATAAAACAACAATATGATTGATTTTTTCATCTTCGATCCTTACAGATGGAGATCTACTGTCCACCACCCACTCATGTTTTGTTTTTTTTTCTTGAGGAGTCCACTTTGACATCAAAAAACATAAACAAAGCATTGTAAAATTGAGTGAGAAAAAATTTTTTCCTGCCATCTAAGATGTAGACAGCAACATATAAAAAGACTGAAAAGATTGTATTTTATTTTCATACAGAAAAAAATCCTGAAATTAGTTTTAAATTCTAGGCATTAGATAGGAATACCGCCTTAAATAAAAATATATAAGCCACGAAATAATTGGTAATATTGATGTGCATTGGACTGATCTAGGTAATATTGATGTGCATTGTTATTCATTATTATTAGTTCTGTTAAAACAAATACATATTTGAATTAATGGAAATGTTTTATTTACATATATAAAAGTCGATACTTTTTCCAAAACTAAAAGTATACTAGGGATATATTGAAAATTTTTGACTTGCAATCATTGTAATGGGTTACGGAAAAATGCATCTGTAACTTGTTATTAAGAAAACATTAATTTAAGCCTAAAAGCAGATTACAGTTTCTAAATATTTTATTTGATATATATTTTAATTATAGTGGGAAATCTAAAGTCGGTCCTGTTTTTGTAATTGAACCTGCGATGTTCTGTGCTCACTAATATAATTTAACTTAAGCGATCCGGTAACTGCCATGTGTGTTCAAGCGGAGATCATGTAGAATAAGAATATTGGAGCATCTATTAGATCTGCATCATACACAGCTGATTCTTTTTTTGTACGGTGCATAGGGACCGCATAAAAAAATCGCACAAAAAAAAATATTCAAAAATATAATAAATACCTATGAAAAGAGCTCGATCCAGATTGTAGAAAACTTTTTTTATGTGGTGGATCGGGACCGCATAAAAAAAGTTTCATCAAAAATACATATCTCAACACGCTCAAAACCTCACTATTTTAATAGAAATTGCTTTTCTAAACAAGACAAAGCCTTAATTTACACGTAAGAACATTTTATTTCATTTTTATAATATTATGAAAATTTTGAAAAATACATCCAAAAAATAATTAAATGATGCAATAACTTATGTTCTTATACAATGTATTGATTAAATGCCTAAAAGCCGTTAAAAGTATTTTTATCAAAGAAAGTTATTATAGTAAATGTTTAGGATTCTTTGTGTCTCTTGATTTTGATTCATATTGTGTGCCTTTTACTGACCATTTTTTACAAACCGCATAAAAAAAATCGCACAAAAAAGACCGCATAAAAAGAGGTCCAGCTGTATAGTATAATTCACAAATCTTGCTAGTTTTGCTAGAAAATTGGGGAAATGAGTATTATTTTCGAGAAGGTCTTGAATACAGTTTTCATTTACGAAAATAAAATAAATACCATTGAAGTGCCAGCACTATATATAAGTAAGACGTATTTGGAATTGGTTAGAGGATCTTGTAGGCAACGAAATGCTAAGTTTCACTCATATAAACAATTAGCAAAATTAATACTGGTGGCTTGATGCCACTACTAGCTAGAGTCATACATACATACATACATACATACATACATACACAAACATAATATAGGAATAGAACTTTAACGTGTATTATATAAAAGCACTATCTTTGTTTATTATTATTATTATTACACATAAAATAACCAAGAAAATTAAAAGAGGGTGGAAATCTTAAATTTAAAGCATAATATATTTTTTGTTACTTTAATACATACCTACGATTACAAAAATTTTTTAGGTTTATTGTTTAAAAAAAAGAAAAAGAAAAAAATTAATTTATTGTAATTTAGTGAGATCTTAACAGTATACTACACATTAATTATGCAATTTAATTTTAAGAATAAAAAGTATTGCGGATACTTGCATTGAAGAAAAATAGCAAAATTTCACTATTTTATTTCCTCACAGCTAAATTAACACGTTATAACGGTCATGAAGGGTTATAACGCAATGATCGTCTGATACACTATTTTGGTAATACTAATACATTTTATATGGAATTGTTAACGTGGTACAGCGTTATGTCGCAGTTAGTCAAGTTTTATTTAATGTCTACGTCTTACAGTGTCGATGACCGTGAACCGGTAAAAATGCATTCAAATAAAACATATGCTATCATCATTCAGTAACTAAAATTCATTTTTGTTATAAAATATATTAAAAAAGAAAAATAAGAATTTTACAGTCAAGGTTCTCAGACGTCAGTTTTTTGAGTGGCTTGCGGGAAATATGATTTCTCAAGTACCTACTATTGTTTTGAAGATTTTTACACTTGTTTGTTATTACAGTAATCGGTCCGTGAACGAAAATTTTAGAAAAATTTTATTTTTGAAATTTAGCATTTTCTTACGACAAAAACCTTGTTTTTTATGTTATATACAAAAAGACAAATCATCAAGATAAATAAAATCCGTTTGAACTTTTGAGTATAATTTTTTTACAAGTAAAGAACACTGATATTTTTTTGCTTACGCGAAACAGCAGGGACTGGCAATTTGTACTCGAAGTCACCTTTTTTAAATGCGCATAACTTTCTAAATAAAGCTTTGAATTTTTTGGGAATATCTTTGATATGAATTACTCAAAAAATATGCAATAAAGAAACAATGTTTTCGAAAAAAGTGCGTATAACCTCTTAATTATCATTGCCGTTCTTGATTTGCGTTAGTCATAGGGTCAATCATGTATTCATAAAAAAGAAAATAGTTTCAGCACGGATACCAAGTTTCTGTTATTCCTATTATCTGTCAGAGAACCTACCAAAATTTACTAGAGCTTTTATTTTTAATTTTTTTAATCTTTTGTAAAAATGCTTTAAGTACTAATTCAGTTTTTTTTTAGGTTTTTGAGATAGTGAATTGAATTGCATAATTGTAGCCTATTCACATCGACTTGAGTTTTAATGGCAGAATGAAGGGACGAGGAAAATAAACTAATTATAACGGTAAACAGTGCAGAATAAAGTACACACTGTAGTATATATAGTATGCGTTAAAAAGTGACAAAAATAATTAATTTATGACGATTAGAAGTATTGAGTACTCCTAGTACTCAATACTTCCACTATAATATAATACAATTCCATTGATTGCATCATGATGTTACACTGTTGTAGTTATCTGAACGTAAGAAAAAGAGTATAATGTGAAATAGTTACCTGAGTTATTTAACATTTCTATTTATTATATTGACAGAATCAACATCAATTACTGTACTAAGACTGAATATTAAAAATTTCCTTTTTAAAAAGTCTATGAAAATAGGTAACTACCTATAGTTGAATCACATTGTTCCAACCAATATAGTCTAATGACAATTATGTATTAGTATGCAAAAGAGAGAGTTATATTGAGGTGATTTTGTAGGTTCTAGAATTGCTTGTACCAAATAGCGTACTGTCTCTCTCCTTATAACATTAAGTGTTAGCAGTTATTTCCATTTAATGCTGTTTCTGTAAATAGGAAAATAAAGGATGGACATAGTTAGAAACAACGCCATTGGTCAATAACAAACAACTACTATGAAACACAACCACCAACCCTTCCGAAAGCGAGTTAGCTGTGGATTATACAAAACATTCTAGAAGATATCTTTTGTTTCAACCCCATGTGCCATTTCCTCAGGCATCATCGTGTACAAGTGTAGTGAGGATGAGTGGTTGAGACGGGTAATGGCCGCTACAAAACCCTCTTTTATAGCAAACAGTGTATACACAGACACACACACACACACATAGTACATAATGACATTCAGCCGGACAAAGTTCCGAGTTTGCAACCATCATCACCACCACCACCCTCACTCCGCGTACATGACCGACTGCTAAAGAAACACAATAACGAGTTTGTTGGGGGGTCGTTCTCTTTTCCGCTTTGTCCTCGTAGCTCAGGACAACAGGGACGCACCAGTGGTACTTGTAGTAGTAAAGGTATTATTATACAGTCTCTACAAAACCCTTTTACAAACTCATACTCCACTATTACAGCTTACTAGCCTCTAAGGTGGATTTATTTTGCTCGTAATTATTGTAATAGAACTGTTTTCAAATAAAAGAAAAACTACAGTATTTAAAAAAAAAAAATACGTCATAATGTCCTAAATAAGCGTAATTTAAAAATAAAATATCAAATGATATATAATTTAAAAATTCTCGATGACACTGAGCGAGTTTACAAGCTACAAGCCGGCGAGTTAAGAAGTGCGAAAGTAATGATGACATAAAACTTTTCACTCGCTCAGAAGCCAACTAGCTAACGAGTTTTAGGCCATGTATTGTTTTTTTCTTTTATTTGTTCAACTTCTTTGAACATTCTGCCGTTAAAAAAGAAAGTGGAATGTAAATAATATTGCGGATATTTTTTATTTTTAATACCATATTTCTCACGTCTTTTTTCCATGGTTTTACAAACAATTTTCTATCATTTATTTTTGCTTTTCTTTTCTTTTTAACTCCTTTTTGATAATATAAGCTAAAATAACAACTTCTGCACTAACTAGTTCCGTCGACAAGACAACTGTAGTATTTTATTTATTTTTTATGAAACAACTACCAGTATACTCGCAGCTAATTCACTAGCAACTATAATAACACACGGCTAGTTTACTAGCTAACAAACCTACACGCCAGCGAGTAACGAGTCAAGTAGCCCGGCTTTCAACTTTTGTCGCAGCTTCTTTACAAGCTGCTAGTTGGCTAGTGAACATAATGATACTGGGCGAGTTTACTAGCAGCTTGTAAACTCGCCGGCTTGTAGCTTGTAAACTCGCTCAGTGTCATCGAGGCTAAAGACACTATAACTACTAACGAATTTGTACGTAAAAAGAAAATGAGTAAAAAATTTCTCTTTAAATTATTAGTTATTAATTTTAATTATTAATTGATGATTTCGATAACATCAAGTAAATACCTATATTTTATCAAAATTATAAAGTACAAAAGATTTGTTTTTGATCTGAAGAAAGAACGTCATTTAAAGAAATTTGAAAATATTATTTTATAGCATTATCTATGTAAGATATTTGTCGGTAATAAGAATCACTTATATGTAGAAACAAATCTACAACCAATAAAGCTTGGTGCACACCTAAGAAATGTTGTTTAGGTACATGTTGATACCTTACTTAAAAATACCTCCCTTGAAACATACTAATATTCATCAGCAAAGTACAGCTTGTTCACGTGGGCAAGAAAATTTTATCGGTCACTAACTCACTGCCTATATTACGATTTGTCTACTTTTAACACATACATAGTGCAATTACGTGCACCTCCGTTCCAATGAAGGCAATGAAGGCAGTAAAGTCAATGATGTTGGTCGCAGTTTTAATATTTGCAACTGAACATTGTCACAAAAATATAATAATATTTACAACAAAATACTGTTATTGTATGATTCTATAATGTTCTGTCTACTCTATCTAGAACCTTTCTGACTCGCTTACAATTAGGTAACACAAACATGTTCAAATCATAAGTTGACATTTACATAGCAAGTAACTTGTCGCATAAGCAACATTTACCTTCCTAGGAACGTAAATAAACTACTAGCCTTCTTAGGAAGAAAGTAACCGCTTACAGTCAACAGTAAATAGATTTTTTCAACCTTTTGAAACGTATGTTGACGTTTACATACCAGAGGTAACTCGTCGCGTAAGCAACACTTACCTTCCTAGGAACGTAAATAATTTACTTACCTTCCTAGGAACGTAAGTAAGCGCTTACCGTCAATAGTAAATAGATTTTTCTCTGGAAACAGTTTCTTATGAACGCCTACTATTCATTTGTTTCATTTTTATTAAAATTGTATTTTCCAAGAATTTTGTTATTTTTTATCTATTTTTTTCAATTCATTCGTCATTTTTTTTGGTTAAAAAATTAAGTTACTCATAAGTTTATTTTTGTGGCCATGGATGCTTAAAAATCCTCGTCTTTCAGCCTCGGATCCCAAACTACATCCGGAGTCACAAAAATAACACTTACTGCTAAGTTGGGGCAAAATGAGGCTCGGAGCAGAATGGGAAAACCGTTTGTGCACATGACAAGTACATATTTGCGAGTCGGCAACAATGCCATTCGTTCGTTATTCAGTCGCCTCGTTTGAGTCAGTGTGAAAAGGACGTTTTGCTGTAAGTTTTAGTGTTATTGTTATAAAAAAAATTTCTGTGTATTATCACTCGTTTGTTATTGATGTGCAGAAACAAAAGTACATGAGTTACATACACTTTTTTACTTTTAAGTTATCAGAAGTAGTAATAACCAATACCTGTTAAAGTATTTTTTGAGTAATATTCTTTTACGTTAGAGCAACCAAGCATCATAAAAAATATATCACATGGGGCAAAATGGGATAGTATCTCATTTTGTCCCTTTTTATGGAGGATAAGGAAGACGAGTAAGGAAGAAAATTAAACAAAAAAAAGACTGAAAATAAAAAAATAAAAACAAAAAATTAAAAAAAAAACAAAAAAACAAAAACAAAATAAAGCTATGGATTCGAGTCCATCGCAAGAATATTGTGGTTGATTTTATTCGCAATCAGATGAGGATTGGATTGCGTGCAGATCGTCTGCCGCTTGGGCACATAATTCCTGTGCAGGAGTAGATAGCAAAGATGACGAGATGCATATTTGTTCACGCTGCATCCTTGGATAAACGGAATTGTTCATTTTGCCCCGAAGCATTTCCCGTTTTACCCTAAGTTCGGAGTAAAATGGGAAATTTGACACCTTTTATTTAGTTACTATTTGTCAAAAAGTTAGTTAATTAAGGTCAAAAATACAAATGATTATTATAAATAAGAGTACAAGTATTGGTTTTAATTAAAAATTTTATGAATAAAACTGTTAATTTTGTGCAAATAAGAGTTCTTGTCTTAAGTATAAGATTTTTCCCTAACTTCCCTTAAGTATAACACTTACTGCTAATAGTATTGCTAAGTAATATACTGTTATGTTTGTGTATGCACAATAACTATCATTACTCTGATTGTATTGAAATATATAGGGGACTATATATGGCTTAACTCTCAAGTAACCTTAATTTGTATGGTCTAATTCCCAGTTTGAATGAAAGAGGGCTAATAATAAGTAATATCAACATTTAACAGGATTTCACGGTAGCATCGTGGTTACCATTAATTAGATTGGGCACGCAGACAGGCAGATGGACCGATAGACAGACACGAAGCCAATATTGTTCAGGAAATTCTAAAACGTAAAATACGTGTGAGAAATTTTACTTTTAAAGCAAAGAAATTTTCATATTTCAAAAATGTTCATAATGCCTTCACTACTTTAGTAGTGTCTTAAAGGCAAAAAATCATTATATTTATTTTTGAATAAATAAATTTATTTAAACGTTTGGAGACATAAATGAGGAAAGTGTCCTGCCGAGTGATGTGTGTGTCTCACATTTTAAACAGGAATAGAGACCTCTCGTGCCGTTCATTCGCACTTTAAAGTAAAATAATGAGAAGGGAAACGTGCAAGTGGGAGTCTTCCTGGATACTTACATATATTTGTGTGCGTTGACTAGCTAGCTAGCAATTGTAGGTACATACACATATACAAACCAACACATAGCTATATACGTACCTATATGTATAATTTGCTATAGTGCGGATGGTCTCTCTTATTGTTCGCTACGCTGTTTGTAAATATTATCAACAAATATTTTTCATTTTATTTATAATGTTAACATTCCAGAAATAATTGTTTTTGTGTAAGGAAAATAGGGATTTTGTAGAATTATTAAACTGGATACAATATTACAAAATGTACTATTAGTAAATGGAAATTTCTGTTAAAATGTTAACAGAGTATTTTGTTGGATTAAGTACATACTTATATACATAGGTAGTATACTTTTATTATTATTAATATTTTTAATTGCATTGTTCTTATTAAACAGAATACATTAATTTATTTTTAAAACTTTTTTACTTACTTTTATTTCATCTAAATAGCTCTTAAATATCAAAAAATGCACTTAAATGCAAATTATCTGCTTTAATGTTATAGGTACTACCGCGCTTACTAAATCAGACTTGACGTCTATTTGAAATTATTACGATATTTCACCGAATAAAGATGAAGGATTTCAACATCTCATTCTACCATCACTTTTTCTAACAAAAAATAGTTGATTGATTGATTTTGATTAATTGAACTGAACATTTGTTCACTCGATCATAATAATTTCCTAAATTTGAACGAAATTTTAGTACTAGTAAGTATAGGAGTTAAAATCGAGTTAAGAATATAAACTATTATTTCCACTAGAAAGTGGTGCCGGAGACTAGAGAAGATGGTAGATCTGAAAATGAAGTTTTACAGCGTTAAACTTTTTATTCGCGTTACTACTAAAAGATTTTCTTTTTGAACTCAGCAAAGGTAGAAAGAAAGAAATTGCTGCCATTCCAAAGAAATACACTGCCAATGAGAAGCGGGACATAGATTTCTTGTACTCGCAATAGACTTTAATTCAACCTTTAAAGTAATTTCGTACTTCAACTGTATTCTATCTTAAATTTCGTATCTTATCACATTATTAAAGTCCTGTTTGAAACAGAAATAACTTGAACATCATAACCATAGACCAACGAACACTATTATATTATACTACTAGACAAAGCACAAAGTTGACACAGGTAACGGGGTGCAGAGCCGTGGAGAGAAATCAAGGGCCCCAGGGACAAACTATCCCGGGCCCCCGTCAAATATTGAATTTACTACTGGCCTCAAACCTTGTCCTTTAAAATCTATGCAACAAAAAGATATAAAAGGTACTAGCTGGCGCGACAAAGATTATTCTGCCCTTTTCGGTAGAATAGTGCAATGAGTTTAATTTGATTAGAGTGAATGTCTCAAACGCTATCTCTAAACTTCCCAATAGTTTAGGAGCTATGGCCATAATTCCAAATTTCTTTTTCTTCCAATAACTTCTTACTGATAAGAATTAAGTTATTTTCATCTACAAACTCTAATACCAACTTTTTACGTAAAATTTTGAATATTTTCTTAGAATTTCTCAGTAGCTATCCATTTTCGAGGTATGACCTCGAGCCTTTGCTTTCTTACGGAACATGTAGTAGATTTTGGCACAGTTAATGGAATTTTTTCTCCTCTTTCTATTGATATATAATATGGTATGGCTATCTTGAAAAACAATCTCGAAAATTGAAAATATCTATTTTGTAATGTTTTTTAAATTTTGGTTGAGAAATGAATAAATTACGCAATAAATATTTAATTAAGTATTAGTTCTAAGGTCAGATAATAATTTACTATGAAATAATCGCGCAAAATATTTTCTTCGAGTTTTTCTATTACTCATTTTTGAGTTATAACCCCAAACTTTTGTTTTCTTATACAATGTAAAGTAGGTTTCGACATAATTAAATGGTTTTATTTTTTCTCTTTTTATCGATATAAATGTATTTTGCACCATTGAAAAGAGGGGCAAAAATCACATAACGAAGGTTTTGACTTATTATTCTATGTAAATTGGTTTTCGAGAAAAAATAATTTTTGAAATCCGCCATTCGCAGGATGCTGTGATAGGAGTATTTTTTAAATTCATTGTTATGTATTTATATTCTTAGAAATATAAACAAAGGCGAAAAATATACAGGCGTTGATAATATATTTAATTGCGGAGCTAGCACAGGATATTATCTTTTATATTATGTTTTTATTAAATGAAGAAAAAAGGTATGAAAACTAAAATAAATTCATTTTTTCAAAAAGTCATCAAAATAATTTTCCTATTTTAATAACTTGTAATAAAGTTACTAGATGCTTAGTTCAATACATCATTAGTGGGTTTTTCGATATTGTGAACCTATACGAACATTTAAACTTACAGATTTAAATTTATGTAGAATACTTGGTGGCATTGTAATAAATTATAAAAATATAAATAATAAAAAGGAATATAAGATGTTATTTTTTACTTTATTTTGAAATAATATCGCTATTGCTTTAATTTTAATACACCGAATTCTGTTTCTACATGAGCTCTTTTTACATAAATTTGATTTAACACGATTTAAAAAGAGAAATTTTGTTTCAGAAATTTAATTCGATTTTATACTACCCAAAAATAAAAATAAAATTGTTACGTTTCTTGGAACTCAACAACTGGTTGGATTTCAAAACAAAAGAGCACGTGTTATTTTGATTTTGTTTTAACTAACTGAAAATTAGAGATGACGTGCTTTTCAGTGCTTAACAATTCATAAAACTTCTAACATTAATCTTTTGATTTTATAATCAATTGAAAAAAATTATAATTGATGGAACTTTTATTTAATTGTGTTTTTGTTACATGGTACCTAATTGGTGGTTTTTATAAATGAGGAACTCTTTTTAAAATGACTTTTTTCATACAAATTTTACTGAAATTTAATAACTTGTAATTAATATTTTTGTGTTTTGTTAATTAGAAATCAGAAATATTTTTCAGCAGCTTTTATAAATGTACTTAACATAACTGCAGTCATATAAAAAATTGTGCTTTTAGTGAGTTTTCTTGTGTTTTTCAAATCAGTTATTTTTCTGATTAGTGTTTTTTAAGCTAGTTTTTGTTTTGTTTTTTGTTGTTGTTTTTTTTTTTTTTTTTTTTTTTTTTTTTTTTAATTAAAACTTACCTTATCTACTAAATTACTAAATTTGTAGTGTTTGTGGAATAAAATGTGCAAGCATAACTATAAAAATGGTAAGACTAAAAATGAAATTTTTATTTAATCGACTAATTTTCCAAAAATATTTTTTTCGGAAACCAATCTCTCATGTGAAAAAAGAATTAGGTGTATGTATGTACGCATGAAAAAATCGACTTACGAGATTTTGTATTTTTAGCGTCATGATATTTATTGGCTAAAAATCCATTTATATGAGTTAAAATTATGTAAAAATTAAGACCAATTTGGCCGGCCCGGGCCCCCTTTGAGACCCCGGGCCCCGGGGTTCTATCCCCGGCTGTCCCTCCCTCTCGTCGGGCCTGACGGGGTGAGACGAGTGAGATATGAGGAACATAATGTATTGTCTACTTTTCGGTAAACAGGACTATACTTATTGCAGAACATAACTTGTATAGGTACGTATCTGTAAAATAAAACAAATGCTACTTTGGAATTCCTTCATTTGGCTTCATTTATAGATTGATACAGTTAATTATAGAATATACCTACTATAATATAATACATAATATAATATGTTCTTTGGTCTGTGATCATAACTTTTTCTAATCAGCTCTATAACTACGGAAATTACGAAAACACTAACTGTGTAGTTTTTTATGCCAAGTAAAAAAAAATTAAGGAACTAATAGAAAATATTTCCTGTAGAAATTGATCCAATCTTTTTTTCATGGTAAAAATAAAAAAAGGTATAGATAATATTCTTATGCAAATGAGTTAAATTAGAATAATTTATATTAATAGCACCATTTCTATTTACTTTTATGAATAAATAATCGGGTTTCAGTCTCTTATCTGGCTTCACATTTCACACTTCAATAAAAAAAAAAAAAAATTAACCTTTTTCCAGACCGTAATAAATTTTATGACTTTTTTTGGTAAAAATACTTTATCCTTTTAAATTTTTCAATATTTTTAAATTAAGTTAAAAAAAAAGTTTAAGTTCAATATGGATTTATATGTGACGAAGCAAAAAACCATAGATCCTTGATATTGCTTGCATTAAAGTTGGGAATTTCAAAATGCCAATTAGATTGTGAACTTTATTTTATCGGCTGATTTTTCTGACATAGCAGTAATTTTATTAGGTAAATTTAATAATTTTAATAAATAATTTTTTCTTATTTGAAATTGAATTAACTATGATAAGTAAACTAAGTAAATAATTTATGATAATTTTTATAGCGTAATGATTTCCATAACAGTTAATAATTTAAAATAATTTTCTTTTTCATAACATACTTTGATGTTACATATGTTACGTCACAATATGTACGTCTGTAGCAACGTAACAAAATTACACCTCAGTAGTTAAGGGTTAATTATACATATAACTTTGTGTGCATGCACGGGACCTAATTTTCATACAGCATGTTATTATTTTTAAAAGCCACTAAAGGTAAATGAAAAAATTACTGAAAATTATTACACAGAATAATTATTCCACTTACCAAAAGCGGCCTTTAAAAGACCTTGTCAAGTATGAAAATCCGCCAAGTGTGTTAATTTATAAAGGACAGATGACAGAAGGCAAACAAATAAGCAGGGAGGAATACAAACAGACAGACAGACTGGGTAGACTAATGGACAGACGGACAAAAAGACAGAAAACACAAACATACAAATAGGAGAAAATGGATATACAGACATTGACAGACAAAGGACTAGTAGATAGACAGATGGGACCGACTGACAAACAGACAAGACCGATTAACAGACAGACAGGACTGGTAGACGGACAGACAGGACTATTATAAAAGACAGACAGGATAAACAGGCAGACAGGATTTGACGGGCAGACAAAAAAGACAGCCAGACAGACAGGATAAAATTAAAATACAGACAGACGAACAAGCAAACAGGAATGACTGACAGACAGACTGTAGGACTAAACGGACAGACAGACACAGAACATACAGCCAGTTAATAGGACAGGACTGACATACAGACAAGACACACGGTAAGACATGACAGACAGACGGGGCAAACAAACAGACAGACAGACGAGGAAATTTTATTGTGGAAAAAAGTATTTTATTGCTTCTATATAATTATAAAACAATTCTTCTGAGTTAGGAATCATGCTTCTCCTAAAAACTAAGTATATATGTATAGTTTCAGGTAATATTTTTCTGAGAATTTGAATATAGCGGAAAAATCCAATTTTAATCCAGTTATACGGCAGTAAATAATTACTACATTCATTCTTTGGGAATTAAATTAACTACATAATTACGAAAATATCAAATATTATTAATTAAATTCTGCCCCACCCCCGTTTTGAAAATATGGCTATGTAAATTGTTCAAAAATGGTTTAAAATCGCACTACAAGTTTTTCAAATTTTCAAAGGATCAAAGGATCTCTGATTTTTTGCTGTTATTATAATTAAATAATATTGAATCCTACAGGAACATTTAATCGGGATAAGATTACACCATGTGTTAGATCAGGGTAAATAGTGTCTCTGTGTGTACTATAAATTTCATCGACTTCGATTTAGTTAGTTGGATGTGATTTAGCAGTTGATTTTGTTTCCACCGGGAACCTTCAATTGGGATAAAACTATCTTATGTATTATTATTGCTATTGCATTCACTATGAATTTCCATAATCATTTCAACACATTTTTATAATATAACTAAGTCTGACCCGCGGCTTCACCCGCATTGAATTAATCCCCCCCTTGTGTCTCCCCTTCTTCCCCCGGAAACCTTCAATCGGGATTAAACTATCCCGACTAAAACTATTTCAAAATTATTACTATATATGTGTTCATAGTAAATAACGTTTGTATATTAAATTTTATCAAATTTGATTCAGTCATCCTACAGGAACCTTTAATCAGGATAAGATTAGCCTATGCGTTAATTCAGGATTAATCATGTCTGTGTACAAAATTTTATCAAATTCTGTTTAATTATTTGGACATGATTTTGGAATTTCTTTTGCATCCCCTGGGAACATTCAATCGGGATAAAACTATTCTACGTGTTATTAAAATTCTAGCTACATGTGCTTATAGTAAATAGTGTCTCTATATTTTATTTAATCGAATTCGGTTCAGTCATCCTACAGGAACCTTTAGTCGGGATAAGATTATCCTATTTGTTAACTCAGGATAAATAATGTCAGTGTACCAAATTTCATCGAATTGAGTTTTGTTTTTTGGGGTGTGTTTGAATAATTGTTTTTGTATCCCTCAAGAACTTGCAACCGGGATAAAATTTAAACATCGAACAAATTTAAACATCTAAACATCCAAACTTTCACATTTACAATATTATTAGGTATTAATTTTTAGTTAAGTTACATATAAAGCGATATAGAACTTAAACTTTTTTTTAACGCAATTTAAAAATACTGAAAATTTAAAAGGATAAAATATTTTTACCAAAAAAAGTCATAAAATTTATTACGGTCTCGAAAAAGGTCAATTTTTTTTTTTTTTATTGAAGTGTGAAATGTGAAGCCAGATAAGAGATACAAACCAATAATCGTATATACATTACTTGCCTTTATCTCGCACTATATGCAATAGTTTATAAAAACAGGTATAGGTATTATTAGGCAAAATTTTAAACATGATTTTATTTTCAACTATGGTATGGTATTTTAATACATATATTATACTATTTGAAAAATAAATCCTAATTTTTGACTAAAAATTGATTTAAATTTTCCACTCTGTGAAACCTTGATTTGAACCTTGAAACAGACCTCGTAGAATCTTTCCTTGTCAGATTTAAATAACTTAATGATCGGTGTCTGCGTCTAGTTAATATAAAAACACATTAAGGATTATTTTGTCACTATACCATTAAACGGACGACTCCTAGCCAAGGAGTGGATAAGTCCACCTATAAACTACAATGAACGGAAGTATCGTTAATTGTAATTTAATACGACTTATTCCATTTCTATTCAATTACTTATTGAATACCTTTAGCTTTTTCTTAAACATCACTCTTTCTAGTGGGTACATACATAATTATAAACAAGTTAATAAAACTTGCACCTACCTTATTTTTCTGTTTTGAATTTAGATTAGGTCAGAAATGTGTTGCTATTACTAGCAGAAAGCATCTACAGTTCTCTAAAATTCTAATCAAGACTTTTAATAGTTCTATTTTAGAATACATTCGTATTTGTGCAACCCTACTAATGTACTTATACGTATATAAAATAGGGAATACCTCCTACTTCAGAAAATTTCGGATCTTTTTTTTTTTTGTTATTTGTATAAAAAATATTGCAAATATAAAATAGGAAAATAAATCATTCCTGCTAGTTTTGGAAAGCCAATTAAGACGGGTCGTTCTTATTTTCTAATAAAGGGTTTTAAATTTCTCAATGCCATTAAGTGTATGTTCTGTTAATGATATCTTTGTACAAGATAAGAAATAATAGGTGATGTGTGAAGTCAAAGGGGTAAATAACGAAAGTCAGTTACCCTTTTGTAAGAATAGTGAGGGTGATGTATTTAATGTCAGCCAGCAAGCATAAACTAACATGGAGTATGGAGCAATGAGTGCCACACCGCGCACAAATTTACATACCTACATGCACTTTCACTTCGTGCAATAGGTACCGCACTGATTTCTTGTCATTATTTCAATGTGTTTGGTTTACATTCATGATTGATTGCATTTTTGAAATAATTTATTACAAATTTTATTAATCTATAAAAATCGTTTGCATCATCAGTGGGTATAAAACTAGTGGATTTTGTATTGATTCTAATATGCTTCATAAATGTGAATCCAATAATAACATATCCAGAAAATATTTTATAACTATAGTGAACATTCTTACTTGCTTTTTTGATATTCGATCTATTTCATTAACTAAGTACAATCGATTTCACTTATAACGATTTCGATTTGTGTTATTCGTGGTTATCAGTAGCTATTTATGAAGAGAAAATGGAACGCTGCGCTGTAAAGAAGTAATATAATCAACTCACCTTGTTTCTCTACATATATTTCTTCGCTGGACGCACCTAAATTTATTCGGGTGTATTTTTCTTGAGAGTGAAACCACGCCGTTTCACTTTGCCATCTAGTGGACGTTCAGCTAAGAGTCACGTTAGTTATCATATTCAAAAAACAGTTTTACTTAGGTAACATTATAGGTACATTTTATCCGGGGGTGCAAACATCATCAAATCTGACAGCTTTGCCCACTGAACACACTAAACCCAGTAAACTTTGCTAAACCACATTTTTTTAGTAACATTTATAAGAAATCAATCGTATTATAATGTTCTTTCTTTTATTTATTCAAATTGTTAGTATTTTTTAGTTTATTATATACGCTAATTATTATTTTTTAGTTTAATGCTATGATTTAATGGAATCACAGCTATCAGTGCGAGAAAACCTCACATACCATGTGAGTTTTTTGAGAGTTGCCATTTCTATTACATTCAAATTTTTTTGATAGAAATGGTACTGGAAAAGATTCTTTTCTTGGATGTAATGGAAATGTGGCCAAGAAAAACACTATCTGTTGAAGTAGCCTCAACTACATATGCGTATTTTTACCGTCTAACTGATAAATTAAAGAAAAATTAAAAAATTAAACTTAGGTAAAAAAATTTTTTTGCTCATTTATGTTGTTAATTAATGCATTAGATCAGTTTTATCAAAAAATTAATATGTAGTCCCATTTAAAAATCTATAAGTTTGTATCATAGCTCGAAAACCATAAGAGCTATAAAGCTCCTGACTATAGCAATCGGTTGCCCCCATCGATGTCTACAACTCTTATTTGAACAATTTTTCGATTCAATCAACGGTTTGGCTGTAATCAAAATGGCAACACTTGAAAAACTCACACAGTAAATAATATGTCACTGATTTGTTAGAACTGCTCCTGTCACTAAAACAAAGTGTTACCGACACGATCAGCCAAGAAATTTCAATTTATATCACATAAAATATAGTTTGGCAAAGCTACCTACAGTAAGCAAAATTACCAGGAGTGCCGGAGGAGGAGGCCGGTCAGAAGTAGGTGCAAAAGGTGCGCCGCACAAGGCCCCGCGCTTTCGAAGGCCCCGCGTCGCTAACTTATGATGACACAAATATAACGATATTATCAACAAATTTGCTATACCTAAAACATGTAAAGAAATTCGCTTAGAAAGCTGGCTAATGGTTGATATCAAGTATTTTATAAATAGGTATATACACCCTGACCAAGTCGTAGTTTGACTGGCAGAATTATTTCTTACTTAATATTAATAGACTGAGCGTTACTTTATGGTATTCCATATTTGTAAATAAAAAACAAATATTTTACTTTGCAAAATACCATTTTTATTTTTGAAACTGTGAAAATATTGTTTTGAACCGTCAGTTCATTTTCGACAGCATATTCGAAAGAATATTGTCACTGTTTCAAAAATAAAAGTGGAATTTCTTACTTCTTACTATCTGGCAAATATTGCAGGCGAACTTTTTCTGCATTTGCTTTATTTTCAACGAATACTATGTTATCTACTTAAGGAGGGAAAGTTAAGTAAAATGAATTTTTTTGATATATTTTTTTCTTTGCACATCTATAGAATATATTTGTACTCGAAATTTATTATATCTGGATCCGAAGAATATATATTTCTATAGTGTCTACATGTAAGTGTGGCGCTCAAAATGTTACCTACGTAAACGTTTTTAAACGCGATTTTCTCAAAACATGTTTTTTCGCGCGCCATACTATGTAGCTCAGCGAATTTTTAACTGCTTTGCTTGAAATTTCACAGGAATATTTTTTAACTTACTGACTGTTTGCATAACGTTCTAGCTTTTTTTTATATACATTATCTTTTACCGAATATTTATATACCTATATAAAAAAAAAGTGATTTTTCTTTTCAAAATGGTCCTGATTGAAATTTTTTTTATTTTCTCTTCATCATTCAAACGCTATTTATGTCAACGACAAACATTTTACTTTCAGCGAATTTCCAGAATGGAATTCAGCTATACAGCCACTGTCATGACGCGACTTGAGCTCGGGAATATGGCAGAAATTTGTTTTAAGGTCCCTCGAAACCGAAAATAATATTCACTAAAATTTATATATATATATATATATATATATATATATATATATATATATATATATATACATATATATATATATATATATATATATATATATATATATATATATATATATATATATATAATATGTCCGCACGATAACTCTCGAACGAAATGTCCTAGGTTTACGAACTTTGGTGAAAATATTGGAAGTCCCAAACCCTTGGATGAGTTCTTCAGTCAGACACGGCGTATGCCAGAAACATGGTTTTTGTTCTTGCAAAAAATTAGTTTTTTGCCAAAATATCCACTTATTCAAAAATTTTTTTACACCATTTAAAAGAGGAGAAAAAATTACATAAAAAAGGTCTTTAAACTATATGTATATGGGTAGTTATTCAAACTATGGAATTCTGGACGGCCCAACGCATTTTGTATATTAATATTTTGAAAAATACATTTTTTCTAGATGGAAACTGTAAACCATTACTGCGTCTAACTGTTCATTCAAAATAACCCGGTTTCGAAATATATTTTTTATAAAAAATGACACTTAAAATGTAAAATTCTCAGTCTCCTGATATGTCTCCTCTCCAAAGTAAAACATAGCAGACTAAACAATTATTTTTTCTTAATGTATAAAAAAAAATTTACACTGCAGTAGTAATCTATAATATTGGTACATTTTTATTGTATAAATAATTTTTGAATTTTTTTATATCTTCTTAAGAAATATTCTATTAAATTTTGTCTCCCGAACTTTGCATCATTCTCCTATCAAACAAAAACACTTAAAAAAATAAAAAAATTTATATTCTGATTAAATCATCGTTTGTCATAGTATTTAACTGAAATATAATAAACAAAATAAAGTACATCTTTTACTTAATTTGAGGTTGTATCAACTAATTTAGTTAACATTGTAAGTGAGATCGTACTCGGTCCAGTCAATTTCTCAGTATCCTGGTCACCATTTTCGTGAAAAATACTGTGGATATAAAAAAATTTTCAGTTGTATGAGTTGTAAATATGTTGTATTGGAATAGCGGACCTGTTTTTTTTTTTTTTTTTATAAAACGTTATTTAGTCGATTTTTAAAGAATATTGAAGAATTCTCAGTCTCCTGGCAGCTCCAAAAACGGGGATTTAACTTAAATAGTGTAAATAAATTAGGTAAATGTCATTAGAATACTGTAGTCAATGACTCCGTATATTTTTTAATAAAAAATAAATTCCCATTTTTTTTTTCTGTATAATATATACTGTATAATTACTATGCTTCTGACACATATACTACTAATATAATATATTATATGTATTAAACGGTCGTAAATGACTTCGAATATTTTTTAATAAATAATAAATTCCCAATTTTTTTTATTTATTTAGTTTTTTTTTAAATTTTTTTTTTATACCTACACTATATAATACCTACACTATATAACCACTAATATATATATACCTACACCTACCTACCTATACCATATATACCTACACTATATAACCACTAATATATATACTACTAATATGATATATAATATATATTAAATAAATAATAAATTGTTTAATAGTTTAATAAATTGTGCTTAATAATAAAAATGAATATAAGAAATTCTCTTGTGTTAATTTTAGTTTTTTACTCATTTTTTTACTTTCCTGGATGTCTCTTTTTTATAATTGCGATAAAATTTATTATTTTTAATTTTTTGACTGGCCACTTTCAAATAGTGTAAAAAATGTCATCAACTTGAAATAAAACTACTTTCCAAAGCTCATGCATGAAAAAAATGTGTGGCCGGAATTAAGTCCATTTTCTTCCATCGTTTGAAGAACTACCCATATGTCAACTAGTTTCCGAGAAAAACTAATTTTTATAAACGGAAATTCGCTATATTATGCAGAATGCTGCGACAGGGGTATTTGATTTTAATTGAGATTTGAGATCTGTAGGTTGTGGTACACAAAACCAAGTTTCCAAATTTCAACAGCTGTAGTGTCACTAATCTGAAATATTCTCATCTAAAAAATTTGTCGAGATATACGAGTATTTTATTCTATATTGTCAGATGCCCTTTATGCCAGTTTAAGAAATTTTCAATTTTTTGTAAAAAAAATTTCGAAAAAACGTGCGTTTACTTAACTTTCCTTCAATAAATACCTATTTAATATCTTATGACCTGGAAAAATATAAATTCGGCTTTTGGTATATTTGATAGATTTGAGCGTTACTTTATTGTATTCCATTTTAAAATAAAAAATAATTTTTACTTTGCATTTTATTTTAAGTTTTTAAATTCCTGTGACATATTTCGTTAATGGGCCGAGTGTCATATGAACCGAAATACGTCCCAGAAATTTAAAATCATAAACTGGTATTGGCTTTTAGTATATGGAGCAATAATTGTTATTGTCATTTAATTTAATAACCATTTTTTATGTGAAATGTTAATCTTATTTAAGTATTGTAGTTTAATTAAATTATTTTTACGCGCTTTTTAGCATATCAACCATTCTTTTCAAACATACACCTTGCAGTAAAAAAAATAATTTTGAATTTCCTAATACAACCCTTAATAAAGTCATCAAAATACCGAATTTAAAAATGTAACTAATTTAAAAAATATCTAATTTAAATAATACTTAATTTAAAGTATTAAAATTATTTAAATTTAAAAAGTACCTAATTTAAAAAACAAATTAGAATAAGTGAAGAAAGTGATAAACTAATAGGTTTGAATGGCATTTTGAGAATTTTGGAAGATCCTGAAATAAAAATGGTTGGAGATTGAGTGACTTACCACTTTCCAAAATGTGTTGAAGTTTTTGAGCAATAACTTAACATTACCAGAATTTGTAACTACTAATACATAGCAAAGAAAGAATATTGTGAATTTTATAAATAAATAAAAGTGTGCATCGTGTAAAATAAATGGCTTTTAATGAAACTGTTAACTTTATTATCACGTGTGTAACAAAACCAAATGATGTCTGTAACCCTTTTTCAATTTTTTAAATAAAATCTTGTAATGTTTTCCGTTTAGATATGTGTTTCCCAGTAGACATTTTTCTTAAGATTATCAGAGAAAATTTTAAATTACATACTTCTCAAACAATTGACAGATTTTTAACTCTAGAATCATACGTACTCGCCAAAACGACGAACGAACTTCTCTACCTGCTCCAATACTACAACTTGTCGGTACCTGCTTGCTGTGAAACTTCTGTTATCTCATTTATTTGTTATTATAACACATAAGACGTATAAATTTTGTTTATAGCTATTGTCGTTTTTTTATACTGAAATAGTGTGCGTCAAAAGGATGACGAAGTATGATTAATCCATATTTTTTTTTAAAGATTTTGTACTCCACATATAAAAGTTTTCCTAATTTTTCTAAAATTTATTAAAGATATGGATGTTATAATTAATTTATTCAATGATTATGATAATGCGAAAGATGATTACAGCTGTTTGACTTATAGAGACGACATAATACTGAAGTTTTAATATTATATTGAATCGAAAACTAAAGAATGCGTTTCAAGTGACTTAATAAAAGGTTAACAATTTATTTTATGGAAAATATTTTAATTTTTATTATTTTTTGAGATCTTATTCTAAAAATTACTAGCAAATTTTAGAAAATTTACAAATGTGCCTAACGGGGAAATAACTACATATCTATAGGAATATTTATGACTGAGAAATTTCACATTCTGTAAAGTCACACATGTCCACTGACTCATAATAGTTCATAAATTAATTATTTGAAAGACATGTTTTATGATACAATTGATGTATTTATTTATTTTTTTATTTTTATAGTGAAAATATGCTTTGATAAAAAGATTAAAAAAATTAATAAATATTTATATTAAGAAATTTTTCCAAATCCAATTTTTTTAAATACTTTGTTCGCTTTTGTAATATTGTTATGTAAAAAAAATGTTTTTTGCAAATAAACTCTAAAACTCCCCGTAAAAAGTCCATTCATCGAAACGACGCCGATGTATGATTAACTTGACTCGTAGACCAACGTATGATTCTAGGGTTAAATAATTGTAACAGTATGTCAGAATCCAAGTGCTTTTCGCGTCACGTCTGTAATACCAACTTTATTAGCTCTAGCATTAAAACTAGTAATGTTATGTATTTTATATTCAGTATAAAAATTGTGTACACTTTTGTCTATCTACTTACAATTAGTATTGGAAATTTATAAGGAAAAAATAACCACTATTTTTTTTTCTTATGAGAACGCGTGTAAATGTCATGTCCGTAACAAAAGAATGGCTGATATAACAATTTGTGCAATGTTAGAATAGAAAAATACAGCTAATTATAATTTTGTTGTACTAAATTCGCTTCAAGGCCCCGCAAGTCAACTTTGCACCAGGCCCCGCGTTTATTCGGACCGACCCTGTTTGGGGGCTATTATCTTTACGACTCTCCAGAAGCTGTTGTAGACTAATGGTTTTTTCTCTTTAAGCATCAGGTTGTAAGCTTTCTTCATAGCTCCTAAAAAATAAAGAAAAAAAATATTTGTGTTAGATTTTTAGCCTGATTTTCCTTTGGTAGTTACTTAGTGCTAATGTTTAATGTAGATGTTCATTGATTAACAGTAAACACGTTCGATAAGTAGGTCAATCGAGAGGTGGGCAGCTAAGGTTGTAGCCCCGAGTCCCTAGTCTGAAAAGATGGCCTGTAGCTTTTGATAGAGAGCCCGAAAAAAAGTACTCGTTTTTTTTACTCGTCGTTAATTTTTTTTTAATAATTTTTTTTTTCTTACATGTGTTTCATATCCCGACCGGTCATTTTTCTCCACGATCCTGTCGGAAGGTAACGGTTAATGTGACTGATAATAATTATAGTTATAAATTACTAAATGATTTATTATTATTTAGACTATCATATTTTTTATATCATTTTAAATTATATCATTTTAGTTGGAACTCGGCACCATGAAAGTGTTACAGCACGGGCCTAAAATCACAGTTTCATAGTGAAACAACCGCCAAAGTAAAATTTTGATTATACATTTAAGGTATTTGGTGAGAGATGTTCAGGTACAAAAGTATAGCTCATCGGAAAAATTTTTCTTTTATCAAAAATTAAATAATGTATTAATAATATTCTTCAGTTATTATATTTGTATACCACTTGTTTTTTTTTAATTTACGCGCGCTTATGTTGTAACAATATAAAAGCATTGTTGAAAAAGCGTGGAAAAATGATGTTTATAAATCATATTTCAAAAACGGCGCGGTATATAATTTTTATTTGTTATTAAATATGGTTTGTAACTTTGTATTTTATAACATACTAGCCGTACCCCTGACGTTGTTCACGCGAAACGTTGAGTAGTCTCTTTTTCCAATTTGTAGTTTCCTGCAAGTTTGCAACACAAAATGCATTAAAATGTCTTCAAATTGACAATTGTGTATTTTTTGTATTTTTCGGTAGACATTTGCAACATTTTTTTTTTATTTAAAATTCAGAAAAATTTCCAAACTACAAAATTTATTTACAACTTTTGTTACTATAGTTATGAAATTTTTTATGAAATATGTAAATTGGCGTAATGTGTGTAGATGCTTAAAATAGTTTTTCTATTTTCCCGTGGGAAAGAGACATTTTCCCAGAATAAAAAGTACCTTAGATGTTGACCCAGGTAATAAGTTATCATCACACCAAATTTCATTAAAATCCGTCCAGTAGTTTTTACGTGATGCGTGAAAAGACAGACAGACGGACAGAGACAGATTTACAGTTTTATTATATGTATAGATTAATTTTCTATCAAATTTTTTTAACACATTTTAATTTTAATTAAAAAAATCGTGTGAGTATGTCAACTTCCCATAAGAGCACGTGTTAGGGTTATAAAACTTTGAAACCGTTTTTCTCAAAATTGGGGCGGTCAATTTTTTTTTTTTTTTTTTTTTTTGGTATAGGCTCGTATTACATTGCGTGAAACGATTTCGGTACCCTGAAAACTGATTGCTATTATAGTTTCCTCTTAGCTAGAGCATATTGGCAGTGTTTTTCTTTTGTTTCTAACACGTCTTATTTTTGAGGAACAATTTTTTAAATGCATACAAAAAGATGGATTGCCGGATGTCATTGAAAATTCATTTTCTTCATTCGCATTTCTCTTTTTTTCCTTCAAATCTTGGAACTGTAAGTGATGAATAAGGGAAGTGGTTTCACCAGGATATAGAAAGGCTTGAAGAACGGTTTCAGGGTCGTTGAGATGCAGCTTTGGTAGGAGATTACTGTTGGCGTTTAAAGCAAGGAGATACTTTCAAAACATTTTTCATTTTTTTGTCTATAGTTTTTCAATATTTAAATGAGATGACTTTTCAAGTACGGCAATAATCAGCAGTATTGGTCGCAGCATGTTACCTACTTATCTATATGAATGCAAAAAGAAACGGTCGCTTGTAAAACAGGTAACAAATTTAAATACAATTGGAGTGAACATCGGCTGGTATTTGTTGTAAGCAATAAAATAATTTAACATCTTGGAAGTTTATGGTCACTAATAACACACTCTCGAAAAGTCATCCCACAAATTGTTTGGAAAAGGTATACAATATGTACATTTTACTATATATGTTTTATATTTTAATCGGTGCAAATTAATATTTTAATAAGTTTTGTTGTCGGTTTTATTCGAATTATAGTTTAAATAAATTATAATAATTTTTCATTATTAAATAAAATAATGTGTATACTGAAACTTTACTTTTAATTTTTTTTACTAATAGTTATATATATATATATATATATATATATATATATATATATATATATATATATATATATATATATATTAATTATCGTAGCTAGTATTTGATAGAAAAAAAAGTACGTATACATTCTTATTGACCAATGTGTATGAATAAATAAACAGGAAAAATTAAAGTGGGTACTTAATTTTTTTTTTTGAAAGGCAGCGTTATTGGTATTGAATTAAACAAATGTCTAGAAAAGTTTCGTTAAAATCGTTTTTCGGACCAACTATCTTAAAAAGTTTATTAAAAAATTAAAATGTAAAGTTTATAAAACAAAATGTACATTAAGTAAACAAATAAATTAAAAATATAAAATTAATATTTTTTTATTTAAATTTTTGTTTTTTGTTGAACCAATTTTATTAATTTTAATAAAAAATAATACTTAGACGCCAGTGACTAGTTTACTGCTATGTACCTACGACAGTAACAAAACAAAAATTCAAGGCCTTGGACCAAAAAATTAAATAATTGCAATGAAATCTTTTGCGTGTTCTTGGCCACAGACTACGGAGCACAAAAAACACTAATATCGAAATATATATCATGATAGTATACATTTTTATTTTTCAAACGCGTTTTTCTCAGGATGACTTTTTTTAAATTTATGTACAATCTAGTTTAAATTATTTTAAAAATTGATAGTTTGTTTCTTTAGATAATTATGCTCTAAATGAAACTAAATTTGGAACAATATCTCTTTAAAGTGTTTCTTATTGCAAACAATGTTATAAAAAATGACACAAAATTATTTTCTTTTCTTTAAACGCCTCTAAAAATGCATTTTTCAATTTTTTGGGGCATGTTAGGTTTATATAGAAGTTAATATGCCCCTAAAGTAAATGTAAAGCACTGTTGATTTCAGATGGAAACTGTGGACTTCAGAATGTTCACAAACAGCTGCATCTGATGGTGACCTCGGATGAGTGGCAGTTGATATTTTTATGTTTTCGAAGGAAATGTTTTAAAAAAATTACAATAATTATTTAAATTATATAAATTCCTTCCTTGCCAAAAAATTTATACAAATCACTAAGAAAACGTAATTTTAAGCCTATTTGCCTTAAAAATTCTAAGCCTTAAAAATTATAATCGTATTATAAGTATTTTCCAAACTCATACTTACGGTGTTTAGTATGATTATAGTTACCTGTTATTTGAATATTATTCAAATATGTACTGTGTTCTTGAAATGTTCTTCTTGATACGTACCTAAAATGGAAAAAGGGCCTACCCAGATTATATGAAAACTACCCCAGTATCCGATTAAACGATGTTATATTTATCTTTCTTCACCTAAAATATCTTTACACCTAATCTCAGACCTCTAAATTTCATAGCATGGAAAAATGGAAATGGAACGTGATTTTCTTCAGAAACTATTTGAGATACCTTAATAAATTTGAAAATATTTGTGGATATATATATATATATATATATATATATATATATATATATATATATATATATATATATATATATATATATATATATATATAGGAGGTTAGTAACGCAATTCACCCCTAAAAAGTAAAGTTTTTGTTTTTTACCATTTACCATTTCTAGCTGAGAAGTATCTACTATATGATATGAATTACATATCATATATTTTTGCAGAAGTACTTCTCAGCTAGAAATGGTAAAAAACAAAAACTTTACTTTTTAGGGGTAAATTTCGTTACTAACCTCCGGGCTGACACCTAGCGAAAAAATACATGTACAGTCGGCACTATGAAAGTGTTACAGCACGGGACTAAAATCACAATTTCATAGTGAGATAAAAAATATACATAGACGCCAGTAACTAATTTACTGCTATGTACCTGTACTACGACAATAACAAAACAAACATTCTGCGTGTTCTTTCATGCAGCGTTTGATTGTGTTTGTCACACCAGAGTGATGAAAGTAATAATGGTTGTAACACTTTGGTAGTGCACAGTTTCATAGTGGCTACTGTAGTCTATTCGTTCATTTCTGGGCTATCACATAAAATTTACAGGCGGATCAAAGTGGTGGAACATAGTTATCTATACATATAAAAGCGAAATACCACTCATTCACTCACTCACTCACTCATCTATCACAAAATCTCCAGAACTATAATACCTAAAAACTTTAAATGTGGCATGTAGGTCCCTATTGGGTCGTAGGGGCTCGCTAAGAAAGGGTTTTGCAAAATTTTTTGTCTAACCGTCAAAATTTACGAAAAATCTTGAAATATCAATTTTTTATTACTGTATAGAGCAATCTATGAATTTATTAAAAAATCATACAAATTTTAAATAGTGGCTAGTTACATGTGAAAAAATAATTTTGGAATTTTTGTAAGTATTAATAAATATTTCTATATATACCATCAATAATATTTTTTCCTGTGACTACTATAAGATTACTTATTTACTGTACAAAACACTATTTGTATCCTTTAAAGAAAATAAACAACTGGACTGTCCAGTTATCATCAATTGGCATGTGCTGGTCTCAGCAAATTCCATACAGGTGTAATTTCCATCGAGCCGGTCTCGGTTATCCTGATATTAAAAATAAAATATGGACTTTATTTATCTGTCCTCAGTAGTTTCGAGAAAACGGTAGCAGGTATCAAAAAAAATTATGAGACAAGACTATAGGTAAAATTGGTATACGAATCCGAAAAAAATAAAAAACGATCAAAGTTAAAGTTATGCTGTAGGACCTGAGAACCCCCAAGAAAGCCGAAAGTAAACGACTGGACGTATCGTTATCAAATTTTTGGCTCTCCAAAGAAACCGAAAATAAATGGCTGAACGGATCTTGACCAAATTTTTCTCGAATAAAACTAAGATTCTGAAAAAAATGGACATGAGGCTAAGATTGCCCCGTAGGCCTATGTGGAGCCAAAAGACCCTTCAAACAAACGATCAGATGGATCCTATCCAAATTTTTCTAAAATATTATTGAGATTCCGAAATAAATTAATGTGAATTCAGAAATATTCTCCAAAGCCCTGGGATCTCAACATGCCTCACAAATTATAATGCTCCTAAATTATCAGTATGAATATCCAACGATTTACGATAAGATCTCAAGGTATGAAAATTAGACATGCTATTGAAATAAGAATATCACGAACAATTTCAGAATATCTGATTAGAAAGGTGAAGTTGGAATGAATCCTCCAGCGCTATCGAATTAAAGAACTCTCCACTCTAATTAAACAACTTGACTGATTTTGATAAAATTTTATGAAAATTAGATATGCTATAAAAATATGAATATGACTTGAAAATATGAAAATACCAATAATACTTTAGAGTCGTCGAGCGAGCGAAGTGAAGCACATAAGGGACTGATTTTATACAAAATTTCAGAATATCAAATTTAAATGGACGTGTGGTCACATTGTCCGTCAGTTACACCAAATTGGGCGCATATTAAAAAGCTGAAGAAATTTTACAATTTTTACTCAAGTACTGTTGAGATCTCTGTGAAAGATGAAAGTGACGTTAAAATGATTTCCCGAAGCCTTGGTGTCTTGAAGGGCCTAAAATAGAGGCAATTCAAAAACTGCTGGTATAGGTAGGTACCTATAGTAAGTTTTTACGGTGCGGAAATTAGCCATGCTAATAAAAGATGAAGATAGTTATTTTAGAGTCATTGGGCGAGCATGGTCAAGTGCTATAAATAATAGATTTTGCACAGATTTTTGAGATATGTGATTGAATTGACCAATAAATTTTACCTATAATTCAGATAATTTTATGCGAGCGAAATCGCGGGTCGCAGCTAGTACATATATAAAAATTTATGTTAGATAGCGGGGTAAAAAATGCATTTTGGTTAAATTAATCATGCAAAGTATAAATATAACTACGAAAAACAATAATTTAAAAATAATAATAGTAAAAACTGAATTTAATATCCATTTTCAGATATGCTACCTATATAACAGATGCCACCTATTTTTACATATTAGCAATTACATTATTTTAAGTATGATGTGGAGGACGAAAAAATGATGGGATTACGTGCTTGTACAGCGCGCGTTGTTTCAGCGAACGCAAAAATGGTGCTGTTTTAGCGAACAACCTAAGTTATAAAACCACGCACAATAAAAAATCCGCCCCTCTGTCAAGACCACGCTTTGTACACTCACTATAGTAAACCACGTATCGTAAAGTTCGGTGTTTGAAAAAAGTTGGGAATGAATGTACAAATATAGATTGATAATACAAGTGTTGTCCCAAAAATAATTTATTATTCTTTGATTTTCAATTTGCTAACAAAATTTAAATTTTGAAAAGAAATATTCTAGTTTGTCCTTTTACTAACTGAATTATACTTTAACCATCTTTAAATGGAATGGCTTTTTGAGAGGGTGTTATTAGTGATCATAAACTTTTAAAAGTTAAATTATTTTATTGCATGCAACAAATGCCACCCTATGTTCTTTACAGTTGTGTTTAATATTACCTGTTTTACGCATGACGCTTTCTTTTAACACTTGCATAGGCAAGCAGATAACCTGCTGCGAACAATACTAATGATTATTGCCGTACTTGAAAAACCATCCCATTTAAAGATGGTTAAACTATACTTATATAACTTTATACCAGCTTAATTTTATTTTAATGTCTAATTTTCAATATTAACTCGTACAACCAAAGGGACGGTGAATTTAAGAATGTATACATAACAATTATAAATTTAGAGATTTTTGCCTGAAATTGAAATATATTATCGATGCCAATTTGGTACCTGCATCGATTCCAAACAAAAAATACGCTGCATACAGCTGTGGCACACAGCTTCCTCGTACTCGTACAAGACATTAAAACAGTATTCTACCAAATATATATAAAATAACTACCGTGAAATTATATTTTCGCTTTAAAATTCATAAAAAATTTTTGTAACTCAAAACATTTAAAGGCTAAATTATAAAATAATAGCAAAAATGTTTTAGAAACTAACCCCCAAAATACTTTAGAAAATGGAATTTCATGGTAGCGCCGTGGATACTATTACTCCGAATGCAATGAAATTTGTGGGGAACCATCTAGGAACCAAACTGCATAATTTCTGAAAATTTTATTAAAAACAATTGAATAGTTCAGAAGTCATGCCACTTGGCGCAAACTGGCGACACACAGACGGACAGACACCAAGCTAAAATTGTACAGGAAACTCTATTAAAACGTAAAATGTGCCTAAGAAATTTTATTTTGGAGGGAAAAATTTTTTATTTTTCAAAAGTAATCACAATGATTCCGCTACTTTAGTAGTCTCGGAAGCAATATATTTTCCTGAGGATTTACAGGAAAAATTCACTTTAAAGTCACTTAAAGTTATTTTCACCGGAAGTGTCAAAATTTGAAAGAAAATTGAAAAATTCGTAATATTTTACCGAAGATATACAATTGAAAAAGTGATTTTTAGTTACTCTGTACGATTTGCGAATTTTTAAGCTTAATAAATGTAGGGTACGCGACAAATAAAGTAATAAGGTAATTATTTTGATTTTAACAAACGTAATTTGCGCTGAGAAAGTATGTTTACTACTTTTAAATTATTTTGTGTTCAAAATAAAACCAAAGTTTATACTGTCCATATAAGTTATTAAATATATGCTTATCGGTTAAAATATCTAGAAAAACTGAAGTAATAGAGCAATTCTGAAAAAAGTATAGTTTAGTACGGGCCGGTCAAATTTTATTGGCTTATGTAACTAATTTTAAAATTAGCTTTAATAAAAATTTACTATTGTTAATTACTAAACAATATAAAAATGACGTAGCGTTGGTAGGTACATAAAATTAACATTTTGCTAACAATACGTTTCCCGTACACACAAGTTAGTTTTGTAAATGTTAAGGTACAAAAGCAACGAAAACAAGCGACATGAACAGTTTCGAGCCATTGATTAACGATAAGGAAATTATTAACTCTGTGATCCGTGCGTCGCGTCGCGTCGCTGTCGTGCAGGGATTGATCGTATTATAATATAAATATGTAACAAAACCACAAATTTCAACTTTACCAAATGTCACTTCGTCCTATCTTTATGTAAAATATGTTTTTCTGTTCATCTGAAAGAGTATAAGTTATATTATTATTATTATCGTTTGTTTGGTTAAAACAAATTCTAAGGACATCAAAATTTGCTTTTACTCGTAAATATATTTACAATGTAATCCAATAAGTAATATCGGAAGCTAGTGGAATAGCACCAATTTAAAAGATTTATTTTTACACGTATTCCGCAAACTCCCACGAACATTCATCAGCATCAACCTCTGCATTACCTCCGAAAATGAGAAAGCTTGAATCCCCCAACGTGCTGCGTTATAAAGAAATTATGAAGTTATTATTGGCTTCAAAAATGGGCTCTAGTGGATCACTAGTCACGCATTCGAGATCCAGCCTGAGAAATTCCATTATTCCAATACGGAATTCGTCCTATAGGTATTTGAATGAAAATTTCACTTTTTAGGGTGTAAATTTAAATATGAATATTTTGCTGCGGAAATGTGCTCAAGGGGATGTTTGGGTTGCCGATCGTAATTTTGATGTCTAAATTCAAGAATTCCATATTCTGCTTTTTTTCATGTCAAATTTTACTTTGAAGAGAAAAATTATGTATGAATATTACAGAAAAATTATGTATGAAACACTGCAAAAATGCATGCAAATATTTTCTTCTTTTAGAAAGAGGTAAATAATTACACCAGGATAATTTACACCAGTGATAATTTACACCAAGAATGAATGGAAGAAAATTTCGTCAATAGTTTTCTATGGAACGTCTTCCAGCTTTGAATGGAATTGTTCAGTTAAGACATCAAATTCATGCTTGGCGAAACAAGAAAATCCTTAGAGCACATTAGTAATAAATTTTGACCAATCCTACAACCTCCTCACTCCTCAAGACTTTTTTGAGTGACCTCGAGAGGAGGCAGCTGTCGTATGCGGAGTCTCGTGCCCAACCTAACAAAAGCTGACGAAACTTACAAGTAAAGGTCCGGAGGCCAGACCTATCGATTTTGATGAAACTTAAATATGTTGTAGAACACTAAAAACTACGGGACACGTATTTTTTTTATCTGCGGAAAAACGGTTTGAAAGGGTGAAATCGCCCTTCAAAAATTGGGGTAAAAATTTAATTTTTCAAATATCTCGAAAACAGTAAGAGATAGAGCAAAAGTTTAAATTGGCAATATTGGTCTTTTTTAAAGAGCTATCTATTGATATGCAATTTGTTCAAATTACATCAACAGGGGTGGGTGGGGTTAAAATTTGGGGGTTAATTTTGCAAAAAAGGGGTGAAACATTGTTTTGTTTAGAGATTTTAAATCTACGTCAAAAAATCTAATTTTTGCTCAATGTCCTAATATTAAGTCTAGGAGTAGTTAACTAGGGGTGACTGTATCGATTAGACGTACTATTTGGGTAATTCAAGAAGTTTTTCTCCATGTAAAATAGTTTAAGACCATTCGAATAAGGTAGAAATTAAATTCTCGAATTCAAAATTCTGTTTGAGCAACATTGGATAGAGGGTGAGTCACCCTCTTAAATTACATACTAGTTTACATACACCCATTTTCACTATTTATACACTGACAGTGGGTAATAATGTCACAATAAATTGTTCTGAAGTTGGATTATCGTATATATAAGGTTTTTATTAGGTTTCCATTCATTTTGAAAATATCTTTATTTTCGGTATCGATAATTTTCGATAACAAAAACTATAATATCCATTAAAAAACAAACCTAATAAAAACCTTACATACGGTAGTCCAACTTCAGAACTACTTATTGTGACATTATTATCCATTGTCAGTGTGTTAATAGTAAAAATTAGTGTATGTAAAAATTAGTGTAAACTAGTATGTAATTTAAGAGGGTGACTCACCCCCTCTCCGATGTTGCTCAAACTGAATTTTGAATTCGAGAATTTCATTTCTGTCTTATTCTAATTGCCTTAAACTATTTTCCACGGAGAAAAACTTCTTTAATTATCCAAATAGTACGACTATTGCACAGAGACACCCCCTAGTTAACTACCCCTAGACTTAATATTAGGACATTGAGCAAAAACAGGTGAATTAGATTTTTTGATGTAGATTTCAAATTAGTAAACAGAATTTTTATATTATTTATTTTTCACCCTATATTTGCAAAATCAATCCCCGAATTTTTACCCCCAACCACCCCTGTTGATGTAGTTTTAATAAATTGCATATCAATAGATAGCTCTTTAAAAAAGAGCAATATCGCCAATTTAAACTTTTGCTCTATCTCTTACTGTTTTCGATATATTTGAAAAATTAAATTTTTACCCCAATTTTTGAAGGGCGATTTCACCCCTTCAAACCGTTTTTCCGCAGATAAAAAAAAATACGTGTCCGTTAGTTTTTAGTGTTCTACAACATATCTAAGTTTCATCAAAATCGATAGGTCCGGTCTCGGGACCTTTACTTGTTAGTGTAACCCAGCGGAACCTAAATGAACTTCATTAAACTTAAGAATTATACTTTTTACTGATAGATGGCATTGGTAAGTCCGAGACACTAGCGAACTCTGTACGTAAGTTTTAAAAATTATTAAAAATGGCGCAGCCATCATTTAACTCTGTACGTAAATTTGAAATAGCGCTTAATAACGTTTTAGCTTATATGATTGTATAAAATTTATATATTTTTATCTGAAACATATTTATACAAAAAAAAAAAACTTGTCAGCTGACATCATTAGAAGGCACACTGATATTCGAAGATTTCTGCCTAATATACAAAAATGAAAATTATGTATTTTTATCTGAAACATGTTTCATACACGTTTTAGCTTGCATGATTGTATATTTTTTTCTTTAATTAAAAAAACATTTTTTATATTTTAACAAATTTATTTAAACCAAAAAAAAAAATTTTTTTACAATAAATTAACATAATATTTAAATTGAATGTTACTGAGTTAGATGACGGCTGCGCCACCTTTGGCAATCTTTCAAATTTACGTATAGAGTTCGCTAGTATTTCAGACTAGCAACGCCATCTATTAGTATAATTCTTAGGTTTGGTGAGGTTCACTTAGGTTTCATTAGGTTGCACCGAGCTTCGTCGGGTTTTGTTAGGTTGGGCCCGAGAATCGCATAGGACAGCTGCCTCCTCTCGAGGTCACACAAAAAAGTCTTAAGGAGCAAGGAGGTTCTAGGATCGGCCAAAATCTATACTCACATTTCCACACCGAAATATCCATATATTTATTTATAGGTATTTAAATTACCACCTGAAAAAATGGAACTTTCGCCCAAAAATGGCACGAGTTCCATACTGGAATATAGAATTCCTCAAGCTGGACCTCAGATGCGTGATCAGCGACCCATAGAGCCCATTTTCGAGGCGAAATAATAACTTTATAATTTTTTTACAACACTGCACTTTGGTCGGTTCAAACCCTCCTAACTTTCTTATTTTCAGAGGTAATGCAGGAGTCAATGCTAATGAATGTTCCTTGGAATTTAGGGAATACGTGAAAAAGGAATTTTTCAAATCGGTGCTGTTCCATCACTTTTCGATATTTTTCAGTTTTATCCGGCTTATTTACTGGACTAATGGGAATGTGAGAACATTAACATAATATGGAACTAAGAATGCACTTGAACATATGAAAATTTCAAAATAACAGTGTATGACGTTAACAGTCGCTAAATTGAAAAGAAATACATAAATACGTAGTTCATGGCCTGAGATGTGTTGCTGTAATTCCAGCTAGGCACGTTAGAATAGATAGATGCTCGAAAATCTGTAGTATGGTTTAGATTAGAGATGTTATGCATGCCCATAAACGTAACTGGAACCACGGAATATTTAAAACAAAATATTCCGAAACCAAAATCGTAGATATCCGTGATAAAAGTCTCTGATTCTCGGACTTTCAATCGAATCAAGTTTTATTGTACGTATCGATAGGTTTTTGTTAATGAATATTTAGTGTTCACCTTTTCTTGAGGTAATTTTCCTCTTTCTTCTAAAAAAGAAAATTTACTAAAATCAATTTTCCATAACGGTAACCGTATCCGAAATTATTACATATCCCTATAACTAAAACCGAAAAAAATATTTTTAAATATCTATCCATATCTGTACCTAAAACCTTATATCCGTAACATTCCTAGTTCACACAAATAAATTAAGTGTCTGAATTTATTACAGAGATTACATTTTAATGTAGAGTTTTGAGTTGCCTATTCATAATACTTGCAGATCACAAAACTTTTCTCGTACTCTTCAGTCTTCAGTCTAATATTTTACGAAAAGACGCAAAAACTAACGAAATTAAACGGAAATAAATTTTGGCAAAAAATATATCATTTGTTTAAATTCGTTTGGGAATATTTGCTTAAAAATTTATATGTATATTTACCTAATTACATATTTATTAATATTTAACCATCCTCTCGTTGGGATGTAAGTCAATTACCTAAACAAGTTTGTAGGAATATTTCTGTTGTAAAACAAACTGTTATTACATTAATTTTTATTATAAAAATTGAGTCGTTATTTGACAGATAAACAATTACGAAAGCCACTGTTAAAATAAAACAAAGTATAAAATAAAATAGAAAACATGATTAACGGTTTCTTAGTACCTTCTACTACGTAAAAGTTTAATTTCTGATAATATAACACAAGGAAGTAGTGTAGAACTGTAGAGAAATAGTATGAAGTCCCGGAGGCCTTCGTCCTTGCAATATCCTGCGGCCAGAGAGTTTTGGTAGCCATTGACTTGTTGTCGTTGTTTTACCTCATTCCTTTAAAGTTCGTTAAAACTAAAATAACGACGGACTACTCCATGAAGGACTACCACAACAGAACACAGAGGCGTTCCAACTCTTTCAACGTAATTGTGTTCCGTGGTTCATGTCCCTTGAGATACGTCGCTTATGTTACGCCTGAAATAACCCATTCAATGAACGACGGACAAAATTTCTAGTCAAGGAGGAGGCCAACCGTTTTATTATTATATATATGTATAAATGAACTTTATAATAAAGAAGGGAAATATTAATTATGTTTAGTTAAGTATTTTCTGTTCTTATTCTTAGTATATACTTATGCATATTTACATATTTATCTCTTAATTTAAAGTGGCTAGTACAGCAATATTGAAAAATTTGTAAGCTTCGTGGTTAAAATTCTCAGGGTGCGTACTTGCTGAATATGGAATGAATATTGTACTGGGGCAGTTTTATCAAAAATACAATATAATAATAATATTTAAGTCATTTTTATATTTTTTCATGTTTCAACATTACATTGACATTCGTCTTCTAGTCGAGAATAATACAGACCTATATTATTTTATAATTGTGATTAAGTTACCTAAAATAATAATAATAACATTTAATGAAAAATTATGTCCCAAACAGAACTCTTAACCCAAGAAAAATTATCTGGATTAATATTTAACTATGTAACTAGTAATTAATATATATACCATATTTTAAAGACAGTTGATCATGACTATCATGAGTCAAAGTTAAAAAATTAAATAATTCATATATTGAAAACAAATCAATCTTCTTTTCTAAAAACAAACTGCAATTTTAAAATTTACGTAAGTGCAATAATGAAAGAGACAAAGCCAAGGAAACGGAAATTATTTTAATTCATAAGTGATGAAGCGTGGTTAAATTTAAGTGAAATGGACCATATAACATTTTTCTATCAGTTACTGATGTAATCATCTTGTTGTTTCCTATGATATAAATTAAGAGTATATAAGAGTTTACAGGTCTTTCACGTTATTTTTTTTTTTATTGAAGTAGGCACGTTAGGTAGATCTCTACTTGTTTCTTCAAGAAAACTCCATCAATTTGTATTGTTTGTGTGAAATCTGAAAATATAAGAAATCATAATTAGTTCAATTGAAATTTCGCAAAACTTTATTTTGATTTGAGTACCATAATTATTAGGTATCGGACATTTTTCGGATCAAACAGCATTCGTGTTTTGTTTATGAAGGCATATCGCACTTAATGTAATTAATGTGAATAAAAACGAATAGATATTTTGATAAAACATACATATATATACAACTCACACATATTATCTGTCTATCTGCCTGCATATACAAAACACGATGTTGTTTCATCCGAAAAATGTCCGATGCCTAATAATTATTATCAGAACTGCTTCTGGAGTCGGATATGAGGGCCACTGCTCCGAGTCCCGTGCTCTAGAGGGCTCTGTGGTTTGTATTTTTTTTTTAAATCAGAGTTTTAAAATTAGTAATGTGTTTATGTGTATGTGTGAAATAAACTAATAGAATTTGATTCTCAAGATTTTGATAAATAAAAGTTTTAAAATTCAATACCGATTTTTAAATTTCCTAAAAACGTATGCTATAAATACTGTATTTAAATAATCTTCCAAAAAGACTTATTATTAGTTCAATCATTTTACGTTTACTTTAACACAAAATCAAATTAAGATTTTTTTTAGGAGAGGTATAAGTTATAACTATCCATCCCATTGTGACAAAAAATTCGAATTAACTAACAAAAATAGCTTTATGATTCAGGCATGCCATAGATTGCACGCTACTTGAGTGTTAAATAATTTCCAAAAAATTAAATTTGTTGTGGTGACTCATAGATCTTCCCACCAAACAAAAGTCTGTTACACTCCGCATTTGAATCAGCAAGGGCTAAATATTTTTCTTACCATTGTAAATTTCATTGTTAGTTCCTATTTAAAATTTGAGGTTATGTTTGCTAATTCGAAATAAGTGATTTTTATTTCAAATTTCATTCCATGAATTAAGTAATGCGAAGCAGCGGTGATTTTAGCAGGTAGATCTATAGTAGGCCTAGATCTACCCCAAAATTTTGAAAAAATGAAAGAAAAAATGAATAAAAAGGTTTAATGAATGATCAGGTTTAATCACGGTTAAGCATTTTTTTGAATTCTTAAATTTTGTATACTCTCAATTATGTGTCAGTGATATCTGTAGGTACATAAGTATAGTTTCTACAGAGTAAGAAAGACTTTTTTTTACTATGGAAAGGATCAGATCGGATTTAAGATCATCCATGACAGGATAAATACTCAATAGCTTGAGAGTCATAGCTATTGACTAAACAGCTAGCTACAAACAAATATATAATTCTGATTCTATATTCATCACTTACAATTAGAAATAATAATAATAATAATAATAATAATAATAATAATAATAATAATAATAAAAATAATAATAATAATAATAAACCCTCAGGGGCTTGTTGTAACACCTGGTTGCTTAGGTGGTCAGCTGCTACAACAACACGGGAAGTAGCGCTCCCGGGGTTCCCGAGCTAAGACCAGGTACTTTCTGGTACCTGGTGCGTGGAGTCAACCAGCGCTAAATGGTGGTCTCTGTTAACGGGCTAACTACCCCTAACAGGTTTTAACTAGTTCCCGACGGTAATAGAACTAGAAAGGCTGGTCGTGCCGCGGGTCTCTCGGATGGGCCCGCACAAAAAGGCGGAACCAGTCAAAATTCATCTTCTCGTCTCGTGCGCCTGGAGTGGACGGACAGCTTGAGGAGAGATTTGCTCACGTGCCGCACACAAAGTGAGCCAAATAAGAGAGGGTACATGGCAAGGATGCACGCCATATGGTGACAGATGCATCCCGAACACTCTAATTTAACGCCACAAAATCTGCGTGACCATGTAGCCCGAATTATAAAATTAAACATACCTACCGGACATGACGATAATCGAGAAGCTCGCGAAGAAACTAGGGTTGCAGAAACTGCAGTGGTGGAAGCTGAACAGGATTCTGCGGTCAACGGTGAGAGCTCGACCAATAACATCATAGAGCGGGATCAACCGGTAACTTGCGGTGGCAGCGTAGTTATTGAGGCACAGAAGGACTTGTTAAATCAAGCCAACACAGATACTGTGCTAGAGTCTAACACCAGAACAAGTTCAGCTCCCACACAGAATGATGCCGATCTAAATAAATCCCTTTCTGTCTCAGACAATTTAAGAAAACAATTTCGCGATCTTCTCGATACCGATTTAGACTTTGACAAACGACCACGTCCCAAATACCGACGGACGTATATAAAGGACGAACAACTGTCCCTACTAAACGAAATTTTGGACGATCATCTATCCCCATCCAGTGATCTCACCGACGTCGACAACGCAGTATATGCAGCGATGCGTGTCCTGACCCCATGTACTAAGCAGCAAAAGACTGCAGAGGAGAAGGCACGTATTCGTATTAAACAAATTGACACCAAGGTGAGGGCACTACGACAGCTGGTATCACGTATCCAATGTGTGATAGAATATATTCAGACCAACAGGCGCTTTACTCGAAAGGTACGGGCTTTTGCCAGAGAACTAAGGTACCGCTATCACACGATAAATTTGGGCAATCTGTTGACCATCAAACAGACACATTTGGATAAGATACGCGCATTGGCCCTGGCCAAGAAGAAAGTAGTCCAGCGTGAACGGTGTATTCGGGAAAATAAGATCTTTAACTCGAACCCTTCACGCCTGTTCGTATCTAAAAGCCCTGTCATGGAGCAACCACCGACGGTCGACGCAATAGAGGATTATTGGCGGGGGATATATGAGACGACTAAAGAGACTGACTTAGACTGTATTCCCATCAGCGAGTTTAGATGGTACTGCAAACAACAGCTTGGCAAAGTGCCATCTCATACCATTATAACATATGTTGATAAAGAGGAAGTCGAACTTGCTTTCAAAGGCAAGAAAAACTATTCGGCTCCGGGCATTGATGGAATAACGAATTTTTGGTGGAAGAAGCTCACTAGTACCCACCGCCACCTTGCCCGTATATTTTCAAATTGGTTATTTAACTGTGAGCCAATACCATCGTGGCTCGCTGAGGGAAGAACGGTCCTAATACCGAAAAAAGGAGACCTATCACAACCACAGAACTACAGACCGATAACGTGCCTGAACACTGTGTATAAAGCGTTCACTTCCATCCTATATGAACGCATCCTGAAGGCGATTGAACCAGTGTGGAGTTCAATCTATGAACAACGAGGTTCAAAAAGAGGAATGTCGGGTTGCAAAGACAACTTGCTGGTCGACAGATGTATCTGTCAGGACGCTAGACAGCACAAACGCAACCTGAGCATGGCCTGGGTGGACTATCGAAAAGCATTTGACACAACGTCGCATGAGCTCATTATCTATTTGCTCCATTGTCTACGAGTCCATCCCGACATTATTAAATGTATTGAACACCTGTTGCCACTCTGGAAAACAAAGCTCACAATAACATCCGTTGGACACGTTGTGTCAACGGAGTTGGTGACATACAAACGAGGCGTATACCAAGGAGACAGCCTCAGCCCACTTTTGTTTTGCATCTCGTTGTTGCCCCTGTCAATCAGCCTAAGGGAGGAACCCGGCTACTTGTGTGGCCCGGTAGGAAATCGCGAGCATAAAGTCACACATTTATTTTATATGGATGACTTAAAACTGTATGCTTCGTCAGAGAGTGATCTCAACTGCGCTCTAAAATTAACACACGAATACACACGAATATCTTGGGCTTAGCCTTCGATCAACGTAGTCGCGACGGTGATGATAACATTCTTTCACTATCACAGTCGCGCCAAAAGTCGGCAATCAAGAGAGCCGAGCAACAACATCTGCTCAATAAACATCGCGACAAAGTTCACCAGGGTATGTTCTACCGTCACCTTGACAACCTTGGCCTTTCGAGCGAACTCACTTGGGCTTTCTTGAGAGCTAATGGACTTAAATCGGAAACGGAGGGCTTTATCATGGCAGCTCAAGATGGAGTGTGGAACACTTTAACACACCAAAAATATGTGATGGGTAATAAAGGGGTTTCGAGTACCTCGTGTCGGGCATGCAAAACATATCCGGAAACCTTAATGTACCTGACTTCAGGTTGTTCTTATTATGCTAAATCCACCTATATCCATCGCCATAATGCAGCATTGCGTGTGCTCTACTTTTATCTTCGTCATCATTACGAAGTTGACAAAACACCAGTCTTGCCCTACGATCCTGCGGAAGTAGAATCCTTTGTTGCCAACCAAAAGTGCAAGATCTTTTGGAATATGCCGGTTGCAACTACCAGGCAATTGAACGCTAATAAGCCTGATGTTGTGCTCCAAGATTTAACATCTCAGACTATGTATGTTATCGAGTTCTCTGCTCCGGCGGAAACTAACATAGTCGAAAAGGAGGAGCAAAAAAGAATTAAATATCAAGATCTAATACATGAACTGCGACAACTGTACCCGGGCTATACTGTTCACTTGGTCGTACTTATAATCGGATGTCTGGGGGGTATGCATAACTCCTTTGTGCGCAATCTCAACATCATTCCGGCTTGTAGATCTCACGCCAACATGTTAGCGGCGTCAATGCAAAAAGCAGTTATTATTGGGACGCTCCGCACGCTCCGGTCGCACGAGACGACTTTATCCGGGAGTTCATGAACACCTTTGAACGCCCATGCCTCGTTTAGAGCGGGTCCTCGAACATCAGCTTACTGATGTTAAAATCAAAAAAGGCATCTTTGTAGGCCCACAGACAATAAGAATTAATAAAATATGATTATTTCGAAAGCAGACGTAATGATTTACAAGGAAATGCACTCAGAGTGAAATTCGAGATTTTGATAAAACTTCGCTAGTGTGTAGAATAGGCAAAAATAAAGGACCTGTATTTTTTTTATCGGCCATCTTCCACGTTTAGGGGCTGAAACCAGTCCCTAAAGTTGGGGGTTCAAATCGTATTTCTTAAAATATCTCGAAAACTATAAGAGATAGAGGAAAACTTTAAATTGAGGAAATGTTAATTTTTGAAATAACTATTCACCTGTATAGGCTAAACCATGGCCGGGTTCATAAGAGGGGCTGGAGGGGCGAAAATGGGGATAAATTTTCTTGTACAGCCTGAATGATTCAATATATCAAATTTTTGTTATCATAAGTAGAAAGAGCACCAAAAATTAGGGGATAAGTGTTTTTGCGTTTTTTCGAAACATGTATGGCGTCCAAACCATATAAGGAAAAAAAATGGGGTAGATTATATTGCATTATTATTGATTGCGAATACGTCCTATATTTTTTTATTTTTATGATTATTTTCATCATGAAAATGTAAATCTTTACTTTCCGATAATGATTCATATATTTTTCAGTACTAACTTAATTGGTAATTTAGCCATGTGTACATTTGGTTACTCATATTCGATATTTTTTTTTTTTTTAATTAAAATTGGGACACTGCTGCCGGTGGATGGCGCGGTCAGCAGTGTCCGGCGGCATCGCCATCGACGGGCATGCGCCGCCAAAACGGGAAAATGATAAAAACGACACATAAAGACAGGAACACATAAATGCAATAGACAACGGACAAACATACACATGATAAAATTCACCGATGAGCCCTGCCATCCCAGGGCTTCAAAACGAGCGGACAGTCCTTGGTGGCGGTACGCTAAGTACTAGCCAGAACGTCCGGTCACCAAGGACCGAAAACCAACGATGAAACGCCCTCCGAGGTGTAAAGGGCCCCGGAGTGGAGGAAACCGACTAGAGACACACAATAATAAAAAGAATAAAAAGTCAATATCACAGAGTGCATCACAGGACTCCACTGTACTCATGGGGGCCAGGAACCACCTACCAGCACAATGGAGTAACAAACGAAAGAGGAAACAAAATATCACAGACAATCATCACAGGAACCCACTGCACTCATGGGGGGACTAAACCACCCAGTGTGCAGTGGGGATCATAACAACGCTGCCGGAGGTCCACAGAACCTCCATTAGCTAAATAACAAACAAAAACTCAACAAGAAAGGAAATAACAACAAAGAATAACAACAGATTATCACAGTCAATATATATCACAATTAACCCACTGCATTTCTGAGGGCCTAAAACCGCCCAGGAATACAGTGGGGATCACAACAACACTGCTGGAGGACCTCCATGGGCCTCCAGTAGTGGAAAAAATACAAAAAATCACAGTTCAAATATCACAGACAGCCCGTTACACCCCGAAAGTCCGAAATCATTCAGTGGTGCAACGAGTATACTAACAACACCTTTGGGAGCCCGAGGGACCCCAGCGGCAAAAAAACACACAATGAACAAAAACAATAACAAACTTTGTGTTAAAATGATTTGTGTTCGTCTTATTTATTATCAAACCAGAGCCCCGTTTGCCTGCTAGCCAGCTAGCAGTTACCGCCGAGCACGACGAGGACCAGGGGTTGGATTTATGCCCGGCATTCGATATTTTTTATATCTATTTCTGCGAATGTTAAAGTTCTCTGGTGTACTTGTGTTTGAATGCTCGACAAGAAGCAATAATCTCTTTCGCGCACTGTTTAGGTGCTTTGTTATAAATTTTGCGATTTGGGAAATGGGGTTGACACCTACGAAAGATACAAAAAGAATATGAAAAATAGTTTGAATGTTGAGAAAGAAATAAACCGCGTTTATTTGGTTAAAAACGAATTTGTAAGAAGTTGAAGACAGTTTTTGAACGGAAGATTATTGCTTCTTGTTGAATATTGATTAACACTTGCAGACCACGGAACTTCGGTAGAAATAGGTATAAAAAATATCGAATATTAGTAACCAAATATAAAAATGTTTCATCCAGTTTTTTCAGGTATGGAAAAAAGGTACCAGAGAAAATGGAATGCAAGAATGCTGAGTAACTATTGCTAAACCCTTAAAAGTGATCTACCAGAAGCAAAATATTTAAAAAAATCTTTTATAACTCTCTTTTAATGTACCAAACCTGGATCCGTACTGGAGTAAATTTGTATTAATTGTAACATATTTATTGGACTGTCAGAAGAAAACCTTGCGTGATGGGAAAAAACTGTTTTCATTTTTGGATTCAGCGTATAAAATACTGTAATGATCAGGCATTAAACCCTCTGGGACAAAAAAATTTTTTTTGTTGCCCAGTGTAATTGAATTCAGCGCTCCTCTTAATGTTTTTTGAAGTATTGGCATCGTAATAACATAATCGTTTTTGGTGCGAGTCTAATAGCTATGCGCATATTTATTTTGCTCAAACAGAAAAGGATATTTCTTAGCAAAAATTGCACTCTGTAGTACAAATAAATCATAAATAGTGAGGATACCAAGTTAACGAAAAAGTGCCTTGGAAGTTACTCTAGGTCTAACTCCCAAAAGGGTTCATATAAATTTTTTCTGAAAAGTAAATAAATGTTTAACATTTATCGATGTTTCCCCAAATAATAAGCCGTATCTAAAATGCGATTCAAAACAACAATAATACAGTTTTTAGAACATGTAAGTGCATATAGCTTCTCATATGATGGATTGCATATATGGATTCTGAAGCGTTTGTCATAATGAAATCAATGTTTCCTCCAGTCTGTTTTTATTTAAAATTAAACCCAAAAATTTTATAGTTTCAAGAATAGTAATGTATCCATAATTACGAATATTTAAAGTTTCATTTAAATATCCATATGTTCCAAAACGTTGTTACATTATTGAACGAAATTTAAGTAAAATTTGAATTTATTTATTTATAAAGATTTTATAATAATAGTAAAAATTGAATTTTTACTCCGAATCACATAATTTTAATGAATTTGGTTCATTGGATAACAGGTACATGCTGTAGATAGCTTGTTGATTTTTAATTTAGTGTATTAAGGTTGGCAATTATAGCTGTCATTTGTTTTTGCGCGCGATTCGCGTCTATAAAAGACCGTACAGCTTAAAATTTATTCCTTTTCGATTTTCATCTCAATCTGACTAAGTTTAATTTGGTATACAGGTAATTATAAAATCTTTTTTTATTGTTTCACTTAAGTTCCCTTGTGGGTTCTGTCATTTATTTTAATTATTGAATAATTTTAATTGCATAACCTTCAAGTGTTTCGGTCATCTTTTTTGAATTGTATATTTGTAACTACCGTAACTTGGGGTAAGATTGGCCCTTAAGCGTAAGATTGGCCCAAGTCTTGGAAAAAGACAGTTTGATTTACTATTAGTTAGCAAATACAGCTATCAACTTGGTTCTTGTGGTAAATGACAGGTAGCAGCACTGACTATACTCGAATGCTAAGATTGATTTAATTCCATCTTTTGCCACTGCTCAGTGCTGCTCCAACTTCACCGTTACTTCTTGTGAATGTTTTGATGCAAACCAACTTTTGCTTACATATCCAGAACTACTTAAGATTTTTGATTGGTAAGTGTACAACAGCTTTCATTTAATATATATTCAAAATATTTTAAGTTTGTTTTTTCTGATACTTACCTTGTTTATTTGTAAAATGTGATTTTGTAAGCTGGGGTAACTTTGGCCCAAGTATTGGGACAAGATTGGTGCACCCTGTTTTTTTTTTTTTTAAATTTCCATTAAAAGAACAGTATATTATGCAATAAGTGCGGGAAATTGTCGATTGCCGACGAGAGCGAAGTTGAATGCACGTCGTAGTGAGTGCGCTCATTCGCTCAAGTGGGCAATCGACAATCCTGCACGAGTTGCATATACTATTTTTTATTACGAATTTCACATACTTTTCTCTATTATTATTACTATTTTTTATTCCTTTTTAAAATAATATTATTGAGTGTTTGTCTTTTTTTTTTTTTTAATTAAAAAAAAGTTTAAATTATTTTGTTGGTGGTTTCTATAGAAATAATTATGAAATATTTATTAAATGAAAAATCAGGAATTAAATGAGAAACATTTACAAAATTACCGCCCTTAAAATTTGCCGCTCCAGGCAAATCCCCGGGTTGCCCGCCCTTGGAGCCGGCCCTGTCCCTAACATATTGTACACTATCTACTTACGTACAACCACAATTAAAAATGCCGAACATTGTCCCAAATAATATTTGGCATTAATTACTATGACATTTTGTATTTGGGACAATGTTACCCCAAATAAAGGCAAGATTATCCCAAATTTTCAGAACATCTTAAAATAGAAATTAATAAGTTCTGAGCTTTAATAACTAGTCAATGTATACTTTGAAATAGGCAGAGTTCAATAGCTAATAGTAAGAGGAAGTTACCTAAATATATATGAGAAATATAAGGCAGTTTACGTAAAAAAACGCAAAAAATGGGCCAATCTTACCCCAAGTTACGGTATTTAATTTTGTTTTATATACAGGTTTTTATTTTATTTTATATGTATTCACTTTATCATGGTTAATTTGTGCTGATAGCACGTGTCGAGAATTTTTCTGGAACTTGGATTTAAAGAACCGGTCAGTGACACCTCGTGTTTCTAATGCCCTTGCTACACTCATGGATTGTGTGCCCTACCTACACTCTACTTCATCTGTTGAATTTGGTTTCTGGATTGTCCTATAACCGCTTATGGATTGTTCCGGCTTTTACTTCATTGGTGATTGCTGCTCGTACCTTCATCAGAAAAGCATGAATTATTACGCACCGGATCCTCTTCGAATTTATGTGAGTTAAGTAGCCATAACCTATTAACGTCACGTGCTAATCCAATTTACATGCTGTTGGTGTTTGCTATTAACATTTTAGTGCAATTATTAACTTTGTATTTAGTGGTTCAAAAATTAACTTTCTTCGTTTTTTTCTTAATTTCTCTCAGCACAATTAGTATAGTGACTTCATATATCTGTGATTGTAGTTAAACTTAGCTAGTTATTTACTTACGCAACTGCTTAGCTGTATCTATTAACTTAATTAACTAATGGGGAACAAGTCAGGTGGCGTGTTTCTTAAAAATGCCAATAGGTGGCGCGCGTGTAACGAGTGCTCGTCTCGCGGACAAGTTTAAATGCCACTACATTGGCTTATTGTTAAAATTGTCTCCACTGATTAAAAAGATTCGTGAATCATGTCCAAAGAAAAAAATAATCAGGACTATGGGAACTGGTTAATAAAAGATTTATCTGCAGAATTGAAGCGGAGAAACTTGAAGTGTTCTGGAAAAAAAGCTGTTTTAGTGGAGAGGTTATATTTTATGATTGTTTACAAAGTGACACAAATCTGTACTTTGTTGTCGTTAAGTTTTGATGGAGATGAAACTAAATTGAAGTAAAATAATAAATATTTAAGTTTCAATTATTTTCGTAATTTATTTATTTAGAATAATTTATTTCTTTACTTGATATTTCAAGTTTTGTTATTCGGAGTAAAGTGAATGTGTTAAATTGAAGTACATTTTTTGCCAACATATTGAAAGCAACACATTCAAATTTTTTTTGTATTCTTTTATTTATAAATTTCATTTTTGTTATTTTAGATTGCGCAATAATGACTTGGATAGTTTTCAAGTCAATGTCGACACTGAAGATTATGTTTTCCAGGGCCCAGATTTGACTTCGTACAGAGACTTAAATTCTAATGCAACAATTAACGTCGATTCACGTTTCCTTGAAGAGTATATCAAACAATTTGATAACTCGTACAAAGAAAAAGGATTCAACATGTACAAAGAGAAATATTTACTGACGTTAAGAAAGTCAGTCGCGAATGATTGTGATTTCTTTGTTGGTCGTGTCGCTTCTGAATATCGCAAGCAAGTGGTTTATTCGGTTAATGTCAAATTTTCGAACAACGGTTTTGTATCAGAAGTGGAATGTGAGTGCGCAGCTGGAACAGGACCCGTCGCTTTTTGCAAGCATACATGCGTGGTGTTTGAGGCGATAAGAGATTTTGCTCAACATAAACGTTTGCTATTACGAGAGACATGCACGTCTCGTTTACAAACGTTTCATACCTCAAAACCGTACACGGGATCTCCGAAGAAAACAAAGCAGCTGGTGTTATCAAACAAACTTAATTTTAAGTCACTGGATTGGGATCCGAGACCAGCTGTGTACCGAACCGATGACCAGGATTATTGTACTACTTTTAGAAATAAATGCATCTCTTATGCAGCTTATTTCAAAGATCAAATTCCAATTTTGCAAACCTGAAGGCCGTTTTCAATGACCACGACTACACAGAGGATCATCCAGAAACTTCATTTTTGAAAGAGTACAATTTAAGTGAAATATCGTACGAGGAGATAGCTAGGATCGAGAATAGTACACGCGGTCAATCAGCTTGCAAGGAGTGGCGTCTTCAGCGCAGCATGAGACTCACCAGTTCCATGTTTGGACCAATCATCACATCTCCTGACAAAACAAAAATGACAACCGACTTATTGTGCCCGAAAAATATTGATCGTCTTGCTCCTATCGCTCATGGAAAACGATACGAACCTGAGGCTCGCGCGGAATTTGTAAAGTTGACAGAACTTCCAGTTGCTGCATGCGGAACTTTTGTGTCGAAACATCATCCATTTTTATCATCGTCTCCTGATGGTCTGGTTGGAAAGGACGCCACGCTTGAGATAAAATGTCCGTACCAAGCGAGGAATAAAAAAATTACGATGCAATCAGTTGATTATTTATACATGTGTGAAAATGATTGCTCGTTGAAGTTGGATGAAAATCACCGATATTTTTATCAAGTTCAGGGACAGATGTATTGTGCTGAAAAATTGATAACATATTTTGTTGTTTACACTATAAAAGATATCTTGGTTTTAGAGATCAGAAGAGATGATGATTTTATCGATAGTATGGTGGCACAACTTAACAAGTTTTTTCATGAACATTTTAAACAGGCTATTTTAGATAGGTTCTTGTATAAAACTGCTAGATAAACTTTTATTAACTCAAAAAATTATAACTCTTGTTTTGTTTGTCAATTCAGATTTATTAAGAATATAATAAGTGTATAAAAAGTTAATAAAAATGTTGTATACATTAAATCATTAAACATTTACATCTATGCATCGTTTCCGACAATTTTTTTTCGAAAATTACACAGCATGAAACATACAAACGAAATTTCATCGGCTAAATAAATTTCACTTTTTTTTAAAGGACCTTTCAAAATAGTGTACGTTTTGGCTAGGCCAATGATTCTTTCTATGTGAACTCTTTTACTGGCTATTTTTCTGTCTCGGCTAAGAACATTTGGAGAAATTCTATTTCTTTTACGAAAGTACGTAGGAACGTTAATGTGAACGCGATAAGGTGCTAGAAGGTCGTCTATATCGAATCCTTTGTCTGCCATTATATGATCTCCTGGTTCAAATTTTTGTGCCAAGTCTACTCGCTCAACAATTTGCCGATCACTTGCCGATCCACCAAAACTTGGTGAAACGTATGTTACCAATCCACCGGGGCTCGAACCTACTACTACCTTCACGGTATTTTTATGTTTATATTGTGAAAATGTGCTTTGTTGAGCAATTGGAAGACTTGGCCTAAAAATTGGAATTTCGGTTCCGTCTATAATAACTCGCGTATCAGGATATTTGCTATAAAAATCGTTCGGAGAGTAAAAGTTAACCAACTCTTTAGATGGCCAGATATTTATTCTTCGCCATTGTAAGTTCATGAATTTGATCCACGTGACTGCTATATTGTGAGCTTGTTTTTCAGTGATTTTGAACATTACACCTAAATCATAAAAAGTTCTGTGTAAACGCAAATAGATCAAGGTCAAAAAAAACTGATCAATCTCGATAATTTTACTCGGAGGTTTTTTGTTATTGTAGTAAGTTAAATGGAATCTCGAAGGGCCCAACGTTTCAAATACAAATTGAAATTTTGAAAAGTGTTCCAACCCGGTGTAATGATGTAGGCTTTTTTTGTCATTTACAAAATCATACACGCTAAAAAAAGTATGCTGTGTTTGTATTCTCTGATTAAACGATAGTAACTTTTCAGTCTGGGTTTCAGTAGATTTGCTACTATTTAAACTAACGTTTTGAGTGCACTGTATCTCTACATCACGAAATCGTTTTTCACTCGAAAAATTGTCATTTGAAGAATCGCTCTCAATTACATTGACACCCGTTTCGCTAAATTGTACTTCATTTGAACGTTTACACAGACTAAAAATTTTGTCCTTGTTTTCATAATCCGAAACTTGCGCCAAAGAATCGAGTACAATTTCAGTCGCACTGACGTCCAAGCTGGCCGTTTGGGTCGCATCGACGTTCAAGCTGGCCGTTTGGGTCGCACCGACGCCCACACTGGCATCTTCAGTGCTCGACGTTCCAAATAATTCATCAAGCTTACTTCTTTTCCTCTCGAATACCGAAGGCACTACCCCCTCTTTTAAATGACATGTCATGAGTAGATCGCCTAAAATATAAAAGTGCTATGTTAAAAACTATTAAAAACAACGATTAAATATTTGTATTTAAATGTTATTCAATTGTTGTTATTGTAAGCATTCTGATTTGTTCGCCTGTTTAGAAGATTTCATTTATATGTGTAGAATTATTTTTCTCTCACGTACCTTCGCATCCAGTTGTTTTAAAATCTTCACTACGAAAATGTTTTCGGCACACCACGCTCGAATCAGTTGGTTGCCAGTTTGGATCACGATCAATGGCTTTTACCCAAGCCGATCGCAACTTCTTATCTTTTGGAAACTTGAAGCCTCCATTTTCACCGCAACGAAAAACAGAACATCGAGTCATTGTGTCACAATGCTTTATTACTTTAATTGTAATGAACCAATGATTAACAATTTTTCAGAGGTTATGTTGTGACAGTTGTCAGATTGCAACGCATTTAAAGTGTCCGCGAGACGAGCACTCGTTACACGCGCGCCACCTATTGGCATTTTTAAGAAACACGCCACCTGACTTGTTCCCCATTTTCTAGCTGAAGTCCTTCACTTACGCCTTCATTTAAATTATTTTGTATTAAGTAGGCTTCTCGCTACTATCTATATATCTAACTTTTATTGCTGTTTTTCTTTTTATGCCAGTCACTAAATATTTGTTTAATTACTTTATCTTACCTTTTGTAATGTATCTTACATATTTTTCTTAAATTTACTGGCTGTCATACAAGGTTAATCTTTGATTGATTTTGTAATTTGCTTTTATCGTTCCGTAAAATTGCTTATGTAACACTCTGTCTGAACATTTTCTAAATATTTTCTTCGTAAATCGACCCCCTGAGATCATATAAATTTACAGATTGAGTCTTTGGAGCTAGTCACATCACGAATATTAATTTTTAACATTCATACATACCAATCTGTAAAAAAAAATTACTAAAGGGCATAGCCATGTAAGATACGGAAAACGGCCCTTGACGCAAAATTGATTGTTCTTATAGGAAATAATACTTCTTAGCCCCGGATACATTCCTGCCAAATTTTAACCCTCTGAGGCTAATAGTTTATGAATACACAGACAAAAATTTTCAAAAAAAATTTTTTTTTACGAAATTACTGAGCCGATTTATTTGAGTTTAATATATATTGTGTACCCACCTTAGACAAAGTAATAAAAAAAATTAACGTTATATCCCTTTATTATACTAATTTTTTTAAATTTTTAAATTTAAGTAAATTTTTTTTGGCACTTACGTGTTAGCGACACCCACCATTTTTTGTTCAATAATATGTCTCTTAGTACTCTATAACATATATTTTTATGGAAAAATTTTAGTTGGTAGAACATAGTAATATTTCAATACAAATGCATACCATGTTAGGTACTACATATATTACTTATGTATAAAAAGGGCTATAAAGTAAAATATCTACCCTATTTCTAAAATAATACAATTACATACGTTCATAACTACGATAAACTAGTTTAAATTTACTTAAGTCCAACATTATCTGCCGTTTATCTTTTTTTATTAATAAAACAAAATAGATCTTGATTTCTCTTTTGTTAGAGTTGTTTTCTTTGTAAGACGTCAAGTGAAACTTTATTAGCTCATACACCACGTATTACGACGTCAACAATTTCATACAAAGTTTATTAGCTGTCAAAATGACCCGTCATCGCGTTAACAAAAGAAGACAAACAGCAGATAAAGCTAGACGTTTGTCTAAGCTTGTTTGTCGTTGTTATGAACGTATGTAATTTTATTACATAAAAAATCCACTTTCTGCACCTCCTTAAGAAGTGCAACAAAAACATCAAATGAGAGGGTCTGTTCAAGTTAGTTATATGTACCTACATGTAATTTACCTACATATTTTTATAACTACAACAAGTTTTAGTCGGACTGTTGTTATTACTATATATTGTTGAAGTTTTTTGTTCCAATCTATTAAGTTAATGTTTATTATTATTAAAACAATATAACATTTAAGACGTATTATTGTTATTATTATTATCTTTATTTAAATAAAGTTTCTAAAAATTATAATTTTTGTTGAGTTAGATGTAATTTTAATTAGTAAGTATGCTGAGATAATTTTATTGATTTCATTCAAATATTCAGATTCATGGTAAAATTAACCTTGAAAATTATTTTTTAACAAGTTAAAACATATTTTTTATGACAAGTCAAAATATAAATTTTTTAGACCGTCACAGGAACTCCAAGAACTGCAACTCAGGGGGGAAGAGAACATTTTACTGCACTCCTCAGAGTTCTACTGTGTTTCAGAAATCAGGCAGATGCTTTACTTTATGGTCCTTTTTATACATAAGTAATATATGTAGTACCGAACATGACATGCATTTGTACTGAAATATTACTATGTTCTACCAACTAAAATTTTTCCGTAAAATATATGTTATAGAGTACTAAGAGACATATTATTGAACAAAAAATGGTGGGTGTCGCTAACGCGTAAGTGCCAAAAAAAATTTACTTAAATTTAAAAATTTTAAAAAATTAGTATAATAAAGGGATATAACGTTAATTTTTTTTATTACTTTGTTTAAGGTGAGTACACAATATATATTAAACTCAAATAAATCGGCTCAGTAATTTCGTAAAAAAAATTTTTTTTTGAAAATTTTTGTCTGTTTGTGTATTCATAAACTATTAGCCTCAGAGGGTTGAAATTTGGCAGGAATGTATCTGGGGCCAAGAAGTATTATTTCCGATAAAAACAATCAATTTTGCGTCAAGGGCCGTTTTCCCTATCTTACCCGGCTTTGCCCTTTCTTAAATAAAATTTGTTAGCACGATTTCATATATTTTGATTTGCAATTTCCTCAACCTTTTTATTTTTCAGATATCTAATTTAAGTTTAGAGTTTTAATAATTTTCTTAAATTACCTAACAACGTATGTACTGCGTTTTCTGTATACTTAATTTTAAAAAAATGTCATCAAACTACAGAGACAAATTTGTTAAAGATTTTTTTAGATTATTTACTAGTGTATCAGAATCTAAACCATTAAAAAGAAGCGCTGTATCATCTGCGAATAAAATGGAATTTTGCATAATATCTGTCAAATCATTATTGTATAATATAAAGGGAAGTGATCCTAAAATTGAGCCTTGAAGAACACCTTTAAGAATTTTATATCTATCGGAAAAAATTGCACCTCGGCATATACTGTTAGTTATATTTTTTTATTATTTGATATCTTTCAGACTGCCGTAGGTAAAGTCGCTCCCAAATCCTTCAGTAGTACCCCGTTGATTTTTATTACCTCTGTAAACTCGCTCCCTAAATGGTCAGCAAGGGTGTGTCATCTTGATAAGAGGTTGCAATATTTGGTTTCATGTGTATACGCGGCAGTTCAAAAATATTGGAACCCTCTAGGCAAAAACTAAGGCTTATTTATTTTTGCGAAAGGTATTTTCTTGCTAATGTTTAATTTACTGATTTATCAAATTTAAAATTATTTTTATCAGACAATTTTCTTTAAAAACTAGGTAATGTGGTTAGTTAAGGTTAGGTTAGTTTAGTTAGTTTTGGCAGTATACTATATATGTATAATATCTAAATTAAATTATTATTCATAATTGTGATGTTCATGAATTTTTGGGGAGTAGTGTATATATCGCACGTTGAGAATAAAACTGTTACAACTGCAAATTTTTCGTTTTTGAGATTTTTATATCATTGGATTCAGCTACATTTAAGCTATCGATTGGTGAAATTTTCATCCTAAAATTCTAGAAAATAAAAAAAGTTATAGTCCATAAACTTTTTTTAAATTTTAACAATCTAAGAATAAGTGGTTTAAAAAATTTTTGTTACATGTGCAGTTGTAACAAAGAGAAAACAAAAAATTAACTTTTTATTTAGATTAAAAAAGGTACATGTATGTGATTTCTTTTATTAAGTGGCTACATGTTAGTTAGAGTGGATTGTAGGTACATACAGAACTACACGCATTTTGGTATTCCTTCTTCTGTTATCATTTTACAACGTAAGTGAATAATGATGTTCACAATTTTAGACATATTTAATGTTTATTGAGTTTAGACGAATTCTTTCGTAGCATTATTGTTATTAAAATATAATTATAATTTATTTTAATTTCAAAATATGGACGCTGATAAAGAAAAAATTAATTTAACAGCTTTTTCTGAATTTAATCTTATAATTTAAACAATTTAAACCATATAACTTATTAAATAAACAATTTAAATAATTTTATCCATTTAAATTTAAATAATGGACAGTTTTTGTCTTCTGCTTTAACTATTACTGTTAATTCGGATATATATTTTAATTTGGACGAAACTTTCCCAAATAATACTAATGGAAATTTAACAACACCTGTTTCGGAAGGAAAGAAACGAAAGCGAAATCGCGATTTGCGGGCGACAAATATACAAAAAGGCTTAATTAATACAGGGTCAGAACGTTATTCACTGAAAACTTTTCCGGTAAAAACAAAAATTAAATCAGGATATTGCGTAGAAGATAAAATGTAAACTAGAAAAGTAAACTAAAAGCTTGATCGAAATATTTGTATAATAAAAACAGACAAACGTGGGAAAAACTTCAATCGGCAAAATATTGATATAAAAGAAAATGTAAGAAACAATATACATACTCCTAATAGTTATAATAGAAGAAAAGAAGAAAAGAAGAATAAATAACATAATATTTTCAGTTAAATGTGTTTAATTACTTTTACTACTAAATGTCTAATAAATTATTATAAATTGATTGTATAATGGTTTAATTTATGCTCTATTAGTCCCATTTCTTTGGTCGGCAATAGAATATTTTCGAAAAAATCAGTTTTCATACTTTTCGAAAACGTAAACTTTTGATCGTAAATATCTCATAAACAGTGCATCGTAGCTCAAAAATAACGAAATTTTTGAAGGGTTAAGCAAAGCAAGTTGTGGGTATTCCAAACATACTGGGACTATCAAAACTTACTTTTCGTTATCGAAAATTATCGATACCGAGTTACTCATCATAAACTGATTATAATTAATTGATTCAGACTGATTAGTCAAATTGGTTTTGTCACCAATAAAATAATTTCAAAAAAATTACCTTTCAATACTTTTCGAAAACGTAAACCTTTGGTCGTAAATATCTCTTAAACGGTACATCGTAGCTCAAAAATAACGAAATTTTTGAAGGCTTAAGCGAAGCAAGTTGTGGGTATTCCTAATATATTGGGACTGTCAAAACCTATTTTTCGTTATCGAAAATTATCGATATCGAAAAAAACGATATTTTTAAAATTTTAAGGTGTAAATTTCTACATTTTCGTTATCATTTAAAGTATTATAAAATTCTCTACAATTTTTGGTAGCTTTTATTTCCCGTATCTTTTTTTTATAATGACGGATTTAATTTACGCGATTTTTTATCCGCATAAATTGAATCCCCATGAAACGAATATTCACGTAAATTGAGGGACCGGTGTCGCGGTCTTTAATTAAAAACGCATTTGTAAATTAGTACAGCTTATTGTAAGTAATCGTTTTTACTCAGATTTCGGGAATTTTCCCGGGAAAATACTCAATAATTACCCAAATGAGAATATTTCCGGGAAAATTCCTATTGGGAATTTTGCCGTTGCCCATCTCTATCTGTAATACAGTTATGGAATGTGTTACCTTGCGAATTTTCCCGGGAAAATACTCAATAATTACCCAAATGGGCATATTCCCGGGAAAATTCCCACTGGGAATTTTCCAGTTGCCCATCTCTATCTGTAATACAGTTATGGAATGTGTTACCTTAAACAATTGCCATTATAAAATTATATAAAGCGAAATTTTCAAAATTTCTGAAAAGTATTAGTTGCAGACACAACTTTGCGTCACCAACAAAAAGTAATATTTTGTGAAATAATTAAGAAAAAATGTATTATTTGCAGATATAACATTATAATCCTAAACAGAATGCAACTTTTTGTAAAATAACTAAAAAAATTTTGGTTACAACTGCAATGAAAATTTAAACTATGAATTTTCTCGACAAAATTTTTATCATAACATTTAAAACTAACTGTTAGAATGAACCTAGCAAAGTTTTAAAGTTCTAAGATGATTTGGAAAAAAGTTATTCGGTTTTAAATTTCTTCAAAATCTTATTTCTTTAATATCTTAAAATTAGTGATTTTGCAATTGTAACAGTTTTATTCTCAAGGGGCGATATACTTACCAATATAATTCTCTTTTTTTAACTGCTTCAATAGAAAAACATATGTTAACGCCTTCCAGAGTAAGGAGCGACTTTACATTGATCATCAAATCATTAAGAGACTCGGGAGCGGGATTACACTGTAAAAATTGTCATGGGAGCGAGTTTACCTTTGTCTTTTCAGACAAGTACGAATTTATTAGCCGCAGGCCCACACTTCTCATACCCATATCCTTCTAGTTTCCTTAAGAGGATCTCATGGTCGACGCAATCGAACGCCTTTGAGAGATCAAAAAGAGCAATAATGCCATATTATGCTTTTTTAGTCCATGCAATTATCATAGCATTTATTGTTTTAAAAATAGCAAGCTTTGCTTAATTTACAATATACTATGTATGTATATCCTTTTCTATAACCATGTTGATTTTCTGATATTACACTAAAAGTGTTTAGAAAACTAATAATTCTGTTAAAAATAATTTTTTCAAATATCTTAGAAAATACAGTTAATAATAGAATCGGTCTATAATTATTCATATCTGAACTATCACCTTTCTTGTATATTGATTTCACTATTGATATTTTCATTTCGTCAGGAAATATCCTTTCTCTCAGATACTTGTTTACAATAAAATTAAAGGAATGATTAAGAATTCAAAATAAAGTTTAATTATATCTATGGGTATTTCATCCCATCCTACTGATTTCTTATTTTTTAAAAACATGTATTTCGTTTTCATCGCAGGGATGAAGAAAAAAATATTGCTGTCTTTCATGTTCTTAATTTTAATATCAGTATTTGAGTTCGATTGTGCCAAATTTAGATTTTCAGTAGCGTTAACAAAGTAGTTATTAAATTTATTTATAATATCCTTTAGATTATTAGATTTAGATTAGATTATTTGTAATATTATTTTTAACTTTCAAGAAAACTGGAAAGCTATCATTTTTCCCTTCTGGTTTGATATTTTTATTTATGAGTTTTAGCTTTTGAATCAGAATTTTGTATAGCATTACTGTAATAATCAGTTTTTTCTTTACAAATTAAAATTTGCTAAATGTTTACATTTTTCTTTATACAAGTGTTCTAAGTCCGTGATATTAATATCAGTGTGTTTTAGTTGTTTGAAACAGAAAAAGGTTATTTTTTCTTGTGACCAGGGGCGGATTTACTATTTTGCCGCCCCCAGGCAGTGCAGAAAATGCCGCCTCTGCACCCTCAATTATCTCACTCATTCCTTCTTCTCCCTTCCCCTCTTCTATTTTACATCCTCATTTCCCCAATTTGATTGTCTGCCCCGTTTCCATTAACGGTCATTTCATGTAAAAATAAATAAACATTAATAATATAAATAATCAGAAACTGGGGCAAACTTAAATAAATTCACAAAAAATATTGGTATAAACATAATTTTTTTAATGACAAACAGAAAATACTTACACATGCAACTTAACTAATTTTATCTCAAAAATTACAGCACAGAAATAATAATAATAAAGCAAAAAATACTGAATAATATTTGTTCGATATTTCGATATAAAATAATAAAATTGAAAATATGATTGATGGAAGAAATCTAACTATAACAAAAGTATTTACAGTTTTCTTCTAGATTTTGTTTGGGCAAAGGTATCAATAACATCAGACAAAACCATTGACTTTAACATGTCACCTTCAATTGATAGAGCAGCCAGCGAGTTTAAACGATCCTCTCCCATGTTTGAGCGAAGATATGTTTTTAATCTTCTAAGGCATGAAAAGGCTCTTTCCGATGAACAGTTGGAGACAGGCGTGTTCACAAACATTCTCAGAGCAATATCTAAGTTTGGATACATCATCTGAAGATCATCTTTACGAATGAGGTGGCAAAGACTCAGAGGTGTCAACCGCTTATTCTCTTTTGTTGGCTGTAGTTCAACTGGCATTGGGATTGGAGAGCAGTTTGTTTTGTCCTTTTGTACTTTCCTTTTTTTCTTCTCCATTTTACCAAAATCTTCTGATGCAACTTCTTCCAGAAAGCATTTAAAATGAATAATTTCATCCAAAAAGGCTTTTTCTAAATCATCTGGATATTCTTTAAGAAACTCCTCACCTACCTTCCTTAGGTCTTCGTTGCTCAAATCTGTAATTTGAGTTAGCACTTGGAATTTTCGATTTACCTCTGCGTATGCATTTCTTCTTTTCTCAAGTTGTGTTTTTAGGTTATCGATGATAACAATGAAAACATTTATCCTCAGATTTTCGCGCGGAGTGAACACTGCATCTTCGTTTTCACAGAGTTCGTCATGTTGCCTTTTTCTTTTAGTCATACGTTTATTCTCGTCATTATAGACTTTCAATTGGGATAGTTCTTTGGCTTTTTCTTCAAAGTAATTAAAATCATCTCGTGTTGACTCCATTAGCTTAATTAACGAATCATACAACTGGACCACTGATTTAAGGTCGGTGTCCATGCATTGCAGTTTCTTATTTGTATCATTTAACCTTTGAAGTATAAAACCCCAAAATTCAGCCATAAAAGCAGTTTCTAGCGAATCCATTTTTGCAGCTAAACCTCTTGCTTCAGCGCGAGTAACTGCTTTCTGTGCTGGATCTTCGAAAATATTCCGCAAAGTTCGATAAATTTCTTGCCAGTTATTTCTCAGAGCTTTGCAGGCGTCATCTCGTGCAGACCATCTAGTAGAACTGAGATTTTTTAGAGTAGTAGGATGGCCATGACTCTCAAGAACTGATCTTAGGAATAAACCCCACCTACTAGTAGATGAACTAAAAAAGTTATACAGTTCTTGCAAGAACAGAAAAAAGAAAGCACCTGTATTACAACATTCAGCTGCATTAGTTCCGACAAGGTTCAAAGAATGAGCAGAACATGGAATAAAAACAGCATGGCCATTCAGGTTTTTGATTCGAGCTTGGAGACCTGAATACACTCCAGACATATTGCTGGCGTTGTCATAGGATTGTCCCCGACAATTACTAATGTCCAAGCTATAACACTTAACGACTTTAATAATAGCATTGAACATGTCTTCAGCTTTGTGGCCAGTATTGGGAAGGAATGTCAAAAACCGTTCTGTGGGATAACCATCTTCTTTAACGTATCTTATCACGATAGCCAGTTGGTCTACATGTGAGATATCCAATGTAGAGTCAATTATCAATGAGAAATACTTCGCCTGCTTTATTTCACAAACAATTTTATTTGTGAGATTAGTAGCTAAAACAGACAGAAACTCTTCTGCAATAGTTGGAGAAAGATACGATGTGTTACCGCTACCTGGGTGGCCATACGTAGCTATGTGACACGCTAAAAAGGAGTCAAACTCAGCTATAACTTCAAGCAACATCATATAATTCCCATTTCTGCTGCTTCCAAACTTCTCGTCGTGCCCACGCAATGACATACCACGTGATGCTAACGCTTTAACAACAACGACAACACGTTAAAGAACACTCTTCCAATAATTAACCTCAGTTTGATATTGTTCTACAAGCTGATTATCAATACGATCTTTAAACTGACTTCGTTCTTTAAAGGTTTTAAGGCAATTTCGGTGATTAATCGAGTTTTCGTGCTCTGAGAGTGATGCACTTCCATTTTTCCAGTCATTAAATCCTCCTTCGGAAAACTTGCTTTTAGTAGCGTTTTTGTCTGAAAACATTACGCAGACACCACAAAAAACGCATCCAGTACTCTCAGAAAACACTAACCAATTACGAGGCAATAATTCACCATTAGTAAGCTTGCGCTGAAACATATTTACTGTAAGGTATCTGACTGTACCGTCGTTATACTGTCTCATCGATTTTTTAAAATCTGCTTTGATATTTTGACAGAAACCAAATTTTGCCACGTAATCACGAGTTCTCTCATTCACTGTCCAATTAATAGGATCGTGATCTATAAATTCTAATTCTCCTACCTTATTAGAAGTTGAAGATGAAGTAGCAGTAGTTATTTTGACATCGGCGTTGACTGGATCTACAGCTGTGTCCTCCTTGGATAAAAAAGTCTCTTTATTAACAGTATGAATAATTTCTTGGTCCTCGCTATTATTACTGTCACTAGTGTCGCTGCTACTCTCCGCACCACTATCACTAGGAAATTCCTTAACACTGTTATTGGTTTCTTTTTCATTTAGCAAGCTTTGATTCTTGTTCTGTTCATTAGCTTGCCTTTTTAACTGGCATTGGGAATTAAAAAAAAACTATCGATTTTTAAGGTTTTACTTAAAACAAAGTTCTCTTTAGCTTCCTTTTCTTTTCTTAATTTCTTGTATTGTATTCCACTTAAACGTTTTCTCCCATCTGCCATTTTCTTGATGTACAGTAGAAAATATGACACTTGATAAATACAAAACGCGTTAATAAATGTACCATGCACGTTAATAAATGCTATATCATTATATGTAGGTCTAAACATAAACAATCCGATTTCCAAGAAATTGTTGCAAAAACTGTAGGTATATTTGAATGTTACAGTTACATTTTTTCTGGCAATTTTGGATTTTTAATTAATAATTATAACAGGGGATAGCAAGAGTAATAAGTTAATAACCAGAATACCGATAATACATTTAAATACATAAAGTAGTAAATAAATATCCTAGCACAAAATGTCAATAAAACAGAAATTTTTAAGATAACTCAGGCGTTTCGTAGAAGTACAGTAGACTTTTGGGTGAAAACGATAATTCCATTATAGTTAAAAATTTAGTGGAAATAATTTTTATATTTGCCTGCGCTTAATAGAACTAGTTTTTGTATTATCAATTTGTCTGAATCTAAAAATATCATTTCTTAACACAAATTTTGCCGCCTCCCCAAAATTTGCCGCCCCAGGCAAGTGCCTGGGTCTGCCTGTGCGTAAATCCGCCTCTGCTTGTGACAGCATTTTTATTTCAGCCGTTATCCAACGTGTATTAGCATGTGTTTGACAGTTTAATTCATTGTTAGTATATTTCTTTTCAAACACTAAGTTAAAATAATAAATAAATAGATCATGGAACTTACAAAACGATTCATTTGCATTATTGCTATCAAAAACAACTTTCCAATTTTCCTGAGTAAAGATAAAATGTTGATTTGGAGTAAAGGTTCTGATAAATGACTTGAAAACAGAAGTTTTATTTGTGTTTAGATTAAAATTTAAAGTATAAAAGTTAAGAGAATCATTGAATGATCCGAAAGTGACATTTTTATTGTTTTGAAGTTATACTGATCAAGGTTGACGTTTGTGATAATATTGTCAATACAAGTTGATGAATTATTTGTTATTCCAGTTGGTTCATTTACATAGACTAATTATTTCCACATTCAAATATATCACAGCTATATTTAAATAATAAACTTAAAAGCTTTTCAAATTTAGTTAAGAACACATTAAAGTTACTATCGAGAGTCCTATAAACTGAAACAATTATACTATTTAATTCTAAGCACTTAATAGAACAAACTTCAAATTTTTTTCCTCGATTAAGATTGGAAAATCTCATTTAATAAATCTGTGGTAATCATAAATATATATCGCGACTCTATGCATAAATTTTGATCGACCGAAGTATGAAGTCAGTGTGCAATTATTTATTTTTAAAGATTTAATTTCATCTTCAACCAACCAATGTTCACAAAAACAAATTACGTCGGGTTTTTTCGTTTGATAAAAATATTTCGAGTTCATTTACTTTATTGCGAAGGCATTGGACATTTAAATGCATAATGATTATTTTTATAGAATTTACATTATTTTCTGTTTTACATTTAATTGAGTTAGCTTTATTAGAAATTAGCTGCTGGAATTCATGGAAAACGAAATCGAATTCGATCCAATTTCCTTCGTTATATACACAGAGAAAAAATTCCAGTAAAAATTACTGAGCTGCCTCCGGTAAACGAGTCTTAAGTGACTAGTCCGTAGGAAATTATTAAGCAAAAATATAAAAAATGCGTTTCAAACATTATTTTTTACGATTCATTTGAAAATTTTTCCTGTACACCTTAAGAATTTTTCCTATACACCTTAAGAATTTTTCCTATACAGCTGCGTAAAATTCGATGGGCTAGTAAAATTTCAAGTGGACACCGGGAAAATTTACTTAATTTTTTGTAAAATATACTGGACATATGAATAATTTTTACTGAGTCGTTGTGCATTTGTTATTTGTCACACACCACTGCATAGCCAAGCATCACATAAACTGAGAATAAATAAAACAAGCATGCACAATAGCACCGAGCATGCGCAATAACACGACCAACACGACTTCAGACTGCAACTAACCAGGACTGGTTCATTTAGTTGTTCAATAACCAACGTGACTGGATGTTTATATAGTGTTTTTTTTTTTTTTATAATAAATTTTTAAAACAAAAAATTGTTGTTTCATGAATTTTTGTTTAGTTTTGATATGTTAATTGAAATATGTTTTTATACAAATTATTGTAATGTGCCTATTGTTTTATCATGTAATATGTCAAATAAAGAATTTATATATTTTTTTCCACAAATAATAAAAAACCACAAAAATTTTTTTCTATATTAATAATTTTATTTTAATGCTTACCCTTCTATCAATATCCTTTTAAACTATTTTAATTCAATTATTTATTAATAAATAAAAAAAAAGCCTTATTTATAAATAATACGGTAATTTTTACTGAGCTATAGGATAATTTAAAATTTTTACTATAAATTATCGTATTTTTTGCTTAGCCTGTCACTTATGTCCGCATTACCAGAGAGCTCAGTAATTTTTTACCAGAAATTTCAGTAAAAATTACTGTATTTTTTTCTCAGTGTAGTTCGTCTTTTGATTTATGGTTACTCCAATTTTGAAACTTGCATTTAATCCTTTCAATGATAGTTTTTCACATTCAAAGGAGTTTTTGTGTTCCGGAAATTTTTCACGGAGGTAATCAAGTACAGTTTCCGACTCTGTTGTGGACTCAAGTCTACCGACATAGATCCATATTCTCTTTTCTGCAGTTTTTAATCCATTGTGTGTATTTGCTAAACTTCCAATAATAACTTCTTTCTTTGCTGAAATTTGCTTTTAAAATATAAAGAAGACTTCGATTGACTTAGGCTGAAATGAAAATAAATTTCAAGCCCAAATATACTCATTTTATATAATTGGGTTTTTGAATAAAAAATAAATATCATATTTTTTGTTTTATTTCAAATCTACATCATAAATAATATTGATAATCGACACGAAAAATTTTTTAAAAATGATATATAATAAATAATAAATTAATTAAAACTTGAAAAATTTTAAAAAATATTATTTGGTTAAAAACAGCATTACAAAGGATCGCGATGTCTGTGACGTCATAAAGGTAATATGTCAAAAGTGTCAAAATTATTAAAATTTAATAGGAAAAATTATTGGTGTTGTTTCATTGATTTCGACGTTCAAAATCTTGGGGGACACTTTTTCCGTATTTATTTTTGTATTGTTATCACATAGTGGTACAAAACAAGCTTGATATTTTTTTAGTTTCGATATTTCGACAGTGAAGTTTATAGCAAGCAATAATTTGGATAGAAACAACAATTTCAGAGCAACAATAATTTCATAGTAACAATAATTTCATAGCAACAATAATAGTAGGAGAGCTGTTTCATATATCAAAATTCCAGAACTGTTACTTTATATAAATTGGGCCTTATTTTTTACATTCTTTAAACGTTAAGGATGACTCAACCCGGCCGAATAGGCTTGCCAGAACTGAATTTCTATGTAGAGTAAGTATCCAAGATTCTATCTTCTAAATTTAACGCGTGTTGAAATGATCATCGCAAATCGGCCAGTAGCTCTTGGCCTAAAATCTATTTGAAAATGAAAAGACACTAACGTCGCTATGTTCAGGCCATATTACCTTTATTACGTCACATAAGCGCTCGGAAACTATCGGCCCGTTATCGGTTCTAAGTTTAAAAATTTATTTTTAATTTAATATAACTTCTTAATTATTACGTTTAAAAAATAAATAAAAAGAGTTTTCTTATAAAACTTATATATGATCTTTCCATTTATAACAAAAAATTTTTTTCTTCAAAAGCCTAATTCTAGATTTCGGAAAGTTGGGTTGTCTTTGATATCAATGTTATCATTAATTTGATATCCTTTTATAAAAATATCTCTTCTTTTTCTTATAAATTAATTATTTAAGCTTTTACCTTATTAAAAGTTTTAATGAACGGATATGTACCTATATTAATTTTTCATTAAATTTATTAGACATATATATTATTCATTTTCTTATTTTGCTTGGGCCTAACTAAATACTTAAACTAAATTCAGTACTATAATATATTGGTCTTCCTGTGATATGTGATTATTTGAAATGACTCGAAAATACTGTTTAAAACTTGATTTTGTCCAATTTAAAATTATGCAATATAAAATGCATATCTTCGAGAAAATTATACATATATAAGTAACATGTTTTGCAATACAGAAAAATTTGGAAGATAGATTGAAATTTAAAGATTGATTTAGTTCTAAAAATTTTTATCTAAATATCTTTTTTTTAAGCATTTATAAGTGTATACAAAATTTTATATCGCAAGTGAAACTGTTCAAACAATTTACACTGAATTTATTTTATGACAACGCAAATCAACTAGAAAATTTACTTAAATTTTAATTTCCTTTCAATTTAAAACTTATATAGAGTTTCGAAATTAAATTTATTGACGGAAATAATTTCAAATGAAATAAATTTATAAAATTTATTATACTTTTTTTTTTGTCTACAATTTATATCCCCTTTGATTTTAGAGTACAATTTTAAGAATATTAATGATGTAAGTATATGTATATCATCCGTTGAGAGCTCGAATTGCCGTAAATTTTAAATTTGTGGATAGGTATTTAAGTCTTCGGTTCTGTCAATAGTGTATTGGTCAAGTCCGAAATAAAGCGTGTTATTATTTTTGCAGAAATTGTTACCGGCAAGGAAAACCCGAAGTAAAAACTTAATATAAATATTTATTATTAAAAATCAGCAAGTGCGTGTTAGATGCACGCTTAAAAACTACAGATATCACACAATAAAATATAGAGAATTTAAATATCTTTATATGATGGCTTATTATAATAAAATAGATCTTTTCATTGTATATGTTACAATAATTTATTTTAATAATTATATCAGATTTTTGTGAACAGCATACGCACTTTTCAAAAGAAACTTAACAACGATAAACAAAATAAATAAAATATTTAACATTTATCGTATGTAGAAAAAATTGTAGAACCTTCCTTAATTAGGTTCTCCTATTTCTAAATGCATATTTTCAAAACTAACTTTAAGATTTCAAATTTCGGAATTTATTTTAAATTTATTCTGCATACTTAATTTATAAATTTCATTAAATGTCACCGAACACTTTGTTTATGGAAGTAACATTAATTACGTTCTTTTTTTGAATTTTTTTTATATAGATATAGCCACAAATCGATCTATCTATATATACAAAAGTAACAATGCAATTAAATCATTGACGCAATGGTAAAAATACAGAGTTTTATACTAGACCAATATACAAACTGATTTTGTATTTTAATAAACGTAGTCCAAAAATATTACCAAGTTGTGTCAATTTCAAATTTTTATCACCAGTCCTGTCAGAGATACAGGGGCTCAAAGTTCCATTTAAAAAAGTCAATTTTTGAAAATTTCTAAAAATAAAAGGATATAAGTTTCGCAAATTTAATTTTTCTGGGGTAGTTGTACCCATATACAACTATTTCCATAAAAAAAATACCAAACTCTATATGTAACACTCCCTCAAAGAAAAAAAAGTGTTCAAAAAGTAAATTTTGATATCCAACTTTAGGTGAAGTTTGTTTGGGGAAAGAAGGAAAATAGGCCAAATGTGGACATAATATAAAGAGAGATTTATTATCGCATTGGTTGTAAACACAAAAATCAGCACTAATAGGAAAACAAAAATGGCTGTCACGCTTAATCGTAGGTTTGAGGTAATATTTTTTAAAGAATTGTTGTTCTTGATACCTCAAATCAAGCAACCATTTAACCATTTAATTGCTTACTTTGCGTGTAGATAAGCAATATCATAAAAATGTCAATTTGTTGATTGGTTCCATATAATTGTTCATTTTTGGAACATTTGCAAAATAATTCCCAATAAAACTATTTTTCATGCAACGCTATTATTGCAATAACAACAAACCGTGAATATAAAGTAATATAAATTTATATTTATCTACACTATAAACACTTCATTTAATTTTATAAACCAAAATTTCCTCCCAATTCTAATTAAAATATACATACAGATTTCCGGAACAGGAAGCTAAGTAAATATATAAATGATCTATACCAACGTGGAAGCACTTTATGTATGTATGTATGAGCATAGCACAATATCTACATAAATACACAACACAACTCCATGATGTAATATATATTTTATAAAATCATATATTCTTTGAAAAGGGTTAGAATAAAATGGCGTCATTATTATTATTTCAAATGACATCTTCTCCCATTTATAGATGTATAAAAGGGTTAAATATAATATTTTAGCGATACATAAAATGTGGCGACTGGCGAGGTCGTTATGTAACAAATGTATTTATCCATGCACTGTTAGTGCTGCGCTGTTAGATGTACATAAATATTACATATGCCATGTATCCTAGTATGTACACCCATGTACGCGCGTGTGTGTGTGTGTGTGAATTATTACAATACATTTGAACAATAGAGAATCTGGACATTGTTTAACTGACCAATAGCACCACTGACTGGGTCCATATGATGTTACATACATATTTGATATCCATATAAGAGTGAATATGCAGTTACAAAATAAATAACGGCAATGCTGTTTTTGTTTAAATTAAAAATTAATAATTTAAATTCTTGTCATTGTCATTAACAACAAATAATAATTTGATAATTCTGACAAAATAAAAATGTGGAGTGAATATTCAAAACATGTTTTGTCACAATTACCAAAATTTTGAAAAATCACTAAAAACTCTTCAACGTGTTATTTAATAAAGGTTTGTATTTTTCAGGTTGTGCTATTCTTATAAATTTAACATGATTTAAAGTACAATTAAAATTGACGTGAATTGTGGCGCTTGTTTCGGGCGAATTCGTGTCTTGTACATACACTAGCTTTCAGCGTACAACTGAAATTTTAATATGTCTAAATAAGTTTCGATTTCGACCGAAAATGATACCGAGGCCAAAGTTTCGCTTTCGGTTACAAATCCTGTGTCGGACAGACATTAATAAATATATTCAATAATGTTACTTCTAAGAAATGTTTTCTAATATTTCTCACATATGTACCTCACTTTTTTCATTTCACTCGTCTTTACACAACTAAAGGGAATTTGGTTATTTATATTTTCGAAAACTACAACTTACTCAAAATAATTTTAATTGTCTTGTTATAAAGAACCTATACCTAGTTCAGTACCTACATTTTTTTTTCAAATTTCTTTGACAGCTGGAAAGTCATGGAGGGAAAGGCTTATGCAAGAAACCTCACTTTAAAATACAGTATTTCGCGAATGGATATATAAACGGTTTAATGTACTTATAAAATATTTCCTAAAATCAAATTTTTGAATAGAATTTTATCTTTTACAACTTTTCTAATAACTTCAGAAGTTATTTAAAGTCATTTAGAGCATAGGAAACTAGATATTTTAAAGAGACCTGTTTTTATGACTTTTGACCTTGAGTATCGACATGCGTACATGAGATTCTACAAAACTTTTGAGATAACATATAACAAGATTGAAACAAGTTTGTAGCCCATTTTTCTCAAGTTTGTAGCCTTTTCTTTCCGAGATTTAATTCTTATTCAACTCGAATCAACTTTTAAGTGATTATACAGACATGTATAATTCCGGCACGTGTACTAAACCATCCTAAACTTGTTTTTCTTGTTTTTGAATCTTCCCACTATTCGTACCCCTACTACCTTTTTCAATAACTATAATTAATTATATAGTATAAGGCATAAAATTGTTGTATGATATTCACTTGTTTGATGATGATCACATGGATCGGAAAATGTCAAAATAATCGAATAAAATGTTTTATTATTGATAACAAATTATTTTTAGTAATTTAAGGTATCTAGAATTGAGATACCATGAGTTGGGGTGAATCCGGACCTGTAGATATTTCTTCGTCAGTGCTATAATCGCACAAGGTCATAGATCAATCTATGCTACTGAATTTTGTCAGTTATGATATGAGTTAGTCGTCAAAGAAAAGTGGTAAATATGATATCTTTATATTTTGTTATTTTATAATTTTTAAATGTAACGCGCGTTTTGAAAACTTTTAAAGAAACAAAATAAGGTAGGGACTGGTAACAAAATGTTTTGTAGACAATATATATACAATAAATGAAAGCTGTATTGTGGTTAATTTTTCTTTGATAATTCAATTAAAAAGGTCTATAGGTGAGACAAACCCATACACCATGGTTCGTCAATATAAAAAGAAAGTGGGTATAAACTACATAAACTATAGTCTGGATAATATAGAATCGGCACTTTTCGACAGAGACGCAACAACCGGTGTATCCAAGGGGTTCAGACCCCTAAAGCTACCTAGACTCCTCATAAAATTACCTAAATTTTCCTTCAATTTATTTTATTTATATTAAAAAGTAAAATTTTTTAGCGATTTACTAATAAATTTTCGGAGACGACATTTGTGTTACAACATTTTCCATTGTTATTAGAGAATTGCGTTATCAACAAATTGGATTATTTAAATTTTTGTTGGACCCCCTGCAGATATGTAGTTATCGCGCTTGTGCTCTCCGATAATAAAAATAAAAGAAAATCGCTCAGACAAGCTACTGAATATTTCCATGTTCCCAAATCGACCTTGCGTGATAGACTCAAAAGCAAATCGAAATAAAATTTATTTAAATCCAAAATGTTTTATTTCACCCATTAAATGTCATTCGCTGATGCAGATATGTATTTATTTTAGCGAATTTCCAGATTGGAAATTCAGCTATTTTTATCTTTTTATGTCCGATTTCACTTATATGCATGAATGAATATGATTTATATTGCAAAAAAGCACTGTCCGGTTTCACCCCACACATAGGGGCAAATCCGGATACTATATAACCCAAAGAAAAAAAAGAAAAATCTTGCAGTATCAGTTTTGATATTTTTATTACTATCCTATATGCTCGTGATATTAAAGCACTTAAATTAATTTTTTTGAATTTTTTAGATTAAGTCTAAACAATTCACTCCCCAAAAAAATGAAAAAATCGTCCGGATTCACCCCAACTGACGTTACGTACAACAGTGCAAATTATGTGTTTTTCAACTATGCCAAACAAAGTCATCGAAAATTAAAATTCCTAGAGTGACGTCATAAAATATTTCAATTGGTGGGAACAACGTACATCATATAAATGGGGAAGTATTTTACTGTTTAACTTTTAAAACCATTTTAGTGTGGTAAATTGCTGCATTGGATGAAGTAATAATAAAATGTGAAGTATTGACTACTTCCTCATGAAATTTTTCATAATTGGCTATAATAGATCCAAAATAGTTCACTAAATGCTAATATAATATTGCTACTCCAGATGTAGCTACTTCAAAATTACCACTATCATCATATTATTAAAATATATAGGTACATATTGCATGATATATGGTTGTGAGTTGTTGTGTGGCTTATTTAGAAAATATACCCTTATTGCACCCCGCGGTTGAAAAAGGTCGATCCGACCCTAAAATTGAATTCCAAAGCAAAAAGGGAAACACACGAATTGCATCCGGCGGTGAATATTTTATTACTGTTGAAGGTGTAACTGATTATAAATACATACATTACATACCTTTATTTGTTAATATAAAATAATTTTTCTAAATAAATCAAATTTTTGTTTCATTCAAATTGTGTTTCACCTATCTATTGTATTTTAATGAAAAAAGTACGTATTGGACCTGCATTAAGTTAGAGTTGCGTAGTCAGTAGTTTCTTAAAAAATTTTTATTATTTTTAATTTTAAATACCTTGGAGAAAATTTTATCGGGAAAATAGTTTAATTTCATTTTTCTTTGAATTAGTAACTCTTCAGTCAAGTTTCATGTAGATTATAAAGATAGGGCTACTTATGTAGATAATTTCCATAAATGGTTCTACAAAGGTAAGGTGACATAGTTTGTAAAATATCTATAGAGCAACATATGAATAATAATTTTGTAAAAATCAAATTTTATTTTATAATATTATTTAAAATTTTATTGTATTTATTAAAATTTTGTCAAATCTTTTGCACTTATGAGCTTGAAATTTTATATGTATACATGCTACAGATAGAGATTCCATTTAATATGTTGCAAAGAATTTTTTCTCATTTACTTTTGCCATTTTGTAAACCCCTTCGTGTAATACTGTATTTTAAAGTGACTATTTCATCCTCAACTTTTCCGTGAATTTTCAATCACAGGTTGAAAAATTGAACAAAAAAATTAAAACAAAAAATAGTAATACTCGCACTAGAAAAGGAATGCCGGAATTTTGCGAACACGGAAATTTGTGAACAGCGGAACAGTTACGAACAGTTATGATTTTTATTACCTGAGACTGACCGGACTAGATTATCTACATATTTGAATAGCGGAAATTTGCGGACACTTTTAATTTCTTACACTTCCACTTAGAATATAGCTAAATAAGGTGAACGCCCCTTTTTTACGTATTCAAACAAAATTTTTTTAATATTATTTTTGGAGGAAATGTGCAAGGTAAATATGTTATTACCTATTATAAAAGAAAAAAATTTGGGATAAATAATAACGGTCGTACACATTCTCTTTTCAAAACATTTTTGAATAAAATTGTAAATTCGGTTCATTTAAGCAGCATTTCTTAAATTATTTCTTAAATTTTTTATTTAATTAATAAGCAGCATTTATTAAATTAGAATGTGTCCTCAAATTTCCGCAGCTCAAATAGGTTTGTAATTTTGTCAAGTTAGTCTCCGGTAGTAAAAACCCTTACTGTTCGCTAATTTCCACGAATATCATGTGTCCGAAAATTTCCATGTTCGCAAAATTCCCGACCTAGAAAAGAACACTCAAATTATTTCAACTCAATTTGTACACTCAATTTAAATTATTATTGAAATAGCGGTAAAAAATATACTCAAATGTCTTAAATTTTATTCTGAATGTTATAAAAAAAAGCTACCGACTACGGGAGCCTACCCTAATGCAGGTCCAATATGTACCAATATGTACTTGGTGATTTTTTCATTGCAATACAGTAAATAGGTAAAATAAAAATTGAAAAGAGCAAAAATATGAATGATTTTGGAAAAAGTTATTTTTGAAAATTATTTTACATAAGTAATGAATAAATTGTATATATTATATATATATATATATATATATATATATATATATATATATATATATATATATATATATATATATATGTATTTGAAATTAACTACACCTTCAAAAGCAATCAAATATTGACTATGGGATGCAATTCGTGTGCTTGCTTTTTGACCGCGGGATACTATTGGTGTATTTTTTATGGCATTATGGGAAGATTAAATATTTTACCGACCGCCGGATACAATTCGTGTTTAGCGATTTTAGTGATTTGAGTTCGTGTACATCATACTATTATATAAAGAGGTAAAGTTTGTAACCTTGTGAGCTCGTACGGTTGAAGTAATCTCGATCAAGCGATCTCAATCAAATTTTGCTCAAATAATACTTACAGAGTTCCTGAAAAAAATTAACATGAGGTTAAAGTTACCCTCTAGGGTCCTGGAAAAAGTCTCAGGGTCTACTAAATTATAGATATAGCTACTTAGCAGTTATTGGGCGAGCGGAGCGAAACTCTATAAGGTACTCATAAAAAATATCGAAATAGCTAACTGATCCCCCTGAAATAGGACTAAAATTAAACAGCTTTCCATAATAGTTTATCCAATCGAGACCTTGACATGATCGGAATTGATATCCGGTCGATTGATTCGAGGTCGGGACCGACCTTGACAATAATTAATTTATGAAAATTAGATATGCTATTGAAATATGAATATGGTTAATTTAGAATCGTTTGACGAGTGAAGCGAAACACTATAAGAAACAGATTTTGTACAAAATTTCAGAATATCAAATATAAATGAACGTGTGGTTGAAATTGTTCGTCAATGTCACTAAATAGGAGCCAAATTAAAAAGTTTAAGAAATCCAAGTTAAAAAGTTTAAGCAATATTGATAAATAATACATTTGATAAAGAAAAATTGATAAATTTACTCAGATACCACTGAGATTTTTGAAAAAAAAGTAAAATGGCCTCCCAAGGCCGTGATATTCCGAAAAGGATCAAAAATACACTTCTAAAACTGTTGGTAAGGTTACCCCTCTATAGAAATCTTACAGTACAGAAATCAGCCATGCTATTGAAATACCAAGATATTTACTTTAGAGTTGTTTGGCGGGCAGAGTCAAGCACTATAAATAATTGATTTTGTACAAAATTTCGGAATATCTGATTAAAAAATAAATTGACTCAGAATTCAAATAATTTTGCTTGAATGAAACCACGGGCCGCAGTTAGTATTAAATATGTGAACAATTTAATTCAGCACTTGAAAATATACCCGTTAAAAGTGTGAACTTAGAAATACATATTTTCAAATTCAGTATTTAATAATAAAACATATTTATTTCTGATTTACTACGATAAACAAATTGCTTAATTAAGTACAATTAAAAACTGATATTGCTACCTTTCTGTCTCAACGTATCTCAAAAACTACAGTTTCCAGGAAATACAAAAAAGCATATTAAATACTGTATTTTCATCACTAAGAATTTAAGATTTATGTATGTTACACTTTTTGACGTTTGTTACGTCAAAAAGTGTAACATACTTTTATTAACTTCCCTGAAAACTGATTTACGTTTACAGTTTGTTTTTAGAAAAGAATGGAAGATTAATTTGTTTCGAATAATATAAGATCGCTTGACGATCAATTGTAACTGAAACTGGATATACTTATGTGATTACGATCCATGTCAGACATTGTACAGAATTGTCACGATACGAAGTTATGAAATAAATCAATTTTTTTTTTTGCATATTTCGATAGTCTAATCAGTAACATAAAATTTAATTGGGTTTTTCTCGAAACTAAATTTTTCAAATTTGCTGCAGTTATAACTCGAAGATAAATCATCCAATCGATCTGATCCTTTTGCAGTTTCTTTTATATATGTATATTTCTCCATACCATGGTCCTCCAGTTTTCCGATCGAATAAAAAATGTGATATAAATCATTTAAACAGTATTTATTTTATTATATTTTCAGATAATATAACATAAAGACATCATAACCAGGGCCGAATGCACGGGGGCAGCGGGGGTACGCGTCCCGACCGTCAGGTTTTTAGGGGGGCCAAAAAATAATTTATTTGCGAAAATTAGTAACTGTTTCATAGCCAGGAATATAAATTTTACAAGTAAACGTCCCGAGGCCGGACCTTTCGATTTTGATGAAACTTAGATATGTTGTAGAACTTACTTTACTTAATAAAAACCTTACATACGATAGTCCAACTTCAGAACCACTTATTGTGACATTATTACCCACTGTCAGTGTGTTAATATTAAAAATGAGTGTATGTTAACTAATATGTAATTTAAGAGGGTGACTCACCCCCTCTCCAATGTTGCTCAAACTGAATTTTGAAATCGAAAATTTCATTTCTACGTTATTCTAAATGTCTTAACCTATTTTCCATGAAGAAAAACTTCTTAAACTACCCAAGTAGTACGACTATTCGACACAGTTAACTACACCTCCTAGTTAACTACTCCTAGACTTAATATTAGGACATTGAGCAAAAACAGGTCAATTAGATTTTTTGACGTAGATTTCAAATCTGTAAAACAAATTTTTATATTGTTTAATTTTCACCCCCTTTTTGCAAAATTAACCCCTAAATTTTAACCCCCAGCCACCCCTGTTGACACAATTTGAACAAATTGCATACCAATAGATAGCTCTTTAGAAAAGAGCAATATCGCCAATTTAAACTTTTGCTCTATCTCTTACCGTTTTCGAGATATTTAAAAAATTAAATTTTTACCCCAATGTTTGGAGGGCGATTTCACCCCTTCAAACCGTTTTTCCGCCGATAAAGAAAAATACGTATCGCTTATTTTTTAGTGTTCTACAACATATCTAAGTTTCATCAAAATCGATAGGTCCGGCCTCGGGACGTTTACTTGTTAGTGTCAAGTTTAAATTACTCAGTATTATTGCAGAAGCAATACCGGGGGGAGGGTTTTAATCAAGAAAAATAAAAAAAGTTCGTATCATGTCATGCGAGATTACCTTTAATTGAATAATTTTTTTTCCACTTTGCAATATTTCTTAGTGCATCACACGGGAGAGTGAATTACGTACATGTGTGACTTTCTAACTCAGAACAGCCAAAACAGGAGGTTGAGACAGAAAGGTAGGAGGTATATACAATAAAAAATTTATTAAAATAGATAAGTTAGATTAAGAATCATTCTCACTAATACGTACTACAATTACACTTTCTGGTAAATGATTCATTGGAAAATTTTTCGTAGTGGTGTTATTAGAATTTTTTTCAAATTCAATATCAGTTTTAGAATAATCCCTTTTTTTTGGACTAACCTGGAACTTTAATTGCACTAAATTCTTTTGAATTAATTCGAAAAAACAGATTTTTTTAAATTTCTTTCTTTTTTTTCTAAAAAGCATTTTTAAATTTCTTTTGTTAGTCATCATTTTGCACTTTTGATCCATAAGTTAAAAATTATTTCAAGTAGATAATTTACTAAATTTTTTTCTAACGATGATAATATTTTTCTACAATCTACAAAGACATTTAACCATTTTTATTTGTAACAAATTTTAAATATCTTCTTGACTCGGATTATAGAGCAAAAAATTCGAGTACTTTATCCGTTTGGATGTTAAAGCCAAACAATTAACAAGTAATATTTAAAAAAAAAAAATAGTTAAGAGACAAAAATGTACGAAACACTAAAGATAATTTAACTATTAAATTTCGTATTATGTTGTTTTGGCTTATAAGGAAGTTGAGTATTTGAAATAATAAAAAAAAAAATTGTGATTTTTCAAAATAATAAAAAATTAATTTAAATTTTGTTAACATTACTGACAAAATGCAAATGTCGGAAGATGTGAATGTTCTATACGAACCTACAAACTGCAAACCTGTACATGCTAAATTGTATACATTATTACATATACTGCTAAAATGTAGTAACACTTATGGACGATATAACAACTGAACAGTTAATATCAGAGACGGTACTCTTCATAACATAAATTCTACTGCTAGTAACAATAATTTTTTTCAAAACGCTGAAGAAATATTACATCCATTATTTTAAGTTTGCTTAACACCTCTGATAACCTTATAATTGGTTGAAATATTGTATTGTACGTACATCCAAATATGATGTGCCTATGGGACAGCTATAATAGAGACCAACATCGGTTAGAAGAAATTTTTGAAGTGAAAACTTTTGTAATGAGAGAAAGTTTGTGTACTAACGTACTCTGATATTAACAGCCATATCATATATACGGACGGATCTAAAAGCTTAAATGGAGTAGGTGCGGCATTTGTTGACGTCGACAACGAAAATTTCGCCAGATCATTCAGACTTCCAGAAGTGGCATCAATATATTCAGCGGAATTAGTAGCTATTATAAAATGTCTTGAATATGTAATCGAGAAACAAATAACTAACGCTACTATTCACTCAGATTCTAAATCTTCACTAATAAAATTAATGAAACCGTCACTAAATAGCTCTAACAATATATACATCATGAATATTCTTCACCTACTGAATGAATGTCAATCAACTTTCCATAAAAACGTACGGTTAAGGTGGGTCAAAGGACACAGTGGTGTAGAGGGAAACGAGTTGGCGGACAATTGTGCTAAGGAGGGAGCAGTCAATGGTGTGAACATCAATAAAACGCTGGCACAAGACATTACAAGAATTATAACAACAGAATTAAAAGAAAAATGGGCACGGGAGTGGACAGAGACAGCTCAACACCGCGGCCATTTTCTGTATCAAATACAAAGCATCCCAAGGCTGAAAGCTTGGTTCTGTAATTATAATAAAAACAGGGAATACATAACTACCATAAATAGACTTAAAACAAACCACACTAAAGTTAAAACTCATTTACATAAAATAAATCTAATAAATTCTCCCAACTGCCAAGAAGACAATACGCCAGAAGACGTCAATCATATATTATTCTCATGTAGTAGATACTCCCACGAAAGGTTATGTTTTATGAACGAACTTTCAAAATTAAAGATACAATTCCCAACTAACATCCAAATCCTCCTATATTCAAATAACTATGAGGTTTATAAGGCAATAGTCAAATTTTTAAAAAATATATACAGCATATAACCCGATTTTACTCCCTTCCTAATCTTCCTAACATTCCTACAAATCAGGGGCCTCTTGTGTAGGTTTTTGTGTAAATGCCATGATAGTCCTCTTGGCGCAAATGTCTCTCAATCCTGTCCTTTGTCAATGTTTGTGACCTCGTCTATTATATGTTTATGCTGATTTATTGAATACATTGTAATGGCTGTGAATAGTGTGAATGATCTAAGGATCGGTGGCTAAATAAAATTTAAAAAAAAAAGAAAAAAGAAAAACTATTAGTTTTAATGCTAGAGCTAATAAAGTTTGTGTTACGGACGTAACAAAAAAAGCTATTTTTTATGTATCTGATATATAAGTATTTGTGAATAATAGCCTTAAAAAAAACACCATTCCGCTTGAACGTTACAAAGAATTAAAATTCATTTTACAGTTTTAGTAATTCTTAACCACTATGACTTTACTACCCAGTTGTAGTCTATAATCACTATGATTTTACTATTTAATCGTCCATAATCACATGTAATCTCAGTAGTCGCTCATGGCACTATGATCTTACTACCCAGTGGCCCATAACAACTGCAATCTTCTGTCACAGATGGCGGCACCGATACCAGTGAATATATACATATCACAGCATTTTGAGCCGCCATATTACAGGACGCGTTAACTCGTCTTAATCATTTAAAGAGTTAATAGTTGGCTACAACTGGATAAAAATTATGTCCTACCATATTGAAGCAATAATATTTTAACGTAAATTTCTGCGTGCTTGAAGGTATTATTAATAATCAAAACGTATAAAGAAAGCATTCTACTTCGTAAATAATTTTTTCTACCCCTACTATTAAAAGTAACATTTTGCGCACGGCTAACTATATGTAAAAATTAACAATTTCCCACACAATGCGGAAATAGCTGTGGGAAATTATTTCCCACGGCTTAGTATAATAAAAAAGTAGGTTCTGTCTTTGATTTAACATATAATCTATATAATTAATACTAAAAATATACATATGTAAGTTGAATATTCATTATTGTTTCCATAGTTTCAAAATATGCTTTTGCAAAAATTTGAACATCTTATCATTGACATTATAAATTTAAAAAATTTTGACTACTTATTTAAATTTTATTTTAATTATTTATGTTAAATTTTACGAGAAAAATGTGCTCGTAGAAAAAGTCTAGTGTAAAATACGTGGGAGAAGCTTATTTCTCACTCATATGAATTGTTACTCGTTCTGCGGGCTCGCGCGACAAACTCATTCGTGAGAAATAAGCCTCTTTTCCCACTTATTGTACAATATACTATTGCACATTCAATTTTTTTTGTATACACACAAAAAAAAAATAATAAAAATTTTGACACATTCTTTCATACATTTCGTTTTGGAAATACAGTACAAACTCCATATAACGAAATTGAAGGACCGAGTATTTCTATACATAAACTTTCTTTTACTCGCTATGTTTACAGATAAAAAATTTGAAAGAAACTAAGAATATGATAACGTAAAGACAGCAATAAGACAATAGTACGGAAGTACAGTAGGTAAAAATACGTGCTAGGCAATTACAACAATCAAATAAACCGGTTTCTAAAAAACCCTTTGTGCGTACGAAATATTTACGACTCTGTATCACTATTGTGTTTGAAGGTCAGTGTCCCTAGTCTGTGAAATAAAATTTTATTGGTGTTCAAATAATGACGTATTTTTCGCTATTGAGAGTGGCTGTTACGTTATAAAGAGTGTTTCAATATATGGATGATAATGTAAACCAAACAAACCTTATTAGCAATTTCTATGTTTTAAGGAGTTTTTCGTTAAATAGAAGTTCACTATATAGAGTTTACACTGTATTATAAAATTTTAAAGTAAATAACTTAAAAATAGTTAAATGAATAAATTAAAGGCAAACATTTACATATTTTAACATATGTGTACTGAAAATTTTACAGTTTTGTGAAAAAATGTAACCGGATTTTTACATACTTACAACAACTGTATTTGAAACGTAATCCACCAACCAATTTTTTTTTTATTTCTTTAACTAATTTATTATTAACTTTTTGACAATTTCCCAAACTTTGTGCCAACGAAATTCCGTAAAATTTTCTCTTTTTCTTGATTAATTTGCAAGTAAAACAAGTAAAAAAGTAGATAAAAATTGTCGGACACGTTTAATTTTCATTAAAAATATTAAAATATAATATATTAAGCATTGCGTTTAGTAAATAAATAAACATTTGCTTTCTTTTTTTTTTAAATTTGGTTAAAGGGAAATACTAGAAAGAAAAACAAATAATTTAATGTAATTATTATATTTATTTATTACAAAATAATATAATTTTTGAGAAGAATAGTAAAAAGTGCCGTTAAATAAAGCACTTTCCTATAAATAAAAAAGTTTTTAATATTTTTTAATGGAAATTAAATATTATGTGCATAAACTTTTATCATTTTTATTTTTTTAAATTCTAAATCAATCAAAACAATAAAAAATTTGACAGCTTTATTTATATAGGTTGGCACATAATTTGTGAATTAGCCTTTAATTTAATTATTATATTATTTATTTATTGCTAAATAACATAATTTCTAAGAGGAATAGTAAAAATCGCCATCACATAAAGCGCTTTCCTATAAAAAAAATTAAGTTTTTAACATTTTTTAATGAAAATTAAATATGTGCAGGAACTTATCCTTGTTTTTATTTGTTTTAATACTAAATCAATAAAATAAAATTTGACAGCTTTATAGGTTGGTACAAAATTTAGGAATTAGCTAAATTAAATTGTTTGTTTTTTTTTCTAGTATTTCCCTTTGCCCAAATTAAAAAAAGGTATATTTTGTTTATTGTGTTTGGAATATGAATCTGTTCTGCAAAACAGAGTAGGAAATATGGTGCTCATAGGTATATATATATATATATATATATATATATATATATATATATATATATATATATATATATATATATAGCTTTTTATTTTGTTTGGAATATGAACACCTGGAATGAACACCATATTTCCTTCTCTGTTTTACAGAAAAGATTCATATTCCAAACACAATAAACAATATATATATATATATATATATATATATATATATATATATATATATATATATATATATATATATATATATATATATATATATATATATATATGTTAGATTTAAATCTTTCCACCAAATTCGTTACGTCACGTTAGTCAAGTATAAAAATATTTTTTTTTTTCTAATTTTGTTTAGAGTAGTACTGTCTACTCTCTCTTTTCTCTGTGTTCAAGTTACGTACATGTCACAAATGTTTTCTATGTAATATTTAATCTGTTTTATGTTCTTTAATCTTCAATATATTCATTTATATTTCTTCAAATGCTGACTCAATAAGTTATTTACTGCTACCTGATAAAAATATCTTAACAGGTTATGGGCCCAGGAGCAATTTAACTGGTAAAAATTGGTTAGGCAAAATTTGAGGTTACACTAACACGTGCCGTCAAATAATTGAAAAATATAAAAATGAGTGTTATCAAGATTTGTGAACTTAAGAAGGACAACTATGATTCCTGGAAAATCCACGCTCAAGCTATGCTTGTGAAGAATGGCGTTTGGGGTTATGTTGATGGAAGTAATGTTATTCCTTCAAGTCTAAGTGGAGCCGATGCTGCTTCAAGAGATGTAGAGCGTAGAAATTGGCTTGAAAAAGATCAGATAACTAGAGCTGATCTAATATTATCAATTGGAGCTGATGAACTACATCATGTTGGTGACTGTGCGACGTCCAGAGATGTATGGCTCAGATTGGAGTCTGTTTTTGCTCCTAAAGGACCTTTGAAGAAGGTACAATTGTTAAAAACATTGTTATTTACAAAACTTCAAGAAGGAGGTGATACAAGAGAACATATTCGTCGATTTTTTGGTGCTTTAGATAAGTTAGCTACAATGAAGATTACTTTTCATCCAGATGTGGTATCAATTGCTTTATTATATAGTTTACCTGCTAGTTTTGAACAGTTCAAGCTTGCAATTGAAGCTCGTGATGAGTTGCCATCTGCTGATGTATTAAAAACAAAGATATTGGAGCATGCTGAAGCTCAAAGTAATGATGAATTAGTTCAAGCTGCAGGAGCAATGGCAATCAAAAGCAACTCAAAAGGATCGAAATACAAAAAGGGTAGTCAAAATGGTGCTAAATCCAAACAAAGTAAGATCCGATGTTATACTTGTGGAGAACTTGGTCATAAATCTCCAGAGTGCAAGGAATCAAGCAAATCTAGTCAGTCAAACAAACGCAGTCCAAAGAAACAAGCTTCAAACAAAGCAGATGAGTCATATGGAATATGCTTTGGTGCTATAGCTCACAATATTGGTGAATGCAATTTGCTATCCGGTGAACCTTGGATATTAGATAGTGGATGTACTAGTCATTTATGCAACAGCAGAGAAAAGTTTGAAGTTCTGGAAGAATCAACTTGTGGTACTCTGAATTTAGCAAGCAATTCATCTACAACTGTTCAAGGATGCGGAAATGTTGTTATTCCTATGAATCGTGAAGGATACCCACGGGTGGTTGAACTAAAAGATACCCTATATGTTCCTGATTTGAGATCAAACTTGATGTCAGTGGCCAAAATTACTGATAAGGGTCACAGTGTTCTATTGACTAAAGATTCTGCAAAGATTATGGATCCAAATGGCCAGGTAAGGCTCAGTGCAATTCGAAAGAATAATTTATATTTTCTTTCACAGAATTCCCAGTTTGCTAAGGTATCTGCTATGGTGAGTCAAAGTGATCTCCTAGAATGGCACGAGAAGTTAGGTCATTTAAACTTCAGGGACGTGGCCAAGCTAATTAAAGATACCATGGGGTTGGATGCTGGAAAAGTAGAAGTTCCAGATTGTGATATTTGTATTAGAGGAAAAATGACATGTTTACCTTATACAAAAGGCAAATCTCCATGCAAAGAGATTTTAAGGATTGTACATACTGATGTTGTTGGTAAAACAAGAGTACAATCACTAAATGGAGCCAAATATTTTGTTTCCTTCATTGATGATGCTACAAGATGGTCGGAAATATATTTGTTAGGAAGAAAAAGTGGAGTAATATCAGCTTTTGAAATGTATAAAAGTCACATGGAAAATCAGACAGGAAAAAGTATCAAGTGTCTTCAGTCTGATAATGGTAGAGAATATTGTAGCAATGATTTTGATAATTTACTTAAAAGTTATGGGATTCAGCAACTTCCACATTACCACAACAAAACGGAGTGGCAGAACGTTTCAATCGTACAATCATTGAGATGGCCAGATGTCTGTTGGTGCAATCAAAACTTCCTCAAGCTTTTTGGGCTGATGCTGTAGCCACAGCTTGTTATATTCGCAACAGATCGCCTACGTCTGCTCTTGGTGGAATGTCTCCCTATGAAAAATTAAAAGGTGAAAAACCTGATTTATCAAATCTACATATTTTTGGATCTACCGTGTATGTGCTGGATAAAACTCCTATAAAAGATAAATTTGCTCCTAGATCAACAAGAGGAATTTTTGTTGGATATCCTCGAGAAGCTAAAGGATTTCGGGTGTGGTTACCTGATGAAAGAAAAGTAGTGATTGCCCGAGATGTAAAATTCGTGAAAAACGTTCCAGATTCAAGCGAAGATGATGTATTAGAAGAATTTCTAGATGGACAAGATACTGATAATCAAGATACTTCAAGTGATAGTGATGGTGCAATACAGGCAGTTGATATAAATGTACCTGCTGTAGCGCCTAGTCCGAAGAAAAGTAACTCAAGTGTTCAAAGTCCCAAAAGAAAAAGTACTAAGTCAAGTAGCAGTTCTTCAACTCAGCTTAAAACACCTGCTTCAGTTCCATTGAACCTACAACCTCCAAGGGGTCGAAGTAGACCTACGTTACACCGTACTGGTCGTAGAGGTCGTCCTCGAAAAATATTTCAATCACAGGCAAGTGGAGATAGTACTCCAAATGAAGATATTGGTGATGATGATGTATTTATCGATGGAGAAGGCGACGATAATGAAAAATTTGCCGGTGTAGCAGAAATGTCAATTAGTGAGGCCTTAAATGGTGAAGAAAAGGATGCTTGGGAACGCGCAATCCAGTCTGAAATAACCAGTTTAATAAAAAATGACACATTTGATATTATAAAATATAAAGATGGTCAAAATGTCGTTGGATCTCGAGTAGTTCTCACGAAGAAGTATCAACCTGATAAGTTAATTGGAAGATTCAAAGCCCGAATTGTTGCAAAAGGGTATAGTCAAAGATTTGGAGTAGATTATCACCAAACATTTGCTCCAGTAGCGAGGCTACAAACTATTCGCCTTTTGATGGCTATTTCCGCTACGTATGGACTACAGGTACATCAAGTTGATATTGTGACAGCCTACTTAAATGGTGTTCTTGATGAAGAAGTTATTATGGAGATGCCCGACATGCTGGAAGATATGCTGAAAAAGATAGCTAATGATGCTGACAAAAATATCGCATGCAAAGCTAATAAATTGTTAAAGGCTATCAAAACCGGTGGTGATGTATGTAGACTCAACAAAGCCTTATATGGACTTCGTCAAGGTGGAAGAAAATGGAATGAGGCTATTGATGCAAGATTAAAGAGTCTAGGATTAACTCCAACCATAGGTGAACCATGTCTTTATTATGTAAGACGTGATAATGATGTTATGTTCCTGTTACTTTATGTAGATGATATTCTGATTGCATCTAAAAGTACAAAATGGATAGAAGAAATTAAAAGAGGACTTGCAGCTAAGTTTGAAGTCAAAGATCTGGGATTAACAAAGTCGTGTCTAGGACTTGAAATAAGTCAAGCCAAAGATAAAATAGTTATTAACCAAAGAAGCTATATCTTAGATATTATACAACGGTTTGGAATGAGCAAATGTAATACAGTCTCTACACCGTCTGAACTTAAATTTTATGAATCAAATAATAGCTCAAGTAATGATAATGAGGTGAATGAAAAATTCCCATATCGTGAACTCATTGGTGCCTTAATGTACTTATCGGTGTCTTCGAGACCAGATATATCAAACACCGTGGCAAGATTGGCACAGTTCACAAGTTGCCCTAAACGATGGCATATAGTCAGGGCAAAAAGGGTACTTAGATACCTTGCTGGAACCAAAGATTTAGGTCTAGTCTATACTAAATCAAATAAACCAGTAGTCGGATATTCAGATGCTGATTGGGGAGGTGTTAGATTTAAATCTTTCCGCCAAATACGTTACGTCACGTTAGTCAAGTATAAGAATATATTTTTTTTTTCTAATTTTGTTTAGAGTAGTACTGTCTACTCTCTCTTTTCTCTGTGTTCAAGTTACGTACATGTCACAAATGTTTTCTATGTAATATTTAATCTGTTTTATGTTCTTTAATCTTCAATATATTCATTTATATTTCTTCAAATGCTGACTCAATAAGTTATTTACTGCTACCTGATAAAAATATCTTAACAATATATATATAAGGTAATGGTACCAGTAGTTGACAGTGCTTTAGTAGTTGCAACTTGCAACTTTAAACTGTTATTATAAGACAATCAAGAGCTTTTTTAATTGATAAAATTCTGGTTGGTCACATACAACTTAGTTTTCATGTTAATAATTTTCATGTTAACAAACAATTTAGTTTTCATGTTAATAATTATCTCTCAAAGATCACCGCCTATTTTGATGTAATTAAATATTTGATAATTATGCAGAAGCACGGCTCCACCTATTTTTGGCTCTAAAAGGAAAACTAATGATCCGATTTTAATGATTTTTTTTTAAATGTTCGTTGCCACGGCAGATTAGCTAAAAAAAATACTACAAATCGATACCGATAATGGAAATGCTGGGAAACTGTTTTAAAGCTTAACAAAATTCAATTTTTTCAAATTTTCTTTTGTCATTTAGTGTGTGTGCGTTTATATGTGTGTCTGAGTGCATAGTCTAGTAAAACTGACCAAAATAAATACTTTTTCAAGAATAAAAAAAATCAATATCTCGTTGCATTTTCGAAATATTAAGCGTGGAAGTTAGAAAAATTGACTTAATTTTGTAAACTACGATTATCTCAACGCCATGATTTGAGTGCATATTCTGGTAAAATTGATCAAAATAAATAAGAGTAGATGATATAAAAACTAGGTGGTGAAGTTAGTTAAGGTTAGGTTAGTTTAGTTAGTTTTTACAATATATTTCGACTTTGATATAAAAACTAGGTGGTGAGGTTAGTTAAGGTTAGGTTAGTTTAGTTAGTTTTTACAATATATTTCGACTTTGATATAAAAACTAGGTGGCGAGGTTAGTTAAGGTTAGGTTAGTTTAGTTAGTTTTTACAATATATTTCGACTTTGATATAAAAACTAGGTGGTGAGGTTAGGTTAGGTTAGTTAGTTTTGACAATATACTTCGACTTTGACACACATGCATACAAAATAAAAAAAGAAAATCTAGAAAAAATTGAATTTTTTCAAATTTAACAACAGTTTCCCAGCATTTCCATTATCGGTATCGATTTGTAGTATTTTTTTAACTAATCCGCCGTGGCAACAAACATTTAAAAAAAAATCATTAAAATCGGATCATTAGTTTTCCTTTCAGAGCCAAAAATAGGTGGAGCCGCGCTTCTGCATAATTACCTTTTTTACAAACTTTCTCTTAAAAAAAAAATAAGTGACGAGCAAAAAAAAAACCGTTAATTATCCATTTTTCCGCCCTATTTTAAAAATTTACCGCCCCTAAAAATCTCCCGCCCATGGCCTAGGGTGGCCTATTGGCTAAGCTTGCCCAGGGTTTCGTGACTGTAGGAAATTTAAAACCGCCTACTTAGTTTGTTTAAAATATTGGTTGGTGTCAACTACTGAAATTTATTAATGTCAACTACTAAAAATTGTAAGATTAAAAGTGTCAACTACTGACTCTATTTTAGGAATTTTCTTTTAAATTTTTCCAAAGGAAAATTTCATTATTTTCTTTCTATTACGTACCAATTCACTTTCGTTACATCTTAAAGTAAACAGAAAACACGATCTTAACGCTCACTTAATAACATCTCCTTTCCAAAAGTTAAAAATACTTAAAAATTTTTCTTATAGTGTCAACTACTGGTACCATTACCTTATATATATATATATATATATATATATATATATATATATATATATATATATATATATATATATATAGGAGCCATTATTTCTGAACGGGAGACACCCTGCTGCTCAAAATTGGTGTTGCTTAAAACAAGTGTACAATAGCTCAAATTAAAAGTTATGGTTTTGCAAATATCAGTGGCAATATATATATATATATATATATATATATATATATATATATATATATATATATATATATATATATATGTATATATATATATATATTTATATATATATTTATATATATATATATATATATTTATATATATATATATATATATATATATATATATATATATATATATATTTATATGTGTGGGTGTGTGTGTGTCAAAAGGTCAAAAGTTCCAAACCCTTGGATAAGTCCGTCATCCAGACATGTCAGAAGCCAAGATTTTCGTTATTTTTGGCCATTATTGGTGGTTTCTTGGAAAACCTGGCCAGGTTTCATAAATTTTTCAAATTTTCCTACACCATCGAAAAGAGCGTAAAAAATTATTTTAGATTTTGAACGATTCTTCTAAGTAAACTAGTTTTTGAGAAAAATTAAGAAATTCGTTGAATTTCTTTACAATAAATACTTCTGTCATGACGCAACTTGAGGCCGGGACTATGGCAGAAATTTGTTTTGAAGTCAACTTAAAACTGCGGTTCAAAATGGCGTCTGTCAATGTAAAAGCGATGAAATTTTTCTTAAATATAATATTTTGTTTGAAATGTTACTTTTATTTTAAATCTAAGTACCGTCGTTTCTTGATATATGTTCGTGGCGACGTTTATGATCTGGGCGGGATTTTTAAGTAAGTTTATCCATTTTTTTTTTTTTTTTTATGCAGAAATAAATTTATAACATACTAAATTCAGTATTTTTTTTAAACACAAATTTTATTACAAAGTCGTTTGGATACAATATTTAATAGTATTTACAAATAATAAACTTAACCCTCTAATATCATTTAAAATAACTAATTTTGAAATGTACAACTGAATACTTATATTCTAATTTTAACAACATCTAGATAGAGAAATTATTCTCGGAAAACGTTGATTTTTCCAAGATTTAAAAATATTACATTACATTCGCGTTTACCGAAGTGCTTTGACGGGACGAATGGAACGCCTAAAATATTAAAAGAGTCAAATTGATTAGATAAATTATGCGAATGGAATTAGCCCTTTTTAAATGATAAAACGGACGGACAAATTGGAAGTTTAATGTGAAATCCCGGATTAATGTTAATTTTAACTGATTTTTCGAACACAAAACCACAACTGAGGTCTTCGGTCGCCACGTGATAGAACTACGGTCAAGAAAAGAAAATTGACGGAACTGAATTTTATAAGGTAAGTAATGTTGTAATTTGTTAATTTTAATTAAATGTAATCTAATGAATTGTGTGAATTATTTTAGATAATCGACATAAATCAACTATAAAACTGAACCAAACGTATCTGGTGAAGATGAAAATTCAGTATAACAATCGTTAAAAGCACTTAAGTTATGGAATAAGAAAACCCGCTGTTTTCGGATGAACGTGGAAAAGGCAAGAGAGTGAGCTTTTAGATAACAATTTCGAGCATGCCTTGATTCCCTTACCACTTGTTTACTTAAAAAATTTTTTTTCGACCATACTGAGTAAAAAATAAATCATTGCGACTGACTAGCTGTTGGTAATATACTTTTTAATTTGTGGGTTTGCGTCCGGGGTATAAATGTTAAATAACTTTTTTTTTGACAGATGATTAGAATTTGATGTTTTGATGGCGAGGTTCATTTCTTTTTTGGTGTTACTTTTGTGATTGTTGGTTGAAAGGGGGCTACAATGTAATACGATGAAACTTCTTATGCGGCCCCTATCCACCGCATAAAAAAGTTTTTTTACAATCTGGACCGAACTATACTTTTTATAGCTATTTATTGAAGTTTTTGAATAAAGAACCTTGTTGCAAACTGGGCCCCTAGTGTACACAAATGGTTTTTGTTGCAGTATGTAGTACTAGCCGAGTAAAACAACAACAAAATTATTTTACTGTATGAACGTGTGTGCGATATAAGATACATTCAATTAAAGTTAGTCAGAAACTGACTCTTCATCGGAGCTATCAAACATTACAAAAATATTTTCTATCTCTTCGCTTGGTGGTTTGAGATGTTTTTCTTGGTGTTTTGCATAACCTAGGTACCAAATGACCGTTAGGCGGCTTGTACACGATCAGTAATACTGTCAGTATTTACTGACAAAAATAATGAATCATTATTTTTATACGTATAATATAAATTATATATACGAATACTTCAGTATTATTAATACACGATCAGTAATAATGTCAGTGTTTCTAAATACTGACATCCTTACTGATCGTATACAGGCGTTAGAATGTGTACACAGCATCCAACTGTACGGACACCATTTTTACATATATAATAGTGTTCTTTGATTGAATCTCTTCCTTCCACATTGTATTAGAGTTTGACTTGAAGTTTCATCTTAAGGTTCCTTTCACATACAATGAGAGGTAGAAACCTTTATATTATTAAGGTACACATCATACTTTACTCACTAGCATGTGTTACAATATTATACAAATGGAGCCCAAATCCCATAGAATTTGAGACAAGGTTCTTTTTTTATGCGATATATACAAGAATTTTTATTATAAAAAAAAAAATAATATTTTGCGCATGATTGATTAGTAAGATATTAAAGCAATGTGGAAAAATTTCCGATTGTTTGGTAGTTTCTTCTCTTACTCTCTTCTTTGCCTTTTCTACTTGTTTTTTCACTTCTATAGACTGCTTCATCAGGTATTCTGAATTAACGATCCGTCACTTGAAGCACCATTCCATCTATCGATCGCAACATTCCTTTGTAATTTTTCGATTTCTCGCGCAAATACGTCTCCATTATAACATTTTCCTTGGAATGCCGAAATTTTCGGCAAGCAAATCCACTGTAATGAGCACATGACCTGTCTCTGTTTGTTAAGACGATTTCTATACTGCTAGTTACTTTGCTAGTAACAACGTAAATGAGATAAGCTAGACGATAACCATGATTTATATTGATATTTAGCAGTGACTCATTACGGAAAAATTGTAAGGGATATGTTTTATGGTGGATGTATATAGTAAAATACCAAAAAGCAATTTTCTTTTAAGATATTTAAAAATATACCTTTAATTCGTACTACTTAATTGTGTTACATTTAAATGATAACGGACGTACACATTCCCTTTTCCAACAATTTTTGAATAAAATTGTTCATATTGTTCATTTAAGCAGCACTACTTAAATTATTTGGGATTTCCAAACTAATATAATTAAATTTGTTTACTTTTTGTCATTTTATTGGTGTATTTATTAACAATTAGAATTATTTCTTCTTCTTTTAATATTGTTATCTATTGTAATAAAATAATATTAACACAATTTTATCGGTGTCAGCGAGGGGCAGTCATATTTTGCCAACTTTTAAGATATATAAACAACGGAATGTGTCGGGTTTTCCAAGCTGGTGTAATTAATTTCATTCTGTAAATGGGCGTTTACCCTAATTCAACAAATTTTAAGGGTAAAAAAAAAAAAGAAAAACAGACAAAAGCGTCCGCAAATTTCCGCAGCTCAAATATGTTTGTAATCTTGTCAGGTTAGTCTCAGGTAGTAAAAACCCTTACTGTCTGCAAATTTCCGCGAATATCATGTGTCCGCAAATTTCATGTCCAAACAATATTTAAATTTATTTCATTTTTCAATATAACAATTAACTAAATTTTCAAAGACACGTCGTTACCTATTTTTATAATTTTTTTACTATTAAAGAGTTAAACTGTTTTAGATAGATATAGGTTATGTTATATGTGATCCGCCAAGGTTCTGGGGTCCCAAAAGTGCCAAAAATTAACTACCCAACCGATTTTGAAAATTTTTTCACTATGAAAAAGCTGAATTATTTTAAATGGATACAGGCTATATTATGAGATCCGCCAGGGTCCTGGAGACCCAAAAAGCGGCAAAAGTTAACTACTCAACAGATTTTAAAAATTTTTTTCACTGTTAGAGAGCTAAATTATTTTAGATGGATACAGGTTATATGAGATCAATCAGTGTCAAATCTTTAGAAATTCTCTATGTCATGTAGATACTGCGATAGGGGTATTTTTAAACTAAAACAATTTTGTTAGAACAAGAACCAGCGGCGATATTATTGTTTAGAACACTTATTGTTTTACATTTTTGGAAAGCCTTTACTTGGTAAGTATCGCAGCAATAAATTAATGGTAGAAATTACTGATATTGATTACTTTACTCACAACTAGATCACTGCTTTATCAGTATCTGCCAAACGACGAAATCATTTAAAAATTAATGCCACCAGCTCCCTTGCTATTAGAAACTAGATCGGATTGATGACCTAATCTGACAAATGGAAATCAAATTTGCACATTATTAGAAATAAGATTCTTTGTATAATATGTACATTATATGGAAAAACTACAGAACTTATTAATATCACAAAACGATTGATAAGTTATCTCAAGAACGTGAAGCCGCTCCTGATTTAAGTGTTTATACTGGTAGGAGATGGGACAGATTGATACACACATAAAATGAGGTGAGACAGCAGTAGTAAAGATAAAGATGAAGACGACGATGATGATGATGATGATGAGGTCATATAGAAATGTTAGTCCGTGAGCATATCTCATATGCGGTGAAGCGAGAAACTGAATTCCACGGAACCAGAATAATTTCAATTGCCGCAGAGTCGGTAACAATTATTTTGTTAGTCTGTCCGTTCGTTATAGTTACTTGCTTGTAATACAACGCTTGAGGACTCAACCATTCACCATTTAGATGCTCTTTACATACATACCCACATACGTACATATACATACATACATATACGCAGATAATATACACACACACATACACACAAATCTGTATCCAAACCTATGTCGTCCCACCCGTCCGTCACTCATTCTGCTACTTGACTAAATAAACTTACTGCATGCATGTTACCCATCATCGGCCATTACATTATAAAATATATATGTAACCATGTCTGTAGTTTATGTATAAATCTAAAACTACCTACTCACAAAAAGCTTTCTTCTTATGGGAAGATATTGATAAGAATTTTTAGCGACTGACGTTGTAAAGAAGTTAAATCATTCTTTCCACTTTTTTAATTAGATATTGATAGGAGTTTGTTAGGAAATACTTTTAGGATCGTTATTTTAAGGTAACCGCACATCTGGCACATCTTTAATCTGAAACAAAAGTCTGTGGCACACAACTACTTAATATGTTAATATTATGCTCAGATATGTCATAATTTTTTTTTATAACCCCCTAGTGTCATGTAATTTCTAGAAGAGCTCGGATGTAACATATTTACTGATATGTAAAAAAATATTTTCCGTACTTATCGTACTTATTTTTTTTAACATGCTCAACTTACCTCACTTGCTTATACTTAATTTATTTCACGTCTTGATTATACACTTCGCACCTAACATACGCACATTTTTTAAAACGTCCACGTTAAACTATGTTTACTTTTGTCGATGACAGTTTTTGAAGGATTAATCTTTCGTTACATTTTTTACAGCCGTATAATTATGATTATCACCAATAAAATTAATAAAAAATGAAGTATTTTTAAGGAATTTCATCTATTTAATAAAAACAAGTTCATTTTTACGAAGTTGTTCAAAATTAACGATGAAAACTTTCGAACGTTATGTAATTTATTTTAGGTTCGCTAAACCACGGCGGTATTATTTTATACAGGCTGTTCCAAAACTACGGGAACATAGACCTACCACGTATTCTAGAGGTCAAAAAACGACGATTGGAACCAACTTATCTATGTACCAAAATGCACCGTTTGCGCGTGAGAGGAGTTCAAAGTTTACTTAAAAAATCAAATTTTTGGACGCTGTTCCGAAATGCGTGAACCAATTTTAATGAAATTTGGTACCTGCGCATTTCCGAGAATGCGCCACTACTTTCAGTAACCAAAGAAACTCAAACAAAATTGGGGAAGGGTTAAAACTACCCACACCGCTAGATAAATTTGTTCAGAATTTTTTTAAGGATGATGATAGGGCTTTGAGATTTTTTTAAAAAGAAGATTTTTTAATTACCTTTATTTTTTGGTTTTTGTAAAAACTTCGTATTTCGCATAGTTTTGGAGGAAAAAAAATTATTTTAAGCACTGATAACCGATACTGTTAGAAGCTAGTTTAGTTTTATTACAGAATTTAGTTGGCGATGGGCACAAAAATAAAAATTTTTACCATAAGTTCTCCACCTTCATTGATGCAAAGGCCAGCACGACGTATAACACTAAAATGTATCCTTCCTAAAATATCATCGTCTTTTCGCAGTGCGTTTTGTGTTTTGAATTTTGTGCTACAGTTGTTCAGTATTATTAATTTTTTTTTAAATGTACGCTTTTATTTTTAAAGCTCCCCAGGTGAAGAAGTCATAAGGACTTAAATTTGGAGTCCGCGATAGTCACTGAATGGGTACTATCAACTGTTGACTAGCAAATTGTTGAATTAGATATTCTCTTGTGGCACGTGCGGCAAATGTAGTGGTGCATCGTCATGTATGAAAAATATGTTTCGACGGAAATTACGGAATAAATTCTCTAAGAACTTTGGAAAAGTTGTTTGGTAGAAATTGCAAGAAAAACTTTTGTCTTCGTGTCCGTAACCAACTAAATTCTCTAAACTAAACTAGCTTCTAACAGAACAGTATCGGTTATCAGTGTTTAAATAAAAATTTTTTTCCTCCGAAACTATGCCAAATACAAAGTTTTTACAAAAACCAAAAAATAAAGGTAATTAATAAATCTTTCTCTTAAAAAAATCTCAAAGCCCTATCATCATCCTTAAAAAAATTTTGAACAAATTTATCTAGGGGTAGGGGTAGTTTTAACCCTTCCCCAATTTTGTTTGAGTTTCTTTGTTTACTGAAAGTAGTGACATTTTCGGAAATGCGCAGGTACCAAATTTCATTAAAATTGGTTCGCGCATTTTGGAACAGCGTCCAAAAATTTGATTTTTAAGTAAATTTTGAACTCCTCTCACGCGCAAACGGTGCATTTGGGTACATAGATAAGTTGGATCCAATCGTCGTTTTTTAACCTCTAGAATACATGGTAGCTCTATGTCCCCGTAGTTTTGGGACCCGCTGTATATTATTTTCAATAAGGATACAATTGGTTCCCTATAGAACTCAAAAATATAATAAAATATAAATTTTTTGAAAATATGACCTGTGGCAAAGGTCGTTTCATAACAATGACTGTGTTACGCATACATATGCATTTTTGGGGATCAAAATTTAAACTGTGACCTCTTGTTTAGATAATATTAATAATTCTGCCAGTCTTTCTGGTGTCATCAATCATCAACGACCCTTTAGATAGGCCTTGATTAACTTAGGAAGCTCCTCTTCAAAATATCTATTAATACCCGCAGCATCAATAATATCCTTAGAACAATGTAAAGAAATTCGTTACACCTTCTTGTCACTTATAAACAACACAAAGACCCATCGTCTGCTAATTTCTTAAGAACTTTTAATGGTTGTTAATTGATGGCTTTGGAACACGTACGTTTCTAAAGTCCTAGACGGTCGCTTAGTTACCTTATATTGTAGCCTTGGACCTATTATATACGTATATTGTAGATAGGTACATACAAGTACATTCGATATATAAAGTTGGTAATACTAATAATAGAGACATTGATGATTGTAAATGTTATGTTTAGAATTTAGTAAGGAACATAAAGTTACCAAACCATATTCTTCATAAACTCCTTTTATGTGTAGATAGTGGACCACATCAAAAGCTTCGACCATATTAGGTCCACATCAGCTATGCACCACTGCACTGACTGTTTACCACATAAAATACTGCCGTCACTATCCTATGTTCTAAACATAATATTTATGTAGTTCTACACATCATTTGTACAGTAGGTATCTAACATATATTTATACATATCGCACGTTCTCTGTCCCAAACACATATATCAAAAATTACAGTTTCCACGAAACATAAAAAACATATTAGATATTGTTTAAGATTTATATATGTTACACTTTTTGATGTTTGCTACGTATGTAAACATGAAGCAGACATTTAAATATTTTAAACTACAAGCTACCGTTGTTTTTAGTAAATACGAGTTTACAGTACACTTTTCTCTTCAATATACAAGTTTATGAAATAAATCGATTTTTTTTTGCATATTCCGACAGTCTAACCTAACCAGTAATTTAAACTTTAAACGCGTTTTTCTCAAAACTACATTTTAAAAATTTGCTACATTTACAGTCGAAAACAAATCATCCGATCGATTAGATTCCAATTTCTTTTATATATGTTTCTCCATACCATGAACAGGGCCGTGGAGAGAAATGGCGTGCCCCGGAAATAAACCTCAAATAAACCAAACATCCCAAAAATAAGTAATGAGCAAAAAAAACTCAGCATCTTTACTGAGCCCATTACCGACAGTTACAGGTTCTGTCCTAAAGTTCGGGACCTGGGGCTGCAACCTCGGCTATCCCACCCCCTCGTTAGGGCTGACCTAAGTCAAAGGAAAAATTATCCTTAACAGAAGTTGTAGATCATGAAAAAATCTACAAGTTTTGTAAGGATCATTTTTTAACATAACCTCAAAATTTCGGAGAAGACTGCGAATTTTCTTGTTTTTTTCTTTATTTCGTTTTATGTTTCCCATTTCCACAAAAATAATTTAATTTTGACGAAACTTAGTGAAAGCATACCTTTCTAGGTCCTAAATAACCAGAAGTTTTTCGGGTAAATAAATTAAGAAGTTTCCAAGATATTCATTTTTTTCGGTCCGGAACACTTTTTTTTCAAGAAAAAATTCTACTTAAAAAACTCATCGCACAGAGTTCTACCGGTGCTCATTTTTTTCGGCTTGACATGTACTTTTTGGTAAAATAACAAAAACTGGTACTTTCATTTAAGAACATGCTCAAAAATGCAAAAGAAAATCAAATAAATAACAAAAAATTTCTCTTGCAACAATGAATTTTTCAGTAATTCTTGACAATCTGGTCAAATTTTTGAAAAATTTCAAAAGCTGATTACACCACTCAATTGTATGGAAAAAATACTTCATTGTTTGACTCGAAACATTATTTTTGTAGAGTATTGCTATAAATATCTAAGTCGAAAAAATAAAGTTTCGAGTCCAACAATAAAACGCAGTTTCTTTCGTATTTTTTCCTATACAATTGAGTGGTGTAACCAGTTTTTGAAATTTTTCAAAAATTTGACCAGATTGTCAAGAATTACTGAAAAATTCATTGTTGTAAGAGTAATTTTTTGTTATTTATTTGATTTTCTTTTGCATTTTTGAGCATGTTCTTAAATTAAACTACCAGTTTTTGTTATTTTACCAAAAAGCACATGTCAAACCGAAAAAAATGAGCACCGGTAGAACTCTGTGCGATGAGTTTTTTAAGCAGAATCTTTTCGTGAAAAAAAAGTGTTCCGGACCGAAAAAATGAATATCTCAGAAACTTCTTAATTTTTTCACCCGAAAATACTTGTAGTTATTTAAGACCTAGAAAGGTATACTTTCACCAAGTTTCGTCAAAATTAAATTATTTTTGTGGAAATGGGAAACATAAAACAAAATAAAGAAAAAAATAAGAAAATTCGCAGTTTTCTCCGAAAATTTGAGGTTATGTTAAAAAGTGACCCTTACAAAAATTGTAGATTTTTTCATGATCTACAACTTTTGTTAAGGATAATTTTTCCTTTGACTTCGACTTTCGCCGGAAATTGCAATGATATAATTTTTAACCCTTTTGGGGCCCCCCAAATCAACCCTCCACCGCCCCTGCTGACGCATTTAGTTTTTTTACGTTTACTATAAGCCGCTTTACGATTTCCACTTATAAAAGTCTAGATAACAATTTTTGTTTTCTCTATGTGTAATTTGATTGGACTATTATAAAAATACTCAAACCTTTCTCTATAATTATTTCTTATTCATTATTATGGTACTTTTTGAATACTAGTATGTTTTATGAAAAAGAATTACTATTTATAGGCTATTGACTACGTACAAAAAAACAGGAGAAAAAGGAACTAATTTGTAACAGGTGTTTTATTGTTTCATATGTTCAGTTGTATCCCAAAGATGATAAATTCACAAAGTGCTATTAAATTTAGGCGTGCGTTTTTACGAACAGCGTAAACTTATCGACGCTTACGTTTTTTAACTATAACTCAAAAACTATGCATTTGTCGTAAATACACATGATATGATTTTTTGTAGAGAATTAAACTTCCTATCGAAATGGCACTTTATGAACTCAAAAAACTTTTTTCTCAACAAAATAAGTCAAAGGAACTATTTAAAAAAAGCTCAAGTTTTTCAATTTTTCTTTTTTTTCTTTTTTTTTAATTTTGAGTAGTACTTGTTTCTAAGTGAATTTAGGTATAGGGACTGGTTTACAAAAAAGAAAGCTGATGTAGTTCCCGTCAGAATGGTGATTGATAAATATATTTTCGATAAAAACCGGCTGAGATACGGTCGTTCAAAGTTACCTTACTTTTTTATAATTTTATTACTTTTGACTTTTATACCCATGTTATTTGTAATTTTTACACACAAAAATTATTTTTATTGAGTACAAAAATTATTTCTGCTTTATCAGAGGTAACGATAGAAGTATTTGCTAAAAATTTTGATATTCATATGATCTTAGGTATAAAGAAAAAAAAACTTTAATATTGTACTAATTTATAGTTCTAATTTTTTTTTTTAAATTACATGTACCTATTATATTTCTCCCATAATGTTTTCAAATTCAATATCAATATCTTCATCAACATCGTTTTGGACATCTTCTGTAATTTCTGGAACATCCGCATTTTCACAATTTAGGCCCATACATTCTTTGCAGAACATGGAGCAGCTAAGTCCTAATTTTCTACAGCCGCAATTTACGTAATATAATTAAATCGTAATTTCTCTTTATGGCATTAAGGCCAACAGTTTAAGTAGTTCTCGGTTACAACCTTTTCAAAAATTATCAAAAAGTACAAATCTTTCTCTAGCCAAATTGCCACCAACTTCTGATGCCCCTAAATATCACGGTTTAAAGACGTTCCACCAAATTCAACAGTGAGAAGGAAATATTTTAAATCCATTTGAGTGGGGTTGGAAAAAATCTAAAAATGGATTAGTGTCAATTAAAACAACAAAACCTCCTACACTGCAGAATTTACTGGAACAAATAGCTTGCGGGTGTATAAAAGGTTGTCACGGAAATTGCGGCTGTAGAAAATTAGGAATTAGATGCTCTATGTTCTGCAAAGAACGTATTTGCGAAAATGCGGATGTTCCAGAAAATTGTGAAAATGCGGATGTTCCAGAAATTACAGAAGAAGATGTCCAAAACGATGTTGATGAAGATACTGATATTGAATTTGAAAACATTATGGGAGAAATATAATAGGTACATGTAATTTAAAAAAAAAAATAGAACTGTAAATTAGTACAATATTAAAGGTTTTTTTTCTTTATATACCTAAGCTCATATGAATATAAAAATTTTTAGCAAATACTTTTATCATTACCTCTAACAACGCAAAAATAATTTTTGTACTCAATAAAAATAATTTTTGCGTGTAAAAATTACAAATAACATGGTATAAAAGTCAAAAGTAATAAAAATTGTAAGAAAGTAGGTAACTTTGAACGACTGTATTTCAGCCGGTTTTTATCGAAAATATTTTGATCGGTCACCATTCTAACGGGAATTACATCAGCTTTCTTTTTTGTGAACCAATCCCTATACCTAAATTCACTCAGAAAAAAGTACTACTCAAAATTTAAAAAAAAAAAGAAAAATTGAAAAATTTGAGCTTTTTTTAAATAGTTTTTTTGACTTGTTTTGTTGAGAAAAAAGTTTTTTGAGTTCATAAAGTGCCATTTCGATAGGAAATTTAATTCTCTACAAAAAAAACATATTATGTGTATTTACGACAAATGCATAGTTTTTGAGTTATAGTTAAAAAACGTAAGCGTCGATAAGTTTACGCCGTCCGTAAAAACGCACGCCTAAATTTAATAGCACTTTGTGAATTTATCATTTTTGGGGTACAACTGAACATATGAAACAATAAAACTCCTGTTACGAATTAGTTCCTTATTCAACTACATAGTCAATAGCTTATTAATTATAAAATAATACAGTAATCTCTAATCTGGTTTTTTTCAACCTCACATATGTAGCATTAGACCTTTTGGTGACCTTAGACATTTGGTAGACCTTAAATGAAAAATGTTAATATTATTTTTATTAATAGTAAGAACACTTTAAATTTTTAGTAACTAGTGTTTATAATTAATGCTATTTTTCATAAATACAAACCGATCAAATACGAAAACATACCGCCAATAATAATATGGTACACATTTATCAACATACTGCGCCTGCGAACTCTAGCGGCAGAAAGTTGTATCTTGATCAAATACGGGTTTGGCTGGTCGTCCATTGGATACGGATATGTATGAAATTTAATTCGGAGGAATACGCATGGAAACGGGCGAACGATCCAAACAGTTGTGAAACAATACGTCCTCGTCCATTGAAAGCGTCTCTTTGTTCGTCCGTTTACATGTGTATTCGTCTGAATTAAATTTCGCACATATCCGCATCCAATGGACGACCAGCCTTATGTGGATAAAAACGTTACTTTTTCAAAAAATTCTTTTATATACGATATACGATGTTTTGTCAGAAAACTAAATTAGGTCATGATACACGAGTTTGAATTTTATTGGATTAATATTTTTTTCATTAACTATTTTGCAATATTTCTTAGTGCATCATATGGGGAAGTGAATTATGTACATGTATGACTTTCTAACTCAAAACATCTAAAAAACCATATACGAGGTTGGGACAGAGAACGCGCGATATGTACTATAGTCAGTATAATAATTAGTAGTTACATATATTTATTGATAGTCAATTTTATTGTTTTGTCGCCCCGCACCACCCTCTTAAAGGTTGGGTCGGATCCGAAATTTTCCCAATATTTGACCCCACTTTTATGGTATTGCTGCCGCACAGAATGAGCCCCACCTACTAAATTTCAGCTCATTCCGTTCATAAGGGGGCCTACACATGCCAAATATAATTTTTATAGTCTCCCAAATACACAATTTATAACCGAGGTTAGATCCTAACTTTTGCTGATAATAATAAATTAGTTTTAAATTGGTTAGAAAATTCCTTGTAGGTATTGAAGGATTAATCACAAGTTAGACTTAAACTTTACAATAAATTAGTTAACTTCTGTCGTTTTTTTAACGTTTGTTTAAAACTATAATTTAACCAGTATACAAAAATTTCTTAACACCGTTTTAAGAACTGATTCATAACATTTGGTTATTTCGTAGTTGAAGAGGAACTTGTAACTTCATAACCTATTCCAAACTTAAAGGTATAATACAACCATTTTATAGCTTACTTTAAATTAGTGGTTATGATATAGCAAATATAACTTATTTTTAGCTAAAGTTTATATACAACCGTTTTGTAATTCATATTAAACTATTAATTACAATATAACCGTTCTAAACTAAAAGTTATATTACAATCATTTTGTACCTTATTTTAAATTAAGTTATAGTACCTATAGAAATTTTATAACTTGTTTTCAGTTAAAGTTTATGTACAACCGTTTTCTAATTTACATGAAACTGATTATAATATAGCCATTATAAACTAAAAGTTATACTAGAACCGTTTTATATCTGATTTTAAATTGTTATAACAAATTTTAGATTTTATTTTTTTGCTATCGAAATTCAACAATAAGGATTTTTATATTTAGGTTAAAAGCCCCCCTTTGTGGAACGGTATCTAATACTGGAACAGTTTTGACATTTACATATTTATTTCTTTAATTAAGGAATCTTTAAATGCGAGGTAAATTTAAATTGAAAAGCAATCATTCTATTAATAATAATTTTTGTTATCAGACGTTTCTTTCAGAAATAACTTCATTAATATGTAAATGTTCATAATTAGATACCGTTCCACAAAGGGGGCTTTTACCCTATATACATAAAAATAGTATGAATAATTTTTGTAAATTGTTTGTATTATATCATTAATCTTAGATTAATCTAAAAAATTTATATAGGTATCATAACTATACAGAATGAAATTAATAGTTTGAAATTTTACCTACATTTAACCATTATACAACGTATTTTAAACTCCTGATTATAATATAACCATTTTGCAACATATTTTAAACTTCTGGTTACAATATAACCATTTTACAGCATATTTTAATTTAACGATTATAATATAATCATTTTACAACAATGGTTCTAATATAACCATTTTATAATTAATTTCAAACCATAAATTGCCCTGAACCACACGCGTCCATATACTTAGCGTCAGTTTCGTTATAACTGTTATAATATATAAGTGATTGGTTTTATTGCAAGCAATTTCCACATATAAATATATTATCTATAAAAAATGAAATCGATGTTTAAAAATAAAATTATTATTCGTAGTACATTTAAAAGAAGTCAAATCAGTGTTAAATAATAATGTGGAAAGCAGCGAAATCGTTCAAAATAATACTCATAATAATATTTTCTAAAATGAAAATAGTGCTGCCATGTTTGTCGATAGTGTTTTGATAAATTCAGAAAATAGGTACTTTTGAATGTTTTGTTAGTGAAAATTATGAAGCGGTTGCAAACATTTCATCTGAAGAGTTGCAAAATGATGATAAACCACGTCTTAAAGATGAAATTAGGAATTGGTCCTTAAAACATAATATACCGACTACAACATTAAATGCTTTACAGCAAAATTATAATAAGTAAATGTTAAATTAACATTGAATTTTACTATTTAATAACGCACATAACATTTAGCAAAAATTTTTATATTTTTTGTATAGTTATACTTTTCTGTATTTAGATTTTTATTTCTAAAAAATATTATTTTAAAATTAAGTACTATGGCCCTATGGGTACTATATAAATATCACATCTATAAAAAATAAGCATACTCTGTTCCTAACAATTTGTTAAAATTGTTAAAATTTATATGTTCTTATTTCTCTGAAACAAAATCTAGAAATTTTAAATAAAGTCAGTATAAATAAAATTATAACTAAATTAAACTGTTATTAAATTATTTATTGAATATATTTACTTTGAAGTTTCAAATAAACAAATTGCTAAAAATAAAGGATTTCAAATATTCTTACTTTAAATATAATTAAACTTATTTCGAAAATTAATGAATAGTTAAATAAATGTCCCTATCTCTATTAAAAACTATCTCTAATTTTTCAATTCGTTATAATACAGCTGTTTTCCATTGTTTATAATAAAACATATTTTTTAATTCAGAAAACTTTATACGTAATTAATGTAATAAATTTATTGTATATACGGTATAAGAAATACATATTTTTGTTACTTGTAAAAATTAATTTGTACCAAAGAATGTTACTTTTATAATTGAATTTAAAATAAATTGATCTTGTAAATTTGAATTGTCTTTTTCTAATTTAAGATCGTCGGATTTAATAGTAAAAAATTATTATTAAACGTTAGCCTAACGTTAGAAAAAAAAGTTGGCTTAATGGTTTCATTTAACGTTATTCTAACGTTAGAAACAATCCACAGAATAACCAAGGTTGTAAGAAAAGTGGACAAAAACGGTTATGACAACGTTTGTCAAACATGCGTGAAACGTTATTGTAACTAATATATAACCCCTTTACTTTAAGGTTATTTTTAAACCTTAGAGTAACGTTAAAAGATAACCATAGTTTAAAGATCTAATTAAACGTCAATCTAACATTAGTAAATAATGTTACTTTAAAATTGTTATTAAACTTTAATCTAACGTTTAAAAATATCGTTGGTTTAACGTTTTCTTATAACGTTAATCTAACGTTAAACTTAACTTAGAATATAACCACGGTTGTAAAAAACTGGGCAAAATCGGTTATGACAACGTTTGTCAAACGTTCGTGAAACGTTATTATACCTAATCTATAACATTTACGGTTTTATAACCCATGTTATATAACAGTTATATAACCGTTGTCTAACTTTAGTTTGTGTATTTGATTCCAGCTGGAATCATTTCCGCCATTAGATAAAATAACATTCGGTTGTGTAATATGAACTATCGTTTTCCGAAATATTTAAAAGCCGTTCTTTAATTTTAAATAGTATTATTGTATCCTGGAATCATTTGGGCCATTAGTTGGTATAGTCATTAAGTCGTGTTATATGATTTGTCGTTTTACGATCATTTGGTTGACCATGTGTACCCGCCATTTTATTATTTTTTTGTTTTCAGACAAAAAGTTGTGTTGTATTGTGGTAGACATGTACTATTATGAACCGTAAAACGTAAATTAAAATACCCCTGTCGCAGCATCTGCATAACATAGCGAATTTCCAAATATTGGGCACTGGCGGATCTCATCTAAGAACTGTACCTATTTAAAATAGTTTAGCTTTCTAAGAGTAAAAGATTTTTTTAAAATCGGCTGGGTAATTAGTTTTGATATTTTTGGGACCCAAGAACCCGAACGGACTTTGTGCAGCATAGTTGTATCCATCTAAAATAATTTAGTTCTCTAACAGTGAAAAAATTTTCAAAATCGGTCGGTTAGTTTATTTTTTACAATAATGGGATCAGTAAACCCTGGCGGAACTCATACAACATAACCTTTATTCATCCAAAATAATTTTAGTAAAAAGTTTATCCTAACAGTAAAAAACGGGTCCTAGGGATCTCATATAACTTATGGTAGTCCGTAAGGTTCTTGTGGACATCATTTAATTACTTAATGAATTCAAATACTTTAATTTACTAACAGTGAAAAAATTTTCAAAATTTTCGACATTCGCTAAAAAAATCATTGAAAAATATTTGATATGTTTCGATCAATTAATGGTCAACATCAGCAAATAAAAGTTACTCAAATCGAAGAAAAGAATGAGTTATTTGTCCGTAGAAATTAAAATACAAATTCTGAAAACGAGCAAAGAAATATTGAAAAAACTAGATCGGCAAAACATTCTGACAAATAACACTACCCAACTAATACTCACTATTTCGAATGAAACTTAAAATACTTATTAAACAGCGAAAAATATTAAATACGTGTTTTTTATTTCGGCTAAATACGCTTTTTAGGGGTAGAAAACACCATTCAACCCCCCTGTAGATGAAAACAGTTATAGCTAAATATTTTTGAAACGATATATTTTCTGAAAAAAGGGCTGAGTACCAAATTTGTAGAATTTAAAGTGATGCACTTGATAGTGACCTTGAAGTCGACCTTGAAATCGATTTTCAAGGTCAGTTGAAAATGATTAGCCGTTGCCGAACTTTGACCATATCCTGTACCTATAAGCAGTAATTTCATGTATTGACTCAATATATCTTCAAAATTGATTTGTTGCGTTATTTTTCTAAAATAAAAAAAATAAAAACCTGACAAAATGGAAAAATAGGCGCAAATTTATAGAAAAAATTAAAAGAAAACATTTTTGTAAGTAATTTTAGAAGTAAAGTTAAGAAAAGATTTAATATCACTCCAATTGTAAGTTAAACATTAACTTTATGTTATATTAGAAATTTTCAAAATTTTTTAAAATTTTTATTGCTACTCTGTAATTATCATATTAGGAATTCAATTGAAAATATGATTACTATTATTTTTCCGGTTGCGATTGAGCAAGTATTTTTCAAAATTACTTCTTGATCACTTATTTTCTATCTTGCATGTGAAATTCGTTCGAATATACTTTGAACCATTTAGGGATGAAAAGTAAACTACTCCTTTTGAAAAATAGTAAATGATTTTCAAATGACTTTGGAAATTTACCCCAAGGTCAACTTCAAAGTCATCATCAAGTGCATCACTTTGAACTCTATAATTTTGGTCCTAAGCACTTTTTTCAGAAAATATATCGTACCATAATCCACTTCTATGTTGATTCCTGGTCTCTTTTCCTGCGTTTCTAATATTTATGTCAATAAAAAAATGTGCTACCGTAGACAAGGATGAATAGGGACGCATTCAGACTTCACACCGTATTTTTTTGTATTTATTTTATGAGTACCTAATCTTTAATATATTAAAAATTTACGCGAAGATGGTCACTTTATCACAGTATCCAAAAAAATTTAAAAATACCGGTGGTTTTTGAAAAATTAACAAAAATCGTATAATTTCTTCTCTATGAAAAATTGGGGTCAAAAGAGACGAGAAAAGAGTAAATGAGGACAACCCATAGGGTCGACCAAAATTGAAATTCTAATACAAAATAATTTCGAACTTTTTGTATTTATACATTCAAAAAAGAAATAATAGGTACTTGATGATTTTCTGTAAAAATAAACGTAGAATCTAAAATAAAGTTTATATACCCCTGTCGTTTACCCCTAAGTTTATATTCCTCCTATTCTTATTTTAGTTCAAAAAATAATTTTTCAAAAGACTACAAGACATAATAATTAATAACAGTGAGATTCTACGTCCGTTTTTCAGACTTTTGTCTAATACAGACGCCACCTAGAATTTTTTTATCTACAAAAACATTATTAGTTAGGAAAATAATTCAAATATGTATCACTAACAATAAATGTCTTAAATGAGTTTAAAAAATCAAAACGATACTGTTTATTAAATTGCGTAAGATCTGACACCGACTATTTAAAAGTAGTCAAGTGGGAGTAAGCTAGTAAATGCAAGAACAGATATGACGAATTTATAAGGATTTTCTTGTACTACAAAATCTTTGAAATATGGGAACGCGTACTTTTTTTTCGTTAATTGTGTTTTATTTTTTTGCACAAAATTTTAAAAATACTATTTTCTTAAGAAAGGGAGGCAACTTTAGTCACAGATATACCTATGAAAAGTTTTTGGTAATCCGGGAAAAACGAAAACACTTTTTAAAATTTTTTTATTGTTAAAATCGAAATGTTCTTTTAAAGAGGGTTAAAATTACCATATTTTACATTAAAATGTTGATACAATCACTCCCTAACTAACTAGCCTTACTTAATATTAGAAAATTGAGAAAAAACACGTCAATTAGATTTTTTTACACAGATTTTATTTGTTATATAATTCAAAAGGATATTTTAAAAATGTGTATGAATGGCTTTCATTAAATAAATTTCAATATATTTTCCAATTATTTTAACAGTGGAATGTCCTTATTAGTGGCTATACTTTCGGCTTGGAGCGAATTAGACGAAGATTTTCTTCTAAAACCAAATTTAATAATTAATTAAAGAAATAAAGAAAAATTGTGGATATCCTACCTTTCAAATATAATCTTTGTTGTATGTAAAAATGTTATTACATTTTTTCAAAAAACTGTAAGTAAACTGTAAAATTTTCTTTACAAATATGTTAAAATAGATAAATGTTTCCTTTTAATGTATTTGTAACTCTTTTTAAATGATTCACCTTAAAATTTTTTAATATTTCTTAATCGAAATTTCATAAAAGAATGTGTCAAAATTTAAAAAAAATTTTTTTGTTAAAAAAAAAATTGAATGTGCAAAATTATTTAATACTAAAATACTCTGTTTATACAATTCTAATCATATATATATATATATATATATATATATATATATATATATATATATATATATATATATATATATATATATATATATATATATATATATATATAGGGGAAGGGAGCCGAATATCGGATGGTTGCCTAATTTTGGATATATCAATATCTGCTATACAAAATAATGTCATTTATCCAGCAGCTCAATTACTATTAATACGAATCTAGATGGAAGCACAGCAGCGACGTCTCTGTGAAAATGGCGACATAACCAGGACATATTTGATTTTTGTCTCAAAAAATATTACATTGTGGTTTTTATAGGCAAAATTTTGAAAAAGTAAGTACTTTATGATGTTATGTCTCCATTGCACTTTATTAATTGCTATATTACTTACCTAAAAAATCAAGTTTTGTAGAAAATTTAGACATTTTTTTAAAATATTTTTATCTGTTTATTTACATGTGTGATTTCTCAATATCGGAAATCCGACTTTAGGGGTCACGTTATGTGAAGTAATAAGGAAGTGGAATATCTTAAAGTTTCAAAACCATTTGGTGTTCCTAAAGGTACATTGGAAGAAAATATCAAAAGAAATGCAGATATAGATGAACTACTGCAAGGTAAGCTTGATCAGAAACCTACCTTCCATACAGAAAGTGAAGATGAGTTAGTAAAATACTGCATAGAAATGGTCAATAGGTATTATCATGGTTTACATTCATCAGATATACGAGTAATGGCATTCCAATTAGAAAAAAGTAACAACATTCCTCGTCAGTTTTCTGATAAAGGGCGAGCTGGTAAAAAGTGGTTGTCGGGTTTTTTAAAAAGACATCCACAATAATTATCATTCCATACACCGGAAGCTACCACAGCCCTTGGCGCCAAAGGATTTACTAAAGAAAAGGTGTTATATTTTTTTGGTATATTGAAATCACAACTTGCAAAAGTTAGCCATGATCCCACCCGAATTTTTAACGTCGAAATTACATTTATAGCTATATTTGCTGATTTTAAAAGTTCGCTAAAAACATAAATAATGATTTGCATTAATTTTGAAGAGACTAAAACTATTTTAAGTTTTTTAAGTTACTGTGATATGTGGGATACCTAATATCGGATATTTGATACCAACAGCCTTATTAATGAGGGAAATAAAATAATACTAACACCATTTTTGCATCACACTAGAATCATTTTAGTAAAACCATATTAATGAGCAAATGTCAAGTAAAAACTTTGTTTTTGTATGCTATTAGTGTTTTATCGTATTAATGAGCCCACTTAAAATAATACTAAGATCATTTTAAGCTTAGTAGTATTTTAAAAATTAAAATCAATTTAACCCGTGTTTTACACTATTTTAAACACTATTTCTATGGTAATAATTTTTTTTACATACTCTTTTTAGCGAATTTCTAAAACTGGAAATTCAGCTTTTACGCCAGGTGTCATGGTGCGACCTAAGCCCGAGACCATATCAGAAATATGTTTTGAGGTCCCTAGAATACGAAAATGATATTCACTAAAATTTATATATATATATATATATATATATATATATATATATATATATATATATATATATATATGTATCCGCGCGATAACTCTCGAACGAAACGTTTAATGCTTATGAAATTTTGTGTGCGAATTCGATTTTCCAAATCGTTGGATGAGTTCGTTAGCCAGACACGTCGGATGCCCAGAAGTAGGTTTTCCGGGCGTTTTTTGTCAACAAAATGAGTTTTTTGCCAGAATTAAGCAATTTTTCAATTTTTTTTTTACACCAAGCCATAGTAAAAGGTAAAATGCATAAAAAATGTTTTTATACCGTTGCTCTAAATTATTTACTTTTCGAGAAAAACTAGGAAATATGTCGTTCTCTATTTCACTCGCACTCGCATTCTTTTTTTTTTCTCTCATTTTTTGCGAGCTAAATTCGAAAAAAACCGCTTTATAAGTAGCGTGTCATGATTTTTTCAATCCAATTTAACGATTCGGCTATATTCTATTTCTCTGTCAGTTAAATGTTTTTATAATGTATCTCTGTTCCATTTTTTTTGACAAAAAACCTCCCGACGATATCTGTTATGTGATATGATCAGAATTTTGATTATATTTACACCTTCCTAAAATTAATAAGAGTTTGCTTCAATCGTATAAAAATTACGTTAAATCATATTCAAACAATAATATTTTTACGTAATTTTCTATCCAATTGACAATACAGTTATGATTAGAATTGTATAATCAGAGTATTCTAATATTAAATAATTTTGCACATTCAATTTTTTTTTTAACAAAGAAAAATTTTTTTAAATTTTGACACATTCTTTTATGAAATTTCGATTAAGAAATATTAAAAAATTTTAAAGTGAATCATTTAAAAAGAGTTAAAAATAAATTAAAAAGGAAACATTTCTCTATTTTAACATATTTGTAAAGAAAATTTTACAGTTTACTTACAGTTTTTTGAAAAAATGTAATAACATTTTTACATACAATAAAGATTATATTTGAACGGTAGGAAATCCACAAATTTTTTTTTATTTCTTTAATTAATTATTAAATTTGGTTTTAGAAGAAAATCTTCGTCTAGTTCGCTCCAAGCCGAAAGTATAGCCACTAATAAGGACATTCCACTGTTAAAATAAATGGAAAATATATTGAAATTTATTTAATGAAAGCCATTAATACACATTTTTAAAATATCCTTTTGAATTATATAACAAATAAAATCTGTGTAAAAAAATCTAATTGACGTGTTTTTTCTCAATTTTTTAATATTAAGTAAGGCTCGTTAGTTACGGAGTGATTTTGTCAAAATTTTAATATAAAATATGGTAATTTTAACCTTCTTTAAAAGAACATTTCGATTTTAACAATAAAAAAATTTTAAAAAGTGTTTTCGTTTTTCCCGGATTACCAAAAACTGTTCATAGGCATATCTGTGACTAAAGTTGCCTCCCTTTCTTAAGAAAATAAAGTATTTTTAAAATTTTGTGCAAAAAAATAAAACACAATTAACGAAAAAAAAGTACGCGTTCCCATATTTTTAAGATTTTGTAGTACAAGAAAATCCTTATAAATTCATCATATCTGTTATTGCATTTACTAGCTTTTACGCAATTTAATAAACAGTATCGTTTTGATTTTTTAAACTCATTTAAGAGACATATTTGAATTATTGTTAGTGAGACATATTTGAATTATTTTCCTAACTAATAAATTAAATTCTGTAGACTGATGTTTTTGTAGATAAAAAAAATTCTAGGTAACGTCTGTATTAGACAAAAGTCTGAAAATGGACGTAGAATCTCACTGTTATTAATTATTATGTCTTAGTCTTTTGAAAAATTATTTTTTGAACTAAAATAAGAATAGGAGGAATATAAACTTAGGGGTAAACGACAGGGGTATATAAACTTTATTTTAGATTCTACGTTTATTTTTACAGAAAATCATCAAGTACCTATTATTTCTTTTTTGAATGTATAAATACAAAAAGTTCGAAATTATTTTATATTAGAATTTCAATTTTGGTCGACCCTACGGGTTGTCCCCATTTACTCTTTTCTCGTCTCTTTTGACCCCAATTTTTCATAGAGAAGAAATTATACGATTTTTGTTAATTTTTCAAAAACCACCGATATTTTTAAATTTTTTTGGATACTGCTGATAAAGTGACCATCTTCGCGTAAATTTTTAATATATTAAAGATCAGGTACTCATAAAATAAATACAAAAAAATACGGTGTGAAGTCTGAATGCGTACCTATTCATCCTTGTCTACGGTAGCACATTTTTTATTGACATAAATATTAGAAACGCAGGAAAAGAGACCAGGAATCAACATAGAAGTGAATTATGGTACGATATATTTTCTGAAAAAAGTGCTTAGGACCAAAGTTATAGAGTTCAAAGTGATGCACTTGAAGATGACTTTGAAGTTGACCTTCAGGTCAATTTCCAAAGTCATTTGAAAATCATTTAATATTTTTCAAAAGGAGTAGTTTACTTTTCATCCCTAAATGGTTCAAAGTATATTCGAACGAATTTCACATGCAAGATAGAAAATAAGTGATCAAGAAGTAATTTTGAAAAATACTTGCTCAATCGCATTCGGAAAAATAATAGTTAATCATATGTTCAATTGAATTCCTAATATGATAACTATAGAGTAGCAATAAAAATTTTAAAAAATTTTGAAAATTTCTAATATAACATAAAGTTAATGTTTAACTTACAATTGGAGTGATATTAAATCTTTTCTTAACTTTACTTCTAAAATTACTTACAAAAATGTTTTCTTCTAATTTTTCCTATAAATTTGCGCCTATTTTTCCATTTCGTCAGGTTTTTATTTTTTTTATTTTAGAAAAATAACGCAACAAATCAATTTTGAAGATAGATTGAGTCAATATATGAAATTACTGCTTATAGGTACAGGATATGGTCAAAGTTCGGCAATGGCTAATCATTTTCAACTGACCTTGAAAATCGATTTCAGGGTCACTATCAAGTGCATCGCTTTAAATTCTACAAACTTGGTACTCAGCCCTTTTTTCAGAAAATATGTCGTTTCAAAAATATTTAGCTATAACTGTTTTCATCTACAGAGGTTGAATGGTGTTTTCTACCCCTAAAAAGCGTATTTAGCCGAAATAAAAAAAACACGTATTTAATATTTTTCGCTGTTTAATAAGTATGTTAAGTTTCATTCAAATTGGCGAGTATTAGTTGGGTAGTGTTATTTGTCAGAATGTTTTGTCGATCTAGTTTTTTCAATATTTCTTTGCTCGTTTTCAGAATTTGTATTTTAATTTCTACGGACAAATAACTCATTCTTTTCTTCGATATGAGTAACTTTTATTTGCTGATGTTGACCATTAATTGATCGAAACATATCAAATATTTTTCAATGATTTTTTTAGCGAATGTCGAAAATTTTGAAAATTTTTTCACCGTTAGTAAGTTAAAGTATTTGAATTCATTAAGTAATTAAATGATGTCCACAAGAACCTTACGGACTACCATAAGTTATATGAGATCCCTAGGACCCGTTTTTTACTGTTAGGATAAACTTTTTACTAAAATTATTTTAGATGAATAAAGGTTATGTTGTATGATTTCCGCCAGGGTTTACTGTTCCCATTATTGTAAAAAATAAACTAACCGACCGATTTTGAAAATTTTTTCACTGTTAGAGAACTAAATTATTTTAGATGGATACAACTATGCTGCACAAAGTCCGTTCGGGTTCTTGGGTCCCAAAAATATCAAAACTAATTACCCAGCCGATTTTAAAAAATCTTTTACTCTTAGAAAGCTAAACTATTTTAAATAGGTACAGTTCTTAGATGAGATCCGCCAGTCCCCAAAATTTGGAAATTCGCTATGTTATGCAGATGCTGCGACAGGGGTATTTAATAATAGTAATTCTATGTATGCATTTGAGAATTAAGTATTGGGGTTTTTTTTATTAAAAAATTAAAATGAATGAGATTAATATAAACGAAGAAATTTTTGAAGTGTAAAAGTTAATTTACTAGGCGTTGAATGAAATTAAAAAATATATGTGCCACGTGTTGATCCACTGTAACTTTTGATGGCCCTAGTTTTAAGAAAAGATCTCGAATAAGAAAAGACACTGCTTGTTTTGTTATAAATTTAATTCGTAAAGATGTGACTCAAATTAATAATAATCCTGAAGAAAGACTTAATGCCGCTACTCAAATAATGACTGCAATAAGATATTTAGCAAAAGGTTCATATGAACAAGATGTAGACGATTATTCGCTCAGTTACGACCACAATTTATTCAATTTCCCCAACAAAACGAATTACAAGAAATAAAAATGGGGTTCTATGAAATCACCCATTATCCGTTAGTAATTTTAAAATAATGAATCCATAAATATGAAAATAAAATAAAAAAAAAAAAAAAAAAAAACTTGGATAAAATTTTTTTGTAATTCTAGCAAGTCACAAAAATAGTAAACAATAATAATAAACCATGGCGACAAATGCGTTTGATATCAAATTTCTAGTTTTTACACTATATTTTATTTATACTGACGCTTTACTTAATATTCTAATTTTACTGTTTAATGAATTAAAAATGCATTGAAAAAATTAAAAAAAGTTAAACGTCACATTTCTGTTTGTATTTCTTTTAAATTTTATACCATCATATACCTCTTATCTTCACCAGAAACTGGATATTTATTAAGAAACATTTTTAATTATTTTTACGTATGTGCCTAAATATTAGAAACTAGCCGTATGCCCGATGGGATTTCCCATCGACAACATCTATTTATTGGGTACTCACTTTTAATGTTTTTCAAAAGCCTAAATCAATATCCACGTTTCTAACTTCAAAAATGACGAACTTCCCATACGAACTTTCATTTTCTTTTTTAACCCCTTAGGGAATAAATTGCCAGAAACGTTTAGACAACTGACTTTTATTTATAAATAGAAGCCTAAACGCCAATTTTCATAACTTTTGTGCTTAATTTCGTCCTTCTAAACCCAACAGTTGAGGTTATGCGTTGTCTGTCAGTCAAAGTTAAAGATTGATTAAATAAAATATTATTTATTTTAATAGCCATAGTAACATATTTTTAAATTCCACTAACTTCAAAAATAACGAAATTACATACAAATTTTCATCCCCTATTAAACCCACTTAGGGAACGAATTTTCAAAAATCCTCCCTTAGTGCTCACCTACGTTACGTAGAGAACTCCTATGCAAAATTTCATTCTTCTAAACCCAACGGTTTAGGCTGTGCGTTGTCTGTCAGTCAGTCAGTGTTAGAAATTTATTAAGTAGATATATTATTTTCTACAGATATTTTTTTTTTCAAAATGCAATATCATGCAACCTTACTGAACGCAATCTTTTTAAAATCGTTTTAAAAGAATTTTCACTATGAAAATCCGATATTAGGAGCCTACTTGGTTAAGATCTGAATTTCTTATTAAATTGAAATACGTAATTTTGTGTACGATTTAACACTACTGTTGTCTAATTCGTTTAAAGTTCATATAATATATGGAACCAAGATTACGTACACAAATTTTTTTCATAATTTTAAACAATATTTTTTTCCTAACTTTAAAAAAGTATCCGATATTCGGGTCCTTTCCCCTATATATATATATATATATATATATATATATATATATATATATATATATATATATATATATATATATATATATATATACACTAGCGGAAAAAATTAAAGAATCGAAAAAAATGTTTTGAGATCTTACCATAAAAAAATTTTCAAGGTAACGTGTATCGCTCAATCTTAATAAATTCACTGAAAAGAAAATTTTCGAAATTTTTTCGGTTTCTTTTTTGATCCACGGACTTGGAATAAAGTTTTCGACTTAACCACCATATGGACCGGATAACTTGTTTATCACTTTTAGACCTTTATACGACCACTTCTCGCTGTGATATCGGACTTTCAATGGAAAAGGTTCATTTCGTCTTTGACCATCGATATCTCAGTAACCAATGATCACACAGAAAATTGAAGATGGGTTTTATAAACTCGAATAAATTCTCTACAAGGATTAGCCATTGTTTTTTCGGAAAAAAATTTTTTGCATACTCTACATGAATTTGAAAAATTAAGGAAAAAAGAGTTTTTGGTGGCTTTTTGGAAAATCAAGCGCTGAATTAAAAATATCGAGCAAACGATTAATGTTAAGTGTGCCTTTTACAGTTCAATATACTCACAAAAACCCCACCGAGTTTCAATTTAATCCATCCAGCGGTTTTTTTTGTTTCATTCGATTGAATTTTTAAAAAAATTAAAGGATCATTTTTTTGCTCTTAAACTTTCATAATCTTGAACAAAAGGAAAAAAAAATTGAGGTCCATCGCTCAGACGGAACGCACCTTATTACTATGTTTACTGATACTGTAAAATCATTGCGGACAAAATGCACCATTTTCTAAGAATTTTGCTCTCGAGCGAAACGCATCGACACCGTTATAATAGATGCCCACCGACAATTAAACACACTTTTTGAAAAATTGTCAAATACAGTATTACTGAATTTTCCTTGTTTATTTATTTATTATGGACCAACCACTTTTTCGCCAAGGTTGGACGAGATTCCTCGCCGAGTTCCTCGCTGAGGTTCGCTGAGGTGTATGAATAGCATTATAAACACCAGCCACGAGGCACAACGAAATGGTCGTCTACATTCTCGTACTCTGCCAACCTCGTGAGAATGTAGTTGGTCCTTTATTTTCTACCGACTCATATTCCCCCCTGTCTGTAAATGTACATTATAATATAACAATACACCACAGGCATATACGAAAGTATATGTGACAGTAATATGAACATATACACACGAGGGTAACATACGCACAAATACTACTCATGAACATCCCCTTTCCTTATTTGAATAAAGAGGAGTGTGTCTAGACTAAAGCATGTAACATAACAGTTTTAATTCCGCTATTATGTAATAGATGTCTCGCACATAAAAGTTTCGTTTCTCGAATTTAAAATATAAACTAGGATTCTTAACTTACGGTACTAAATTATTAATGAGAATTTAGTATTGATACTTGGACAGTTGCTTGTTTAATAAGATACCTATTGCAAAAAATTGGAATAAAATATATTTTGACGAAATAATTTGACTTTCTAAAAAAATAATATTTATTTTACTACTTTTAATATTCGTAATAAACAGAACAAAAAAGTATTTTGAAGCAATAAAGTTGTATGCAGACGATGTTCTAGAAACAAACTTATTTTTATGGTTACCGATTTTGAAATATTTAGAGCTATTAAATTACTGGCAGAAATGTTAACTGGATGCAGTTAAAATTTGAATATTGGATTGAATTTGGTATATATAGCGCAAACTTTTCTTTAAAAAAAAGTAAATAAATGAAATAAAATGCATTAATATAGCAGTATTAAAAAAGTTACAACTGAGTATTTTTCGAAGATGTACTGTAGATGGGTATAGAATTTTTGCGATGCTTTAAACTAGAATAAACTACTTTTTTAAATCAGTGACTAGGTGCCGATACTGATTTTTGTTATTGATACCACTTTGCAAATACTTTGCCTGAAAATTAAAATACCTACATTAAATTCGATTTTCTTTTGTCCAGAGCCCGTCCCAGATATATAGTTTTGTTTTCTTAACATTCTCAGTATGGCATTCATATTATACTGGACTCTTGCTTTCATATTTAGGTATAATTATTAGAATATTAAACTATTTTAATTTTAACTACATTTGAGGCACAAATATCTTTTGGTATAAGTATTCGAATGTCAGGCAGCAATATTTTAGTCAGAACCTATTCATAAATTGTAGAAAATAGAAAAAAAACATATAATAGGTAACTACAACACTCTATTTTTGAAGGATTTTCGACTAGTATATCTAAATAGTTTTAAAATATTTTGTATATTCCTTTCGTCGCCAATATGATGTTTTTTTCATGTCATTTAATTTGAAAGAATTTTAAATTTTTTGTTATATTTTTTTTTCTCAAAAACCCTTATTTTTATTGTCGTACTAAAAACTTTATAAAATTTTATAGCAAGATAGGATTAATAGCATACCTTCAGTTTTTTTTAGCTTCAAAATGGGTGAGGGTGACTTAAAATATAAATTTTCCCACTTGGAAAGAGCAGGGGCAAAATTTCGAAAAATCTCATTTAGTATGATTTCTAAAAATTTTAATCTGCAACAACTTTGTCCTGAACTTCTCTTTTAAAATACTCTCATCAACCGCTAAAAATGTCTCAAATTTTTCGTTACTTTTGAACGGACTGGTCTTTTTCGTTGGACTCTTTTGGGTATTATTCATAAATTATTACTATTAAGTCCCTTATCAATTACTGACAACCCTCAATCTTCTGTATGTATTATATTAAACACCAAACAAGAAAGTCTTACAATTATGTCGCTAGTTTTTTTTTTAAAATTTGATTCTTATTTCTTATATCTCGTTCACACCGAAGCGGTAAGTAGTAAATTGAGCGCATAAGTAGAACTGAAAAATATAATAGCTTGATAGGTGCATAAAGTAACCTACTTATGCTTCGGTATGAATAATTTACTGCTTCGGTGTGAATAACTTTTTAATTAATTTAAGTGGTGCCTATTGATAAAACGATTTACAAAGAAATTGCATTTTTTTTTTATTGGTAATAGATGTGACTAAAGGTCTTCTGTTTAAGCATTTTGTAGCAAAATATGACAGAACTTGTCCATAAAAATGGCTGAATTCATTTTTACAGAAAGCTATATTTTTGACCCCCCTGAATGGATAATTTTAGTAACACATTTTAACCTTTGTTGAGAACCGAAATATATAAATGGTAGAAGTAAAATTTAAGATAACCACCTGGTGACATGTTGTTAGTCCACATAAAATATTACTTGAATTACTTATGTAAAATAAATTGAATCAGTGTTTACCGTTTTATCCTCTTTCATTTTTTGACAAATTAAAAAAGGATAACCAAAAAATGTTAATATTGTGTCTAAACAAGTTTACCTTCTCCTGTCTTTTTCATTTTATTAAACACTAAAGAATTGTTCGAATATTCCAACCTCCTTATTGTTGTGAAATGTAATGCCGCCCAACACACACGCAGTGGTAGGGGTTAAAAATGTAGAGGGATGGAAACGACAGCCAATAGCCAAACTACCCACCAGTTACAACGATCGCCAGGGGGTAACTAAATTTATACGCACACAGCCACACATACAAAAGTGGAGGGATATTTCACCGGACACAAAACACAATATTGTGTTGTCCGGGACTCCGACCCTTCTTTTGTCTTTATCATATATGTATATGTATGTATATGCCCGTTCTATATCTATCTAGAGGTGTACATTGTACAATACCCATGGTCGGTCCTCACATGTTTTCAATTCTCTTAGTTTGTTTTGGGGTTAGAATATTTGCTTTGCTGTGATATTTTTTCTTTTATTTGATATTCGACCAGAAATTGTTGAAATAGTATGTATACTGCAGCATCTTTACCTAATATTTTCCTGGTACGAAAACCTTTAAACATTGTTAGTTATTACCATATTACACATATTACTTCTATGTTCAAATAAATTTTTATTTAACGTTACCTAACAAAAAAATTTCGTTACTTTTTTATACAGTGAATTTTAAAATGCGGCCCGCGTTTAAAGATAATGAAATGGAATCTTTTCAATCCATTTTGCTTATTATAATCATATCTCCAAAATCTTTTCGAATATAATTATGTAGTTTGGACTAATGAAATTACAAGAAAAATATTGAAGTCGATATAGATTGCGCGCATAAACAATATTATTGACAATAATTCAAATATTATCAATACTATTGAACTACATTGTAATACGAATATTGTTCGGTTTCCTGTTGTTTCCGACGGTGTCGCTTCCGACGATACTCAGGTATATGAATTTGACCCATTAATTAGTAATTCAGCTGATAACTATGTAAACCGTTGGTATTGTAAATGACACTGGTATTATGAAACAAAAAGTTTGATCAATTGAAAAGTTTATCGATCTCCTAAGCTAAACTCTCCCACTCTTATCCTACCTTAACGTAATGTAACTCAAATAATGACGTCCAGAGTGGCAGGGTACCCCATCCGGTACCGTTTAATTTATTCTATTTACTGTATTTCATCAAGCGAGATGTGCAACGTTACCAAATCCACAATTAGTTGGGATATTTCTTGATAAAATTCTATGAAGACATAAAACCGTCGGAAATAATAGCATTTTAGCTTCCCGTCGGAAACAACACGTCACCTACTATGTAATGCTGTCAATAAGATTGCATCTGTGAAATTTTTCCTTAATTTTGGTTTATTTTTTAGCGAATTTCCAGAATGGAATTCAGCTATTACAGAATTCCTAGAAAGAGATTCCTAGAAACCGAAAATAATATTCACTAAAATTTATATACCTACGTGTATATATATATATATATATATATATATATATATATATATATATATATATATATATATATATATATATATATATAAATTTACATATTATACCGCACAATAACTCTCGAACGGAATATCCAATTTTTACGAAATTTGATGAAAACATTGGAAGTCCCAAACCCTAGGATGAATTCTTCAGTCAGACACATCCGATGTCCGGAACTTAAAAAATGAGTTTTTGTCAATATCTGCCAAAATTCAAAAGTTTTTCGAAATTTTTTATACCATTACAAAGAGGGTAAAAAATCAAATAAGATACTCTGATACGCTTTTGAGCCATTATCCTATGTAACCGGATTTTCGAAAAAAAAAAACAACTTAAAAATAATCAGATTCACTATGTTATGCATGATGCTGCAGCCTGTAGACGTCCGTAAACTCTGGAGACTGTTTATGTATTATGTAACATAAATTTACCATATTTGTGTTAGGGTTCCGAAGAAAAATCTGAAAACTCTCGTAGCTTCATAAGATCTCAATAAATAGCAAGAAAAAGAAATTAACAATTGAAAAGTGGAGATGAAAATTTTTTCTCCACGTATCACATCGTGTTGGATATAATTTAAAAGGGTTAAGTGAAGTTGAGATTCCTTTTATTATTTTTCATAGTTTTTTAATATTTTTTTACACCTTCGTAAGGAGCGGAAAAAATCACATAAGTCAGATTTTTCCACCTTTATCTTATGTAAGCAGGTTCTCGAGAAAAAAAATATTTTCATTCTTATGATTAAGTACGTATCTTTCTGTAAGCTCTCTGTATCTTATTTCCACGTTATTCTTTTAAAAATGATTGTATGTAGGGTAGGGTCGTGTAAGACGACGGGCTTAACATTTAGGTAGCTATAAAAAAAATAACGGAAAATGTTATAGAAGTAAATTGTATTTATTCACCTTAATGATTAATTAACGTTGGGATAAAAGGATCTTTATTACCTATAAACTCAATACCGATTGAGTTATTAAAAAAAAATTCACAAAATGGCACGCTTATTAAAAAGCTTGAAACTTAGCACAAATCACATTTAAACAATCCGGCACCCACGTAGCAGGTGAATTTATTATATTAGCACTTCTCCATATTTTTCGTTATTCTAAACAGCGGATCGTACCCAAAAAATAACGAAATTTTTGAAAGTTTAATTGAAGAAAGTTATGGGTATTCCAAACGAGTAGAAGAGCTATGACAGTACGGCGGCACAGCAGGTCGTCAAAAGTATGGAAACACCCTGATCCAAACGTGTGCCCACAGTTTTGACGCCGTATTGTACTTAATGCTATAGTACACTACCGTGTCAAAAATGTGAGTACCCCTTGGATCAAGGTGTCTCCATATTTTTGACCACGCAGCTGTAATAACTCTTTTACTTACTTTTTATAAATTGGTTATAACTGGTTAATTAAATCAATGTTATGTAAGCGAAAATGGAGAATTTCAAAAGCATTTTCTATATTATAAGTGCCTGTACTATTAATTAGAAACGTAAAATCACACTAGAAGTATAAATTTACTTTAGAGTTTTTATGGTAATTCGTTAACCAAGGACAATAAGAACATTTTCAGAACCTTTCTCTTATTAGATGATAATAATAAATTGCTCACTCTTGACATGATATTTCAATATTCTAATTGAACCAAATGTAGGCATAACAAAGGAAATGGTCACTAGAAAAAGCAAAGTTTATCAACAAACTGAAAGTTATAATATTATATACATAGTCGAAGAACTCTATCATTAAGCCCTGAATGCATACATACATACATGTACCTACTTATCAATAACAGTGGTTATACATTATCGGGCATTAACTAAAGGCAGTAACAAGCATACAAATTCAATATAATTTGAAGCAAAAACAAAGTTTCCTTACTCTTGTGCCACGCCAATTCATTCAAGTTCGACTACGAAAACTTTTAGCTGATTGTCCGTTCCAACTTATTTTATACATAATATAGGTACACTGTGCACACAAATTTGTCTTGCATTTCAGTAAACCATGTTTCGAATTAATTAATTATTATTAATCACTTCATTTTAATAAAGTATTTTATAACTAGTATAACCTTTTTGAACTCATTGTAAAGAAATTATTACTCTTCTTCTGTATCATAGGTAGATACATCTGTTTAATTTAAGAACATTTTTTTAACTTAAATATTTATCTCAATACTTTCTAAAACAAAAAGAATAAAATTGACCTAGGCACTAATAGTGGAATACTAGAATAACAGATTTTTTTCGAAAGGAAAACTCTCCTGTTCTAATTACTGCTTTAGAGTCTTTCTATGGTTCTGGAACTCACGAAACAGAAAAAAATTTCAATAAATAGGGTGAAAAATATAATTTCAATGGAAATAACTTTGATCATCTTTTTTATGTGGATGGTCGCCGAATTATATGTATATGTATGCAGTAAAGTGATTAAGTTGTCCTCTTGGATATCCGTGTGTGTTTTTGACGAAGTATCGTTATTAAAACTTTCCGATGTGCCGGGGCATAACATTGGACCGCACGCATGCAATTAAATTAAATCAATAAAATAGATACAATGAATATATCAAAATTTCGAAAAAACGCCGCGCTACGAAATCTAAGAAGGTGACGACTACTAAAAAACGAATAAGCGAGAAGAATGTATGTATGAGGAATGTTTGAGACATCTGTATGATTCCAGGATAGCGGACTAAATAAATATAAATAGTTTTTTGGGCTTAATCGATTTTAATACAAAAAATTAGAAAAAATATTTAAATGTCTTTAATTCAAAACCACATTTTCAAATAGGCTCCCAGGCTGCAGCCCGTAGTACTCTATTAATTATAACGTATAAGAGCGCGTTGGAAACCTAACATTTTTTTTAGTCCCTAAATCAAAAAAGATTCATCCCTTATAAGCCCGCTGTAAATTTCAATCTCTTTTTACAAACAAGAGCAATAAAAAATTCCGCGATTTTCCGAAAGCTTACAGTTTCCTATTTTTTCCTAAACCGATGCAATTTTAATTTTAGAGACTCAGAAAATTTGTTTTCTTCAAAACCCCGTCTGATTTTTCAATTATCGACCATCCGCTGAAGCTGTGTACTGTGCGCCGCAAAAGATGATTTTTTAAGTGTCAACTTTGACACTACGTGTAAAAATCATCGTCATTGGGAAAAATAAAAATAATTTTTTTTGTACTTAAGGGGGGGTAAGGTTTTAAAAGCGAAAAAAGGCATATTTTCATGATTTTTTTTTTTTTGGAGATATGAATAATGTTGGGTTATTTATTTCATATACACGTTACAATATAACATCTGAAGTATCTTTGAAAAAATTATCAATTACAAATATCGATAAATAAGTCCGTGACAGCGAATCTCCGGAGGCGCCTCGAAAAAAAGTTGTTTTGCAATGAACATCATAACTTGGTATAGTTTTTCAATATTTAAATGAGATGACTTTTCAAGTACGGCAATAATCAGCAGTATTGTTCGCAGCATGCTAGGTACCTACTTATCTATATGAATGCAAAAAGAAACCGTCGCTTGTAAAACAGATAACAAATTTAAATACAATTGGAGTGAACATAGGGTGGTATTTGTTGTAAGCAATAAAATAATTTAACATCTTGAAAGTTTATGGTCACTAATAACACCCTCTCGAAAAGTCATCCCAAATATTGTTGGAAAAGGTATACCGGATCATCCGAGGCAAAAAAATCGAAATGCGTTTAAAAGGCGATATATTTCCCTAGGGAGTCAGGAAGAGTTTTTTGTATTTTTTCGATTTTTTTATTTTTGGCAGCATTTTGAAGTGAAAAACGCAATTTTTGCTAAAAATTTCGGTTAATTTGTTATTATAAACTGGAAAAAAATAGCAAAAAAAAAAAACTCGACCTGATTACCTGTTGATTTATGTGTAAAAACAGTGTACAAAATTTCAACAAAATTGGTGAAGTAGATTTTGAGTTATGATGTTCACGAACTTCAAAAATGTTGTTTGCGAGAAATGGATTTAAAGTTTTTTATACTCAAAAATCCAAAACTAAACATCAATAAAATGATATAATTTTTTATACTTACGCAGGTAATTATAGTATTTGTTTTGTATAAGATTTGTAAGTATAAAATTAAATTTTATACTTACCAGGTAGGCGCGTCACGCAGCTACCAGGCAGGTATAAAAATCGAGCTTGAGGGCCGGTCGCTGGAAACGCTGTATCTTCATTAGTTTTGCTCGGATTTACTTGAAATTTTGACACAACACGCTCGACATGTTCTACATTCAGAAAAAAAAATTAAAACAAATGCAAAAAAAAAAAAGTTTAAAAACCTTATCCCCCTTAAAGGAATGTCTGATAATGTGTAAGTGGTTTCAGATCAATTGCATATAAAGTTTCTCTATTGTGCCGTTTATTTTGCTTCTACATAACGCTGAATAACTTCCTAAACATCCAATCTTTTTGATGTCTAATTATTTTCATTTTTCTTGTAATTTTCGAGGGTTATCACTATTCATAAATTTTATGTACGTATTTATACATAATAATCGATTAAAAAATTACGAAGATACTAAGTGCTTAACTGCCTGCTAATAACTACATTTTGTTTTATTTTTGTACAATAAATTATAAAGTATATTTAGGCCATAGTTCTAAACCTAAGTCAATTCATCGAAATAGCTGTATATACTTATTTATTTATAGTACCTATACCTATATCTACACAACTATCTACATACATATAACCACTTGCTATAGTTAGTTAAACATACTGAGACCGAAAATTTAAACTTTCGCTGTTGTTATAATGTTACTTATTATTACTATTATATCATTTTCCTTACATTTCAATACTCATCTATATTTCATTCAAAATGATCGAAAAAGTAAATATACATGGGTCATTATTTGCTATTTGATTTTTTTGAGACATTTTTTAAAATAAAAAAAAATGTTTTAGAAAAAACTGCCACTTAATATATCAAAAGTTTATCGCTTTTGTAGTGCCATTTATGAATGGGCCAGTCACTTACAGAATATTTTAAAAATTATAAGCACCAGAGGAAAACACTGAGCAGGGGAGTGACATCCTATACATAGGAGAGACAATTATTCCAGAAGAGTGAGAAATCTGCGATTATTCTGTATAATAAAAAGTTATAACAGTTGTATGGAATATTTTCAATAATAAAAAAAGAAAAAATAATAAAAAATCTCAACATTTTTGTGTTTATAAAATTAAAAATTAGAAACTAGAATCAGGTCCTTGAAACATATATTAGATCAATACATACAGATGTATTTTAGATAACAAACCCGGTAATAATTGTTCAAAGTCAAAAATGTCACTTTTCTGGCGTAACCAGTGATATACATGGATGGCCAACTATGTACCTATTTTTGAAGCAAGTATGTTGTAGACAACTGTGATCTATGACAACAGAAACCCCAATATAAACAATTGATAAGAGTGTGACAACAACACACTTAAGGTGATGCTATCTTTTTTTACTGCTGACTCAAAATTAGCATTTGTTTAACAAATGTATTTTGTCATTCATTAGATAAAGACAAAATATAGTTTAGAAATACAAATGACTGCTATCATCTTTTTCTTTAATGACTATTTAACTTTTTAAACGATTTTTTAAGTTGCCTCTCTATGTATCTCTATGGGCGTAACTGTCCCTCACACATATATATATATATATATATATATATATATATATATATATATATATATATATATATATACAGGGTGTAAAGTAAATAAGTTTCATCCTTTTGAGAGATGGTTTATCTCGGTGTAAAATTGCCGAAGACATAAAAATTTTTTCGGAATTCGCTATCTGAGAAAATCGCATCCCAGCCAGCTCATCGTTTAATATGAATTTCTCTGAATACGCCTCTGACCAAACTAAAATTATTCGCACCCTGTATAATAAAAATTTTTTAAAAATAAAAATAATTTTTTTTTTTATTTTACGACAATATGTAAACATCTGCCGACTTTTGAATTGATTAGGTACTGTATAGTAAAAAAAAAACCGAACACTGTTTTTCATAAATTTTGGTTAAAATATGTTTGAAATATTTTTGGAGGTTTTTATTTCACAGGACGTTATGAATATTGCAAGAACCGTAACTCTGGTATTGTTGCATTTCTTTAATTACAAATATTTAGTTGCATTACTTTAATTACACGTATTAACTTAATTAAAAATTACACTTGAATTTTTAAACAAACCAAAATAAAAACTTTCCTTTAACTGTCATAAAACATTGTTGTTAATATTGTTGGTACACAACGCAGATTAAAAAGTGAATTTTTATTCATAAGTGAGTAACTTTAGCCGAAAACTGTAACAGAGAATTCCAAACTTCGGCATTAATTATCATTATTGTAAAATTATTTTACCAAATTTGTTCTATTATACCAACAAGCTCAAACAAAACACATTCAAATAATAATTTATGTACCTGCGACACACATCAAAATAAGAGTAACAATAATAATAAATTAATAATAAAATATTAAAATACATTTAATAAGAGATACTATAAACATACATAATTTATGTATGTAAGCAAATCTACAGTAAGGTAAATGTCCCAAATTCCGACACTTTAAGGAAGAACTAAACATATTTTCCTAGAATAATTTAAAATTCGTTGGAAAGGCTCAAAGTCTTTTTTCAACAACCAGACCAAAGTTTTTACTTTAGATAAATTATCACTTAAGAAAAATAGAAAGATAAAATACAAAAAATAAGAATTTTTGTACTACTGAAATGACACATAATTTCGACATCTACCATAAGAACTTAGCTCTAAATTCAATACCTTTGTGAACTTATTTTCGTGTTTTTTAATTCAACAATATCCATAATTTTGACTATAAACGCTTTAGCTCAAATAAAAAAGAAAAAAAAAATTGATAAAGATGTATTTAAGTATAATTTATTGAAAAATTGCTTTATTTATTAGACGTACATATTAGTTAATAATGTACTTTTCCAATTTCTGCTAATATAAAAATCAATACTGTTTTGTTGTATATTTCGCAAAATAACTAATTGATCATTAATTTTAGTACAATATTTGTTAAAAATAAATCGAAATATACAAAAGGTAGTATTACCTAGTGTTGATAGATATCTCTGATGTACAAAACGAACGTTTTAAAAGCAGAATTTTTTTAAATTCTTTAAAATAATATAAACGTTTGATTTTAAGACACTGTCTGATTTTGGGTCATTTACCTTATCTATTGATTCATTCAAATTGATAAATATTCCTTTTCAGTTCCCAGTGTGTCAAAGTCGTCAAAACATTTTTTTTAAAATAAACAATTACAGACATACTACATTATGTACATACTTGGGGATTCACAGACAATCATGTTCATATCATCAACCATCGATAACCAAGGAGTTGGCCAAGTGCGTATTTAACACACATTAAGCCGAGTTCCTGAGTTATTTGCGTTTTTGTATTTTTGGGGATAAAATACATCGCATCGCATATTTTTTTACGGTTTACTGTGAAAATAAATAAATATATTTGTACTTGTGTTACTTAAGGGTCAATTAAGTGGTAATTGAATTCCTTACAAACCACATGGACTTTGAAATACAATATTTCTGAAACGAGGTATAAAAAGTTGTTAAAAGAACCTTAACTTGATTTTAAAAGATTTTTCTAATGATATGCTGCAAACAGTATACATATAATTATTTTTGAAGGAACTTACGAAAAAAATTTTTCAGCATTCCTCTTAATTTTGATTTGAATTTTTGGAAATGTTATCTAATATCAGAATATACTTTGACGTAAAATTTCACTTACTGAGTGTACTAAAATTGTTTATGCCCAATTTTAAATACGGAAGATAGGTACCATAAGAAATTAAGAAAGAAATTGTTTTACTGACGGTTAATTGAGATATCTATCTGTAGCATGTATTATATTTGCAAAATTTCGTGTTCATACATCCAAAGACGTGCAATTTCTGAAAATGTTACAATCAAAAAATTATAAGACCTTCCAGAGTTCTTCGGAACCCTAATCTTTGAAAATTATTTTTTAAAAAGCCATAAACATAATATATTTATGACCTGTCAAACTGGATATATTTATGTTATGTCATGCTCATGTGTTTTGAAAACACCAGTAACCTATTTATTTTATAACATAAGTATGAATACGTATTTTTAGTTGTACATATGTGTATGATTGCAGATTAGTATTCGTATTATTTTATTATCATTTTATCAATAATAAAACAGTACATTCTTCCTTATTTTTTTAACAATACAGGTACTGGTCTAAGCTGTTTTAAACTGTTGCATAACTGTGTGAAAATAAATTAGCCATTTATAATTTCTTTAAATCAAAGTATTAAAATTAAAAATATGTGTATGTGCGTGAATAACAAACCAATTGTATATTTTAGAAATGTTTTAAAATTTAATTGTTGTGTCATAATTCATAAATACTTCAACTTAACGTACTTGCTCTGAGATAGTCAGGTACAAAAGTTTATCTCAGCAAAAAAACTTTATTTTATCAAAAATTAAATAATGTATTGATATTCTTCTGTTATTATATTTATATACCACTTGTTTTTTTGTATTTCCGCGCGCTTATGTTGTAGCAATTTAAAAGAATTGTTGAAAAAACGTTGTAAAAACGTAGTAAAATGATGTTTTTAAATTATATTTCAAAATCGGCGTGGTCAATAATTTTTATTTCTTATTAAATATGGTTTGTAACTTTGTATTAAATAACATATTCAATTTTTATCAAATTCCTTTGACACGTTTTCATTTTATTCTAAAAAAATAGAATTTTCCCATAAGAACCCGTGTTAAAATTACAAAACTTTGAAATCGTTTTTCTCAAATTGGGGTGGTCAATTTTTTTTTCGGTAAGGGCTCGTATTATTGGTATTGGAGAAAATAAGTATCTAGAGAACTTTGTTAAATTTCCAAATAATTTAATGAGATTTGACGAAATCGATCTATTTGATATATGACGTAAATTGTCTCATTAAAAATTATGTTCAAATTTTTATGGACACTACTGTATAACTATTTTCAAAAGATTTCGTAAACAAGCAGGTAAAAATATTTTGTTGACAAAAAAATTTACATTCAAAAAAGCAAAGGAAAAAAATGATAAGTAATCAGAGTCTGATTAAGTTTGTTTTTCTAGGGGCCATTTTTTAACGCGTTTTTGACAATCGAAAATTTCTGAAATGAAACTTGATCGGTAAAATTTAACTAGCAATACTTAATTAGTAGACTGAGACCTTTCTCTCCTGCAAATTATGAAACTTATTTACTTTACACCCTGTATATATATATATATATATATATATATATATATATATATATATATATATATATATATATATCACACTTTGTAGAAAATAAGATATATGATATTATAAAATTTTTTGTATCAAAATTAATATAACAGACGGAAACTAGTATAAATATATTACTATAACTATGGTAGTTAGAAAATATGTTAAATGAAATATTACCATATTATTATATTACTAAAAAAGTAAGCCAAAAATATCCTTATTTTCTACAAGGTGTGCTATTTATGTGGCCACCACTGATATTTCCACAATCACGAGTTAGCAGTTGATCAGCAATAAAAATTGAAAAACTCTTTTTGGGAGAGACAGACAAATTATGGTTTTTCTGAAGAAAAGGTTTCCGAAATTTTTACATGCGCCCCTAAAATTACAGCACGGACATTTAAGTATATTACGTATGGACATACAAAGAGATTATATATTTAATAGATTAAAATAAAGATTATATAGAAGTATACCATTTAGTTCATTTTGTAAAATTAAAACAATTTGCAACTTTTTTTTTTTAATACCTGGCAATGAATTTATTACCGTCAAACGGAATTATTTGAAAACGGTCGGGCTATTTGCAACAAAAACAAAAAAGAAAAACCCCGAGCTGGTCTAATGGCTAGCAACTCCGCTCTTGATTGATAAAATCGTGAGTTCGGAACCGGCCGGGGGAGATACATCATCATCAAACTACCATACCGCACCAATCATCTATAAGCATATCAAAATCAAAAGGCAATAGTTCAACATATACCAAACGATGCATATCACCTTAGTTGTGGCGCATCTAAACCATAAAAAAAAATAAATAAATAAAAAATAAAAAGATTTAAGCTCTTATATCTGTTTGATTTCTGAACGATTCATAACGTTAATGTGTCTTTAATAAGGGATGTTCTTTAAGGGTTTAAATCTTCTTTTTTTTTGTTCCAAATAGCTCCGTTTGACGGTATATATGTTATTTTCAATAAAGATATAACTAGCTCCCTATAGAGTTCAAAAAACAAATAAAATTATATATTTGGAAAAAAATTCAAAATATCAATGATCCCTGTGACGAGTGTTGTTTTATAACAATGACTATGTTACGCAATTACGCATGCATACATACACACGGTTTTTTAGAACCAAAATTCGAACTGTAATTAAATTCCGACCACCTACAACTAATTTTGTTTTATTGAGTTTTCAATTTAGCAAAATGTGATAAACTTTACACATGATGTGTGACTTATTCATTAAATTTTCTGAGACTATACTTAAATTGCAAAAATTTAGCACTATTCCGTCTTTTTTCTAATAATAAAAAAAAAAATTTAAAAAAAAACGGTGTACAAAAGTAGAAAAAAATGAAGTTATTGTTGAGGCCAATTACCTATCCTATGCGCACCTTATAATACGGTACAGTAGGATAGAGAGTTAAAAGACTTAAAAGAAGTGAGTCATATATATATATATATATATATATATATATATATTAATATATATATATATATATATATATATATATATATATATATATGTGGTTATATATGTATATATAGTAAAAGACGTAAAGTATGTACATGTAATCTTACAAAGCTATTATAAGAAGACCCTCTCACGTTTGTCAAGTACACGTGGTTCTCTGAGGTACGATAGATACAGGAATGAAGTGCTTCGAGCTAGCAGCACAAGACTGACCCTCGACATTCTCCACACGGGCTGGCCGCTCCTTGTCCACGTATCGTCACCCTCGACCACTTAATGACGTTGTCATTTGGCCGAGTAACTCGTATTACTCATTCATCTTTACAGCGCAGACATGCATACATAAATGTAGGTAACTCTTTTCAATATACCAAGTATTGCTGAAGCTAAATTATTTTAAAATTTATATGGAGTGCGTATAAAAATAAGAGATAAAAAAAATGATACCAAACTTTTTTTTATAATGTTCTTATTGTACGCAGATGTCTGTGATAGTGCAGATACGTATTTAGTTTACGAGTTAAATGATAACTAAAACACGAAGAAAAAAAATATGCAAAATAAAGCTTAAATTCTATATTGTGGAGCAAAAAAATAACAGAAACTAAAAAAACTGAATATAACTGATGCCAATTTTAAGCCAATCCTCCTATTTTTGAACCATTATTCTATGTAAGCGGGTTTTTGAGAGAAAAAGTAATTTCTCTCCGAAAATTCACTATGTCATGCAGGCTGCTATGCTATAGCTCCAAAACTGCAAGGAATTTAGGAAGTTTGGGGGTAACATTTGGCGGGTCTAGTGGTTCTGCATAATTAATATATATAGGTGAGTTTTTTGAGAGTTTCCGTTTTTACTACAGCTTTTTATTGTTGATTTAATCAAAAAATTATTTCAATAAGAATTGTGAATACCGATAGGACAATCGATTGCTAAAGTCAGGAGTCTTATAGTTTTCGAGCTATGATACAAACTTAGTCTTAAATATTTAAGATTTTTTTCAAAAATTAGTTTACTAGAGCTCTGAAGGAAACCAATTTTCTGAGTCCCTAAACCTAAAATTGTATTATTTTTTTTTTTCTAAAGGTTTAAAAAAAAAACTAAATAAAAAATTGTAAGCTTTTAAAAAAAAAGAAAAATCACGCTGTTTTTTTGTTATTCTTGTCTGTAAAAAAAGTGTTGAAGTTTAAAGAGGGTGAATTTTTTTAGGTTTACAAACTAAAAGAAATTGTTACGCTTCCAGTGTGCCCTTACCTTATAATTAATAGAGACCTACGGTCTGCAGGTTGGGCGCCGATTTATTTAATCCGCTATCCCAGGATCACACAGATCTCCGCAAGTTTTCCCATACAGTTCTTCCTGCTCAGCAATCATTTGTTTCTTAGCAGTCCTCGCCTTCTTAGATTTTGTAGTGCAGCGTTTTTCCAATGTTTTAATACGTTTGTTGTTTCTTCTATTAATGTAATTGTATGCGTGTGGTCTAATGTTAAACTCGAATACATCGGAAAGTTTTAACCCTGGATAACTAAACCTTCGTCATTTTGACGACGCACCATTTTCAAAATTTTCAGAACTCGGAAACTACACCTCTTACTGTTCCCCTCAGCCCATTACCTTCCTTTCATCGACTGCAGAGCTCAAAACCGGTCTAACCGGATACAAGCTCATAGCCATACGAAGGAGTACGTTGTCACCACGACGAAGGTTTAGTGTTTGCGTTACTTTTTAATTTTCTTTTTATGTAGATTCCTAGTATCAGTTGTTCATTAACTTTAAATTAATTTTATTTATTATTAAGGTACATGGGGGTAATATGATCACCTTAAGCTTTGAGACCATATATCATAAAGACTAAGAGGAGGAGAGAGAAAAAACACAATTGTCAGCTATTGTTAATGTATTTAACAAAAAAAAAAAAGGCGCAAAAATTTTGGTAACAATTAAGAACTTAAAAAAAAATCAGTTTTCTCAAAAAAGAGAAAATGGCCATATTTCCATCATGTACAGAAAATATGGCCATGATCATGTTTTCGTCATGTCTGTGAAGGATAACTTGGTTTTTTCGTCCATATTTCCTGCTGATATTGAAGGTCTACACTGAACAGAGAATGAAGAAATAGAAGGTCGATCATCATGACAATCCGGGAAGTTTACTGATGTAGTCTTTTTCAAAGTGGATTCAATTCGGTAAAGTTGAACGCAGATATCTGTAGAACTGAACTTTTTTAACTGTCAAAGTGGCGTCAGTAAAATAGTACTCACGACATCTGGTTTATTAATTTGCTTGTCTATGGGCTCTATACTAATGGTGCCATCGGTTATATATTTCTTGTACTTTTCGAGATATAAGAAAATGACCATATTAACCGATTGACCATATTACCCCCAGGTACCTTATTAATAGTTATATTTATATTAAATTATTATTATTGCTATTTATTTATTTATTTATTTATTTTATTTAGTTATTATTTTTTTTCATTTATTTTGTAAAAATAATGGCCACTAATGAAGACCGTGAAAGCGAAAGAATAAGACAGTTTTTAGACGAGGATCTTTCAGATAGTGACGAAACTTTGTTTGCGGAAAGCGATGACAATGAGGAAGATTGTGTTGAAAAAGTTTACGTTGAAAATACAGATGACAGTGACGAAGATCCCGATTATGAGGAAGAAACCGTTCAAAGTGACGATGAAAAATATTGTGATGATCCTTACCCGAACTCTAGGAAGAGAAAAAGGCGACATCATTTGAATAGACTGCCCGCTGCTGAAAAAATGTTTGCTAATGACAGTTCGTTTGCTGCTGACGGCGTGCCACCTGCTGATGACCTGCCGCCTGCTAATAACCTGCCACCAGCTAACGACCCTCACATAATTTTTCTTCAAGAACGTGTAGTACGTGCCAGAAACAATCATGTTTGGTCAACACGTCCAAATCCCCAAAATGTTCACACTCCTGCAAGGAACATTGTTTTACATAAAAGACAAGTTCTTGGCCAGGCTAGAAGTGCTAATACTCCTAGGGAATGTTTTACTGAAGTTATTGATGACAACATGATGAACCAAATCGTTTGTCACACAAACGAAGAAATGGATAGAGTTAGGCTGAAATATGCTAATCAAACAATTACAACATTCCCTATCAACAATGAAGAAATGTGGGCGTTTTTGGGACTATTAGTGAACACTGCTTTTTCTAAAGACAATCATTTGCCCGCTAGAGAATTGTTTGACCAGCAGTGGACTGGTACACGATATAAAAGTGTAATGAGTAGTTCAAGATTTGAATTCATCTTGTGCTGCCTTCGGTTTGACAATCGAGTTACTCGGGAGGAGAGGAAGAAAAATGACTCATTTGCACTAATAAGAAAGCTATGGGACAAGTTCACTAACAATTGTCGATCGAAATACAGTCCCGGTTCATATGTGCCCGTAGATGAACAGTTATTAGGGTTTCGAGAAAATGTCCGTTCAGAATGTACATATCCAATAAGCCTGCTAAATACGGTATAAAAATCGTTATGGCCTGTGATACAACTACAAGCTTTATGATTAATGGTATTCCATATATAATGAGAAATACTCAAACGGCAGGTTTGCCAATATCTGAGTTTTTTGTGAAGAAAGTTACCACCTCCATTCACAGAACAAATCGGAATGTGACAACAGAATATTGGTTCATCAGTGTGAAGCTAGCTGAGGATCTCTTGAAGCCCCCCTACAACCTAACACTTGTTGGTACCATTTGCCTAGACAGAAAAGCAGTTTCCGGGACAATACTTTCCAACAAAACAACTAGGCTAGTGGCCAGCTCTCTATTTTTGTTCGACAACAAGAAGACATTAGTGTCTTTCAAGCCAAAAAAGAACAAGACTGTCACTTTACTATCGACGATGCACAGCAGTCCCATGGTGAACCAGGCTTCAAAAAAACCAGAAATAATTCAGTGCTACAATCAAACCAAGGGTGCAGTCGACACCATGGACCAAATGTGTGGCAATATGAGTTGTAGTAGAAAAACTCGACGCTGGCCACTGTGCGTGTTTTTTGGATTGTTGAACATTAGCTTTGTAAATGCATACGTAATCTATTGTTTAAAAAGTTTCAAGAATAACAGAACTCCGAAAAGCCGTAAAGCATTTATACAAGAACTCTGTATTGAACTGACAGACCTTCACATGCGGACGCGCTTGCAGACGGGGCACACAGGGCTATGTGTTGCGTTTACTGTGCCGAGAACTAAAAGTTCAGTGATCCAATCCAACTAAATTCGTTCTAATGACTATATGGTTTTTGTACACATACTTTTGAATACATTATATATAAATATTATAGATTTAGGAAACTGTATTTGGGAATAAAAGAACACTTTCGTATTATATTTTTATTTTTTTTCCCTTAGACCATGCATTTTAATTATTTTTCAAAAACTACAGTCAATTAACTAATTTTATAGTTCTGTAAGAAAAACAACTAAATTCATATAATATACAATCTAAAACAATAATACTATGCATTTCATTGGTCAAAGTATCAAAATATACAAAGTTAAAAGAAAAAACAAATATGAATCGTCGTCAAATTTACGAAAGTTTAGTAACCATGTGACTATAAAATAGGTTTAGTTATCCAGGGTTAATAAGGAATTTGATCTTTCATTAAAAACACGCAAATCCAAGAAAACAATTCAACGACTTTACTGCATACATATACATATAATTCGGCGACCGTTTTATATTTGGTTTCTAGATTTGAACTGATGATTTCTTGATGTATAAAGGGGTAAAAATACCGGGGTGAAAAATCACGATTTTTGTTCTGCATCCCTGAATAATCCCTTAAGAAATAGAAATTTGCTAATAAGGTTATACAGTCGAATGCCCGTTATAAGACTAGTCTAGGGGACGTAGGGGTAATTTTTCTCGAAAATTTTTTGTGCCCTCACTACTATGCACTTAATTTTGTCACTCGACTACTCCTTATAAGACTACTTTATTTCAGTATTGCATTCCTATACGTTCAATTGTTTATGATTTTGACAATTTCAGCATAGTCTTATAAGGAGTGGTCTGGCACAAAATTCGAAAAAGTGATTAAGTGGGGGAAGTTTCAACTGCTGATTGAGGGGAAGAGTCTTATAAGAGGCAGTCTTATAACGAGTATTCGACTGTACTGATTTTTTTTTTAAAGAAAGCTTTTTAATCTGAAAATCTAACACTTATTTTTTTATTTTTGTGTATGTGTGTGTGTGTGTGTGCGTGTATCGAAGAAATAAGTTTCCGCTGGTCTCAAGCTGACTGAAGGGTACACAATAGGGTTTCCGATCTCGATTCGATTTTATCGAAAATCGATTTTTGGAGAGCCGATCTTCGATTTTTCGAATCGATTCTTTGGAGAGTAAATCGATACAGAGATCGTGAAAAATTTACGGGATCGGAGATCGATCTTTTCGAATTTAAATTAGGATATTTTTAGTAAAAATATGATATTTTTTCAAAATTATTGTAAAATATATTTTAACTATTTATGTTGTCAAATAATTTTACCACTTTTATGATTCATTTATAGAAAATTGAGTCAAATTTTGGAATTATGTGACACTTTTAGCGCAAACTGGAAACCATTTTATTCATATTAAATTCAGCAGTTCATCTTCAAAAAAAAAAATTAAAAACTGATTTGTGATGACCCAATAAGAAACTTTATTAAAACTTTTATATATACCTTTTATTTTCTGCAAGTACAAAAATTGAATCGATTTTCGTCAGATCGATCTTTTGTAAGCCGATTTTCTCCTGCATCGATTTTTGGTTTGACGATTCGAATCGATCCACAAGATTGATTTTTTGGCCAGAGATCGGAAACCCTAGTACACAATACTGTTTTATGCAATGGGAAAATATTTCCTTAAAAGTAAGCTCTTGAACGTTTGTTATGTTATATAGTATGTTGCAATAGGGGTATTCATAATGAACAATTCTAATTTATAAAAATGTATCATAAAATAAGTTGAAATTTTTTTATCGTTATAGTCTAATATAATAATTACAATGTACTTTACAGATCAAATGACGCCAAAACTGTATCCATAATTTAATATTTAATATTATTTTAGCTTAGCGAACATACATTTTATACATAAAACATAAATTACATGACCCTTACACATTCGTCTTTCGTAAATGCATCGAATGTAACTATTGGTAGAAATCAATCGATCACAATATATATGTAGGAAATTAAAATAAGTGGACCGTATCAAGTTACATAATGCATTTTTCGGTGACGTCCGACGTAGGACCGTCGTCTACGTCGATGTACAGTATAAAATATTTAATTTATACGTATAATAAAACTGTAACGAGACCATTTCTGTACATGGAATATTTTTTTAAAATTGTATTGCTACTGTAAATAGTTATGATGTAGATATCAGAACAGCGATTGTCTGAAATTTTTGTCTGTTTGTCTGTCACGCATCACGCAAAAACTATTGGACGGATTTTAATGAAATTTGGTGTGATGATAACTTATTACCTGTAATTTTTTATTACGAGAAAATGTTTCATTCCCACGGAAAAATACACAAACTATTTTGAGCATGTGCATGCATTACGTAAAAATTACTGTTCTATGCAAGTTCTGTATAATTATTACACTTATATACTTCTCATTAAGTTTATAACAATGCGTCGCGCGAACGACATTGCGGGTACAGCTAGTATTATATATATGTATACGTATATTATTTTATTTATACTTTAGGTAGAGATACCTTAAAACTAAAATGTGGCGAAGGTTTATATATTAAAAATTTGAGTGCTTTAAACCAACTAGCATTACCCAATAGGATATAATATATTTACCTTGTCTGTTTAAACTTACTTCCAGAATTATTCAATCTTTCTGACTGTTTGTATAATTGTCAAAATATTAACAAAAAATTTTCTCCGATTAAGAAGTAGCTTCTAAAAAATAACTGGTAGGTATTTCAATCAGTTCTCATTATTTGTCTTTAAGCCTATCTATTATCCTCAAAATGGATAACTAATACATATCTCCTGCTAACCTTAATGTAAAATAACATACTGCAAGCTCATTTTGAAAATACAAAAAAAATAAAGTTTTTTCGTTTGACAGACGGAAGTGTTATTTCATTTTACTACTTACAGCAATCGCCCGAAGAACACGATTAATTGCCTCCGTGTTCTTTGATATCATGCTGTTTGAGACTACGAAAGACGGGATTCCATTTCATTCCATTTGTAAGAAATATGTATGTAATGTGTATTTATTTCAATTAAAATGGAATGGAATTGAGTATTCATAAACTCTAAAGTCGGTCTATCATAAAATGTACCTTTTTTATTATGTTTGTTTATAAATGATACTTTACGTTATTGAAAACATTGATAGTAAATATCTCGTAATGGTGCATCGTAGGTCTAAAATAACGAAATTTTTGAAGGTTTAAGCGAAGCAAGCCGGGTGTTTCAAACGTATTGCGACCTACTTTTCGTTAACGAATCCATTATATTTGATTTAATTTATTGTGAATGTAGCAGCAAAACAAATTTATAAATATTACTGAGACCTCTCGAAAATCATCATATACCTATCTACTAAAACTGACCGACGTCGACGCTTATTAATTTCGTCGTGCTTAATTTAAACAGCAACTTTACAACAGACAGACAATTCAGTTACAACAATATCAAAATGAAATCCTTGTTAAACGTAAAAATATGTATAAACAATTGAAACGTATGTCGGAGCTTTAGCAACACAATAAATGCATATATGTATGTATACATATACATAAGATGAAATTTATATAATACAGATAAGTGTTGTATGTATAATTTGTTTATTTTGTTTGGAATATGAACACCATATTTCCTTCTCTGTTTTGCAGAATAAAAAAGATATGCAAAACAGAGAAAAAAATATGGTGTTCATATTCCAAACAAAATAAACAAACTATATCTATGTACGTAGATAAGCATATGTATGTACATATTCATTCATAGCCAAGGCATAATATGTACATACAGTCATATGCATACACATATAATACAAAGAAGGATATTATGGTATCTTGTATAGTCGGCCGCCAGGGGACAGGCGCACGTATCCCTCGGACAGTTTTGAAATTTCAATGCCTCCTATGGGATTGTGTTAAATTTTTGACACATAGTAAAGTAGAGAACGTGGTCATTTTGAACTGTTGCAAGATATGCGATATTCATATATTCCCTGGATACATTTTGGTAATATATTTTATCTTTACATTTTTATTGCAAAATATACTTTAAAACAAAATTTATACATTTTATAGCAACACAACATCGATTTTTTATATCCTGAAAACTTTTAAAATTTCATAGTTCAAGTCCTTGTAAGGAATAATATATACACACTTGAAATTTCTTAACTTCAAATACGGGATTTTACTCTTTCGTGTTCCTCTCATTCATATGTCAGTTATTAGAAGTTTTTCATAGATCAGACAGTTCGGCATATTTTGACAGTAACTATTATAATAGGGAATTCGACAATTTTTCAAAAAGTGTTTTAATTTGTCGGTATGTATCTAATATAACATAAAATATTAATTTATTATTTTTGAGGAAAATTTATTGATAATTCGCAAAAATATGATTTTTAGTCGAATTTTCTCCGAAAAATTAGACTTATACAGTCTATACGATAAGAGCTGCGAGAGGCGAGAGTAGGGGCGCTATCCATTTTCGGACCCGTAGAACACGAATATGTAGAAAAAAAATGTCTGATATATATATATATATATATATATATATATATATATATATATATATATATATATATATATATATATATATATATATATATATATATATATTCCCGCCACCTTTTAATTTGTGTAGGGCCCCCCTATAGAAGTTAAGAGATGAAATTTGGTAAATGGGGCTCATTTTCGAGGCACCTCATACTATCAAAGTGGGGTCAAATTTTGGGCAAATTTTTTTTCTGACCCGACCTTTAAGGGGGTGGTGGGGGGCGGAAAAGCAATAAAACTTTTCCAAACCGGTTTTAAAAAATGTTTCGGTCAATTATCTACAACATATCCAAAATTCAGCTTCCTAGGATGATATGGTGGGAGTAGAGGGGGGAAAAACGATTTTCGCTGGATCTAACAGGCCCCCAGCCCCCCAGAATTAACGTAGAGGGTTGAAATTTGGTGTGTTGATAAAGTTCGTACCTAGGTTGTGCTTTTTGGAGGTTTTAATATTTTACCCCCACCCCCCTCATTTTTAAGCTACAATTTCATGCATTTTCGACGTTTTCGAAGTTTGTACCACTCGCACAGGTCACCCGAATAAACCTAGAGGGCTGAACTTTTGTATTCGGATTGAGTTAGTATCAAGGGGGTGCCTTTTGGGGGTCTCGACTTTTAACCCCTACCCCCACCATTTTTATACCCAAAAGAACATGATTTTTCTTGTTTTTTAACAGTTTCGTTCGGGTCAAAATCTCCCCAAATAAACCTAAAGGGCTGAAATTTGGTGTACAGGTTAAGCTAATAGCCAGACACTGTTTTTTGGAGGTTTCAACTTTTAACCCTTACCCCCACGATTTTTACGCCAATATTTCCTTAATTTTTTTGCTTGTTTTCTAACACGTCTAGAGACTCCATAAGGAAACCTAGAGGGCTGAAATTTTGTACGTGTATTCAGTTAGTATCCAGCTAGTACCTTGTAGGGAGTCCGCATCCCTTTTCCCCCCACTTCTCCCATTTTTACATCGGAATTGAATGCTATTGTTAAATGTGTTTTAAAAGCATTATGTTTATTCTAAATACAGGTAGGCGAATAGTAATTTTAAAAAATTTAAAAAAAAGTGAACTTACTTTTATGACAAATGAAATACATACATATTAAGTAATTTAAAAATGTTATTAAAGTCACTGTTTATTTATAAATTAGGAATTTTGGATTTTTAGTATTTATAAAATAGAAATTTTGGATTTTTTTGGAAAGAAAAAATATCTTTATAAAGGCCTTCCAGTTTACTATTTAAGGTCCTTTTTTAATATTTAAAACTAAAACATAAAGGCAATTAGCGGATAAACATGGGCAGGAATGTCCTCGTACGAATTGTGTTGGTTTTTTTTCTGCTACCTGTTTTCGGCACAAAATTGAAATTTACTGAGATACAGCCCTTAAATACTTAAAACCTTTTTTTAAAGCCTCGATCAGCCGAACACTCATCACCAGTTTTGAAACCAACAAAATGACAATTCGGTTGTAGACTTTCAATCACATTTCGCTTGTAGACATTCAATACCGAAGATGAAGGGGAAAATTCGACTACCGTGATGGGGCCCCGCTGCTCACGGCGTTTTTTATATTTATATTAGTTCAAAAATTTCCCTTTAAAAACACACACACATCTTTCCCGAGCCATTACATCTTTCCCTGATCGTCTTTCCTATTACGTCACATACGGGTATTCGTAACATTCGTAACATTCACACTTCAGAGTTTCTATATTGTTATTTTTTGATTACTTTATTATAATAAAATGATTCAAAACGAAATTGATTGACCAAATTTTAATATACAGGGTGATAGTGGATAAGTGCGAAATATTTTAATGGGTGATTACTGAGGTTTTTTTATGTAAAAAAGTTCATATCAACCCATGTACGAAAACGCTTAGTTTCCAAGATACAGAGTGTTCAGTTTCTCGTCTTTTTAAATATTTTCTTAAATATTTCAAAAACGTTTTGAGATATTCACATTAAATTTGGGATACGCTACGACAGGATAAATACCCATATTCTCAAGTAGACAGAATATTTCAATTCAAACCAGTGGCGTCCGTACGGCCATATGATGATATATTTTTGAAGAAAAAAAAGAGACGCCAATGATTTTTTCCAATTTAAAAATGTTTTTTTAAATGTTCTATAAATTGTTGACAAAAATGACCTCTTAGTATTTTGTCAATCATATGTCCGTTTTCAAGATAAAAAGGAATTTGCAATTACTATTCTTACAACAAAACCGGTTTCGGTTCTCGTATTAACTGCTGAGGTTATTTTATGAAAAAGTCTTACCAACAAAAAGGTGAAGACGCTTCGTTTTTACAGTATGACCACATAATTTGTTTTTAATTTAATATAGAAAAATATTTTTAAAAAACAAGAACTGGGACACTCTGTATCTTGGAAACTAAGCGTTTTTGGACCTGGGTTTATATAAACTTTTTTACATAAAAAAACCTCAGCAATCACCCATTAAATTTTTTCGCACTTATTCACTAACACCCTGTATAACCTCAAATAATGATTACCTTACTTATCTGTGACGTTAGCTATTTCTGAATGTTGTTTCTGATTACATCATCATTAGCGTAATTTCTGTAATTTCATTTAATTAAAATTTTTATAATTTTGAGGGATACAGTTTTTAAAATGGCGATATTCATAACTATTTATTATTACTAAAGTAATTATAGCTGGGGTCTTTTTACTTGGCAGTAACTCGCGCATGATACAGATAGATATATTTGAAAATACATTACAAGTAAGAGACAGTAACATCTGAAATATACCTAGGTTTAAATTATATTAAAAAGAGACACCTTTTTAACAAACATATTGCTCTTTTTCGTTCTCACTTTTATTACCTACTATTAGATGTACGTGTTAGATTCTTCTTCTGCGTACTGCCAAGTAAAAAGGCCCAAGCTATACTTACGCCCGGTTTATCAATCGTTAATAATCTCGATTAGTAGTAGAGACTAAATATAATCGTAGTTAAGTTAGAATTTTATGTTGATCAATTCAATTTAATGCTTAAACGTTTCTAAGTAATCTCGATTCAGTAATTGGTTATGAACAATTAGAAAGTTAATCTCTGTTAGTCAGTTCTTAATACACGAAAATTATTTTTAAAATGTCATTCAACATAGAAACTGAATGTAAAAGAAATCAAAATTTTACCGAAGATGAAACTGATTTATTAGTAAACACCGTTAATTTATATAAGGTGCGTAAAATATTGGTTGGAGTTCCGAAAACCGCATACCTCCGATTGAGCTGAAATTTGGTATACATACTCTTTTTGGGTTAAGAAGTTACCCCCTAGACGGATTTTTCTATTGAATTAAATATATGCACGTACATGTCATAGTTATTAGGTATACAAATGCTTAAGTAAATGCCATTAAGCTAATATATTACATTAAGGTCTGCAAAATTTTTACAATCAGATATGGGTTGTTAAGGATACGAAAACTACCTTACTTTGTTCTTAATAAAGATTTTTGTTATTTTCTGACATTTGTTCGTAATATTTTGCGTGTATTTGAGTCAATTATTAATTAAATACTTTTATAATTTATTTTGAAAGTATTTTTCTTTAATTGAAATAAATATTTTACTTACTTTTTCATAAAAATATAATTTTTTATCTCTCTCGCCCTTATCATTGTTTATACATAAATATTGTACGGAGGCAAACTCAGGTATTTTTTTATAACGTTTAAAAAAATTTCAAGAGTGAGCAAAACATAATAGTAGCTGAAGACGAAGGTATTTTACTATCGTAGTATTATTGAAAGGCATTTTAAAAATCGTAGCTGTTGAGGATATAGAATCGTTCGTATCAGAAAGTGACAGAAGATGGTCTGGAAAATTTAAAGGAACTAGTATACGGTCACGGGAGCGAACTAGTATACGACCCTTCAGGGTTTTCTGACCGCGGGAGCGAACTAGTGTGCGCCGGGAAAAGTTCTTTTTTGGATGTAATGGAAATGTAACCAAGAAAAACACTATCGGCTGAAGTAATCTCAAGTACATATGCATATTTTTATCACCTAACTGATAAACTAAAGAAAAATTAAAAAATTAAACTTGAGTAAAAAAATTTTTTTGCTCATTTTGTTGTTAATTAATGCATTAGATCAGTTTTATCGAAAAATTAATATATATAGTCTCATTTAAAAATCTGTAAGTTTGTATCATAGCTCGAAAACCATAAGAGCTATAAAGCTCCTGACTATAGCAATCGGTTGCCCCCATCGACATCTACAAATCTTATTTGAACAATTTTTCGATTAAATCAACGGTTTGGCTGTAATAAAAATGGCAACTCTCGAAAAACTCACACAGTATCTTTATTCTAGTTTTTCAGTTATTTCAATCTTGTAGCAAGCAATCTCTGTGTGAAAATAGCTGAGTGGGAAAATATTTTCATATTTGCGGAACGTTGCAGTTTTAGCGCTGAGAGTAGGGAAAGATAATTATGTTTATACATTATTGCCGTTCAAAAATTTTCAGTAACAACAAAAGTATTTACTATGATAAATAAATTATCGTTATTTATTATTTCATATGATAAAGAATTCTGTTTTTGTACATCATTTTATTATTTAAAAAAAAAAGAGACAAAGTGTGTTACATTTCAGTAAATATTTATTAAAAAGTAAACATGTTTTTTTATGTTCCTATCTGAAGATTTTTTTATTTGACCCATAAACCTAAAAAATTACCTGAATGAGATACAATAAATATATGTCAATAAAAAACAGTTGCTCTCTAAAAGGGTTAGAAAGACATAACAGTATTTAAAATGAAACTCGGTGGTGTTTGTGTCGCTCCTTTGTATTGAGCGTGTGAATTTTTCCATAACCCGTTTTACAATATAATGGTACTCCGCTATAGATAAACATGTAAAAAATTGTTGCAAATTTTTACGGTAGACTAAATATTTAACTTTAAATGGATTGTAATATTATTTCTTTTCTAAAATTGATTTAAAGCGGCAATAAATTATTGATTATAGCTTTTATTAAAAATTATGCAGGTATAAAAACTTTTACATTTTAATCGGAAAATTTAATAGACAACTATGTAAAAAGAACGATCATATTTTTAGTTATCATTGTTTATGACAACAACTATTAACTTAATGTAAAATCTGAATAACGGTTTTAATTCATTCTGATAAAGGTAAACTACGATTATAGGCTAAATAAATAGCGTAACAATTTTTATTTGCAGTAGAATACGAGAAATTATGGCCTTTCACATTGTAGCTGATGACTCTACTCATTGAACTACTTACACCTCTTTCTAAATTCTAAGTATCGAATTTTCTGGAAACATCCGTTCGTACTTTTACTATGTTGTCATCGACCCCACACGGATGAATTCATCGACAAAAACTAGTTTCCATATAAATTTTCAACCCTTATTCTACCGCCTTAGGCCCTCCGCACACGGGTCGACTGTTTTGCAACTCGAGTTTCAAACCAGTCGAGCATGCAACGGTTTGGCCACCTTTCATGTGTATATGAATGAAGAACCGCACATGACTCGACTGAAACGGAACCGATTTTAAATCAATTTCCAACTGGTCGCATGCGACCGTGTTTGCATAGTCACGAAATAGTTTCAGTCGCATGGTTGCATGGTTTGTAAATTTTGAAGTGCTTTTTATGAATATTTTTGATGTTCTTTCATATTTAATTTGAAATGAGTGAGCAAGCAATAAACACTGAATTTTTTGAATTTTGCATTTGAATTTTTTTTTTTTACAAAAAATTTTTCCATCACCGTACTACTCTTTATAAAACTGTAAACTGATCCATAATCAGTTGCGCTCGTGTGCGGACAAACAAAATCAATTAATTGCAAATCGGTTGCACATGTAAATATTGAGCAACTAGTTTGAAACTCGAGTTTCAAAACAGTCGACCCGTGTGCGGAGGGCCTTAGGGTATGAAATTTTAAAAATTTGTAGTTGATACTCGCTTACGTTACTAAAAAACCCTTGTGCAGAATTTCACGTTTTTAGACTCGATGGTTTTCTATATAAATTTTCATCCCCAATTTTATATCCATACGGAATAAAATTCCAAAAATCCCTTCTTATAGCTAACCTACGCTACATAAGGAAATCCTTTACAATATTTCACGTTTCTGGGCCAAGTAGGTTTTTTAAATTTTGTGCCGCCTATTTTACCCCCTTGGGGGATGCATTTCCAAAACCCCTTCTTGATGCTTGCCTACATTAAATAAACAACCCCTTTGTAGAATTTCATGTTTCTAAACTCAACGGTTTTCTATATAAATTTTCATCTCCTATTTTAACCCCTTAGGAAGCGAAATTCTAAAAATCCACTTTTGTTGCTTGCTTGCCTTACTAAGGGAATTTTTGAACAAAATTTTACATTTCTAAACCCAGCGGTTTCCTATATAAATTTTCATCCCCTATTTTACACCTTTAATGGAAAAATTTTTACAAAAATTCTCCTTCTTAATACTCATCTACATTACTAAATGACCTCTGTGGCCCTGTGCAAAATTTTACCTTTCATAAATTTTAATCCCCTACTTTATACCCTTAGGGGATAAATTCCCAAAAATCTTTTCTTGGTGTTCTCCTACATTACATAAAGAACTCGTTTGCAAAATTTCACGTTTCTAGATCCAATGCTTTGTTATATAAATTTTTCATCCCTATTTAGGGGATTAATTTTGAAATCTCATATAGCTTATGGCACTCCCGAGATTAAGACGAATCCAGCGACACCTTTTATACCAAAATCAGTTAAGCTATTTAGGCTGCAGGCTGCGCCACAGAAACAGACATAGTCATAGGATATATACATTACTTCAGAAACACATTACCCTCCTTCTGATGCAGTCGGGTAAAAATCAAAAAACCCGACTGCGTTTAAACTAAACTAATAAAACGGTGGAAACAAGATGATATAGAAAAAAAGAAGAATGAATAAAAAGTAAAGCAATCGAAGGCATTCCTGTTGTACCAAGTTAAATAAAGAAGTTTGATGCCTCCGACTGCTTTATTTTTTATTTATTTTTCTTTTTCTCTGTTTCATTTTGTTAACCACCGTTTTAGTTTAAACGCACTCGGGTTTTTTGATTTTTTTAAGTAATTTTTTTTTTTTTTTTGAGTACCTATTTGCTTTTTATTTTGAAATTAACAAAATATTAGTGGAATGTAATGTCCATTAAAATACCCATATATCGTGAAAAATTCACAAAAGAATTTGCGGCAATATACAGGTGGTCTAGAGTTATATACCATAATGGTTAGAGTTGATATTACGTTCAAAAATAGTGGTATCTTTCCATGTATACTTTTTTTTAAAAACTCATAATAGTAAGGCAGAGACAACTCTGTAAAAAGGTGAAATGAAAACCATTTTTTCTTAAATATTTTTCAAACGCTTTTGAATAAAGGATTGATATCTTAGGGGTGCATATTCTACATTAGGATAATTAAATTTAGGTATATTAATAGTTATTCCATCACTTACAACGAAGTGGTGATTTTGGGTGGTGCGTGTGAGTTTATTTGTACGTTTTGTTTTTCTTAATTTGTAAATTTTTAAACCAACACTCTTAAAAATATCATTCTTCAGACTATTCTACGTAAAAAGGGTACACTTGTTACATCTCGATAAATAGTACCGTTTTTGAGTAATTTAAAATAGAAATGAAGGTGTATTTGTAATGGTGTAATCGTAAAGGTGCGTCCAGACAAATGCACCGCGCAATGCAGAATGCTTGCGAACGTTGCAAAAAAAATCAGTTTGGACGTGTACGCGCGCACAAACGCGCACAGCTGCAACAGTTTGCTCACAAACAAACATGTTCGTGATAATGTCGGTAAATACTTCAAAAGACATTTTTGTTGCAGCATAAAACTTTATTATTATTATATTATTTTTTTTATTATAAAACTGCCACCATTATATATAAGCACTAGAAGAAACTGATTTTGAATTAGTTAAAAAAAAAAATACATAGCCTATATAGGGAGTTCAAAACAAATTTCCATCATAGTTCCGCACTTACGTCTTACCATGACAGCGGCTGTAATAGCTGAATTTCCCAATCGGAAATTCGCTGGTAGTTAAATTACTGCTGGTTAAAATCAGCAGTAACAGTCATAGGCAGACTTTGTTGTTAGTGTTTCTTATGACCACAACTTTAATAACATCTATTTAAATACCTACCTAACGAATGAGTCGCGTATTGTCGCAACCAGCTTCGTAACTAAAAATAAAAGAATATTTTTATGAGACACCGACAGGTCAGTTAAACACAGATTATTGTGACACTTTGTACTCTTAGTTAGTACACAATCTACACATCCTATACGATACAATTATAATAAATAATAAGCAATAAAAAAAAGTCTGTTTTCAGTATTAACAAATAGTCATGTGGTATATGTGTGTGGGTACCTAAATGAAAATCAATCAATATAACAAGAAAATATACTTAGATGATATTCAATATACCACATATTGATTTGATTCCATTTTAATACTGCATTCATTCTTCTTGTGTATTATAAGTTTCAATTGTGGTCGAACAATGACTACTATGGCAAAATTGTTGTATTCTCAAGTACCCTTCTGTCACATTTAATCTTCTTAAACAAATATCCGCTCTTTAATTAAGGGATCTTCTACCTAACTATACGTATTACTTAAAGGAGAAAAGAGCTTCTGCCGTCTTGATAAAGTAATGTTCTCAACATACACACACATACATATATACACACACATACGTCAAGTTGTGTGTCTAGCTCTGGACTGGAGCTAGAATGTTATACATATTATATTATACAACTATGTGTGCAAGATTAGGCAGACAGTACCTGTAAGTGTATGTGTTGGTAAGTAAACATCGATGTCCAAGGACCGAGCGAGCAAGTTGTTATTTAGTGAACTTGAGTATGTATTGAAGAAACATGTGGCAACCTATGTCCACAATGTAATGCATACAAAGTCCGCATAAAATATGTTACCCATATCCTCTACTAGCCAAACGTATCACACTTCTGTTCCTGATCTCATTTGTATAACCCGACACAGTACCAACCTACATAATATAAATTTCACCAACAGAAATTGCCACCATCTTTGTTAAAAGCATTAAAATATTTCTTCCTACTGATCATTTAAAAATAAAAGTAATACCGTTCGATAGGACGAAAATATTGAGAACATTGGAAGTTCTAACAACTTGAATGAATTCCCTAACCAGAGTACCACACACATCCATGTCCAGAACCACATATTTTAGATATTTTTCGTAAAAATTTAGTTTTTTGCCAAATTTCAAAATTCTATAATAAATTGCTACTCAATAAGTTATCGTTAAACAGACAGTTTAAAAAAAAATACAAACCTTATGTGTAATAATAATTCCTGTAAACTAGATAAACGACTATAAAAAATCAATGCCATGAAAGCAACTATAGTTTCTGTCTAACCAAACGCTATTTTTTTCTTTTATTTAGCTATAATACTAACGAAAACTGTCCACCCTGTACACATACATGCATTCATTAAAATATGTATATGGAGGGAGGTACACACGCGTATATCACTGTTTTTATCATTTATTTTAAAGTCTGTATAGGCAGGGTAAAAAAAAAAAGTTTCGTTTTAATGTGAGCTGGTTAGGCATGCGTCCTGCACACGAATGTATTGGATAACAAAAGGGTGGTCAATTGACCATTAGAATGTGGTCAGTTGTAGACATTCTACTAGTAAGCCGCACCCCAAATCAAGTTGTACAAAACTATTCTTAACAAGATAGCAAAGTTTAAATTGACTGAAGACAATGGAATATTTTCAAAGCAATAATAATTTTTACTACAAATAAATTTTGCTTATTAAAAGTTTCTGAATTTCAATTTTTATGTTCCGAACTACCTTCGGGTAAGTTCGGAACATTATAAGATTGGTGAGTAACCGAAAATTTGAGAGAAGTGGTAAATCAGAGAACAAATGGTAAATAATAATAGAGTTTTACATTCATATATTGAATATACGCAAGAGGACTATGTATTGTATGTATTTCATGTACCTGTGAATTCTATGGTTTGGTGGCCAATGCACAATCAAGTTTACTTGATTGTACACAAAATTGCAATAAAAAAAAATTTCTCTTTCTATTTCTATTTTATAGAAGCGTGTATATATTTATCTCTTTCTTTCGCTGTTTTTTCTTAAAATTATTAATAATGGAACAGATTCTAAAAATTGTTATCTTTGTCTAATAACTTATTTTAATACACAGAGAGCCATCTTTACGTATTTGTCATAATTACATACTTGCCGACCAGTCCACATAATTCATAGAAAAAATTATATACATATAGAATCCTATCAAAAATAGGGCCATATTTAGAGATGTGCACTGGTCTAGTGACGAGTAATTTTACCCACTTTTGACCGTCACAAAACGGTTTTGTGACCGATATAGTTATGACAAGACTGTCACAATTACCGCCATCTGGGAGAATACATTTAAATTAATGAATATTTTAGCGGGAAATTTGCATGCTTTAGCGGGAAATTACTGTAACATAGTGTCATTCGTCTTATGTTTATTTACTGTATATTGTGTTCATGAACATGTAATAAATCGAAATACTATTTCATTTTTTAATAAATAAAAATATTTTATGATCTCAAAAATATCTAAAAATGAATAAAAAGATCTTCGTTTTATTATAATATATATGTTATAATGTAAATCATATATTTAAGATATTGAAATAATAATTAGCCAAATTCTTTTTACAAACTATTATATTTTTCAAAAAAAAATCCGGTAAGTACATGCACTTAAAAACATTGATTTATTTCAGTAAATTATATAAGCATACTGGGATCAGACTTTACTATCAAGATCATAAAATAACGAAAAAAAACCTAGAAAAATTGTTATAACTTAACTAGGTAATCAATTTTCTGGAAAAAAAACCGTCACAAAACGTCTTAGGCTGCCTTTACACTATCAGTAATACTGTCAGTATTTACTGATAAAAATAATGGATCATTATTTTTATTACTTCAGTATTTTTATGATACCGTACACGCCGTACACTATCATTATTTTCTTCTGTATTTTAAAACAAACTGTCAAATTTAATTTTTCGGAATTTTTAAATTAATTAAATTTTGGAATTGTTATTATTATGGAAGAAGCGTGTTTAGCTATAGTACTAGCGTTTGCAACTCAAAACAAGAAAACAAAGAAAAAAAAACGTTATGTTCGATCCGATCTGTTCGATTTTGTTTTTCTAGCTAGCCATACATATACGCATGTATACATATACAATGTACATACCACAGAATAATGTACATACGGTACATTTCGTACATATTGTACATACTGCCGTACATACTAATCAATAATAATATGGATAATATGTACAAGCCTACTTTTCCATGATGTACATATACGATCTACAATCGATTTGTATTTATCTCGGCTGGTACCGCTGGTACATATCGTACATATACCTACGAGAAATATATTTTAACGGTTTTAACTGTCATTAATGTCACTGTCTCCTCCACGTCTTAGTACTGAAGTGAATACTGATGGAATTATAAGCCATTCTTCAATACTTTCATCATTATTTCAGTATCGTCAATACACGATCAATAAAAATGTCAGTATTTTGAAATACTGACAGTATTACTGATCGTGTAAAGGCAGCCTTATAGTTGTATTTGACGGTCACAATTGTGACTGCCCCTGTGACCGTCATTTACCCAACAGTCTAGTTAAAAAAAAAATTTGTGACGTCAATAACCGTCATAAAACGGTATTTGTGACGGTCACGTCACATGAATTCGAAATACCGGTAATTGCCCATCTCTAGCCATATTGCTCATCATTGTATTTCTCCCCAACTGTAAGATGGCTCTCAGTGTCCGTTTTTTCGCTTATTTTATACCTATTCGTTTCGTCATAGTTCGTCCGTTTCCGTTCGTTCGTCCGTAAAGATTTGATATGATGAAAAAAAAATTCGTCAAGTGCGTGTTTGACACGCACTAAGTAATGTTCCTCACAATCAGTGGTCATAACTAAAACTTCTTAACCCTAGAATCATACGTACACGTCAAAACGACGTACGAACTTCTCTACCTGCTCCAATACTACGACTTGTTGTTACTTGTTTGCTGTAAGATTTCTGTTATCTAACTTATTTGTTATTATAACACACCACATATATTTATTTTGTTTATAGTCATTGTCGTTCTGTTTGTATTGAAATAGTGTCCGTCAAAAGGACGTCGATGTATGATTAACGTATGCTTTTTTTGAAGATTTTGTACACTACGTATAAAAGTTTTCCTAATTTTTTTAAAACTAATTAAAGATATGGATGTTATAATTAATTTATTCAATGATTATGATAATGTGAAAGATGATTACAGCTGTTTGACTTATAGAGACGACATAATACTGAAGTTTTAAATATTGAATCGAAAACTACAGAATGTATTTCGAATGACTTAATAAAAGATTAACAATTTATTTTGTGGAAAATATTTTAATATTTATTATTTTTTGAGATCTTATTCGAAAAATTACTAACAAATTTTAGAAAATTTACAAATGTGCCTAATGGGGAAATAACTACATATCTATAGGAATATTTATGACTGAGAAATTTCACATTCTGTAAAGTCACACATGTCCACTGACTCATAATAGTTCATAAATTAATTATTACAATTGATGTATTTATCTATTTTTTAATTTTTATAATGAAAATATGCTTTGATAAAAAGATTAAAAAAATTAATAAATATTTACATTAAGAAATTTTTCCAAATCCAATTTTTTTAAATATTTTGTTCCCTTTTGTAGTATTGTTATGTCAAAAAAAATGTTTTTTGCAAATAAACTCTAAAACTCTCCGTAAAAAGTCCATCCGTCAAAACGATGTCGATGTATGATTAACGTTTCTCGTAGACCAACGTATGATTCTAGGGTTAAAATATAACAGTCCGGACACATACGTTCACGATGTGACACATACGAACACGATCGTTCTGAAATCAAAAAATAGGTTATACTTTAGGAATAAGATTTATTTATTAGGAAAAATATTTTATCCACCTTCATATCCCGTTATAAAAAATTCCTGATTGTACGGAACACTGATGAAACAACTGATTGTACGGAACACTGTTAGCGCAAGTACAACTTGCACTTGACGACTTGTTTTTATTAAAGCTAATTATGTACAGTCAGCCACACTCGTATTCGTACAGCAGCATATTTTCTCATATGACAAAATTTAAACCAAGTGAATTTTCATAATTTCCCACAAATTTGAAATTTTTTGTTTATAATATTAATATTTGGATCTTCTACTTCCTATACAAGCTAAAAAAATTTCATTAATAGTTTTTAAAAAAAAATTCTCAAGAAAAATGTTATGCATGCAATTTGTATCAACATGTCCAACGCCACATTCGTATTCGTACACCATAAAATTTGATAAATATTTTTATATGTTTGAAAAATTAATTACTTGATTTTCAAATTTAGAAGTATATTTACGTAGGTATGTACCTTTATTTTAAATAAACATAAAATATAATAATCCTCAAGGTCGATTTTTCCATATATTTACTGAAAAATTAAAGGAATTTCAATAGAGACCAAAAAATCGATTATGGATCTATGCTACCAAAATAAATTTTTCAGAAAGGACTTAAATTGTAAGTAGGCGACTATTTAACACTTAATATGTCATAAAGGACCACAAACAGGATCATAAATTAGAAAATAACTCTTGAAATATGGATAAAAAATACTACATCTTGTTCTAAATTGTCATTTTTGAATGAATAAATTAACAAAAATCCACCAAAGAGCCCTAAAATGGTCAGGATAAGGTGAAAGGATTACATAGCAAAGAAATTTCCACCGAAAGAATTTCTCACGTTATTAAAACACGTGATATATACCGTGGGAAAAAATGCATGTAAATAACATATATAAACAAGGATAAATAGACTGTTCCAGAAACTACATAAATAAGGATTCTGAATCTCGATGTAACAAAATATTCCCAGATAAACGTAAAATTAAGATTTTCATCATTGACCATGTCCTTAAATCCTTATTTTCCTACATTTTAGAGCAATATAAGTTTTATTATTTATTTATGTTACTTATCGCGTACATTCCCACGGTATATATCACGTCTTTCAATAACGCGAGAAATTCTTCCAGGACAAAAATACTTTGCTAAGTAACCTTTTCACTTAATCCTGACCATTCTATCATTCTTTTATGGATTTTTGTTAATTTTTTCATTAAAAAATGACAATTTAGTGTAAGATGTAATATTCTTTATCCATATTTCTAGAGTTATTTTCTAATTTATTATCCTGTTGGTTACCCTTTATGACAAATTAAATGTGAAATAGTTGTTCACTTATTATTTAAGAGGTTTAAGGACTTTCTGTAGGAATTTATTTTATTAGCATACATCAATAACAATTGCTTGAACTGCATTAAAATTTTTCTATTTTTTCGGCAAATTAATCAAAAATTTGACCTTAAGGATTATTAAATTTTATGTTTATTTAAAATAAAGGTACATACCTACGTAAATGTACTTCTAAATTTGAAAATCAAGTAATTAATTTTTCAAACATATAAAAATATTTATCAAATTTTATGGTGTACGAATACGAATGTGGCGTTGGACATGTTGATACAAATTGCATGCATAACATTTTTCTTGAGAATTTTTTTTTAAAAACTATTAATGAAATTTTTTTAGCTTGTATAGGAAGTAGAAGATCCAGATATTAATATTATAAACAAAAAATTTCAAATTTGTGGGAAATTATGAAAATTCACTTGGTTTAAATTTTGTCATATGAGAAAATATGCTGCTGTACGAATACGAGTGTGGCTGACTGTACATAATTAGCTTTAATAAAAACAAGTCGTCAAGTGCAAGTTGTACTTGCGCTAACAGTGTTCCGTACAATCAGTTGTTTCATCAGTGTTCCGTACAATCAGGAATTTTTTATAACGGGATATGAAGGTGGATAAAATATTTTTCCTAATAAATAAATCTTATTCCTAAAGTATAACCTATTTTTTGATTTCAGAACGATCGTGTTCGTATGTGTCACATCGTGAACGTATGTGTCCGGACTGTTATATTTTAACCCTAGAATCATACGTTGGTCTACGAGAAACGTTAATCATACATCGACATCGTTTTGACGGATGGACTTTTTACGGAGAGTTTTAGAGTTTATTTGCAAAAAACATTTTTTTTGACATAACAATACTACAAAAGGGAACAAAATATTTAAAAAAATTGGATTTGGAAAAATTTCTTAATGTAAATATTTATTAATTTTTTTAATCTTTTTATCAAAGCATATTTTCATTATAAAAATTAAAAAATAGATAAATACATCAATTGTAATAATTAATTTATGAACTATTATGAGTCAGTGGACATGTGTGACTTTACAGAATGTGAAATTTCTCAGTCATAAATATTCCTATAGATATGTAGTTATTTCCCCATTAGGCACATTTGTAAATTTTCTAAAATTTGTTAGTAATTTTTCGAATAAGATCTCAAAAAATAATAAATATTAAAATATTTTCCACAAAATAAATTGTTAATCTTTTATTAAGTCATTCGAAATACATTCTGTAGTTTTCGATTCAATATTTAAAACTTCAGTATTATGTCGTCTCTATAAGTCAAACAGCTGTAATCATCTTTCACATTATCATAATCATTGAATAAATTAATTATAACATCCATATCTTTAATAAGTTTTAAAAAAATTAGGAAAACTTTTATACGTAGTGTACAAAATCTTCAAAAAAAGCATACGTTAATCATACATCGACGTCCTTTTGACGGACACTATTTCAATACAAACAGAACGACAATGACTATAAACAAAATAAATATATGTGGTGTGTTATAATAACAAATAAGTTAGATAACAGAAATCTTACAGCAAACAAGTAACAACAAGTCGTAGTATTGGAGCAGGTAGAGAAGTTCGTACGTCGTTTTGACGTGTACGTATGATTCTAGGGTTAAGAAGTTTTAGTTATGACCACTGATTGAGAGGAACATTACTTAGTGCGTGTCAAACACGCACTTGACGAATTTTTTAATTATTAGTGAAATTAGATTTGTGACCAATAACCACACTGAATTAGGTGCAGAGATCATTGCTAAATTATATACCTACAATATATTTTTTTCCGGATACATATAAGTATGGTGTTCTACGTACAATGAAACAATATGAAATTTTCTTACTTGAAGGTGCGTTTTAGCTTACAAAATCGCCTTATTTGTTTAACTTATTAATTTTTTTGTAACTGATCACACTCAAAATTTTGTATACACGCCTCATTACTTATCTGGCTTATCGTGTTTATAAATGTTGATTCTTTTGTAAACAAATGAGCAAAGGAAGTGAAGCATAGCAATGTTATTTAAAAAGTTTTTTCTTTGTGTCAAAACGATATAAATGAAAAAAAATTATTGATTTAGTTCGGAAAAAGCTTTTGTTGTATGATTGTTGTCAAATCTGTCCGTTCCTCTGTCACACCCTTACAATTTTTGCATCTTTGGAGCTATAAACTAAAATTTTGTATGTACATGATGTAGGTGGAAATCTTAATTAAATAGACACCAATTCTCAATTTATTTTTAAACGTACTTTCACGTAAAATATATAATATAGAGGTACATTTTTTGAACGTAAAATGAAATCAACAACAGTAGCGTGCGATGGTATAACTAATTTTGACGCATATAAATTTCAACAGCAAACTCGTGTTTCAAATTTTCTAGGCATACGAAGTAAATTCTCAAAATTTAGAATGTGCGATTTGGTACAAGTTCAGACGGAACGCATACCAAGTTAGACTTACTTCAGAGCGGACCAATGCATCACCACTGTATACAATTATCTAACAAAGGCGATGTAGCTTTACCGACAACACACACAGGTGAAATTCACGTAATTTATGGCCAAAATTGATAAAAATGAAGTTACTCTGATTAAAAAGTAGTAATCTAAATTAGCAACAAGACCTATGGCACCACCTTATTAGTAATCTGTAAAACGTTTTCCACTCGTTTTATTTAGCTACCCACACGTTTGATTTAAACAGTGATTTAAACGTTATTTAAACATTAGTTTAAATAACGTTTAATATATTTTATTTAGTGAATATTAGGATTAAAACATTATGGACTACATACCTTCAGGTAAATATATTATTATTTATTACTAAATAACTAAAACATTTACATTACTTAAAATTGTAAAGATATATAGTTTTAAACACAAGACTATACTTTATCGTTTTATTTTATTTTTTCTCATAGTGAAAAAGTTTACACCCAATCGCATTCAACTCGTTTTTTATACATATTTATAAAGAATATTTCAATAGCTTTCAAATAATACTAAATTTGGCTGCGTCTACTTGGGTCTCAGAAAACTACCACAAAGACAAGTTAAGTCCTATCCTAACGATATTATAAGTCTCTTAAAAGAATCAGAAGTTATGATGTAAAATTCCATCATCTTTTCTTTGTTTATTTTAGTATAAATATTTCAAAACACACATTTAAACTATTATTTTAAACAAACTAAAGCAATATATAGGCGTAAACACACTTCATGTAATACTGGCCAACTTTTAAGTAAATTTCACCCGTGTGCGTAAACGTAATGTAATATTATATAAGTGTGATCACTACTTTTCTTACAGTATGCCTAAAATACGATGGACCAACCTACAAATCGCCAGTGTGATGACGCTCTAACTTAGCAAATTAACACGTCATTGAAAATATAACTCTTGAATTTAAAGAACCGAAAGTTTCGATTGCAAAGAGTTTATATTTTAATACAGTGACACTTTAAAAATATTTTTTAATAGTTTCAAAAAAAATTTTTTTATATTGATTTTTGAATTTGAAAATCATTCATCATTTTGTGACTCAGCTCTTTTTACCCTCTTTATATTTTAACTTTATTTGCTTACGTCTAAGTGAACCAGTTACTACTAAATTTGATTATTAAAATAAATATATATATATATATATATATATATATATATATATATATATATATATGTGTTGGGCCTAACTAATTATTTTTGTAACTTCATTAATAATAAAATTACATGTAATCACTATTACGAATTAAATGTAATTGTAATTACATTTAATTACGATTATATTGCTTTAATGTATAGGTAAATTTATATTAAATGAAAATGATTCACACCTTAAGAATGTAAAAATGAAATTTTGTCACATATGAAAGTTATTACATTTTCTACTATCCTTTTTCATTATATTAGATAGTAGATCTTGTGAGAGACAGCTATATTACGAGCGTGTCTGATACATAAGCTTACGTGCATTCTTATTGAAAGAATCATTTTCAGTTTATATAAATTCGAGTATACATGCAGTTACATGTAATCGTGATCACTTTGTAAATTACTTTTACTAGTAACCAATATTCAATAAGTAAAATATATATAAATACCTATACATAAGTATTTCTGTTCCCCTAATACTAGTTGCAAGATTATGGACTATTTTCAGAAACTTGCCCTTCCCTCTCCCTCCTTGATTTCTCAATCCTCATTAACTTTTTCCACTATGGAAATTTTTTTTTAAAAAATATTAAAAGACAATATATTACATTATTGAACAGTAATGACTAATGAGTAATAAAATAATTTTGCAATTTAAATTGTAAAATATGAGTAAAAACAAAATTTTGCAACTGAAAATATTAAAAAAAATGAAAAATATTTTGTGATATTTATTTCAGATTCCTATCATACTTTATCCAGTCTTTGGACTAGCAATACTATACTTTAGCGTATTTATGTAAGGTAACGCACTACGGTGTGCTATACCTTTCACACCGGTTCTTTTAATTAATATTTAACGCCGAGTACATTATTTTGTTGTTTTTTGGTTTTTTCTTAACTTATTTCGTATACATTATTTTGTTACTTTTCGGATGTTTCAATAATTTAATGGTATTTTTTATTGTATTTAAATAATATAATGCCCTATGATGTGATCTACATTTTACACCGGTTCTTTCAATAAGATTAATATCTAACGCCGGATATATTATTCTGATGTATTTTTTGTAACGATTAAATCATTTTTTGTATCTTCAAAATTCTCATTATACTTTATTAATTATTTTATATTTATCTTTTGAAAATTTCTTGGATTTAAGGCTATTTATCTAATTATTTATACTTTTGTAAATTTTTGCGGGTGCACACTAGTTCGCTCACGCGGTCAAATTTTAATCTCATTAATTGTAGATAATTTTATTTTGTGAAAATCCGTAATGAATATGGTGAATATCAAAATTTAATTCCCAAAATTATGTAGATATATTATTCAACCTTACATTTATAATTATTCAAGTTAAATTTAAAAATCTTTGGTAATATTCATTATTTTATCTCCCCGTCCACTATTTGTTATCTACCTAAAACTCGTTCAACATCAAATTCGTAATTTGCTATTTGCTTCGAGTACACGCGTATTTGTTTCTTTCTTCTGGGTTTTCCCCATTTCTTTACAAGTGCTTTTATTGTCTTTATATATATATATATATATATATATATATATATATATATATATATACCTATATACTTTTATCCAAACTGAATTCGGTTCAGTTCACTTTTCACCTAAAGATGATTTAATCAATCGAAAACTAGTTTGTGAAAAATAATATCTCTATATTTAAGTGAAAATTTGAAAAAATAAAAAATTTTTTCACCATATTCAACCGAGGATTCAGATTTTCCACCCGATATGTGGGCCGAAAATAGTTCATCTCTTGAACGGACTACGAATTCATGCGAAAGTTTTCATTCAAAATTTAATTCTTTATTTTACAGTTACCATGCAAATATATTTCAACTTATTGAAAATTTGAAAAATATTCAAACTGATACATATATTAAAATTCGTAGTGTTCATCAACAGAAAAAAGTGTATCGCAAGGCAGTTAATTTGCTTAAGGAATTTGTAAAAGGGAAAATTTCGTTATTGGAACAAAATGTAATAAGTAGATTCGACTTTGTAAAATGTATGTCATGTAAATTTACACCAAATTTATAACGTATTTAATATTAAATTATAAAACATAAATAAAAACATTCTCATTTTGCTGTTCAATTTGTGTATATAGTTACGGGAGCGAACTAGTATAGGTACTACCCTTCAAGGTCTTCTGACCGCGGGAGCGAACTAGTATACGACCCTTCAGGGTTTTCTGACCGCGGTAGCGAACTAGTGTGCGCCGATTTTTGCAGTATGTAAAGTGTTCTTTTTTTGACGTAAATTATCAAGTGGGACGTTTTATCGCGGTACTATTAAACAATAAAACCCTTCACAGGTAAATATTGACCCAAGTGGTACGTTTTGTCGCATATTTTTTTGTGCAATTAAAATTTTATTCTCAAAGGGGCACGTAAGTCATATATGAAAAAGATACGAAAAAATATACAGTCAGTTTCAGCGAAATAAGAACATACAAAATTTAACATAGGAAAATTTGTTGGGATCAGAGCATGCCTTGGGAGCATGCCTTGTTGGGATCAGAGCATGTTTTTTATTGGTATAATTTTTATATAATCGTAGTTATTAATATTTTGCTTTAATTATAAAAACGTAAATCTGAAAAAAAAACAACAGGTGTCCAAAGTAGTACCATTTCTACTAAGTAGTACCATTTTGTTAATAAATATTTCAATATTAGATTAACAATAAGACTTATTTATAGCTATCTCAATAAATTTACTGCTATTGGCTTTTAATTGCATTTAAACAGTATTTTGGCCCAATATTATTTAAGGTTTTCCTAAATATCTAATAATAATAAAATAAAGCATCCCTTGATCATAACAAATTTTCCCTGTGTTAAAATTTATATGTTCTTGGTTGCTTGGAATGTCCATTACCTGTATAAAGGTAATCCATTACCTGTATAAAGTAACTTGAACCTTTTTTCCAATGTTTGAAATCGTGTAACTTTACGGTACTACACATTCCGAACTGACGAGTCATCAAAATGTATCGATGTGCAAACCTTGACCTTTGACCCGGCACGTACCGAGTACATGTATCAAAATTTGTTGTTAACATTTGACCCCACACTCGCTCATACTGTTGGTCTTGAAATTCCTAAGAGATGAGTCGTCATCACTTCGACAAAATTAATTCAAGTTAACCCATTATGCGTCATCACAATTTGGTTATAACGATTTGGTTTCGTGTTAAACCATTACCAACCAGCACTAACGTAGTTTTTGAATGCAAACCTAACACACGCGCAGACTGAATTTTAGTACACGACGCATGCGCAGACTGAATTTTAGAACACGACGCATGCGCAGACTGAATTCTAGGTCAGAAATTGATAGATGGGGTACACTACCGCGTCAAAAATTTGGGCAATACCCTAACTCGGGGGTGGCCCCAAACTTTTGACACCGTACTGTACTTAAATTTTTGGTACACTGCCGTGTCAAAAGTGGGGACCCCTTTGACTAAAAAGGTATCCGATCACTTTTGAAGCGTATTGTGCTTATTTTGTGTACGTGAAAACCTTGGCCTTTGACCCCAACACGCGCTTGCCTCAATTGCGTCATCTTAAACGAAACATATACTACCACGTCAAAAATGTGGGGAATACCCAAACCCAAGGGGTGGCCTCAAACCTTTGACAATGTACTGTACTTAAATTTTTGGTTAACTGCCGTGTCAAAAGTGTGGACCCCCCGGAACAAAAAGGTATAAGATCACTTTTTGAAGCGTACTGTGCTTATTACGTGCAAACCTTCGCCTTTAATCTCGCTTAATTGCGTCATCTTAAACGAAAAGCGGGAGGCCGCTAAATTTTGTGAGGGTACAGTACCAAACGCTGGACGCTAGTTAAGATTTTAAAACTAACTTTAGACTCTAGGGTCTAGAGTCCAGATTTCAGACCGCTACTATACTGCCGCAAATTGGATGTCGACTGTATCTCAGGCGATTTTAACCGTGGAAAATCATCTTAGTTTCCAGTGGTGGTGGTGGTGGTGGTAGTGGGGATGGTGGTGGCGGTGGTGGTGTTGGCGGCGATCGTTTGTGCAATTTCAGTTCCATCGCACATACGCACGGCTTATTTTGCTCCACCGAGTGACTCATTTCCTCCACCGACTTACTAATCTATTCCACCGAGTTACTCATTTACTCCACCGAGTTACTCATTTACTATACCAAGTTACTCATATACTCCACCAACTTACTCATTTACTCCACCAAGTTACTCATTTACGCCACCGAGTTACTCATTTACTCCACCGGCTTACTCATTTACTCCACCGAGTGACTCAGTTACTCCACCAAGTGATTCATTTATTCCACCGAGTGACTCATTTACTCCACCGAGCGACTATTTACTCCACCGAGTGACTCATTTACTCTACCGGGTGACTCATTTACTCCACCGAATTGTACGTTTACTCCACCGAGTTACTCATTTACTCCACCGACTTACTCATTTACTCCACCGAGTTACTCATTTACTCCACCGAGTTACACATTTACTCCACCGAGTGACTCATTTACTCCACTGAGTGACTCATTTACTCCACCGAATTACACATTTCCTACACCGAGTTACTCATTTGCTCCACCACGTTACTCATTTACTCCACCGAATTACACATTTACTCAACCGAGTTACTCATTTACTTAATAAAAATCTAAATTTGTGTTTTCCTCATTATAGTCTAAATCTAGATCCAATATCAGTATCAATAAAATCTAAACTATGTTAACTCATCAGGCTTTAGTATAAATTTTTTCTAAATCTTAATATAAATCCAAATTGACTCAATGGGTTAATTTAAAATTAATCAGAATATTAATAAAAATTAAAACTTGTATTGACTCATAATCGGTTAAATCAAAATTCTTCATGAATATTAGTTTTCTTAATTCTGTCGGCTTATAATAGGTTCAATCAAACATTTATCAACAATATCAATAGAAATTCGAATCTTATTTACTAATAATGGTTTAAATGAAAATGCATTATAAATATCAATGCTCTTAATTCTGTTGACCCATAATAGGTTAAATCAAATTTCTTCCTTACTGTTAATCAAAAACCCAAATTGGTATTTTCTTATAATGAGCTCAATCAAAATTCATGATGAATATTTATCTATCTATATTGGCTAATTGGTCTATCTATATTGGCTAATTGGCTAATTGGCTATTGGTCTAAACTATATTGGCTCATAACAGGTTAAATTAGAACTAATTAACAATGTTAATAAAAATTCATAATTTGTCTTGGATCATATTGGGTTAAATCAAATTTCATTATAAATATTAAGTAAGTCTAAACTATGTTGACCTATAATAGGTTAAATCAAATTTCTTCATTATTTTTAACAAAAAATCCAAATCGGTATTATGACTTAATGTTAATAAATACATAACTATTATACTCTAATATAAATATGAATCAGTATTAAAATGATATACATACAGGGTGTTAGTGCATAAGTGCGAAATATTTTAATGGGTGATTGCTGAGGTTTTTTTATGTAAAAAAGTTCATATCAACCCATGTCCGAAAACGCTTAGTTTCCAAGATACAGGGTGTTCAGTTTCTCGTCTTTTTTACATATTTTCTTAAATATTTCAAAAACGTTTTGAGATATTCACATAAAATTTGGAATACGCTACGACAGGCATACCCATATTCTGAGGTAGACAGGATATTTCCATTCAAACCAGTGGCGTCCGTACAGCCATATGATGATATATTTTTGAAGAAAAAAAAAGTGACGCCAATGATTTTTTTCAATTTGAAAATGTTTTTTTAAATGTTATATAAATGGTTGAGAAAAATGATCTCTCAGTATTTTGTCGTTCATGTGTCCCTTTTCAAGATAAAAAACAGTTTTCAATTACTGTCCTTACTACAAAACCGGTTTAGGTTCTCGTATTAACTGCTGAGGATATTTTATGAAAAAGTCTTACCAACAAAAAGGTGAAGACGCTTTATTTCTACATTATGACCACATAATTTGTTTTTAATTTAATTTAATCTTTTAATGCAAGAAACGAGACACTCTGTATCTTGGAAACTAAACGTTTTCGGACCTGGGTTTATATAAACTTTTTTACATAAAAAAACCTAAGCAATCACCCATTAAAATTTTTCGCACTTATTCACTAATACCCTGTATAATAACTTCTGTTGATTAAGCAAAGTTTTTGCAACATTTATAAATTATTTTATAATTAGATTCTGTTTTCAATCTAATCATAAATAATAAATAGAATGATGCTACATAAAATATATATTATTATTAATATACAGGGTGTATACATAATAGACAGGTGTGTAGATATTAAAATAATTTTCCTTTGATTTATAAATTATCCTAGAAATAGTTTTGTGTTATTCTTAAATGATGTTTTACAGTCTGCTTTCAAGGTCTGCTAAAATAAACATTCAGCTAAAACACACATTTAGATATTGGTTGTTTGTTTATTTTAAAGCTGATAAAAATTCCTGAAACTAAGAAGATTTTCCAAGATTAAATATACACAAAAATCCGCTGAGGTACAGTCGACATCCAATTTCCAGCAGTACAGTAGCGGTCTGAAATCTGGACTCTGGACCCCAGAGCCTGAAGTTACTTTTAAAATCTTAACCAGCGTCCAGCGCCTGGTACTGTAACCTCACAAAATTGGGCGGCCTCCCGATTTTCGTTTGAGATGACGCAATTAAGCGAGGTTAAAGGCGAAGGTTTGCACGTAATAAGCATAGTACCCTTCAAAAAGTGATCGTATACCTTTTTGGTCAGGGAGTCCACACTTTTGACACGGCAGTGTACCAAAAATTTAAGTACAGTACGGTGTCAAAAGCTTGGGGCCACCCCTTGGGTTAGGGTATTCCCCACATTTTTGACGTGGTAGTATACCTTTCGTTTAAGATGATGCAATTAAAGCAAACGCGCGTTGGGGCCAAAGGCCAAGGTTTGCACGTACACAAAATACGTACAGTACGCTTCAAAAGTGATCGAATACCTTTTTGGTCAAGGGGGTCCGCACTTTTGACACGGCAGTGTACCAAAAATTTAAGTCCAGTACGGTGTCAAAAGTTTGGGGCCACCCCCGAGTCAGGGTATTCCCCAAATTTTTGACGCGGTAGTGTAGCCCATCTATCAATTTTGTGACCTAAAATTCAGTCTGCGCATGCGTCGTGTTCTAAAATTCAGTCTGCGCATGCGTCTTGTACTAAAATTCAGTCTGCGCGTGCGTTAGGTTTGCATTCAAAACTACGTTAGTGCTGGTGGGTGATGGTTTAACACAAATTCAAATCGTTATGACCAAATTGTGATGACGCATAATGGGTTAACTTGAATTAATTTTGTCGAAGTGATGACGACTCATCTCTTAAGAATTTCAAGGCCAACAGTATGAGCGAGTGTGGGGTTAAATGTTAACAACAAATTTTGATACATGTACTCGGTGCGTGCCGAGTCAAAGGTCAAGGTTTGCACATCGATACATTTTGATGACTCATCAGTTCGGAATGTGTAGTACCGTAAAGTTACACGATTTCAAACATTGGCAAAAGGGTTCAAGTTACTCTGTTTGGCGGTGGCCCCAAACCGGCACCGCTCTTCTAATAATATTAATAAATAAAAATATTTAATTATTAGTATTGTAAATTTTGCAGCACAACAACTACAATTTCTCAATAATTTATCTTCGTACCCTACAACCAAACTTTGAAATGACCGTTTTTCAAACGGTATTTTCGAACCTACACACTTTTTCCACCCAGCTCGTCAAATCCTTCCAGTATTATTATAAGATAGCAAGCATATATGCCTTTTTCTTTTATATTATCCTCATAGTAATCTTATAATAGTATAGCGATCAGTCAGTCAAGTTAAAACAAAGAAAATAAAATATTATAAAATATATCGGCTTTACCCTAGAATATTGGGGCACTTTATGATTATCATAAAATCTTTGAAAAATTTTTAAAAACGAAAAAAAAGGTCATTTATGACGGTTTTATTGACATGTGTACTTATATATTATCATTATTATGTTCGTGTATGTACCAGGTGTTACAAGTTGTTCATTCATTAAAAAATAAAATATTTCTAGTCTTTATGTTTAGTCAATTTTTTAGTGATATGATTATAACTAAACATTGTAAACTATTATAAGTATTTTATTTAATTAAATATTTCAAGTACTTGATTTAATTAAAATATTAACCAATTTATTATTGACCTGAATACGTCTTATAAATCAGTTTGACAAAATAATGTAAAATGCGTCAGGAAAGTAGAAAATATTTTAACCCTATTATATAAATATTTTTTATTTTGTGCAATATTTACTGTCTACCATTTACAGGTTAATAAAAATTAACTTACAATACCCGTTTTACGCGAAATTTGTGGCAGGTAGACACCATTTGTAAGTACAAAAGTTGGAATTTCCACTTTTGGAGCAGTAATAAAATATTATCAATCCTTTTGTGTTACGCAACAGTATCTACTTAAAAATAATTTAAATACTAACTTGAGGTACCATCACAGTGTGATTCTGCCAAAAAGTAGTCAATTTTCACAATTTTTCTTCGGATGGATAGGATCGGGGAATGGGGAGGAATTTTTTTTACGATTAATACCACTATTTGACAAAACAAAAATATTTTTTTTATTTATTTTTATAATTATTATAATTTTTTGAAAAAATGTCTTTAAAAAAGGGCGGATATTGGTGCCCACGATTGCGGCCGCAGTTTTCATCTGAGAAAAAAAATTAAATAGATTGTTAATCAGTAGGTAAGCCGCTATGTTCCTATGGGAGATTTTTTTCTTTTGAAATCTTCCTATTTTTTCACGCGTAAAACTGTAAAAAATTTTGTACTTTTTATTCAAACCGCCGCCATTTTTCCAAATTTCAAAAAAAAGCTCCCATAGGAACATAGCAGTTTACCTACAGATTGATAATCTATTTGATTTTTTTTTCCGGATAAAAACTGCGGCCGCATTCGTGGGCACCGAATTTCGGCCTTTTTTAAAGACACTTTTCTTCAAAAAATTATAATAAATATAAACAATAAATAAAAGTAAGTAAAAAAAATATTTTTGTATTGTCAAATAGTGGTATTAATCGCAAAAAAAAATTCATCCCCATTCCCCCATCCTATCTATTCGAAAAAAAATTGTGAAAATTGACTACTTTTCGGCAGAATCACACTGTGATGGTACCTTAAAAATAATAATGTATTAAATGACGGTATAACTTTTATATGAATAAATTTTAATTTTAGTTTTAAAAAAAATTAAATTATATGATGAATTTATATTGTAATTGCAATTAAAATTATTTTACTGAATAAATAACTTTTTACACCTAGTATACATTCTACTACATTCATAAAAGATAACAATTAGGTAAGCATATTTGTTAATATTGTAACAAACATCAAATCAAATGTGGCAATTATAATAACATTTACCTCATAAACTATTACATATTTCTCTAAATCTTTCCTTACAACATACACACATTTTATTCTGAATTACTTGAAATAGTTTACAATACTTATTGTTATAATCATATAATTAAAAAATTGATTAAACACAAAGAATATAAAGATTTGATTTTTTTAATGAATGAATAACTTGTAACACCTGGTACCTATACGAGCAGAATGTGTAAGTACCCACGTAAATGTTAAACACGGAACCGTCATAAAAGACCCTTTTCTCATTGTTCAAAAAGTTTCGTGCTGTTAAAAGGTACAATTTTCAAAAATTTTGTGAAAACCATAAAGTGCCCCAATATTTTAGGATTTAACCAATATATCTACCTACGCAGGGCCGTGGAGAGAAATGGCGGGCCCCAAGAACAAAGCACATCTTTTAAAAAAATTTTCCAGAAATAATAAGTGACGAGAAAAAAAAACTTGTTTTGTTTTTTCCGGATCCCTACCGACTGCTACGGACCCCCTCCTCCAGCCCGGGTCCCGAGGCTACAACGCAGGCTACCCCACTCTCTCGTCGGGCTTGTACCTACGTATAAGGTATGTATGAGAGAAGGTAAGGAGAGAGGAGACATTTTTCAAAAAAAGATTAAAGTACATTATTATTCTCTGGCAATTCTGCATCTACATTTTTTCGTTGTTGTATATTTTTAAATTTAGTAACATGTACCAAGTGCCTAAGGTTAAGCATTTGGAAAAACTCTCCTTAAAGATTAACATAAGAGTAGTTAACTGGGGATAGCAAAAAATGGTTAGAAAGCTAGCGAGATGTTTGAAACAGAAGAAAAAGATGTTAACATCTTGACGGTCATTGACGTTATAAGACGTCAAGTGAAACCTTACTACCTCACACAACACGTTGCGTCGCAGGACGTCAACAATTTCATATAAAGTGTGTACTTATCAATTGGGCCTTTTGTCAGTATAGGTTGTAACTGGCAAGGCGTTAATAAATTTTTACAAGAAACAAAATGTTTATCAGAAGAAATGTTTATTAGGTGGGTATTATCTTTGCTATGTTTTCAAGCACAAATGTATGGTACATGGTTATGGTATGGTTTGTTTTGAATTTAAGATAGTAGTAGTATTATGCATCCATCCCTACCTCGTTAGAAAGCAGCTGAAAAATAAAGTTATTATTTTTATTAATCAATATTTTGTAATTGAATCAAAATTTATTGTTTTTCATTAATATAGACATAGGCGAGCTGACAAAAGTCTTTATTTCACGTTTATATAATATGTACGTAGGTTTGTCGCGGCTCATCATTGTGGTTTATACATACAGAGCGTTCATAAAGTTGCGGATCAGCTGAAAATCTCAGTTAATATTGACTTTATCGAAAAATAACCCGGACAAAAGATTCATGGGAAGAAATGACGAACTAGAAAATGACCTCGAATTTAACCTTGAACATGACCTTGACTAACCAGTGTCATATTTTTCTCGTTTTTGTGACCTTCACACGACTTTGGGATATGAAGTATGAATATGGTTTTGAACGTAGAATTTTCGGCTCTTTCCGAATCCGAGGTCAAAAATAGGGGTTTCCATTTAAAAAAACAAAGTTGACCTCCAAATTTTGGTCAAGGCCATGTTCAAGGTCAAATTTGAGGTCATTTTCTAGTTCCTCATTTCTTCCCATGAAACTTTTGTCTGGGTCATTTTTCGATAGTCAATATTAACTGAGATTTTCAGCTGTTCCGCAACTTTATGAACGCTCTGTATATCGTGATACATAGGTTAGAAGGAAAAGTGACTCTTCAATAGACTTTGTACCTATTTGTGAAATAATTTACAGTATCCATAATGATGTCAATGAATGTAGTTATTATTGTATGTTATCATTATTTCTCTATATTTATTTACTGCTTGAGAATATTGAAATTTAATGCAGCATTAATTTTAAAATAATTCTTAAAATATTTGCTAGAAAGATTAAACCACGTAATACCTTCCATAGAAACAGAGAAGTATCATTTTATGACTTTGAGTTGACTGCAACCGTTATATATATATATATATATATATATATATATATATATATATATATATATATATATATATATATATATATATATATATATATATATATATATATATATATATATATATTATTGTGGTTTTAAAATATGTAGGTAAATAGTCAGATTACATTTGTTAAAAGATCTCTCACAATAATGTTACTTATTGATTTATATTTTAATGTTTATCAAAAGTTGTATTTACTAAATAAAAATTTATCAATAGCCTCTATTGTATTTTTCTGTTCGTATAATTTTAAAATCACATTTTATTCTATTTAATTTTTTTAGATCAATACAATTTAAGGGATTAAACTGTCCTGTGTCACAGCAAAATAATATATTATATGGTATTAATGTTACTATTTTATATATATAAAATGAACCAAGGAACTCCTTATTTACGTCATGATTTTTATATACACTTTTGACTAGTTGTAAGCAATATCAAAGTTGAAATACAATCATATGCCATACTCTTTTTATGTATATGTGAATTTTATTATCTAAAAAGAGTAAGATATATGATTCTGTAAGTTGCTTACAACGATTCAAAATTGTATTTGATATGAAAAGAGGTTACCTTTTCATAATTTATTGTCTATACTCTGAAAGCAAAAATTAAATATACTTAGCATGCGAGTTGATTTTAGATTGAACGTATCAAATCTTGATTCTAATATTTGGAAAACAGTAAATTCTAAGAAGTTAAATTCATTAGTACTTGAAACTCAACGCTAGATTTTTTAATATTTTTTTTTTTTAATTGTTACTTAAATTTGTGCCAAATAAATATACTGTAACTATGATAACAATACATAATTTTGTTTTATTTATTAGATTGCATAAATCTTACTTTCCCGTTTCCTCGACCTTCAATCATAAAAAAAACCATTTTGAAGTATTTAAAATTTAAGGAGTCGCCTCATTATAATATTACAAGAAGGGATTACTCCAGAGAATTTGCTGGACAGCATTAAAAAATAAGACACAGTCATGTATTTTTTTTACCTACATATAGTAATGTCGTTTTAAGGGGTAAACGTACACTACATAATTTGAGGTAAAATTTAAATTTTTCAAATATCTCAAAAGCTCTATTTACACTTTTTATATTTTACCCTCATGGTAAAATAAATCTGTGACGAATAATTTCTGCGGCATCAGAAGGTTAACGGTGAAACGTTTCCTGGCTTGATGAATCGGCCGAGACCGAATAAATACTATTATATTTACAACTAAACTTCTCCTCACATTACGGAATAGACATACTATATTACTACATACATATATGTAATTGTATACTATTTTTATTTTATTTTTGTGGGCTAGCAATTTTCCCCTAAACGAATGCTTAAAATTAAAAAGTTTAAAGTAAAACCAAGTCATGGTCTTAAATTTTGGATACATTTAGTTTAAATCACTGACTACTAAATATTAATTTCATCATGACGAAACTTTACCTATAGGTAAAAAAATGTTACATCACTACCCGTGTGATATAATCCGAACAATAAGAAATGAATCTCCTATTGAATTAAAAAAAAAATATTTTTTTTTCAGTTTTATTGTTGTTAATGGATAACTGGGAAACTGATAGAGACCCCATTGAGCGTTTTGAAGTTATTTTAAACTTTTGACACACACAGAAAGTACTCGTACATACCAATGCAATGATGATACTACATATTAGATACTAATATAAAACAAATCTTTGTATCATTTATTTATTTTCAAAAGCTGTTTTATTAACTCTTTTAGTACCGTCATATATTCCAATATTTTAGATAAAAAATTTAATATCTCTATAACTGCAAGTTTGGTTTAATTTATTTACAAGATGATCACTCTACTGTACAGCGTTCAGTTACCGATATAAGACAATATACATTCGTCAGTTAAATTTTTTCTAAAAATTAGCATGACGAGCTGAGCTCGTCATTAGTCCTAAAGGGGCTAATATATATTTCTAGAAATTAAACTGTTACCTTGTCTTCATTATATAAAAATAAGTATGTATACAAAAATAAGTATTGTTTTTGTAGTGTATGTGATGTGGTACCCGAAATTTTGTTAGTAGAGAATATTTGTCTGTGCATCAATTTTATTTTATAATCAAGTTTTCTTTGCTTTCGTATCAACGGCTACTGAGCAGAGTTCAAAAATAATTTTAACCATTAGCCTACCAGGTTAAACAGTATCTACTTTATTGTTAGATACTAGTAGACTTCTTTAATTCTGGAATCATATTAAATCAGAATGTTGTGGTAATGCAAGGAAAGACAAATAGTATTCAAATGTTGCGCAAACAATTAAATAGATAAAAACTATTATGGTACATACCTCCTCTCATAATTTAAACAGAACTATACAAGTTTAAAATATACAAGTTTTTAAATATCAATTAAAATAACAACCCATAATATATTCTAACAAGTGAAAGTCCCGAAGCCCCGGACCTATAGGTTTTGGTGAAATTTTATCGGCGGAAAAACGGTTTGAAGGGGTGAAATCGCTCTTCAAAAATTGTAGTAAAAATCTAATTTTTCAGACACCTCGAAATCGGTAAGAGATAGGAAGAGATAGTATAATACCCCTGTCGCAGCATCTGCATAACATAGCGAATTTCTAAATATTGGGCACTGCGGATCTCATCTAAGACCTGTACCCATTTAAAATAGTTTAGTTCTAAGAGTAAAAGAATTTTCAAAATCAGCTGGGTAATTAGTTTTGGTATTTTTGGGACCCAAGAACCCGAACGGACTTTTTACAGCATAGTTGTATCAGCTAAAATAATTTAGTATTCTAGCAGTTAGAAAATTTTCAGAATGGGTTGGATAGCTTATTTCTGGCGTTGTCGGATCTGCAAGATCCCGGTGGACCTCATTAAAAAATCAACTCGACCGTATATTCCAGACTGATTTTATGTAATATATATATATATATATATATATATATATATATATATATATATATATATATATATATGTATATGTATATATATATATATATATATATATATATATATATATATATATATATATATATATATATATATATTCCCATTATATCTATTATCCCATCGAATCTTGCTTCCCCTTTTTCCGCTCAGAGAATATTTTAACGCTAGCCTGTCTGTATATATATATACAGCAATCTTATATGTAAAATGCAATTTAACAAATTTGACGTCCGTCGGCCAAAGTCACGGTTATATGACCCGCGGAAGGAACTCGGTTGTAATTCGAAAGTATCACACCGAAACTTGTAAAAGAGCTCCGATGATTTTTCCTCTCATATTTTTTAATAAATTACCAGAGTTAATTAAATTTTAATTTTAAATTAAAATTTTAATATAAATATTTTTAAGCGACAGTTACATCAATTTTTAATAGATAATTCTTTTTATAGTTTGAAAGAATTTTTAGAAACAAATTTTACTTGATTCTTATTATAAGCCGTTTTCAACAATTCTGTACATGAGCACCAATCTTACAATTGTTGGAAAAAATTTTTTTATTTTTTATATTAATTTAGTAACGAATATATAATTTATTGTATTAATAAATTTATCTATCTATCTATCTATCTATATACAGAGTGAGTTTTTCGAGAGTTGCCATTTTGATTACAGCCAAACCGTTGATTTAGTCGAAAAATTGTTCAAATAAGAGTTTTAGATATCGACGGGGGCAACCGATTGCTATAGTCAGAAGCCTTATAGCTCTTATAGTTTTCGAGCTATGATGCAAACTTATAGTTTTTTAAATGAAAACGTATGTTTAAAAGTTTTTCAAAAATTTGTTTATGATTCAAAACAACCAGTAACATTCAAATTTTCAGTGTTTTATCTCATATTTTTGAGTAACTATGTTTTAAAAATGACACTTTTAAATTTCGTACTCAAATGCTTGCAAACGATTAGGATTTTGCGTAATTTAAAAAGGTATTAGCTCAACATGGCTGCCATTTTAATCAATGTAGTAACAAAAAATTAAACGATTATTACGTTTTCCATCGGAAATTAAAATTATTAAATAGATTAAACTATCATATAAAAATATACAATAAGGAAATAAAATTTCAGTTTTAATTTATTGAAAAATCTACTTATAGTACGGTACAATACAGTACAATTTTTCGACTAAATCAACGGTTTGGCTGTAACCAACATGGCAACTTTCGAAAAACTCATGCTATATATATATATATATATATATATATATATATATATATATATATATATATAAGGTGTAAAGTATATAAATCTCGCTACGAAAACAGTGGGTAGATTTCACCCATGTAATTAATATTTCCCAATAAATTTGAACCAAATGTGTTTTTTAACAGAAAAAATTTTATACTAAATATTGGTCAAAATCCGGCTCTGACCATCTCATGTTTGTTAACTCGTCCTGCAATATGGCGGCTCAAAATGCTGTGATGTGTATATATTCACTGGTACAGGTGCCGCCATCTGTGACAGATTTTCCGAAATATGATAAGTCTAAATAATGTTCAATTTTATCAAAATAGTTTAGTATAATTTATATTTTGTAAATTCCTAGGGTTCACTCTTTTGATGGTGGGATCTTTGATTTTTTTTCTTTTTTCTTTTTGTGTAACCTTATCTATTGTACTTGTCACTGGCAGTAAAAAGTCAGGCATTTTGAGATAAAAAAATTTTCCCCATGGTTTGTTTAAAAGGGTTAAAAAGGTATTCGTGCATAATTTAGTCAGGGTCGTACTTTGAAATATCATGTATCCAGTGAATTTGCGATTTTCTCAAACTAATATTTCCGAAAAATTTCCTGCGGTTTTAGTGTCTACAGGGTGCTATGAGTCACTCTTCAAAAGGACGAGAGTTATTTATTTTGCACCCTGTATATATATATATATATATATATATATATATATATATATATATATATATATATATATATATATATATATATATATATATAGGATATGTTACCTTTCTAACAGTTTATTTTCAAAACCCGTTGTGTAGCATTCTACGCCGCATTTGCATTCGCAGGACAGTTGTAGATCTCAGATATTCAAAACCGGTCAGTTATTTTATTTTTGATACTTTTGGGTCCCACTGACGCTGTCGGACCTTACAGAACGTAATCTGTATCTATCTAAAATAGTTTAGCTTTCTAACAGTGAAAAAATTTTCAAAATCGGTCGGTTAGTTTATTTTTGACACTTTTGGATCCTATGGACCCTGACGAACCTTACATAACGTAATCTACATCGATCTAAAATAGTTTACCTCTGTAACAGTGAAAAAATTTTCAAAACTGTTCGGTTAGTTTGTTTGTTATAATTATGGGATCAGTAAACTCTGACGGAACTCATACAACATAATCTTTATTCATCTAAAATAATTTTGGTATCTAAAATAATTTTAATAAGAAAAGGGTCCTAGGGATCTCATATAACTTATGGCAGTCCGTAAGGTTCTTGCGGACATCCTTTGATTAATTAATTAATTCAAATATTGAACTTACTAACGGTGAAAAAATTTTCAAAATCGATTGGATAATTAATTTTTGGCGTCTTTAGGTCCCCAAAACCTTGACGGATCTCACATAAGATTCCTTAAATCCATTTAGAATTGTTTAACTTTCTAACATTAATAATAATTATTAGTAAAAAAATTTTCAAAATCGATCCATCTAAAATTTTTTTTCGTGCGTACAAATATACGAACATAAGCTTGAAAAATCTGCTTAATTTTAATTTTTCAACTTGAGACCGAGCCATGATAATTATAATGCAATAAGACGAGACAGAAGTTTGTTTATTATAATAAAATATTAATACATACATGTGAATAGATATCATTTGTTTTCGTAAGAAATCGTAAAAAAAATGAAATTTTTTCTATATTTTATAAGGAATTGAGACAGAAATATAAATTACTTTAATTAAAAAGTGATAAAAAAATGGCCAGAAAACCTACATCTGGGCATCTAACGTGTCTGGCTGACGAACTTAGCCGAGTCAATCCGGATTTTAGTTCGAAAGTTATCGTGGCGACATATATATGTTATTGTGAGTGTCCGAAATTGGTGAAAGTTAAGATACACAAGTGTATGTCCACAATGACCAATTTCGATAGCGTATGTCCGAAACTTCTTAATAAATCTTTTTAAATGGAGTACAAAATCGTACCTTGATCGTAAGGTTGAATTCGAAAATTTAATTACTGCATTATTTTAATTACTTTAAACTATTTTCCATGAAAAAGAAGTTTTAAATAACTCAAATAGTACGATTATGTCGACACAATCACCTCCTAGTTAACTACTCCTAGACTTAATATTAGAAAATTGAGTAAAAACACGTCGATTAGATTTTTTTACGTATATTTTGAAATCTGTAAACAAATTTTTAATATATTTAATTTTTAATCCCCTTTCGCAAAATTAACCCCCTAATTTGAACCCCCAACGACCCCTGTTGGTGTAATTTGAATAAATTGCATATCAATAGATAGCTCTTTAAAAAAGAGCAATATCGTCAATTTAAACTTTTATTCTATCTCTTCCAATCTCTTACCGTTTTCGAGATATTTTAAAAATTAAATTTTACCCCAATTTTTGAAGAGCGATTTCACCTCTTCAATCCGTTTTTCCGCAAATAAAAAAAATACATGTCTTTTATTTTTTAGTGTTCTACAACTTATTCAAATTTCATTAAAATCGATAGGCCCGGTCTCGAGACCTTGACTTGTTAGTAACATGTACTGACGTACTGTACTAAATATACCAGATTTCCACACGTCTTAATTCAGAATAAAAATTATTTGAGTATGATACCATTAGAATTGCATCATGAAACTTTGTATACAACTTGAGATTGGGTATAACATATTTTTTTTCAAAATAATCAAAGATTCCGATTTTGAATTTTTTATAAAAATCGGTTTTTGGATTGTGGGGAAAGGGTTAAAATTGAATTTCGTTATCATATTATATGTCAAATTAAAGTCCTTTTAATTTTAAAATTAATGGCACCAGTTTCATCTTTCTGGGGTAAATAGTTTTTGAGCTACATGTGTTTAAATATTTCAAAGCGCTCCTAAAAATTGCGGTTTCTGGATTTTAAAAATTGTGATAACTGAAATACGAATGTTCAAAGAAATATAAAACTTGGTATTTTTGGTCACACTGATTTGAAAAAACTCTTCACCAAATATCATGCATCTTCATGCAACACTGATGTTTAAAATAATTTTTTTATTGGTTGATTTGATATGGACTTACCCATATGTAATTACAATCAAATCTAGCACAACGCGGTATCCTTATAACGCAGTTTAAAATTGCAAGTTCTCCTATAGCGCGGTCTCTATAGTACAAATTTCAACAACTCAAATGACTTGAAAAATTTATTTACAGCAACACTTATTCGATGTGTTAAATTTTCGAAGTGCTTCTGAAGTCGGTCTATCATAAAATGTACCTGTTTTTCATTATGTTTGTTTATAAATGATACTTTTCGTTATCGAAAACTTTAATCGTAAATATCCACTAAACGGTGTGTCGTAGTGAAAAAATAACAAAATTTTTGAAGCCTTAAGCGGAGCAAGTTGTGGGTATTCCAAACATATGAGGACTGTTAAAATGTATTATAATTTACACTATCGACAATACTATTGATTATTGTTATTGTGGATATTTATTGTTATAAGGATATTTTCAAAATTTAAATACATATGTAAAATTCTACATATTCTAATACGCTGCTATTTCTATTATAAAATTTAATTAATATAATTATAAAAACAATACAGTTTTTATATAGCTGTCTGATTTATGTACAATTTATTATTTTATTTCCGAGAGTCGATATAATGCGGTACGATTCACTTAATTTGTATTAATTCTGAATCTCCATATAACACGAACATGCACGCGGTATAAGTTTTTTTTGAGTTGTTATTTTTGTAATTTCCACAAAGCGGTTTCCATAGAACGTATCACTGATATCAATTAATTTCGAGTCACCCATAACGCGGTTTCCATGGAACGTGGTACGAATTAACCGCATTATAGGTGACTTGACTGTATCATGTTACAAAATAATGTCTCCTGCCAATTTGAGACAATAAACCTCAAAGCACCATTTTTAACAATAACGGAATCTAGACCAGACCATATTAAACTGAAAAGCCATCAGTTATATTTTAACAGAGTTCATTATCTTTGGTAGAATTTGCAATTAAGATAACAAAGACACAAAAACTTGCCTATGGCAAGTAATCAAAGATTTTAAACTTTAGGTATTTGTTATGAGCATAACAGTAACCTATTAACCTTAATTTTTAAACAAAAATTTTAGCGCTAACCGTATTCGAAATTTTGTTGGATCCAATATGTACTGCAACAATTAGAATTCAGAATACAAGTTTTTTTCTTCTTCTTCTTCTTCTCCTTCATATTGTAGACCAATTGTGGCTTGTTGATAACCATTAATTACAATGAATTCCTCTACCGATTCTTTGGCCTTCTGACATCTCTTCTTCTGTACGGTGACTTGTTTCTTGCAATTTTTACAATTCTAGATCGGTCCATTCTGCTTATATGATCTACCTCCCCCCATTGCCTTCGTCTTTTAAGTACTTAAGTACAGACTGGTTGAATATCTAGAGTTTTTCATATATCAGTGCTTCTACTTTTTCTCAGCGTTTTCTTCAAAATTCTTCCCAATTTTCTCATTTTGGTAGTCTCAAGAATTTGTTTAGTATTTGCAGTATCGCACCGCGTTTCACAGCTGTACGCGAGAACTGGTCTGACCACCAGTTTCTAAATTCGACATTCATATTAAGATGTTTATTGTACCATGTTTTGATTAGGCAGCCTGATATTTTAGACACTTTTATTGCCTGTAATTGATACTTTCTCAAGTGTGCATCCATAACTAGTTATGGTGACACCTAAGTAGTTATAGTTCTGTTCTATAATTTTTCCGTCTAATTCTAATTTTCATCGTACTGGAAGTTTGCCTGTGACCATATATTTTGTCTTTTTTAATATTATTTTAATTCTTTTTCTTTCTGAGACAATGAACATATATACTCGTAGAACTCTTTGTAAATTATCTTCGAATAGCTGCAATAAGCACTGCATCGTCTGCGTAAAATAAACGAGATATTTCACCGTTCTGTATTTTGTATCCGTTCAGTTTTTTTTTTTTTTTTTTTTTTTTTTTTTTTAGATCTAATATAATTTTGTTCATAATTATGTTGTAAAGAAGAGGGCTTAGAGAATCACGTTGTCCCCCTGGGGGATGTTTCTTGAATGTAGTATAGGAATCAGTGTTGGGAGTGTAATTCGATCGAAAGTCTTTTCCAAATCAACAAAACATAAATGATGGTTTTCTAAATTCTAACAATTTTTCCATAATCTGCCAGATTGTGTAGATAGTATCTGTAGTAGCCCAAGAATATAAGTATAGCATCATATATAAATTGGTAGTAAACCTAGATATTATTATTACGCATTCTTTACATAGATCCATTGACTTAGAAAGCCCACATACATACATACATACATACATACATACATACGCACTGTCCACATACGTCTATATATATTTTACAATAAATACGTATAATTTGTATTTATGTATGATATGTATATATGTGTGTATGGCTATGTGTAAAATGTATACAAATTTTTATCCCAGTTGGTTATATACACACACGGACACACACACACACACACATTACATCGCATACATATCGTATGTGTATTTAGTTAGTGTCTCCTACCCTACCCCCTGTTAACTCATATCTGTTAGAAAACTTTGCTTACTTTGCAATCTTCTTATTATTGATCAGTGTCCAGTGAACGGTCAAATGCGCGCGCATTATGTCCGGTGGTGTGTCGTCATCATCAATGTTCTGTGAATGGACAGACTAAAACGAACAAACCGATAGACGCACAGACGGACATACAGCACATGATGATGATAGCAGTTCGTCCCTTTCTGACCCTCATCGTGTGCTCGGGAATAAGGAATTGTAAAGGAGCAACATATACATACATACTCGTACATACATTATATAGGTATCTACACAGTGCCTGCTGCCTGCCGCTGGATAGATGGGGGCACACGGAAAAATAGGAACAAAAGTGAATGGTAAAGTTGCTATATGGATAAGGTAGTTGGTAGTGGTGGTTGGGGTGGTGAGGGGATGTTGAGTGGGATGAACTAAGGGATGTGGGAACGGGAGCACGTATAGACCACATTGATATATTTGATACATTACCACTGACAGAATCAATCTATAAACTCTAATGATGTGTCTAATGTTCCTCCTCTGTATAGTGAATGTATATACGTACTATCACGTAGCTACTACTATTCGTACGTATATCATACATATATTCTTTGCCAATATTCCTAATTGTATTTGGGGAATATAACTCTATATATTTGACATGATTTAACAATATTTTGAAACATTGATTTAATTTATTTCAAACATTAAATAAAATATTCAAAAAGATAGAAATTACACTGCCAAACTCCCAGTGGCACACAGCTTTCTCGTACCCGTAAGCGTAACAGACTTCTACCCAATCTTTTCAATGATTTTCTGCTTAAACTGTATTTTTCTTAAATTTGGTGTAATATAATTATTACTGATAGGGTGAACTGCTTCTTAACTTTTTCTATTTGACTATATAACTATAAAAATAACAAAAAGATTGACTGCGTAACCTCTTTTTAATATTAATTCGTACGGGACTATTTAGAAGCAACCTCGCAAAATATCCTCATCAAAATGGGTCGAATAGTTTTGAAGTTATACCACCTAATGGAAGTTTCGGACACATAGACGGTTAAACAGACGAACCGACAAACAGGCACGATACCAAAATTGTTCAAGTAGCTCCAAAACGTATAATGCGCATAAAATTTTTATTTTGGAGAAAAATAAATTTTCATATTTCAAAAGTGATTGCAATATTTCTATTGCTTGAGTAGTCTCGGATGCAAAATGAATGGTACTTACAGATTTTCCTCGAGATACACGGTACTTGAATTAAACGATTTTCGAGTTATATGAACAAAAATTGTAGCATACTCCCTAATTTTGAAAAGTAGACAATTTCAGAGTAGGTATTTACAAGGTACTAAATTTCAATATTGACCCACGCAGCTTCAGCTTACATGAAAAAAAAATTAATCGCGTAACTCGAGGGTCCGAGAGACATCTGTATTACTAGTAATAAATACAGGTATCTGTGTATATGAATAGTTTAATAAAATTAAGTAAACGATGAATTTAAAACTTTTTGTAAAAGTAGCTACATTACCGCTGACAATTAGATACATAGCCACATGGGTATAGGGAGGTATGTATGTACCTATAATAAATTACTTAGTCTGTCTCATATGCTAGGTTTGTGTAGCAGAACTTAAGAATCTAAACATCATTTTTATAAGATATATTAATTCTAAGCAGAGACTGTGCAAGACTAAAATGGAAAATGGAGGTTTTTCCGAGGCTTCTTTCCTTGATTTTCTTGAAAAATTTATCCTTAAAAATTAGGTGACGAGCAGAAAAAAAACCTCTCCACAACTCTACAACCGCTTTAGTTTTCGCGAGGTCGCTTTTCCCTGATTTTCTAAAAAATGTCTCCCTAAATATTATCAAATCAAGTTTACCAGTTCTTTTACACATGGCGACCGCCCACTTCGCCCACCCTTTGCGCCGCCTCTGATTCTAAGAAATTTAAGCATTTTAACATAAATTTACAATATGTGTATATTGTCAGTTTATTAGCATAAATACCTACTTTCTACCATAATATAAAGCCAGAATATAAAACATTATGATGAACTTGTATCTATCAAATGGAAGCAAACTGTAGCTAGCTAGTCAATGGTAGAAGTAAGTAACCACTTATTTGATAATTTATTGCATCTACCAACATTAAAATTAATTTTTACCGTTATTCCAGCAAATATTCTTATTTAAACTATCATTTGACATCTATATACATCGACTACACCGCGTACCTACTCATATTTAGTATTCCGATACAATGCGGTGTTCATTAACAATATAAACTTTCATTAAAGTGACCTAATTCAAAATTAATAGATTGTTGGCAATCTGTTAAATATCTGTTTAACTATCTATCTACACACGATTAAAAGGACGTGCGTTTCGGAGATAAAATAGCAACTGCCTATTTAGTGTCCATAGTAGATAGATTAATTATTATTGCTTGATGATATTGTAAATACTCTTGGTGTATAAGAAACTCATTTTCACAGAGTAAGAAACTCGTTTTGATCGCTATGCAGTTAAGTCTGTGATTTACTTTTTGAAAATTATGGAGGTAAATATCTACTAAACGGTCTTTCAAAACGATATCTCTTATTGTTCATATTAGAATCATCCGCACTAATCCCTGAGTTTTTCAGGCACCTGTAGTAATAATAACAATAATAAACCCACAAGGTAGCTGTGCGTCCAACTATTACTAGTATTCCATAGTACCTACCTTTACTTTTTTATGAAACATAAACACGCTACACACTAGGTGATCAAAGTAGTGAAGTTATAAAGACTAAAATAGTTCCAGTGAAGGTGCAGCACACCTCTCGAACCAATTAACTGCTGCAAATAATAGTTAGTTAGTTCCACCATTATAATAATAATTAGCATCTCTCCTATAGTACAAAAAACAAAACATTTTTTTTTAAATTGTTACATGTTAAATTTGTCTCCACTAATACTTTAAAGTACCAGAAGTTTTGAGATTTTGCAGAAGGGTCTCGCACACCTGGGATATAATAATAATAATAATAATAATAATAATAATAATAATAATAATAATAATAATAATAATAATAATAACCTCGTTGGTGGTGAGGACACCTATAGCAGCTGCCCTTGGCACCCGTGAGGGATATTTATCCCCCATTGGTGTCAAGGAGGCTAAGGGGTCCAGGGGTAGTTTATGCGCAATACAGTAATCTTCGGATTCCATTAGCCTCTGACTACCCAAGATCGGCACCGTTCCTTCTCGAGGTACCACCGTTTTCACAAAAGATGCCGGATCTAGAGGAGAAATCCTCGATCGTTTATTTTTCAACCTTCGTTTTTATTTCGTTTCGTTTTTATTGTTTTTTTGTTTTCGTTATTTTGATTTCTTTTTGTTTCAGGTTTTCTTTTATCTTTGTTGCCTTTTTGTTTTTGGTTTTATTTTTTTTTCGTTCTTCTTTATTGTCCCAACTTCAAGTCATCTTCGGGACCCACACTAGCTCGTGTGTGGCTTAGCGGCGTTGTTTGGAAAAGGGGATCCTGGTGACTGAGGGAAGCCGTACTTGCGAGTACGGTGGAACAACACTTCACTTCGGCCCTGGCTTCAAGCATAGACCGTGGCTGCGGTTATGCACCGGCCGTAGTAACTTCGAGCGCCCCGGGGTCGTGCGTGTCACTGGGGCAATGGGCTTCGTCCCTAGGGCCCCTCATTCCCGTATCCCTGGCGTGGGAGTCCCACGTCCCTTATGAGGCTCCGTGGAGGGTGGGGAGCGGGGTGGGGGTTTTCTGTATAACATTTTATGGGTGAAAAACAAATTTCTTCTTCGGGCGAGTCCGGGCCCGTCAAACCGGACGCGAACCCTGCTCCACCGACAACATCTGGTGGGAGCAACGGTAGCGGGGTTGCAGCCGCTACCTCATCGAGCGTGACTGCACCACCAGCCGGTGGACCAGTCACTAAGTCTTCGGGGGGTAACCCTCCTCCCAGCAAAAAAACAAAAGGGAAATATCGTGGGCGTCTAGTTGACGTAGACACCCCAAGATTGTCAGATTCGTTTATAAGATTTTTGATTGTGAAGCCGACGGAAGGTGACTTTAGTAAAATAAGTCCCTTCCTGCTGGCAAAACTTGTTAATACAGAAATTGGACACGTGAAGGATGCCAAACTGTCGGGCAAAGGGTTGCTCGTGGAGGCATTCTCAGCGACACAGTCTGAAAAGATACAAAATATGAAGAGCTTAGGGCAGTACGCGGTGGAAGTGACCCCACACGGAGTATTAAATTACTCCAGAGGTGTCATAATGCATCCGTCGCTCGCGTACTGCTCACTTGACGAGATAGTGTCGGAGATGTCTCCTCAGGGGGTAATAGAGGCCAGAAGACTTAAATATAATAGGGGGAACAAACATCCGGAATCCCCCTTAATTTTGCTATCCTTTAATAAAACAAGTCTTCCGAAACAAGTGATAATTGGCCTGTTCAACAAAGTGGACGTTCGTCCGTACATCCCAGCGCCAATGCGCTGCTATAGGTGTCAAAAGTACGGACACGTTTCACAACGTTGTAACGTTGAGCAGCAGATCTGCGTGTGCGGTAAGCCACTGCACGAAGGACGACCGTGTGGCGAACCGATAAAATGTGTGAACTGTGGGGGCAATCATTCCGCCAAGTCAAGGAACTGCCCCAAGTTCAAAGAAGAATCAGCCATCCAAGAGCTGAGAGCTATGGAACGACTTACGTACCCGGAGGCACGCCGTAAACTTTTAGGTAATGTGCCTCGTCGTTCCGCTCTGGATGGCTATGCACGCGCTGCTGCAGCCCCCGTCCCTACAGCGGCTAAGGAAAGTAATGAGATAAAAGAAATAAAAGAAACTATGCGCAAGATGCAAGAATGCATGCAATTAATGCAGCAGAACTTGATGCGCTCAGTGGGTGTAGCTGTTGTACCTACACCCACAGTAGCCGCTGTCGCGCCAGCCAAGGTCTCTGAGGCCAAAAGGGTGATTACAACCACCCCTCAGGGACCAGTAATTAAAACTGTGACGTCTTCCGCAGCGAAGAAATCATCACCGAAAAAGTCACCGCCAAGAAGACGTCGCAGTGAGGGGGAGAAGGAGGTGACCCAACAACGGTCCCCGAAAAAGGGACCAACCACCTCCACCTCGGAGGCAGAATCAATGCTGCCTCCACAAACGACGGCGCCGCTGCCCCAGCGGCAAAAGACGCCGTCCCGACCGGGCACACCTACCCGCCCGGTCACCCCCCTCCCGAGTCGCTCCACAACAACACAAGTGAGCGACTCGGACATGTCGACGGCGTCGGTTCGGACGGGTGTCAAACGCCCAACGACCGACGCCTATACAAATACCTCGGCCACGGAGTCTGATAACTCCGATGCCGAGGTACAAGTTGTAAAGCGAAAAAAAGGCTGGCCCAAGGGGAAACCTAGGAAGTAGCCACACTTCCTAGGGAGCAACCCTAGTAGTAACGAAAATGGCTATCGTACAGTGGAACTGTAATGGTGTTAAGCACCATTACTGTGAATTGCAGATGCTTCTGGCTGAGCACACGCCTATGTGCGTGTGCCTACAAGAAACACATTTAAAGCCGGCGGAACAATTTAACATTAAATATCATCAAGTCCGCCGGCACGACGTACAGCCAGACATCAGGGCGAGGGGGGGTGTTGCCATCATAATCAGAGATGGCGTCCCCTTCCGGGACCACCCATTAAACACCCCCCTACAAGCTATTGCAGTACAATTTTTAAAACCGCCCCAGTTCACAGTATGCTCGGTCTACCTACCAGACTTCGACTGGAATGTCGAATCCCTGACCGAGCTTACCTTACAGTTACCACGTCCATTTTTGTTACTAGGAGATTTTAATGCTCACAGCCCTATGTGGGGCTGTAGCACAAGAGACGCCCGTGGAAGACTCATCGAACGTTTTCTAGATGAGTCTGAAACGGTCTTGTTGAATTCCGGTGAAGGTACTTTTATTAATGCAAGAACCGGTGAGTTGTCGGCTATCGACTTATCACTTTGCTCACCGGTTATGGCGCACCGTTATGAGTGGACGCTGGCGTCAGACTCATACGGTAGCGACCATATACCTATTATTTTAAATAGTACCCTGCCGATGACTCCACATTCGTCTTCGCCGAGATGGCGTCTCCGTCAAGCCGATTGGGAAATGTACGCTAATTCATTCCGTACACCCGAGCTGACTGGAGACGTAGAAGATGATGTGGAGAAAATGTCCTCCAGTGTCAATGAAGCAGCATATACGAGTATACCGAAGTCGTCCAACATTCCACCCAAACATCAAGTACCATGGTGGAATGAAGTCGTCAGTGTAGCAGTTGCAGAGAAAAAGCGGGCGTTCCACGAACTCAGACGTCGCCCCACGCAGGAAAATGTGATAGCCTACAAGCGTGCTCAAGCACGCTGTAAACGCACAATTAAAGAACAAAAGAGGCTATCATGGGAGCAATATGTTTCGGCCATAAACACCTCCACGACCACCTCAGAGGTATGGAGAAGAGTGAGGGCCATTACTGGGAAATATTCCCGTTCACCTATACCCTCCCTTCTCGTCGTTGACGGTCGGAACATCACTGAACGCGCAGAAATAGCCAATTGCTTAGCTAAGCACTTTGAGCGCGTCAGTGGCTCCCAAAACTATGACCCGGAATTCCTGCGGATCAAGATCGAACACGAACAAAACGATCTTGATTTTTTCTCAGATGAATCCCTCCAGTACAACCAACCGTTTTCTATGCAAGAATTACTGGAGGCGCTTCGGGGATCTGGGGATACTTCCCCTGGACCTGATGAGATCCCCTACGCCATGATCCGGAACCTGCCTTATCCTGGTAAGTGTAGGTTACTGGATCTTTACAACGAAATTTTTAGGCAAGGCGTTTACCCTCCGCAGTGGCGAGAAGCTACCATCATTCCGCTGCTAAAAGAGGGTAAAGATTCATCGCAACTAACTAGCTACCGTCCAATATCCTTGACTTGCTGTTTCAGCAAGGTATTGGAAAAAATGGTGAACAACCGTCTCGTCTGGTGGCTGGAATCCCACAACCTTATACCTAAACATCAATGTGGGTTCCGCCGATACCATTCGACTACGGACCATCTTGTTCGCCTCGAGAATGCCATTCAAGACGCCTTTCTCCAACGAAAACACCTTGTGGCCGTGTTCTTCGATTTGGAGAAAGCTTATGATATGACCTGGAGGTATGGCATTCTCAAGAAGCTGCGCGACTGGGGTTTAAGAGGTAACCTCCCTCAGTTCGTAAAAAGTTTTCTGACTGACCGCACGTTTCGTGTCCGGGTAGGTGACACTGAGTCTGAGACCCACTCCCAGGAGAATGGTGTTCCTCAAGGCTCCACCATTAGTGTCACCTTGTTTTCCATCGCAGTCAGTCATATTGCAGCTTCAGCCCCAATTCGTCGTTGCTTGTACGTTGATGACCTCACCATATTTTACGCAGCCGATTCCATCGAGGATATACAACAACGGCTGCAACAAGGCATCAACGAAGTGGTGACTTCTGCAGAAGCTCTTGGTTTTCGCTTCTCTCCACAAAAAACATCGGTGGTTCACTTCTGCAGAAAGCGCAACGCACATCCGGATCCTGTCCTCACTTTAAAAGGATCCAATCTCCTGTGCGTTGATAGCGTCAGGTTTCTAGGACTTATTTTTGACAAACAACTTACGTGGCGCCCACACCTCCAAGCCTTAGCTGCGAGTTGTCGCAGGACAATAAACATGCTTAAGTGCTTGGCTGGTGCATCGTGGGGTGCGGGCCGGGAGTCGTTGCTTCGCCTGTATCAACCGCTAGTTCTGACTAGGATTGATTACGGCAGCATTGCTTACTCCTCCGCCCGGGCGTCTGCGCTTCTACTCCTAGATCCTGTTCACCATGCAGGCATACGACTGGCTACGGGAGCATTTCGAACGAGCCCTTCTATGAGCCTCTGCGTAGAGTCGGGTCTTCCTCCGCTGCGACTGAGACGTGAGCGTCTCTTGCTCAATTATGCAGCGGGGGTATATGCAACACCTACACATATTAATCACCCGACTCTATTCAGATATCGTTTACAGGGGCTCTATGGTCGACGTCCAACCATAAGTCGACCAGTGGCCGTTCGAACGCAGGAGTTATTAGAGAGTCTGCACTTACAGTTCGCCAAGGTACTTCCCAAACGTCCTATGGAAGTACCTCCTTGGCTGATCCCTAACGTAAGGTGTCGTTTCGACCTGACTGGTCTCAACAAGGAGGAGACCAGTTCATTCGAATATCGATCCCGCTTTTATGAGATCATTAGCGAACTTGACTCTCTTTGCATATACACAGATGGTTCCAAAACAGCTACGGGTGTTGGAAGTGCCATCGTCATCCGTGACGATCCTCACGCTTGGTCACTTCCTCCCCAGGCCACTGTGTATACTGCAGAATTATTTGCTATTCTGCAAGCCCTGCGATTCTGTCAAACATCTGAAGACAGCGCATTCCTCATTTGTTCCGACTCGTTGAGCGCGTTGCAAGCGATCTGCCACTCTCATACCATCGATCCACTGGTGCAGAACATCCGAACGTGTCTCTACATGCTCCGCCAAAAGTCTGTCACCTTCTTTTGGATTCCCGGACATGTGGGGATACCTGGCAATGAACTCGCCGACCAGGCAGCACGTCATGCAGCCGAATTCGGTGAGCCACAGGACATTGCCATTCGCCCAGAGGATCTGAGAGTGTGCATACGATCCGCGATCGATCAGAAATGGCAGCGTGAATGGAACAACCTCACGGCTAAGCTCAGACAGGTGAAACCTGAAGTCCGAAGAACTTCGGCACCTGTAAATCTGAGCCGGCGAGAGAGTGTGGCCCTGACGCGTTTACGCTTGGGCCACACGGCGTTAACACATCGTCATCTTCTCGCCGGTGAGGATCAGCCAAGGTGCGCCGCCTGCGGGACGGCGCTGACCGTGAGGCATATAGTTGAGGAATGTGTAACCTTTGAGCCTTTGCGCCAGAGGTTGCAGCTCCCAGGTAGTGTAGCCGAAGCTTTAGCTTATGATGCAGTCTCTGAAAGAAAGATGCTTGAATTTCTCCGAAATTCGCATCTCCTTCAGAGACTTTAGGGGCACTACATCTCTAAATTTTAGAAAGTCGTCTCTTAATTCTCCCCCGACAGTGAATTTTATTTGAGGCAAAGTTTTTATCTTTATGTGTTCAAAAATTTCTTGTGAGTGTCTTAATTTATTTATTTATTAACCATACCCTGTTCCAGCTGGTCTGGCAGGGTACTTTTAGTGTTTCGTTATGCCACTAAGGGCCTTTTACACCCTTAGTGGTACTGTTGTTATTTATACATGTTTTTTGTTGTTGTTATTTCTTTTTAGCGATGTACTACCGAGGGCCCTTTACACCCGACGTGGTACATCATTTGTTTTCTTTCTCTGTGATATTTTGTTATGCCGCTGTAGGCCTGTTGTTATGGCTCTACAGCGGTATTGTTTTAACTCCTTATTGCTTCACTGGTCGGCTTGTGGCCTCCCAGTGAAGCAATAAGTTCTGTCTGTGATATATTTTTGTGATACTATTCTGTGATATTTTGTGTTGTTCTAGTCAGGTTCTTCCACTCCGGGACCGTTTGCACCTCGGAGGGAGTTCCAGCGATGGCTTCCAGGCCTTGGTGACCGGACGCTTTGTCTAGTACTTATCGTACCGTCACCAAGGACTGTCCGCTCTTCTTAAGCCCTGGGATGGCAGGGCCCATCGATGGATTTTATTATGTGTATGTTTTGTCCCTTGTCTATCGCATTTATGTGTTCCTGTCTGTTTTGTGTATGTTTTTATCTTTCGTTTTGGCGGCGCATGCCCTTAGTTGGCGATGCCGCCGGGTGCTGCTGACCGCGCCATCCACCGGCAGCAGTACCCCAATTTTAACTAAAAAAAAAAAAAAAAATAAAAAAATAAAAAAAAAAAAAAAAAAAAAAAAATAACTTCGTTTCAAGCAACAACAACAATATAAGGAGTGATGTGACAGACCCGTCTGTGAATGTACTACGGTACTTTTACGGATTGGTTTGGCACATTACCCTTCCACAGAGCCTAATACCTTGCATAATGCCGGTATAGGTGAATGTTACCCAGTACTGTCCTACTGAGTAGTGAGCGCCAGGTTGGCGTAAAAGTCTATAATAATAATAATAATAATGCAGCCGAAGTCGGTGAGCCACAGGACATTGCCATTCGCCCAGAGGATCTGAGAGTGTGCATACGATTCGCGATTGATCAGAAATGGCAACGTGAGTGGAACAACCTCACGCCGAAGCTCAGACAGGTGAAACCTGAAGTCCGAAGAACTTCGGCACCTGTAAATCTGAACCGGCGAGAAAGTGTGGCCCTGACACGCTTGCGCTTGGGCTACGCCGCGTTAACACATCGTCATCTTCTCACCGGTGAGAATCAGCCAAGGTGCGCCGCCTGCGGGACGGCGCTGACCGTGAGGCATATAGTTGAGGAATGTGTAGCCCTTGCGCCATTGTGCCAAAGGCTGCAGCTCCCAGATAGTGTAGCCGAAACTTTAGCTTATGATGCTGTCTCTGAAAGAGAGATGCTTGAATTTCTCAGAAATTCGCATCTTCTTCAGAGACTTTAGGGGCATTACATCTCTTATTTTATTCAAAGTCGTCTCTTTTTATCTCCCCCGATAGTATTTTAATTTCAGTCTATTTTAATTTTATGTGTTCATGAAATTTTGTGTGTTGTCTTAATTTATTTATTTATTAACGATACCCTGTTACAGCTGGTCTGGCAGGGTACTTTTAGTCTTTGGTTATGCCACTAAGAGCCTTTTACACCCTTAGTGGTACTGTTGTTATTCATACGTGTTACTTTGTTGTTGTTATTTCTTTTTAACGATGTAACACCGAGGGCTCTTTACACCTGATGTGGTACATCATTTGTTTTTACTATCTGTGATATTTTGTTATGCCGCTGTAGGCCTTTTGTTATGGCTCTACAGCGGTATTGTTTTAACTCCTTATTGCCTCACTGGTCGGCAGTGACGCAATAAGTTTTTTCTGTGATAACATTTGTGATAGTTTTTCTAGTCTCTGTGTATTTTCTAGTCGGTTCTCTCCACTCCGGGGCCCTTTACACCTCGGAGGGAGTCCCAGCGATGGCCTCCAGACCTTGGTGACCGGACGCTCTGTCTAGTACTTATCGTACCGTCACCAAGGACTGTCCGCTCTTTTTAAGCCCTAGGATGGCAGGGCTCATCGCTGAAGTTTTATTTGTGTATGTTTGTCCGTTGTCTAGTGCATTTATGTGTCCCTGTCTTTACGTGTTGTTTTTACTTATATCCCTCGTTTCGGCGGCGCATGCCCTTAGCTGGCAATGCCGCCGGGTGCTGCTGACCGCGCCATCCACCGGCAGCAGTACCCCAATTTTAATTTAAAAAAAAATAATAATAATAAAAATAATATTAGAGTTTAACTTCCGTATTTCACACTACTTGTCTATAATAGAATCTGTCTTTAAATACAAAGATGGTTATAGATTACCTTTTACCCCTGGGAAAACATTCTATTTCAGTGGGGAAATTCCCCAAAAGAATAGCAACTCTCACAATCAGTTGTGACACAATGTAGGTATACTCTTTATGCCTTAACAGGATACCAGAATTGAAGCATGGAAGTACCGAAGGCACTTAGTACCAATTCGTTTATTTTGAATTGTTACACAAAATAATGAATAAAAACTCCTTTGATATAACATATTATACAATCTTTTATTCAAGTTAGAAACTAAAAAAAAAAAAAAAATATGATAAATATCACTTCTAACTTTTGTTGGGGTGTTGGCTAATTTTAAAAAAGCTATTTTTTGGCATTTTGTGCCTTTGGTACTTTTGCACTTCAATTTCAAACACCACGCGTGCAAAGCTGCGGGTAAATGCTAGTAAAATATAACTATTTGTCTTTATCTACAAATTTGAACTTGCTTATTGTTTTAAATTATTTACAAACGCTATTTAATTTAAGTTAGAATTCGCTTGCTGATTGGTGATGTTCTGTAAATTCTGCTTGCTGGTTGGTTTTAAAGCGGGAGCAAAATTAATGTTAGTCTTTTGGGACTAAAAATGACACTTTATTCTCCGTACTATGACGGACTAGATCCTATATTTTATTCCCGAAATCGCCAAAAAAATATTTGATAAAAATAATATACATTTGGAGATGTTTTCTTAGAGAAATATTGAATTATTACTATTTATTTAAAAAACTGAAGATAAACTACTAGAAAATGTATAGCTACCCGCGAAGGTTAAATTCCCGTCTACCAATGAGTTAACAGTTAAAGTTACGAAGATATTTATCAATATAATTTGAGCTCCTCTTACCTGCAGCAGAAAAAGACAATAAAACAAAAATTTGTTAAAAACTAAACCGGCCGGGCCTACGATTTTTTAACAAATTTTTTAACATCATTTTCTAGCTAACCGTAAATAGTGGAGATGTTAAAAGTCGAATAACAGGCTTCTTTTCTTGTTTATTTGAAGACATTTTAAATTGCTTATTTACTATTTACAAAAAATATGTAAAAAATGATGAAAACGAGGGAAGTTTAGTTACTTTATATATATATATATATATATATATATATATATATATATATATATATATATATATATATATATATATATATATATATATATATTTGTTGTATTTGCGGAAATCTGAAAACGACCATTCAGCGGCAACAACAAGCATATGTAAAAAGACATGGTACCGTAGTTACATCATCATCGTGTAGCACGCGGCGCGGCGAAAAGGGCGTTGTGGATGGGTGGAAGTTGTAACAACACAGTAACGGTGGAAACGGGAAAATGGTCGCTAACAATGCATCACAGAAATGTAAGATACACAATAACAACACAGTGATTGACTCACATATTATGTATGTATATACAAAAAAGAGAGAACTGTATACAGGTGTTTGGGAACTTACAACTAGTTGAAAGTATGCTTTTCATATCAATGTTAAGTAAATACCTGCAACATTTTTAATCAAAATATTTTATCATAATAAAAATTGACAATGAGTCACAGTGGCGTAAAAATTAATACGAATAAAAATATAGTTACATAAAAAAAAAAAAAAAATGTGAGTTGTTTAAAACCACACGACTAAAATGGAAAATTTCCATAGTGATCTTGGCATCGATCCGAAGTAGCAAATATATTTAAGAGAACAAAAATCGAACAAAAATGCGCAAAACCAATGATAATATTTTCAAACGGTGTTTAAGATTAAATACCATCAGGTTAAAAAATATTTGAGATTTTTGAAAATTTATAAAATAGAAAAAAACAAGTCAATTTGTAATTTTTTTACTTGAAATGAATAGTTTTACCTCTTAAAAATTATGTAACCCCAATGAAAAAAATTCTAAATTAATATAACCTCAGCCTAAATTTTTTGACTACTTTTCATCGAAATTGCTTAAGGGCTCGTATGAGAAAAATACCAAAATATGATTTTTCAACAAATTTTTGAAGGGATGTTTTACCCCCTAAATATGCGATTGGCCACGTACAATTATAATATGTTTGTTACTTTATCAAGTGCTATACCTTAAAAGGAACGAAATCGCAAGACGGACACTTCCGTAACATTCCTTGTAAGACTTTTTCTCTTTGAACAAGAATATGAACGTTATGGAATCTCTAATTTCGTCTGAGAAATAGTCCAAAGTGGAAATAACTCAGGAAATAAATTCTTTAAAAGTTGGATGGAAAAATTTAGATTTAATATTTTACGAAAACTTCTATGATGTTTTCAATTACCTAAGTATCTAAAAGAAGAAAATACGCAGATAGTTGATAAAAGAGTAAAGGTAATAATTAGGGATGTTATGGATATGAAATTTCCGATACGGATACGGATACGGATATTTAAAAACATTTCTTTCAGTTTCGATTTCGGTTACGGATATGTAAAAATATCGGATAATGTTTCGGATACGGTTATGGTTACGAATAATTGCTTTCAGTGAACAGATTTTTTAGAAAAAAAGGGGGAAAGCTTTAATCCAAAAAGTAAACGTCAAAATCGAATCAAAGGAAATCTGTCAAGAGAAATATATGCAGGAAAAATTTGCTTCGGTTTAAACTCAGTTTTCCAACAGCAATTGTCTGTTATTATTCGTAACAAATCCGAAACTTTTATTTCCGGATACGGTTTCGGTTTCGGATATATAATTACTTCGGAGTTACGCTAGTTTCGGTTACGGTTACGGATATCCATAAGATCCCTAGTAATAATTAAGGTTAATTTGTAAAACTTCTTGGTAGAAATACGATATTTGACAATATTTCAAAAAGTGTTTTCAGTTGTCGGTATGCATTAATATAACATAAAATAAAGATTTTTTGGAGAAAATTTATTAACAATACGCAAAAAAATGTTTTTTTTCTTAGATATTAGCTTAAAAGTTTCCTCTAAAACACACATCTTTCCTTGATCATTTTTCCTATTACGTCACATACGAGTATTGTCAAAAATTAGACAAGATATTCTTAGCAATATCGTGAAACATTCGTAACATTCACACTTCAGAGTTTGTATATTGTTATTTTTTTATTATTTCATTATACCTACTATTTAATGTTTACTACATTTAATGTTTTGATAAACATTATACCTACTATTTAATGTTTACTACATTTAATGTTTACTACATTTAATGTTTTGATAAAATTTTGATGTATAACCTCAAATAATGATTATACTGTGATGTAAGCTATTTCTGATTGTTGTTTCTGATTACGTCATTACTAGCGTAAGTTCTGTAATTTCATTTAATTATAAATTTTATAATTTTGAATGACATAGTTTTAAAAAGGGTAATATTCAGTACCTACTTATAACTAATTTAATTGCTTAAAAGTTAAAATAGATCTTTTTTCAAATACTGTCAAATACCCTCTTAAGTAAGTAAGTATTAAATAGATATGTTGACAGTCTTTGTTGACAAAATGTAACATATTTCAATAATATAGCAGCAGGGCCGGCGAGAGAAATGACAGGCTGCCGGGCGCAACAAACAATTTTCCAACATTATTTTTCCCCAAAAGTACAATTGACGAGCAAAAACAAAACGTTTTCACCATTTACCTAGGCCTTTAACCGAGACCCCGGGTCTTTTTTTTAAGACGTGGGTCCCCGGATAATTGCCTTACCTGTCCCCTCTATCGCCGGCCCTGAATATAGCGTACATATTCAATATTACCCTCAGCTGAACTTTTCTTAATATCTACTGAATAAGTTTCTAACACTGACTGACTAACAGACAACGCACAGCCTAAACCGTTGGGTTTAGAAGAATGAAATTTTGCATAGGAGTTCTCTATGTAACGTAGGTAACCACTAAGAAAGGATTTTTGAAAATTCGTCCCCTAAGTGTGTTTAATAGGGGATGAAAATTTGTATGTAAATTTGTCATTTTTGAAGTTAGAGATATTGTATAAAAATATATTACTATGGCTATTAAAATAAATAATATCTCATTTAATAAATCTTTAACACTGACTGACAGACAACGCACAGCCTAAACTGTTGGGTTTAGAAGGACGAAATTTAGCGCAGGAGATATGAAAATTGGTGTTTAGGCTTCTATTTATAAATAAACTTCAGTTGTGTAAACGTTTCTGGAAATTTATTCCCTAAGGGGTTAAAGCAGGAAATGAAAGTTCGTATGGTTAGTTCGTCATTTTTGAAGTTAGAAGCGTGGATATTGATTTAGGCTTTTGAAAAACATTAAAAGTGAGCAGAAAGTGAGTACCTAATAAAAAGATGTTGTCGGTGGGAAATCCCATCGGGTATACGGCTAGTAATATGATAATATTTTTCTAACCATACCCTGTATTAAATTGAAACCGAATGAGTCATTTTACTTGTTTGACATAAATAAAACTGAACTAGCCATCGATAGATGGATGAAATGAAGAAGTAATATTTGCATTGGTTTCACGTTTATTGTTGTTAGATGACAATACCATTTACTACGCCGTCGTTCCTTTCGCTATGTAGTAGTCCCTTTAGTTGGCAGCTTTTTACGACATCGGCATTGTATATACTATTTTCTACATACATACATACACACATCTATCTATACGAATTGTACGCAACATCTATCTATCCTATGAACAACCAAACATATTCCTTTCAATATGTTTATTATCAGTTCACTACCGCATATTTATTAACTTAGTTACATACATATATTTATTTCTTATTGAAAATAGCTTTTAATTTTTTAATTCCAAAAAAATGATTTTTATTAGGTATTTTTAACTTGAAGAATCTATTGAAATGTATAAATTGGTGAGAATAATATTTTATAAAATAGTAATGACAACATGTTCCTAATTTACGTAGGTACTAGAAATTCATTTTAGGAATAAAACAAAAATCACTTTACAAAGTATTGTCAAACGGGGTTACTTTAACAGTAAGGGTGACAGTTCTTACTTTGACAGTTCTTGGGGCTACTTTAACAGAGCGCGCAAATACAATTTAAACGTGTAATTCCAACGATATCTATGTTGGATTGTCTAATTATAATTTAAACTTATTTATATAAATATTCGTTATTTAACAGAAATTCTTATTTATGACAATTTTTGTTTGTTATAGATGCAAAACGGTAATTGTTCAGTTCAAACCAAAAATGATTAGTTTAACCTCAGGAAGGACCAGACTTTTTCTGATGAAAATATCCCTCTAAGTAATGTTTCCCAAGAGAAGAGTAACAGTCTTTGTTACATCTGTAAGTGTTCTACTTCCCTGCTGTAGACTGGATATGCTGCATCACTTACCAAACTGGGTCTGTGGTATGTGTACCAAAGGCTCGATCAATCCTGCCTGTAAGAGTACGGTATGCGACGGACGATACACACAAACAATTCTTTTTTAATGCTTTTTACCTTTTTTGTTGCTCAAATTTGTTGTTCCAGTTTATTGTAATGTTACTAAAGTGGATTGCAATGTTGCTCAAGTTGACTTTGATTCCAAAGATAATTACAAGACTGATTACGTGCCTGTAATGTTGCATTTTAATGCCTTGTCAAAGGAATCCCACACTCGAGGTTATTTTGAGATTTTATATATATATATATATATATATATATATATATATATATATATATATATATATATATATATATATGTCGGGGGAGGGGGCGCTTGATTTTGTTGTACATTTAATAGTCAAAAGACACATTGTTCTGTTGGAGCAAAAACAACTTTATAACCAATAGCTACCATACAAACAATAAACTCAATAATGGTAGGTAAGCCCTCAATAATACTACCAAACGATGTGAGTGACCTTAACTGTAGCCAGGGCCGGATTTACCCTAAGTGCCCCCTGGGGTACCGTAAAAAATGCCGCCCTGCGTATCCCTAAAAAAAGTTTCTTAATAACTTTTTAAAATTTTCCTACAAAAAATAACTAACGGGCAAAAAAAATACCTCAAATTCCAAATTGTTCTACCCTCTTAAAAATTTGCCGCCCGAGGCGTTAGCCCCGCGTGCCCCTAGTGTAAATCCAACACTAGCTGTAGCGCATCTAACCAACAAAAGTAAATAAATAAATAATACGGTTTACTCCGCGGTTTACTTGTTACAGAACCCTAAATTATTGTTAAAAATTATAATGGATGTTATATGAGTAATATGCATCTTAAAAATTATATGTATGTATTCTAAAAAATTCTGAATAAATCACTAACATCTCCACCAGTCGTACAATTTCATGTATTTTTTTTTATGCTAATGTGTATTGTAGCCCTGCAGTTATAATAGGTGCCTATGCAATTCTAATTTATAGAAATTTGCGAAAATGAAAAAACATTAGAAAAGTTTTCTTAACAATTATTCATTTTCGTGACATAAGATGCGCATTTCGATCAAAATTCTTTTTATTGACTAGAAAATCCATATCAAGTAATTTTTTTATGACTTTAAAAATGTTAATCTTCCAACCTTACAATAAAAAATAAGTGGAAAATTTTAAAATAAGTGATAAGCAAAAATTTTTTGCGTATCTATTAAATTTTCCATTCTGCTTGAAAAATATTTTTCCAAAAGATTTTGTTGGTAGATATGTAGTTTTCAATTCAGTCCGACTATATTGGATATCATTTTTCTCTGTCAGTAAAATAGAAAAAAAATATACCGAGGACAAATCTAGAACAGATAAAAGGTTGAGACAACAATTCAAGTTTGAGGGTGTAGTCGTCGATCAACATGGCCGTTTGCGACGGACGCCGCCCTCTATGACTAATTATAATGCAACATTAACTCACCCCATTCCATTTATATGTCAACTTTGACATATAAAATGTTTATATTAAATAAAGAGGATTTTATTTAAATTTATGTTTTTATCTTTATCTTGTAGTAAGTAAATCTATTTTTTATTTTTTATATATCAATATAATATATATATTTGAAATTAAAATACAAAATGTCTTCAAATTTTTGGATCCAAATTTTAAATAAATACGGCTTGATATAAACCTATTAGGTATATAAGTAATGCTAATGAATGAGAAATAATTACTAAAATAAATCATATCCTACACAATCAGGTATTAGTATGAAATCAAAAATCTATAAAAAAAAAAATTACCAATTGTCTATATTTAAATATACAAAAAATTATGGCACATAGGATGGTATATAAATATAATACAAACAGAAAAGAAAGAATATTGACACGTAAAAAAGAGCAACTTGAAAAAGTTTTGGGAAACGTACCTTACTTTTGTAGATTAACACACAGAAAATAATAAAATTAGGGCACGAATTTAGCTTTTTTTATTCGAGTGTGTAGGTATAGTATCAACCAATATTACTATTACATCTCTAGAAGTAGGATCTTTTATTTCAATCATTTAACAATTATTAAGAACTGAATGTGGCTAACATGTTAAGCAAAATATTAAAAAAGAAAATTTACTAGTGTTCCGCTATAAAATATTTAAAATAGTGGTAGTGCTGTGCACAACGTTACAAGCACGTTATTAGCTTTTTGTACAACTTACAAGTCTTGCTAGATTTTCGTACATTTATTGATATTCCTAAGTAGCTAACTTTTTTGAGGTTGGTTATTAACCGTTTTTAGGTGTTGTCGTTTGAAAAAAAAAGGAAATTTCAACTACAATAATAGCTTACTTAGTTAATTTATGAAAAAAAGGCCAGCTAGTGGAAAGCATAGTCACAGTCTTAATAACCTTTCTTCTTTATGTTTTCTAGCTCACTGGACACGAATTTAAAGTTTGCTGACAGATACTATGCCCGGAATATTGATTATTTTGCGAAAAAAGTCAAATTTTTGTTAATTTATTAGGTTTTTGACCTTAATCTTGGTAAATGTGCATTTTCTCAAAAAAGTTATTTTTTACAAAATTAAAGTTGACAAAATTTCCTACAAGTTTCGTATATAACAATTCTTTCTACAACCAACGCTAGAGCTGTAACTAAATTTTTTGCTAACACTCCTAATATGCTTAGACTATAAAATAATAATCTGAAAACACCTAAACAAAAAAAAAAAAAAAATATATATATATATATATATATATATATATATATATATATATATATATATATATATATATATATATATACTTGCAGACACCAAGGTTTTCTTACTTCTACGTATAAATTTACCAAGAAAAAGAAATTGTAATTTACTTTTTATCACAGTCTTTTTATAGTTATTTTAAAATTACGGAGTCACACAGTAATTTATTTAAATACCTAAATATAATACATAATAACAATAATTAAACCTAAAAGAAATTAATAAACAAAAGACACAACAGTAATAAAAATAGTAATCATAAAAAAAATAAAAAAACAAAAAAGAAACAAAAAACAAAAAAAAAAAAAACAAAAAAAAACAGAAATAATTCACGAGAAAAATATGGAAGTTACCAAAATGATGGCATAAACAATAATAATTTGTAAATAAATTAAAATACACTTATCAAACAATCACAAGGTTAACAACAGAGGTTTTTGTATTTTATGTAATGTAATTTAAGAAAATATATTTGACAAAATTTTTATAATTAAAAAATCTACGGTACTCACTTTTAAATTCACTACATTTCTCAGTCTTGTCGATAATCAAATAACATTTCAACAATAAAACTACTTCTTAAAAACTTACATTAAAATTATTAACTGTAAACTGTATAACTGAAAGAATTAAAAAAAGCAATACCATAATTTCAAATTTACCTGCAGGTAGTTTTAGTTAGGTAAGAAAGATAACCCTTCACGGAACAGGAAGGAAACCCTGAGGGTTTTATTATAATATAAAGGGTTAAGCTTATGTTAATGTTAAATGTATACCTTATACCTTCGTATACACACATAATACCGTTACAGATTGCATCACATAATAACAATTTTATTCAACGAAATTAAAAGAAGAAAATGTACCTGCGATTCAAATATTATAGGAACACATAAAAAGTTTTGTTTACCTTTCATACGTCAAAAATAAATATTAATAATACATTGGACCTAAAATTATTCACATGTATTATTCCACTTTTTTATTTTTTATTTTAAAATGCTTTGGGTTCAGTTAAAGGGCTGACATACTTGTGTCAATGTGTGTAGTATAGCTACTGCAAAATTTTAATAATTTGATAGAGTAAAAATTACCTGACATGTATTCTACTAAATATTTTTTCTATGAGAAAATTATAATTCTGTACCTTTTTTTTGGGTATCAAATTTAAAAAATAAAAAACATTTTCAACATTAGCCGTTAAAAGATTAATGAATTTCGTCGTAGGTATCTCGACCTGTTTAACTCGGTTGTACTCAAATAACATTTATTATAATATATACCGGTTCAAATATAAGTTTATCAGAACCCTATAAACATGATTTTTTTATATCATGTTTATAGGGTTCTGAAGACATAATTATCTCGAAACTCTTCTAATTTCGTCGAATCCGTCTCTTTGTCTGTTATCTATTTATCCGCCCATCACGCCCCCTCATAATTTCTATATCTTTCGGCTCATAAATATGAAGTGTTTCGTGTATATGTTACAGGTCAAGATCTCAAATAACAAGAAAGAATTCTTTTCTTAATTTCTTGGGGTACTCTGGTGTACTGGAAAAACGGGATAAAAATTCTTAGGCTAGCGAAATTTTTAACATCGTGTGGCGTATTGATAGGCAGGATTCATAAAATGAAGTTGAGGTTCCTTTTACCACTTTCCATTTTTAAGCCCCGTTTACAAAACATTTAGCTTCAAAGAGAAATTTTTTATTCGTCTTATTCGTAATTTTCATACTGTTAAGAAAAAATCTGAAATTCAGGCCATCCGAAAATATTACAAGTGGTATCTTTCCATAAGGATTTTTAATTAAAATAATCTCAGAAAATTTTAAACTATAATTTTAGAAGGCAACTAATGATGAAAATTGTATGGTCGTTAGTGTTATGTTAGTACTGGCTAGTGCTCGAATTTTAATGTTAGTGCGAAACACGAAATACGAAATATATTTTTTCTAAAAACGGTACAATATTTTACAAAATTTTTATGTAATTATAATACTTCACTTAATTCTAGGTACCTACAACTAGTGCTTAACCCTAACTTAACATGTACAATTCTAAGTAATACAATACATGAGAAAACTTAATTATTATTAATGACTCTATACAAAGGAAAATTTTCAAAAAACCTTTCAACATGTAAAAATAAAAATAATAAAAACTTAACCTAAAAACACTTACGCACACACTTTCTCTTCACTTACTCCATCCGCACGTACACATCTGATCGCCCCCCGGGGCCGAGGGCAGTCGCGATGGGGAGATATCCATCGGCAGGATGAACTTCTTGCTCCGCTTTGACAGTGTCTTTGAGGCAGGAACATGTCAGCAATCGGGTCGTTGGGGTGAAGACGGCATCCGGCCAGGTGACGTGATGTTAGTGCTTGCTCTCTTTAAATTTTATAGCAAAAAATTTGTGGGAGGGAGAGCATCATATGTGCTATGACGATGAAATTTATATTGTTGATTATGGCTACGTTAGTGCTGGTTAGAACCCGGTTTGTGGCATTAATGCTCAATTCTTTCGGAGCTTAGAGTCGAAAATGTGTTAAACACACAATTCAACAATTACTTTCGCGCAGAAAATTTAAAACTAATATATTTTCAGTGCGGAAAATTTAATTTGATGCACGATTCAACATTCTAAAATTAAGCAGGATTTTAAACAATTTTTAATTAGGTGCGTTTGCGCATTACTTTAAATTGACCAAAATGCTTATTTTTCATCACTTATTTATTAATTTTTATTTCTATTTGCTTATTTCTTATCTTTCTTCCTTTTTTTGGAATCTTGATTTACCTTAGAATTATAGGATTACAATAAAAAAATTAAACAAAAACAAAATTAAATTTTCATGTTTCGAATAATACGCTGAATTTGTTTAATATTTATTTATGTTTATCTATAAAATATTAAACAATTATATCTATGTTTATATTACTATAATTTCATTAGATAATTCTATTATTTATCCTGCCCCTGTTACCACCAAAGTTAGGCCGACAAATTTTTGTGTGACTGAGGGACTGATCACGAATTGCATCCCGCGATTGAAAACGATCAAGCCGACCCTAAAATTGCGTTCCAATGAAAAAAGGGAACAAACGATTTGCATCCGGCGGTCAATATTTTATTGTTCTTGAAAGTGTAACTGGTTATAAATAGGTACATACCTACATTACATACCTTTATTTGTTAATATAAAATAATTTTTCTAAATAAATCAAATTTTTGTTTCATTAAAATTGTGTTTCACCTATCTATTGTATTTTAATGAAAAACGTACGTATTAGACCTGCATTAAGTTAGAGTTGCGTAGTCAGTAGTTTCTTAAAAAAAATTTATAATTTTTAATTTTAAATATCTTGGACAACTTAACTCATATGTATCAAGTGTATCTTTGACAACTTAACTCATATTGTATCAAGTACAATAAGAGTATTGTATTTTTTCACTTTTACCATGGAGAAAAAGTTAAGAGAGATTTTTACAACGAAACATTTCATTGGTCATTTCATTGTAGGTAAACACAATAAAAATGAAATAAAAATTCGTATTGGTAAATTTAAATGATTTCAGAACCATGGTAACATTATATTAGGTAAATAATAATATGAATTATACTAATTTATTTTATTCGTTAAATTGTCTTACCGTATTACACTTGAGATTTATATTTTTTCTGAAAAAATTAGTGTCTTCTATAACTCAAATTTCTTGCCTAAAGCAATTTAACGAGAAGAACTGTCAACTAACAAAAACGCGACAGCGAAGCTGAAGCGTTTTTGTTAGTTGACAGTTCTTTAAGTTAAATTGCTAGGCAACAAATTTTCGTTAGATAAACCCAAATTTATTCGAAAAAATACAAACCTCTCGTGTAATAATAAGTGAGAAAATTTTATCGGGAAAACTGTTTAATTTCATTTTTCTTTGAATTAGCAACTCTGATTTGCTAGTTCAGTCTAGTTTCGTGTAGATACTTTAACTTAGATTATAAAGATAGGGCTACTTATGTAGACAATTTTCATAAATGGTTCTACAAAGGTAAGGTGGCATAGTTCGTAAAATATCTGTAGAGTAACATATGAATAATAATTTTGGAGAAACGAGATTTTATCATTTTCTATGTTCAATTATTTTTAGACCTACGTAGTAAAAACCACGAAACTCTTATAATTTGTGAAATACTGTGTTTTAAAGCGACATTATTTCGTCCCCAACTTTTCCGTTACTTTTCAATCACAGGTTGAAAAAGTGAACACAAAAATTAAAACAGAAAATAGAGATACTCGTACTTGACAAGAACACTCAAATTATTTCAACTCAATTTCGGCACTCAATTTAAATTATTTTTGAAATAGCGATAAAAATTATACTTAAGTATCCTAAATTTTATCCTGAAAGGTGTCAAAAAATAGCTACTGACTACGGAATCTTAATGCAAGTTCAATACGTACTTGGCGATTTTTTTTATTAAAATACTATAAATAGGTGAAATAAAAATTGAATAAAACAAAAATATGAATGATTTTGGAAAAAATTATTTTTGAAAATTATATTATAATATAAAGTAGGTAATGAATAAATTGTATGTACACATATGTAAGTATGTATTTGTAATCAACTACACCTTTGAAACTAATAAAATGTTGACCACGGGACGCAATTCGTGTGTTTGATTTTTGATCGTCGCGCCGGATGCAATTCGTGTTTAGCGAACAGAGGTTCTACTATATATGTAGTGTCTACGTTTGCACATATCAGTATACAATTGTTTAATTTTATCTATTATTTATTTAATTTTTTTAGCCAAATGTCATTTAAAAAAAAAATAAATAAATAAGTATTACCGACATATTCTCAATAAAATTATGTTTCGGTTTCTGATATGCGAATTTCTATAACGTAATGAAAATTGAAACACTGAGATAGTTCTAGTAAACTATAAAAGCCGTTAAATTATCCTTTGTAATATGGACATTATTCCATTACCCTTTTTTTAAAATCACTTTTTTCACATATTTTGATTACTGATTCATCGAACATCAATTTTAAATTTATAACATAAGTTACAGACATTTTTTTTCAAACCCCATTTTTTTATTTAAATAAAGGGTATGAAATGACTAGCATCAGACATAACCGAAATAACACTAATCCAACATTGAGCATCGGATATTACACAATAAGAATAAAAATGGTCTAGTTGTGAGTGTGAAATGTACTGTGGATCGTAATAAGAGAAAAACTTTAATTTTATTTAGAGCGAAATTATAAAAGAAGTAAGTTTGCAAAGTATGCACGACATATTCAAACTTCATTTCGGCAATAGTTCCAAATAATATCTAGTCCAAACATTGATAACATATTGAAATTTCTGAATTAATTTCTGATATCCTATGTCTAACAATGAGAGGATCTCTAGGTTGGGAAATTTAAGGTGAAACGTAATATATTACATAATAGTATATACATTTAGGGTATAAACATAATAAAACAATAAAACGCACTAGCCAGCTGTTTTCGAGAAAAAAGTATTAAGAAAAGTACTAAAAAAAAATAATTTTTAGTAGGTATTTTAATTTAACCAGAGTTATGTGGCGTAATTGATAGAGGGTTGGGCCAGTGTTCAGAAGGGTATTCCTTTTTTAAATTTAAAGTATTTTATAAATATCATTGTCACTACCTATATAGGTAATTAATTTTTAAAAAATAAATATTTATCTAAGCAATATATATGCATTACAGTGAAAATTCTATTTTTAAGCAATAAAGTATAAGGCATTCAATTTGCAGTTGCAATTCATAAATTAAAATTATGATTTCGAACTGATATCACGTTATTTCAGCTTCCATATGACTATTTTTGTATTTATATACAAAAAATACAAGGAAAAGTTGTAGGGTTTTTATGTAAAAACAACAAATGATTGTCTAATATTGAAGTTGGAGTAGAATAGTTAGAAAACTTGTTTATATTTATGAGCATTAAGAACAAACCAACATCCTCAGTAAATAACTTTTAAATTCCACTCTCATCTCGCCCTATCCGAAAGAAACTCTAATATAAAAATGAATGGAATAATATCAGATAGTGTGCTGTGATTCCACATTTCTTTGGCATTAAAATTTCAAAAAAAAATGTCATTTTTATTTGGTTGAATAGTTTGGGATCACAAGTTTCCGAGAGACAGAAACGCGTCTAGCCAGTGTGAAAAACTGTATCACCAAATGTATTTAATTATACAATTCATATGAATTGTATCCGTAAGATATTTACGTGTACAATGACTCGAAAATATAACCTGGTGTTGAAGGACATTATCTGTATAAGCTTCCGTCTGAATCCGTTTTGTCTTTGCGATTACGGATCTTGAATATATATTCTACTCAGTTTAATTGAAATAATTTACTTTCATATATTTTCATTTAGTTTTTTGAATAGAACTACTGGATATGCATTTATTAAGAAGGACAAAACTGAGTGCTTTTGTATAGTAATGAAATACATAGTAGTAGGACGTCCAAAACGATGCTATAGGACTTATACAATTGCAGTACAAGTTTTGTTCAATTAGAATCGCTACTAACAATGTCTTCAACTGCAACCGTAATGTCATCCAAAAGATTTGCTGATAAAGGGAGAGTCGTAAAATGCTTTCCGTAGTCCAGATATAAGAAAATAGTAAAAATTTGACCGTAGTAACTAACTATAAGGACAACATACTCGCACTGACTGCAGTAGCCTGCGATTGGACTCACCACATTCTTCTCTTGATCTGACAATATATAAACGAATTACTTTTTTTTTTTTTTTGTTTAAGATTCGAGATTATATGCAGACCCGTAGAGTAATGAAGCTTCTGCTTTTTAATCTATATTGTGCAAGAGGAAATTCGTTTGTCCATGCAAATGTGTACGAGATATAAACCGTTGACTCTAACATGCTCTGCGTATTATTTTTTTTCTATCGTCTTTGTTTTTCGACATGCTGACATTAGGAGTTAACCTAAAATACTTTGCCAAACAAAATATATTGCTTTTTTTAAAAAATACGAAAATATACAAGAGTCCTAAGCCAGGAAATTGTGATTGGCGCCAAAAATGTGCTTAGAACAGATGACGTGATCTATTCAATTCATTACAAGTAGCGAGAAGAAGCTAACATAAATATCTATAGGTATACACTCTTTCTATGGCGTCCTACAAAAAAGTATCTTTGATCAATGATTCATAGTCTTTCATTTGTGCTATACTTCATTCGTGCACAAGGGTGGGGGCAAAATTTCTATATAAAATGGACATGTATTTTATGAGATATAAAAATTATCAAAATGAACGTCGAATAACTGCCTTTAAGGAAAATTAAGAAATAATACAATAAAACATAATACTTTATTCTGAAGTTCTCTGTTTCTAAAAATCCCTTTAATTCTGATAAAACGCTGAAAATAACAGAATTTTCACATATTTTGTAACCATATACAATGAATTTAAATCAAATGAATTCATATGAAATAAACTGATATGGCAATGGTCTTCTATATGCTAGTAGCATTATGATGGTTTATATTTGAAAAGAATATAGAAGTTATCAACTAACGCTCGCGACAGATTGGCTAAACCTAATCCGATGGCCGATATTATATATATTTCCGTTATATCTTTCATCTTCTACTCCCCCATACAATGGGGTTTCGTACTGCATCCATCCCATGATTCTTAACTTACATTTACACATGATGCCAATTTTAATATTCTTGACATATAACCAACTTGCTGGAAAAAATCACTTCTTTTTTACGATCAATTTTCATAATTTTATGATTTTTCGCTTCTTTCTGCTCTATGATGATTGACATACACATGTTTTTATTGATAAATTAATTTTATAACAGTTCAACAAGGTTTTAGTTGGTAGCTATAGATGTGTTACTCATTGAATGAAATATACAGGCTGTTCCAGCAATTACAAATCCAACAGAAGACAGTAATAGGGGCATACCAAAAAAAATACATATTTTTGGTTAACTTGTTTATTTATTTATCTATTTTTTTTTTTAAATTTCCATGTAGTTTTTAAATTTCCAAATTTTATTTTTATCTAAATGATTAAAACTCCAGGTTACTATAATATTTTACACAGGTTACGTAGATCATACGAAAAAAGAGTTTATGTTGGACTGCAGTATAACCAGGTTCAGACGGTGTGTTTTAGTTTCTATTATGTCTTATATTACTAAACATTGAAGTGAATAAAAATATCAAGGTTATTTTAATGATAACTTCTGTTTCAAAACGAACAAATATTACTCTAGGTATAATAAACAAATTAAATAATGATCCAAACATAACAGTTTTAAATGACCAAATTGACCTAAATAAATCTCCCCTTCTTAACATATTTAATTAATTATATTCCAATCTTTGTTTTCCAGTTAAAATATTTCTTAATAAAACATCCCAAAAACGAAGTTACTCAACCTTACATTTATAATTATTATTCAAGTTAAATTTAAAAATCTTTCGTAATATTCATTATTTAATCTCCCCGTCCACTATTTGCTATCTACCTAAAACATCAAACTCGTAATTTACCACTCGTTTCCGGTACACGTGTATTCATTTACCTTTCTGATGGGTTTTCCCCATTTCTTAACCAGTCCATTTATTGTCTTTAATTATATATATATATATATATATATATATATATATATATATATATATATATATATATATATATATATATATATATATATATATATATACAGGGTGTAAAGTAAATAAGTTTCATAATTTGCAGGAGAGAAAGGTCTCAGTCTACTAATTAAGTATTGCTAGTTAAATTTTACGGATCAAGTTTCATTTCAGAAATTTTCGATTGTCAAAAACGTGTTAAAAAATGGCCCCTAGAAAAAAAAACTTAATCAGGCTCTGATTACTTATCATTTTTTTTCCTTTGCTTTTTTGAATATAAATTTTTTTGTCAACAAAATATTTTTACCTGCTTGTTTACGAAATCTTTTGAAAATAGTTATACAGTAGTGTCCATAAAAATTTGAACATAATTTTTAATGAGACAATTTACGCCATATATCAAATAGATCGATTTCGTCAAATCTCATTAAATTATTTGGAAATTTAACAAAGTTCTCTAGATATTTATTTTCTCCAATACCAATAATACGAGCCCTTACCGAAAAAAAAATTGACCACCCCAATTTTGAGAAAAACGATTTCAAAGTTTTGTAATTTTAACACGGGTTCTTATGGGAAAATTCTATTTTTTTAGAATAAAATCAAAACGTGTCAAAGGAATTTGATAAAAATTGAATATGTTATTTAATACAAAGTTACAAACCATATTTAATAAGAAATAAAAATTATTGACCACGCCGATTTTGAAATATAATTTAAAAACATCATTTTACTACGTTTTTACAACGTTTTTTCAACAATTCTTTTAAATTGCTACAACATAAGCGCGTGGAAATACAAAAAAACAAGTGGTATACAAATATAATAACTGAAGAATATCATTACATTATTTAATTTTTGATAAAATAAAAATTTTTTGCTGAGATAAACTTTTGTACCTGACTTTCTCAGAACAAGTACGTTAAGTTGAAGTATTTATGAATTATGACACAACAATTAAATTTTAAAACATTTCTAAAATGTACAATTGGTTTGTTATTCACGCACATACACATATGCACTTTTAATTTTAATACTTTGATTTAAAGAAATTATAAATCGCTAATTTATTTTCACACAGTTATGCAACAGTTTAAAATAGCTTAGACCAGTACCTGTATTGTTAAAAAAATAAGGAAGAATGTACTGTTTTATTATTGATAAGATGATAATAAAATAATACGAATACGAATACCAATCGCCAATCGGCAATCATACACATACGACTAAAAATACATATTCATACTTTTATGTTATATAATTATTAGTGTTCGAAATCTTGCGGTGCTGACAGGACCGTACTTATATTTTCAAAACTTAAAACGTTAAAAAATCGGGCTAAATACATTTTTTTTAAAAAAAATTGTATCGGTATATTCTCTATTAACCATCAGCTGTTAATAAAAATTAGTTTCAAGTTACAAAAAAGCGTTATTTTAAAAAAGTACAAAAATTTTAACTTTTTTTAAATTAAAATTGTTGAAAATTTGACTGACTGACTGTAACTTAAAACTTGTTAATAAAAAAATAAGCTGTCATTTAAAAAAATATTTTTTGGAAAACATAATAATGTGTTGTCTCTCTCACATTTTACTGGGAGAAAAAAGACAATTGATACACATAAATCATTCACTGGTTACATCAAAACATACCTTAACACAATACATAAAATTAAAATCGGACCAAGCAAGTTGTGACAATAAATGTATACACGCATATCTAAAATATATTCAAAACATATCAATATAAGAGGATATTGTCCGTATATAGGCATCCATAATTACCTGTTGTATATATTTAAAATCGCATCAAAATGTTTTATCTAAAATAAATAAACAATTTTTAATACCTTAAAAAAATAAAGACAATACTGTCAGCACCGCAACCTCTTCGATCACTAATAATTATAAAATAAATAGGTTACTAGTGTTTCCAAAACACATAATACATAAATATATCCAGTTTGACAGGTCATAAATATATTATGTTTATGGCTTTTTAAAAAATAATTTTCAAAGATTAGGGTTCCGAAGAATTCTGGAAGGTCTTATAATTTTTTGATTGTAACATTTTCAGAAATTTCACGCCTATGGATATATGAACACGAAATTTTGCAAATATAATACATGCATCTCAATTAACCGTCAGTAAAACAATTTCTTTCTTAATTTCTTATGGTACCTATCTTCCGTATTTAAAGCTGGGCATAAACAATTTTAGTACACTCAGTAAGTGAAATTTTACGTCAAAGTATATTCTGATATTAGATAACGTTTCCAAAAATTCAAATCAAAATTATTAAGAGAAATGCTGAAAAATTTTTTTCGTAAATTCCTTCAAAAATAATTATATGTATACTGTTTGCAGCATATCATTAGAAAAATCTTTTAAAATCAAGTTAAGGTTCTTTTAACAACTTTTTATACCTCGTTTCAGAAATATTCTATTTCAAAGTCCATGTGGTTCGTAAGGAATCCAATTACCACTTAATTGACCCTTAAGTAACACAAGTACAAATATATTAATTTATTTTCACAGTAAACCGTAAAAAAATATGCGATGCGATGTATTTTCTCCCCAAAAATACAAAAACGCAAATAACTCAGGAACTCGGCTTAATGTGTGTGAAATACGCACTTGGCCAACTCCTTGATTATCTATCGATGGTTGATGTGATGTGATGATGATGATATCATGATGGTCTGTGAATCCCCAAGTACATATGTATGTGTGTAATTGTTTATTTAAAAAAAAAATGTTTTGACGATTTTGACACACTGGGAACTGAAAAGGAATATGTATTTATCAATTTGAATGAATCAATAGATAAGGTAAATGATCCAAAATCAGACAGTGTCTTGAAATCAAACGTTTAAATCAAACGTCTTGAAATATACAACAAAACAGTACTGATTTTTATATTAGCAGAAATTGGAAAAGTACATTATTAACTAATATGTACGTGTAATAAATAAAGCAATTTTTCAATAAATTATACTTAACCCTTAACCGGTAAGGTGAATTTTTATAATAATCACGGTAAAGTGATGTCTGAGAGACATCAACAGATTAACATACCGCGGGCTGGTAACATAGATAGCCAAAAACTGAAGACCACTCCCCTTACGCCATTAGGGTAAAATTTGCCCTAAACAATAAAAGAATACACAAACGTTCAGTTAACAAAAAAGAATATTTTTGTATACGACTCACAGACATCACCTTACCGGTTAAAGGTTAAATGCATCTTTATCAATTTTTTTTTTCTTTTTTGTTTGAGCTAAAGCGTTTATAGTCAAAATTATGGACACTGTTGAATTTAAAAACACGAAAATAAGTTCACAAAGGTATTGAATTTAGAGGTAAGTCTTATGGTAGATGTCGAAATTATGTGTCATTTCAGTAGTACAAAAATTCTTATTTTTTGTATTTTATCTTTCTATTTTTCTTAAGTGATAATTTATCTAAAGTAAAAATTTTGGTCTGGTTGTTGACAAAAGACTTTGAGCCTTTCCAACGAATTTTAAATTATTCTAGGAAAATATGTTTAGTTCTTCCTTAAAGTGTCGGAATTTGGGACATTTACCTTACTGTATATTTGCTTAGATACATAATTATGTATGTTTATAGTATCTCTTATTAAATGTATTTTAATTTATTATTATTATTGTTACTCTTATTTTGATGTGTGTCGCAGGTACATAAATTATTATTTAAATGTGTTTTGTTTCAGCTTGTTGGTATAATAGAACAAATTTGGTAAAATAATTTTACAATAATGATAATTAATGCCGAAGTTTGGAATTCTCTGTTACAGTTTTCCGCTAAAGTTACTCACTTATGAATAAAAATTCACTTTTTAATCTGTGTTGTGTACCAACAATATTAACAACAATGTTTTATGACAGTTAAAGGAAAGTTTTTATTTTGGTTTGTTTAAAAATTCAAGTGTAATTTTTAATTAAATTAATACTTGTAATTAAAGTAATGCAACTAAATATTTGTAATTAAAGAAATGCAACAATACCACAGTTACGGTTCTTGCAATATTCATAACGTCCTGTGAAATAAAAACCCACAAAAATATTTCAAACATATTTTAACCAAAATTTATGAAAAACAGTGTTCGGTTTTTTTTTTACTATACAGTACCTAATCAATTCAAAAGTCTGCAGGTGTTTACATATTGTCGTTTACAAATTATTTTTATTTTTAAAAAATTTTTATTATACAGGGTGCGAATAATTTTAGTTTGGTCAGAGGCGTATTCAGAGAAATTCATATTAAACGATGAGCTGGCTGGGATGCGATTTTCTCAGATAGTGAATTCCGAAAAAATTTTTATGTCTTCGGCAATTTTACACCGAGATAAACCATCTCTCAAAAGGATGAAACTTATTTACTTTACACCCTGTATATATATATATATATATATATATATACATATATATATATATATATATACATATATATATATATATATATATATATATATATATATATATATATATATATATATATATATATATATATATATATATAAAACAGGTCTGCTATTCCAATACAACATATTTACATATTTACAAGTCATACAACTGACAAATTTCTTTTATCCACAGTATTTTTCACGAAAATGCTGACCAGGATACTGAGAAATTGACTGGACCGAATACGATCTCACTTACAATGTTAACTGAATTAATTGATATAACCTCAAATTAAGTAAAACATGTACTTTATTTTATTTATAATATTTCAGTTAATTACTATGGCAAACGATGATTTTATTGGAATATAAATTTTTTATGTTTTTAAGTGTTTTGGTTTGATAGGAGAATGATGCAAAGTTCGGTATGATGCAAAATATATAATATTTTATCCAAACTGAATTCACTTCAGTTCAGTTTTCACCTTAAGATGACTTAATCACTCGAAAACTAGTTTGTGAAAAATAATATATCTCTATATTTAAGTGAAAATTTGACAAAATTAAAATTTTTTTCACCATATTTACTTTTTAAACTACCTAATTTTAATTTTAGTTTTAGTATATTAACTCTATATGTAAATAGGAAAGTTACTGTATAGGCTAATGGCCATAAGTTACTATTTTTGTAATAAGGCCAATAAATAAAAAAAAAAAATATTAACTCTGTTATATTTTAAAAACAAACAGATACGAGATCTGAAGGTATTTGAAGCTGATTTTTAATAATGAGGACAGATAAGTAAAGTCCATATTTCATTTTTAATATCAGGATTACCGAGCCCGGCTTGATGGAAATTTCATCTGTATGGAATTTTCTGAGAACAGCAGACGTGCCAATTGATGATAACTGAACAGTCCAGTTCTTTATTCCATTGTAGGATACAAATAGTATTTTGCACAGTAAATAAGTAATTTCATAATAGTCATAGGTAAAAATATTATTGGTGGTATACTTGGCCAAATACTTGGCAACTATTTAAAATTTGTATGATTTTTTTTATACATTCCACAGATATCTGTATACAGTGATAAAAAATTGGCATTTTGAGTTTTTCGTAAATTTTTACGGTTAGACTAAAAAAATTTTGCAAAACCATTTCGTTTGTATGTGTTATAGTTTTGGAGATTTCGTGATAGTTGAGTGAGTGAATGAGTGAATGGTATTTGCCTTTATATATATATATATATATATATATATATATATATATATATATATATATATATATATATACATATATATATATATATATATATATATATATATATATATATATATATATATATATATATATATATATATAGAAAATTATATTCTTTCGTCATTGGTAAAATGTAATTTAATTTTCATAGACATTAAATGTTAATTATATTGGAAAGAAATTAAACATTTTTAATTTTTTAATAAACTATTTGCAAAAATGATGATAAATAACACATTTTAACGTGATTATAAGTTAAAATGTTTCATTTCAATCTTTATTGCCAAATAATTTGACACAATAAAAATATTCCTACTAATAATACATAATAACAAAATTAATCTGTACTTTTCATTGCCTACTACAGAAGTATTATATACAAAAAATTATTATAATTTTTCTTTTTCTTATGAATTTTTTGCCAAAATGATGGTTAATAACAGATCTAGACACTATTATAGAAACCACTATGTTTAATTTCAAATCTAAAGGTTCAATAGTTTTTTCATAAAGTGTACCACAAAAATGTATAAATTGTAGCATAGTAGAGGACTCCTTTGCTCGTTCTAATAAATTAAAGGCTAATTTTAATATTAAATAAAAGCCAAAAATATTTTATCCTGAGAATTGTGAAAAATTCTAGCTACTAAATTACAAAGTCATGATTCATGACTTGGTGTCTGTGTAAAACGAACTTGTTGATTTTTTTCTTTTATAATAGGTAATAGCATATTTACTTGCACATTTTCTACAAAAATAATATTAAAAACATTTTGTTTAAATTCGTAAAAAGGGAACGTTCACCTTATTTTGCTCTATGCTAAATGGAACAGTAAAAAACTAAAAGTGTCCGCAAATCTCCGCTATTCATTTATGTAGAATAATCTTACCCGGTCAGTCTCAGGTAATAACAACCATAACTGTCCGCAAATTTCCATGTCCGCAAAATTCCGGCAGGTGCAAAGAGAGCTTTTAAAATATTATAAAAAATTTTTAAAACTCCTAAAACAGCATTTATATTTAAATATCTACGACCTATCTATCTGTTGAATATTATTTTTTA